>JARHVA010000504.1:2992500-3660000 GCA_037957365.1 Torreya grandis | reverse complement strand
TTGTAAATTGAATGATTTTTAGGTTACTAGACACTTATGTTGGGATAGGATAGTAGTGTTGACACTATTATTTGTCTTGAATATTAGTGTCCAAGGAGTAAGAAAGTAGGTACATGTTTAAAACTTATAGAGATGGAAGATAAGTACATTTTAAACATTTTGGGCAAGATAGAAGACCTAGGGTCATCAATATAATATTGGTCATACTAAGATATATATGCCAAGGGGAACTAGATAGAGCAAATGTGAGACTTGTAGAAGTGGGGAAAAGTAAAAAATTGAGAAGAAAAACTAAGGTCTAAGTTTGCCAAGTGTACAAGATTGAGGTGTTATACAATCATAAAATATCTTATACACTTAACAATTTATAGATGATATTTTCTTATTATGTAGCACCTCAGTCTTGTACACTTTCCAAACTTAGACTTGGTTGTTCCTCTTAATTCTACACATGCCTTGCTCCATAAGCCTTGCATTTGCTCTATCATTTGCCCTTTAGACTATCTCATAGTTTAACCAACCTTATATTGATGACACAGACATCTTATCTTCCCTAGAATTCTTAAAATGTATTTATCTTACACCTCTATAAGTTATGATCTTGTACATGTTTTTCTACTCCTTGTACACTAACAACTGGGATAGATAATAGCATTGATGTTACTATTCTACCTTGACATAAGTGTCTAGTAACCTAAAGTCATCTAATTTCTAAATGAAATGTATCATAATGGTTGGCCTAAGTGTTTTTATGAGAGTTATTACTCCAAAGGGATCAAAATAAATACAAGATCAACCATCGTTCATTTTTCACTTGACAATTAGACCAAAAGAGCACTCAAGCTATCATAAGCTTTCCTATTCTACCCTATTTTGATATAATTCAAAGGAACAACTTAGTTACAAGTCTGAATTACTAAAGGAGCAATCATAAGGTATTATTTACCAAGTTACAAGCTAGATCATGGTTGTATTTGCTTTACACAAATTGCATGATTCACACACAACCCAACACATAGGGGAGAACTACATGAGTTTGAGGCCCTTTTCTAGAGTATTGGCTATGTAAGTTGAGCCCTTTGATAACAAAGTCATTGTGGGTTAACTGACACCATGTGCCCACTAACCCATTTTTCCCTAAGGTCACATCAAAGATGAAAATCTAGTTTTTTTCATTTTACCAAGAATGACAGTCCATAATATAGATTTGAATACACTAAAGAGAAGGTGAATCTAAAACTAGAAGCATCTAGGTGGTTGCATCTTGTTTTAATAGATATTATATACATGACACTAGCATTGAACATAGATATTAGTGTCAACACCATTATCCCAGGCTGATGCAACTATCCAGAGAGATAGAGACCCCACATCTAGAATCTGACAACTATTCTAAAACTATCTTCCCACCTACTTTTAGCATGTACAAGATCTAGATCTATAATATCATTATATCCAACCAATTACATCACTTTTATATCATTTTTTATATCTACCATAGTTATACTTTCTATTAATAGCCTATCTTAGTTTAATAAATTTAGCATATGGTACATCTAAGTTTAACATATTAATTGGCCTATTGTGGATCTGATATTCACCCTGGTTCCCTACCATTTCTATATCCTTAACCATATATACCCAAGTAGGATCCTCATTCAAATCAGGGTTAAACATTTGTTGAACTTGATCTATGTGAATTCAAATTTTTCTAATTCTTAGGGTTTTAAACTAGCTAGGGTTTCAAATTATTGTACTTTTTAATTTCTTATTGGTACTATTTTGCATACAACCTAAGATTAGCCCTAGATTGGGGGGTGTATCTATTAAACAAATTGAGTTTACCCTCAACCCATCTAAGATGTCTCAAATTAATGATGGATCTCATACCTTGGATCACGATGATACCTATGTTGATAATGAAAAAAATGTTGATAAGGTTATCATAGAAGAATATTTTGATAACTAAAATCTAGAAATAAATGAAAATAATCAAGTATACCATGATCAAGTGCATGCAATTTTAATGTTTCATTAGTGCATTCGACAAAACCCTAAAAATCTTGATAAAATATTTAAAATTATACTTTAAGCCAAAAATTCAAAAACTTTAGTTGATACATCCGTCCCCTTGAATACACTACAACTCAATACATATAAATGGGGTGTGGATTATGTGTTCAAACTTTTTGCCTTGAAACTACTATTGATACATCTATTATGAACGTATCCATTGTTTCAACACAAATACCAGCTTCAATGCCTATTACTACTCAAAACATGTTTCCATCCTCTTTGTTGATTACTCAAATTGCTAATCTAAATCCCATTAGGCCTATAGTTCAATCACTCATTCAAGTTATAAAGACCTTGGAGAACAAGGTTACAAACATTGAACAAAATGCTTCGAAGTCTTCTAAGGCTATATATTTTCAAGATGTGTTGCATAACCCTCTTACACTCAAGATGTCTTTGCACCCTTTGCCAAGTGGATTTATTGCACCTAAGTTCACATTTTATGATGACAAGGGTGATCCTAAACATATTAAAACCTTCTATGTGGCATGCCTTGATTATAATTCCAATGATAAACCTTTGACCAAATTATTTCCAAGGAGCCTCAAGGACTATGTTTTGAGCTGGTACTCATTCAATTTGTGAAAGCATTCAAGCCTCTTGTAAATCAATTTTTGGCACACTTTTCTATAAACATTATCAAAAATGTTTCCTATGATCAAATTAAAAAGATCAAACAAGGAACCAATGAACCTATCAATGAATATTTATTGAGATATAATACAATGCTAGCCAAAATGACAAAGCATATGGCAGACAAAGAGTTACAAGACATATTCAAGCAAAGTTTTTTTGGTCCTTTACATGAGTCCATTGTTTTCAATAAATTTCAATCTTTTGAAACCTTAATCCATATTGTATGGGACTATGAAATGAAGATTATGTCATTGAATAAGCTCAAGTATGTAGAAAACATGCTAGTTGCATCTACATCTAGTACAAAATTTAATATTAAACCAAGTTTTAAGGTAAAACCTCTTGAGCCTGAAAAGGAAACAATTACCATGGTTATTGTAATTACACAATAGCTTAATCAAATTATCATATCTAATGCACCAAGACAATTTACATGAGTACCTCATTACTTCCTAGTTAGTAGAGTGTCATCTCATATTTCTTCCCCCTATAGAGGTTGATGTAAATAGACCTCTACCCAAAGCATACGATGCAAATGTTTATTATTACTATCACTAATGGCTTGGGCATTCTAAAAACATATGTTTTACCTTAAAGCATAAGATCTAGGACCTCATTGATGACCAACATATTATATTTGATGAGCCTCTAAATGAATCATGTTCACAACCTAGTGATCACCATAAATATAAAATATTTAACGATCCTTTACAAGATCATTCTAAGAAAGAACCAAAAGTCCAAATGGCATATAATGCACATCCTCCTCTATCATATTATGCACATCCACTAGATGGGGTTATTGGCACTTACACGTGACATATACCTCCTATGGTTTATAAACCTACCATTTCCTTTGATGACAGTGAAATTAAGGATGATGACTATGATCTTCATTCTCTATTCAGTTAAGCATACCTTGATAAATACCCCATGCATGGTGTTATGATTGATAATGGTGCAATCAAAAATGTTTACACCATGACATTACTTACATATTTGGGTTATATTCATTATGATTTACACCCCTCTACTAGATCAGTCAAAGCATTTAATGGGACCTCCGAGAAGGTTCTTGGCAAGATTGATCTACCTTTACATGTTAGTCCTACACATGTGGTTACTAATTTATTAGTAATAACTTTTATAGGTGTATTTGACATGTTTTTTGGACAAAATTGGATACATACTCTTCAAGAAATACCTTATAAAGTGCATGTGTGTGTTAAGTACATTCATGCTAATCGAGTAATTACAATTTTTGGTATTCCATATGAGCATCTTTTTGAACAAGAGAAATTCATACCCAAGTAGTTAATTATCAAGCCTATTAAGGCTAATCCACCATAAAAGGGTAAGCAACAAGCAATCCCCTTTACTAGGTAGTTAGTACTTGAGAGGATTTTACATCGGAGATAGATGGTGGGTTTCACAAATTCCTAGTCTTATATGCACCATATTCAGATATCCAAAGCCTCTGAACATGTTCCTACTATTGTTATTCCAAATAAACCAAATAATACATAAAGATAGGTTATAAGAACCCCTATTCTTTCTATTGGTACTTCATGACCTCAGATTCCTATTTTACATATGTCGAGCATCACAAATACTATAGTGACATGTATTTCACCTATACATGATCATTGGTAATACCACTAGTTTCTTGCACCAAGTTCTAAGTGAGGAGATACCTATGATCATCCTTTATATGAGATCATAGGATGATCTTGTCTCTTCAAAAAGATCAAAATAATTAAAAACATTCCAAAAAAATAAAAAAATCATCATCTACATGTTTTATTAGCTCGTTGGCATCTATGTGTTAGTTCCAGGCTGAGGGCTAGTATATCATTTACTCCTATATACACATATATAGGGATACATAGTTACATGATACACTTGTGGGTGTTTGTACCCTCTACTCATGTCAGTAAGACATTGGGGGTATCCATCTTCTATGAACTTGATACACATAGGTTATATGATTCAATGATCACTCTGTATTATCATGTTTGAGCTTACTTATGTACTTATACATGCCTTATCCATGATTATATCTCACACATGGTACTTGATATGTTATTTGCTTGACATTTTTTGCTTACACATTTGATCCATGGGCCATTATCACATGTTTATGTTGGTTGTTTATGCTTTTCCTTTATACACTTCCTTGAGTGTTTTGCCTTGTTATTGTCTTACTTGTTCGATCATTTGAATATGCTCCATTGTATGCGGCCCCTATGCCTATGTTTTCTTTTTTGGACATTTGAATATGTCATTGTTTATTTTATAGACATTTTAATATGTCATTCTTTTATTTTTGGATATTTGACTAAGTCATGTCTATTTGATTTAGCAACATTTGAACATGCCCCTTGTTTGAAGTTTCCTTGGACCATTACTTTTTGACTTGATTTTGAGTGCTCATGTGTGTGTGCTTGTTGGATTATTAAGATTGTACTATTAATATCTATATGCTACCATGATATTTATCATGCATCTTAGGCCTACATATGATCACATTAGTTTTATACACTTTATTGATACATTTACCTATACATGTTTTCTCCTATATGCTACATGGTTACATTCACATATTTTACAATTATTTTACCCTTTTGAGGTGAGGTAACTTCTAAGTATTATTTTTACCTCACCTCAAAGGGGGGAATATTAATGGGAGCATGCTTGGGAAGCATGTTCTCAATACTTTGCATAGTTATCAGATTAGTGGGGGCATGTCATATGGACATGGATTCCACATAATTATAGTTTCCATATTACATTGGGGGCATGCCTTGGAAGCATATTCTCTATATTTATTCAGTATTCAATATGTATACCAGTTTACACATTTAGTGGTGGCATGTAATATGGACATGGATTCCACACATTTATAGTTTTTAGATTTAGTGGGGGCATGTTTTAGAAGCATGTTCTCCAAATTTATTCAGTATGGTAATTATATCAATTCACAAATTTAGTGGGAGCATGTTTTAGAATCATATTCTCCACATTTATTCAATATTAAGCACCCCCAGTTTACATTGGGGGAATGTTTTGGAAACATGTCCTCCACATTGATATTTATATCAGTTTCATATTTTTTTAATATACTGGGGGCATGTTTTGGAAGCATGTCCTCCACACTTACACAATTATCTAAATTAGCCAAAACACATAGTTACATGATTCATATTTATAATTATGCAGAAATTTTATACATGGTACCATTTTTATACATAGTTTCAATATGAGACATATCTAAAGTGCATATGACATGTAACATGTGCCTAACATTGTAAAATTCAAATCAATCTCAGATTCTAAAACAATTGCATGTTTTGATATCCTATAGACTTTATCGATTTTATCTACTATAGTATTTGGTTGGTATGGTTGAGGTAATTAAATCACTCAATCTTATCAAGTTTTTTTAGTTTGGACTTGATCATCTAAACTCACCAGGTTATAAGTATCATTGGGTTGCACAGTTGAGCTAATCTCAACTGCCAAGTGGTAACTCACTTTTGTTCCAAAATTAGGGGCATGTGCCTTTCTCTCTCTCCTTAGATATATACACTTTAAAGGTTTATCTATATTTATCCTAATCTCAATTTTAAAGCCTTATAATGATATATCTTTTTCAAAAACAACTTGCCAATAGGCAAGGTGGTTACATCAACTCACATGTGTACTCCTAAACCTTGCTCTTTTAATTTCAATCTATTTTAAGTACTTTTAACCCATATTATATACACTAATTTTACATTGTAACATGTTCTTGGTTGTAGGTCTGTCACCAACAAAACACTCAAATTCAACTCCAACAAAGATAAGGTGTGCACACACACCTAGGTACTTATTCTTTTCTTTTAAACTAAAAATTTCATTACTAGATTAAAGGGTGGGTAGATGTAGATGATATTTTATGATTATGTAGCACCTCAATCTTGTACACCTGGAAAACTCAAACCTTGGTTATTCCTCTTAGTTATACACATGATTTGCTTCCACAAACCTTGCATCTGCTCCATCTTGTGCCCCTTAACCTATATCTTAGTCTAATTAACCTTATATTGATGACACAAATATCTTATCTTACCCATAATGCTTAAAATGTACTTATCTTACATCTCTACAAGTTCTGATCTTGTAATTATTTTGATACTCCCTAGACACTAACATTTGAGATAGACAGTAATGTCAGCATTACTATCTTACCTCAACATAAGTGTTTAGTACCCTAAATTCATCAAATTTTTAAATGAAATGTATCCTAATAGTTGGTCTAAGTAATTTAATATGACTTATTTCTCCAAATGGATTGATATAAATACAAGATCAATCCTCATTCATTTCTCACGTAACAACCAGACCAAAAGAGCACTCAAGAAGCACTTAAGTTATCAAAATCTTTCATATTTTGCCCTATTTTGATATAAGTTAGAGGAACGACCCAGATACAAGTCTAAATTACTAAAGGAACAGTCATAAGGTCTTATTTTCCAACTTACAAGTTAAGTCATTTTTGTACTTATTTTACACACATTACATGATTCACATACAAGCCAACACCTAGGGGTGAATTACATGAGTATGGCACCCTATTATGGATTTTTTGATATGTAGGAAATGCCCTTTGATAATATGGTCATTGTATGTTAGTTCGACATCATGTGTTCACAAACCTATTTTTACCTAAGGTCACATCAAAGATGGAAAGCTAGGGTTTTACCATTTCACCAAGAGTGACAGTCCATGACCCAGATCTAAATGTACTAGAGCAAAGGTGAAGCTAAAACCAAAAGCATATAGGTGGTTGAATCCTATTTCAATACATATTCCATATAGGACACTAGTGTCAAACCCAAATAATAGCATCAACATAACCATCCCAGACTGATGCAACTATCTAGAGAGCTAGAGACACCAAATCTAGAATCTAAAAACTATTCCAAAACTATCTTCCTGCTTGCTTTCAATTTGAACCAGTTCCATATCTACATTAGTATTAGATCCAATAATGTAAATCACTTTTATATCATTTTTTATATTTATCATAGTTATACTTTTCATTAATAACTTGTCTCAGTTTAATAAATTCAGCATATGGTACATTTAAGTTTAGCACATTGATTAGCCTATTTTAGATCTGATATTATCCTTGTGCCCTATCATTTATATATCCTTAACCCTATTTACCCAAGTAGGATCCTCATCCAAATTAGGGTTAAACACAACTATCTTTTTTTTCTAGCCAATCAAATAGCTATAACTAATATTATATTAATAATTACAAAGTTTTGGTTAATGTTTGGCATATTAGTTTTAGAATATGCTCAAAGGCCTTATTTGGAAATATTATTATGCTGGCATCTAAATAATTACTACCCTGATAGCTCATACTAATATTAATTATTACATTCATTTTATTATTATAACCATTTATATCAATAACACTCCAACATTAAATTTGAGTGAGCTATACTTAAAAAGTTAAAACAAGTTATGGCCAACCATCACACAACATAATTATTAGAATCTTTGACTTGTTATATACAACACTGAGAATTATTTTCTTTCTATTAAACAAAACATACAAATTAACTTTATGTAGTAGGATAAAAAAATATAATACAAAAAATAAAATATTCTTCTTATGTGTGGTTTGATAGGGCACAAATATAGAGGAATTTTAATTTATAGACCATTTGTGGAATCCAAAATAAATATACAAATACATTATGAGATATAGCCAATTATTAATTTGTGGGTGCATATATAGCTTTAGCTATAAACTAGAATCTAGACCCCTTTGGATGACTTAAAATATTTCATATGGCATACGTTTTTACTGTACAATAATAAAATAAAGTCAGTTATTAATGATGTGAGGTTCCAACAAAAGCCATGCAAAACATTCAAAGGTCTATTTGCACAAATTATTTAGTGATGCATATAATTTTTTTTAAATATATTTATATTTCAATTTTACATGGATGACCATCTTTTATTACCATCTTTAGTTTCAATCTGGTGACCTTTGAACGTTAAAAACATATATACTATATTATATACAAAATATTGTTACCATTGTGAATATTATGCAGTCCAAATTCATATATATATGATGATCTCCACTACATAAATATTTTAACATTATTCAAATATAGGCAACATCTAGGATTATAATGCTACCCAACCAATTATATAGTTATAGTTTACATATTTACATTAAGTGTATATACCATGGTCTTGAATTAAGTTCATATATCTATAATATGCATAAATTTTTTATTTATTGTATAAATATAAATATTAATTTTATAATATTATGCATAATAAGTTCTTTGAGCATATACAAAAAATATATATTTATGTCAGTTATGAATAAATATAACCAATGCTAGGAAACTTAGCTACATGGTCCAACTAAGATAACTACTATGAAATGGTCTCTTAAGTGTTGGTCACCTAATAAAGGGGATTGCATGTTGATTGACATTTTGTGGTGAATTAACCTTAGTAAGATTGATAACTAGTTATTTGGGTATACATTTATTTTATTGAAGAGGATGCTCATATGGAATTCTAGAAACTATAATTATCTGATTGGCATGAATTATTTAACACATCCATATACTATATATGGTATTGCTCGAAGAGTGTGTATCCAAGGTCTTCCTAATAGCATATCAAAGATACTTGTGTAAGGGATAACTAAGAAGGTAGTAACCACATATACAGGACCAACTTATAAAGGTCAGTCAATCTCGCAAAGAACCTTCTGGGAGGTCCCATTGAATAATTAAACTGATTTGGTAGAGAGGTGTAAATAATAATGAGTATAACCCAAGTGAATAAGTAATGTTATAGTGCAAACATTTTTGCTTGCACCATTATCAATCATAACATTATGTATAAGATGTTTATAAAGATATGTTCAAATGAATAAAGAATGAAGATCAAAGTTACCATCCTTAATTTCACTTTCATCAAAGGAAATAGAAGATCTTTGAACCATGGGAGGTATATGTCTGATGTAAGTACCAGTAATCCTATCTAGTGGGTGCCCATAATGTGAAGGAAAAAGATGTGCATTATATTCCATTTGGAATTTTGGTTCCTTCTTAGAATGGTCTTACAAGGATTGTTAAATATTTTATATTTATGGTGATCACTAGGTTGTGAGCCTGATTCCTTTAGAGGATCTTCAAATATAAATTTTTGCTCATCAATAAGATCTTGGATCTTGTTTTTTAAGGTAAAACATATGCTTTTATAATACCTTGGTCCTTGATGATAATCACAATAAGCATTTGTATCATATCCTTTGGGTAGAGGTTGACTCATATCAGCCTCAATAGGATGTGGAAGAGATATAAGCAAACACTCTAGTGATTGTCTAAGTAATGAAGTTGGGCACTTAGGTAAATGTGTAAATTATCTCCTTGGTACATTGGATAAGACAAGCCAATTAGGCTATTGTGAAATTGTGTTACTCATGGTGGTAGTTTCCTTTCTAGGCTCATGAGGTTTTACCTTATAACCTAGCTTAATTGTGAATTCTATACTAGTTGTAAATGTAGCTGGTGTGTTTATCACATACTTGAGGTTATTCAATGACATAAACTTCATTTCAAAGTCTCGTACAACATGGCATAAGTCATCGAAAGATTTGAAATTCTTAAAAATAATGGACTCATGTAAAGGAGCAAGCAAACTTTGCTTAAATATATCTTGCAACTCTTTGTCTTCCATAAGATTGGTCATTTTGGTAGCATTGTCTTATATCTCAAGACATATTCATTTATAGGTTCATTGGTTCCTTGTTTGATTTTAAAAATTTGGGCATAAAAAAACTTTTCAAAAATGTTAATGGAAACGTATGCTAAGAATTGGTCTACAAGAGGTTTGATGGATTGGGGAGGTAAATCATAGAACCATCTCAAAGCATAGTCCTTGAGGCTTCTTGGAAAATAATTTGGTCAAAAGTTTATCATTGGAAGCATAGTCAAGGTATGTTGCATAAAATGTGTTAGGAACCCAAGGAAGCACCATTGATTACCATGCACAAGCAACTTTAAATATGCAAAATTAACCAGAAGTAACAAGCAACTAGAAATCAGAAACAACACAGAATATGAGAGACAATACCCAATTGTATTAATACTCATCCAAAAAAGAATACAATAAAGAAGATACCAATTCTTCTTCACACCTCTCAGAGGCTTCCCACACCTCAAGTGTACAGTAATTATTTCCTCAAAGCTCTCTCTTACAGTCCCAACACACAACTCAAACACGGAGTTGGTGTTCACCTCTAACCAGTCAGTATCCACTACTGCCAGTACACCAGTGCTCCACACACTCCACAAGTGCTCCACACACTCCAAGTACTCAACGTACTCCAAGTAGATCTCCCCTAAACTTCCAATAACCTGCAACTCTCCAAGATCTTACTTATGGAAGGAACTACCTTGCCTTCCTCTTTGCTCTCTGATGTGTTGTTGTCACCTTTGATTCTGTTGCCACCTGCAGATCTCCTTTAACCTCGTACACACACCTGTTACCATGTAGATCTCTCTACACCCTAAAGAACCCTTGTCCTTGCCTCACCAAGTCCTTATGATTCTCCAAACTAGTACCCTGGTGGATCTTCTCCCTGATCTAGCACATCTGCAGACCAATCTGATCATACACACTCGACACCCCTGTGGAACTAGGAGGAACACCCTTGCTCTCTTCACACACAGAAGGAGCTAACCTTGCTCAACTCGAACTAGAACAAATTACAATACAGCCCATGAGTCTATTATATAGATCTCATGCAAACAATAATTAGACACCTAATTACAATAATTAGATCCGTAGCTCAAGACTAAAATTAGCCTTTCAACATGCAAATAACTAGTTCATTAACAAACTATATGTAACACTCGCAGTTCTGATCTGCACAGGCAACCAACATCGGTCCCTGTCTACCTAGAGATGATCGACGTCGATCAAATACTACCGATGTCGGTTGCCTTCCTGTCTACCCCTGACCGACATCGATTGGCCTGACCGATGCCAGTGACTGTGACACTCAGTACCCTCCTTCCCTATTTGCATCAGTGAAGCTTTTAGCTCCACAACCTAACAATCTCCCACTTGGAGATAAATAGTTGCACTGTACTTGTACATGTACCCTGTCTAATCTGTTTCTTGGCTTGTATCCCTCTTCAAGATCAATCTTGAAGACCAACCACCACACAACCTGTGGTGCACCTCCTGTCATCTGAGTAACCTACCACATCTGAACCTACAAACCCATGTAGTGAAGTCCTGACCCTATATAGCATGAATCCCTGCTGTTGGTCCCTCTCAGATACCTGAGAACCCACTTCCCCGAATTGGCTCCTAACTCTCTGACAGCACCCACTGCTTGGGCAAACTCAAGTCTATACTAGACCTCATGTGATTTCGAACACTGAGTTATCCAACCCTTGGTGTGCTTTGGTTCTGCATCCTACGTATTAAACCTTGCCAACACCTGATTCACATCAGCTCCCATTGGAGACAAAATCACCCTGTGATCTTCCATGTCTCTCATGCCAAAGAATTTCACTGCTCCAAATTCCTCATGACATGCCACTGAACTAACCTTACCCTTAGCTCAGCAAAACCCTGTATGTCTGAACCTGCTAGCTAGCATACCATCCACATACAGTAATAGGATAATGTTGCAATCATCATCCACCTGGTAAGACAAACACAATGGTTACACTGACATTGACTAAAGCCCTGCTTTGTCATCCACCTGTCAAAACTTGTACCACTGCCCTGCAGCTTTCTCAAGACCATATGACCTGGCCTTCTGTCACATGTGTCCATTCTCTCTATTCTTTAACCAAGGTATCCATTCATCTCAGTGCTTTCATACCGGCTGACAACCCTACCAAATCTCCCGTTTGGTCCTGCATCCTGTTCATGCCATGCTCCCACTATTTCTTGGATCCTTCCTGCTCTACAATCAGCAACTAGTATAAAGAAGAGGAACAAAAAATTTGAGGCTTACTTGCACTTTTAGTCCTCCCCATGGGCATTTGAGACTCCTTGATAGCCTGTTATCCACCCAAAATCTGTCTCAGTGACCGACCTTGGTCACTACACAGTCTGCATCTGACCAACGTCAGTTCCATACGACTATCTAGGTTACCGATGCCAGTTATCCTACTGACATCGGTCTCCACCTACCCAACACCACCGACTTCTCTGGTCTACACATGACCAACGTCGGCACCTGTCTGTTCGATGTCAATTACCCTTGACCGATGTCGGTACCTGTGTATGCCTGTGAGTGATGACTTTTTACCGTGAGCTCTCCATGGATCAAAACCCTATCCAAACTGCCCTACTCAGAGATGTCCAGCCCCATCCACTGATCTCTATCCATCATTTCCTCCAAGAACACCAAGGCTTTCTAGTTCTTAAGTTTATCAAATACATCAATCTTCCTTTTCCTGCAATAAACACAATCCTTTCTTGTAGCAACCCACTGCTCAAAGAAATCTTGGTCTATGCTCTCCAAAGTTGATCTCTTCCCTTTTGACTTAAGAAAAACCATTCCCTTCTCACTTATGTGACCAAGCCTACAAAGCCACACCTGTGCAACAGAAGTGGAATCAGTAATACAAGCAAGTAGATAAAGAGTACTTGCTTTCTTACCACATGCTAATTCAAGTGCATCTGCTATGAGAGTTTTTGTGCATCTCTCATCACCCAACTTTCCTAAAGCAATTAGCCGCATCTTCAAGATTGGGACCTGCATGACCTTCTTCAACACCCATGTGTTGGCCGCCTACAATTTCAACATCACTTCCCCTTTTCCAACCATGTGACAAGGCTCACCAACCCCTCTACTTGGGGCTGCATAGAAAAAGGCAACATAATCTATTAACCAAGATTCAACTTTATCCAAGAAACATCCCAGAGCATCTTATGCAACAACACTTGCAACATCTGCTTCTTTAGTTCCTTCATGCTGATCTTCTACCAGCCAACAATCTTTCTTTACCTGCTTTTTCTTTCCATAAGACTGTAATTGACCATTCGTGCTTTTCAATTCCTCCATTCTTAGCTTACTTTCTTCTACCATTGCTCTACTCCCACTCAATCAAAAACCCTTGAGAGTGACCTGTAATCAAACACAAAACCTGCTTCCTACAACCTTAGCTCTGATACCAACTCTTAGGAACCCAAGGAAGCACCATTAATTACCATGCACAAACAAATTAAAATATGCGAAATTAACCAGAAGTAACAAGCAACAAGAAATCAGAAACAACACAGAATATGAGAGACAATACCCAATTGTATTAATACTCATCTAGAAAAGAATACAATAAAGAAGATGCCACTTCTTCTTGACACCTCTCAGAGGCTTCCCACACCTCTCAGAGGCTTCCCACACCTCAAGTGTACCGTAATTCTTTCCTCAAAGCTCTCTCTTATGGTCCCAACACACAACTCAAACACAGAGTTGGTGTTCACCTCCAACTAGTCAATATCCACTACTACTAGTACACTAGTGCTCCACGCACACCAAGTACTCAATTTACTCCAAGTAGATCTCCCTTAAACTTGCAACAACCTGTAACTCTCTAAGATCTTACTTATGGAAGGAACTACCTTGCCTTCCTCTTTGCTCTCTGATGTGTTGCTGTCACCTTTGATTCTACTGCCACCTGCAGATCTCCTTTAACCTCACACACACACACACCTGTTACCATGTAGATCTCTCTACACCCTGAAGAACCCTTGTCCTTGCCTCACCAAGTCCTTATGATTCTCCAAAACAGTACCCCGATGGATCTTCTCCCTTATCTAGCACACCTGCAGACCAATATGATCATACACACTCGGCACCCCTGTGGAACTAGGAGGAACACCCTTGCTCTCTTCACACACAGAAGGAGCTAACCTTGCTCAACCCAAACTAGAACAAATTACAATACAACCCATGATTCTATTATATAGATCTCATGCAAACAATAATTAGACACCTAATTACAATAATTAGTTCCGCAGATCAAGACTAAAATTAGCCTTTTAACATGCAAACAATTGGTTCGTTAACAAACTGTTCGTAACACTCACAATTTTGATCCGCACAGGTGATTGACGTCAGTTCCTGTCTACCTGGAGATGATCGACATCAATCAAATACTGTCGATGTCAGTTGCCTTCTTGTCTACCCCTGACCGACGTTAGTTGGCCTGACCGACGCCGACGACTGTGACACTCAGCACCCTCCTTCCCTGTTTGCATCAATGAAGCTTTTAGCTCCACAACCTAACAAAATGTCTAAAGATGTTATTTATAATCACCCTTGCCATAATAAAATTTGAACTTACATGCAACAAATCCAGTTAGCAAAGGGTGTAAAGAGATTTCAAGTGTAAGAGGATTATTCAACACATCTTACGAATCTATAGCATGAGGGGTTTTAAAGCATTTTGTTCAATATTTGTAACCTTATTCTCCAAGGTCTTTATAACTTGAAAGAGTGATTGAATTGTAGGCCTAGTGGGATTTAGATTAGCAAGTTGAGTAGTCACCAAAAAGGATGAAAACATGTTTTGAGTAGTAATAGGCATTAAAACCAATATTTGTGTTGAAATGACTAGTAATTTCATAATAAATGCATCAATAGTAGTTTCTAAAATCGAAGGTTTAAACAAATTAATTTATGTCCCTAGGTGGATTGGTAAGTGTGGGCTAAGTTATAGTACATTCTAAGGATTCACCATTAATAGGTGAGGCAACCTTAGTTTTAATTTCTTTACTTATTTCATCTCTTGTAACATACAAAAATTCATCCATTAATCCCTTATTATTATTGAGATGAGTAATCAATGCTTCTTTATCTTCCATTTAGAATTGGATTTTTACACAAAAATTTCACATTATTTCATAAATCAAAATTTTAAAATTTACAACAGAGTATAGTAATTAGAAAACCCTAATTTATCCTAAGGTTTTGATGTTCAAAGATCGGGTTCACCAAATGTTTAACCCTAAAATGTTGATCTAAGGTGATTATATTTTTAATCTTAGATTTAGATTAAAGGTGTATATATAAATGAAATGGCACAAGGGTTATAATTAAATCTATAACAAGTCAATCAGATGCTAAAATTAGATATAAGCATACACCGAATTTACTATGTTGAGATAGTCTAAAAATGGAAAGTACAATTATGCTAGAGATAGAAATAACAAAGAAGTGACGTACTTAGCTTGTTATGATGTTAATACATTTTTAAATCTAGAAAAGGTGAAAATTAGGCTAGAGAGAAATTCTATAATAGTCATTAGATTTTGAATCTAATACTTCTGGCACTTTAGACATTAACATCAGCATAGGATGGTTGCATCGATGCTACTATCTAGGTTTGATGTAAGTATTATATATGGAATAACTATTGGAATAAAATGAGACCACCTAGATGCTTATAGAATTTACTTCACCTTCATTCTAATGCATTCAAATCTAGGTTATGGATAGTCACTCCTTGTGAAATGGCAAAACTTTAGCTCTCCATCTTCATTGTGACCTTGGGGGAAAATGGGTTAGTGGGCACATGGTGTCAATCTGACCCCAAAGACCTAGCTAATAGAAGGCACTACTTATATAGCCAATATTATAAAAGAGGGCCTCATACTCATATAGTTTTCCCCTACATTTTGGTTTGTGTGTCAATCATACAATATTGTGCAAAAGCAAGTACAATAATGACCTATCTTGTAACTTGGGAAATTAGGCTCTTGGGTTGCTCCTTTAGTACTTTAGAGTTGTAGATGTGTTGTACCTATGATTGAGGTGGAAATAGGTAAACTTTATTTAATTGAATGCTCTTTGGTAAGGATACTTAGTATTGTTCTCATGTTTCTAGGTGAGGAATAAATTAGGGTTGATCTTGTATTTATATCAATCCCTTTAGAGTAATAACTCACATTAAATCACTTAGGCCAACCATTATGATACATTTAATTTGAAAATTAGAATATTTTAAAGCAATGAACACTTACATTAGGATAGGACAGGAGCGTTGATGTTAATATCAATCCCAAACATTAGTGTTCAGGGAGTAAGAAAGTAGGTACAAGTTTAGAACTTATAGAGATGGATGATAAGTACATTTTAAGCATTTTGAGTAAGATAGAAGACCTGAGTCATTAATATAAGACTGGTTGAACTAAGAGATATAGGCCAAGGGGCACTAGATAAAGGATATGTGAGACTTGTAGAAGTGGGAAAAGGTAAAGAACTGAGAGGAACAACCAAGGTTTGAGTTTTCCAAGTGTACAAGATTGAGGTGTTATACAATCATAAAATATCATCTACACTTAGCAATTTGTAAATGATATTTTGTGATTATGTAGCACCTCAATCTTAAACACTTGGTAAACTCAAACCTTGGTTATTCCTTTTAATTCTACACATGCCTTGCTTCTATAAGCCTCACATATTCTCTATCTTGTGCTCCTTTGCCTATCTCTTAGTCTAACTAGCCTTATATTGATGACATAAACATCCTATTTCACCTATAATACTTAAAATGTACATATTTTACACCTCTACAAGTCATGATCTTGTACCTATTTTGCTACTCCCTAGACACTAACATCTGGGATAGACAATAACATCGACATTATTGTTCTACCCCAATGCAAGTGTACAGTGCCCTAAATTCATCTAATTTGTAAATAAAATGTATCCTAATGATTGGCCTAAGTGATTTAATGTGATTTATTACTCCAAAGGGATTGATATAAATATATAATCAACCTTCATTCATTCCTCACCTAGCAATTTGACCGACAGAGCACTTTAGTTATCAAAAACTTTTCTATCCTACCCTGTTTTGATATAAGCCAAAGGAACAACACAGCCACAAATCTAAAGTACTAAAGGAGTAGTCATAAGGTCTTATTTTCCAAGTTATAAGCTAGGTCACTATTGTACTTGTTTTACATACATTACATGATTCACACACAAGCTAACACATAGGGGAGAACTACATGAGTTTGAAGCCCTCTTTTGGAGTATTGGATATGAAGGCAATGCCCTTTGACAATAGGTTCATTGTGGGTCAAATTGACATCATATGCCCACTAACCCATTTTTTCCCAAGGTCACATCAAAGATGGAAAGCTAGGGTTTTTCCATTTCACTAATAATGATAGTCCATGACCCAAATCTGAATGCACTAAAGTGAAGGCAAAGCCAAACCCATAATAATATGGGTGGTCACATCCTATTTCAACACATATTCCATACATGACACTAGTGTCAAACCCAAACAGTAGCATTAACACAACTATCCCAAGCTAATATAACTATCTAAAGAGCTAGAGACCCTAGATCCATAATCTGACAATAGTTATAGAACTCACTTGCCACCTATTTTCATCTTATACTAGATCTAGATCTACATTAGTAGTAAAGCCAACCAAGTACATCACTTTTACATCATTTTCTATATCTAACATAGTTTTACTTTCCATTAATAGCTTATCTCAGTTTAATAAATTTAACATATGGTGTATCTAAGTTTATCACATTAATTGGTTTGTTGTATATATGATATTCACCTTTGTTTCGTATCAATTCTATATTCTTAACCATATCTACCTAAGTAGGATCCTCATTTAAATTAGGGTTAAACATTTGGTGAACTCGATTCGTGTGAATGCAAATTTTTTTTATTCTTAAGGTTTTAAATCAGTTAGGGTTTTAGATTATTTTACTTTTTAATTTCTTATTGGTACTATTTTGCATTCAACTTAGGCATATCCCTAGATTGGGGGGTATATCTATTAAACATATTGAGTTTCCCCTCAACCCATCCAAGATGTATCAAACCAATGAGGGATCTCATACCTTAGATCATAAAGATACCTATTATGGATTCAACTTGTACCCTTGGGAGAAGTTCTTCAGGCTTCCCCTAGTTGAGCCATAAAATAGGAATAATCCCAGGTAGTGGGTATCCCGTGATGGGTATAAACCTCTAGAATAGGTAATATTCCTCTTTGATTCTCACCTAAAATAAAACTAAGCCTAGTGCTTCATGGGAAAAGGATTAAATAGAGATAAGGGCTACTAAGAAAGTTAACAAGGTGATGCACCAAAAATTACAAGTCAATCCTCTCTGCTTGACTCAAAGAACACTGATGAAACAAGTAAATGACTAGGTTTAGACTTCAAATATTTGATCACATATCCATGTGGAGGCTCACCAAATGGTCTAGGCTGAGGTAAATGAAGGAGAGGTCTAAATTAAGACACTAACCAATCATAGTATCCACATGTGGGCTTTGATCAAAAGATGTAGAAAACTAAACATAACATGCATGAACAAATGAACTAGTAACAAGGTGAGATCATAATTCAACGAGGGAGAATTTTTTACCACATGTATAAATTATACATATACACACTATACCTAAACAATGAAATCAAAAACATAGCCTTCTACTGCTTTAAGAGGTTACAAATTCCATCTTGGCAAAGTCTGGTCTAACCAAGAGAGGGAGTTGAGAGAAATACAGAGAGAGATCTAATGATCTATATAAAAAGTAAGAGATATCTATTTTTGGCCCCAAAGCATCTATTTATAGTAGAAAAGAGAGAGAGAGAGAGAGAGAGAGAGAGAGAGAGAGAGAGAGAGAGAGAGAGAGAGAGAGAGAGTTAGGAAGCTTGTTGTTCTTGATAACCAATGAGCTGTCAACTTTTGAGATGTTCTATCATGCTTTTGGTCCAATCAAAATAATTCATTATGAATGAGATTTTCATAATTTGCTCAGATAACCTCTAGATCATTTTATTTTTATAAAGCCACACTAAAAGACAAGAGTTTACCAAAGGTGGCAAGTCATGATCCGACTAGAAGTGAATGCTCCAACCACTTTCCAAAATCTCAAGCTTTGATCTTTTGATATTCCACTAGATCCCATTATGAGGGCAAGATATTTAGGTCTTTGAACTACCAAGGACACATCATGTATGTTCTAAATGATGGATTATCAAGGTATGAATATAAATGATCTTTTCACACATGTTTTATGCCTTGGATCTTGAACTAAATTAACTATAGAGGAAAACCAATCTAAGGACATTGGTTTTCCTATAGATATAACACCTTGTCCAATAATTGGTCCCATATAAGTCTGTATCAAGTTCTATTTCCTTTGTTTCTTGAGTTGAGCTCAAGTTCAAGATCTTATTTTTGATGAGTCAGGTTTATCCTACTTGATCACCTTTTATTGAATTATCCCATCTTGTTCCTTTGTTAGTTGTCAGTGATTTAGCTTGATCCCTTTGACACCTCAACCATTACATGTCATCAGATCTTGAGATATAGTTAAACATGGATTATAGATATTTGGGACACATCACCTTGAGCTCAATTTTTTATTGATCTTCAAGATCCATTGACCATTTGAATTACTCCAAGTTCATGTGGTCTTGACACTTATCGGTCACGTGCTCTTCCTCATGTCTCCGTCAAGGATTTTTTTAACTCCATTGGCTAGTTCATGGATCTAAATCTTGAAATTCACACAAACATCATTTAAATGAGAATGCTTTTGATGTCTCACAAACTAATAAATTTAAACTCATATGGATCTTTGCTTAGGTATAAAGTTGACACTTGTGTGAACATCTTTCATATTTTAGCCAACTTTGAAAACTTGTATTTTAAGCCGCGAAACTCGTGAAGGCACCAAATTTTCAGGAGATGGTCTTAATGCCACAAGAAATAAACCCATTTGATCCACTATCTTGAAAGGCTTCCTGAGTGAAGATATTGTAAAATTATTTTCTATAAGGTTTTTTTCTCTAGAGGCTCTTGCAATCTTTTTATGACCACAAACAACATTTTAAGTATTAGGGTCAAAATAACTTAAGTATAGAGCCTTATGCAGTGGGTATCCACGTGTCATTTCAATGATTTTTATAGCTTGAAAGAGTAGAGAAGAGCCTTTAGCTTGTGCTCGATGGACATGTGGTGCAATGGTGGTCCCTTTTTGTAAAATTAAAGGTCCCAGTAGTGAATCAAGTGGTAAGCATTAATCTTCATGGAGTCCCCTTTTTGGTAAAGCTTAGTAAAAGGTTTCAAGATTCAAAACATGGTTAATGTCACTTGTCACCTTGATGCTCCCTCAAAGGAAAAGAGTCTTTTTAGACCCTCTATTGAGAGTAAGACCAACACATGGTTAAACAGTGTTTTATTTTGAGTCAAGAAGCAGTAAGAGAGTATGAAAATCAAAGAGTATCCATGTGTTGCCACTATGCTTAATTCAATCAAGGAAAAAATTCAAAGATATCCCAACTTGCAAAGGCTTCCACATGTATCCTATGAACAACAAAGAAAGGATCGATGGTTTAATTAGGATTTTTAGATTTGACGGTGCGGAGCCTCGAAGAGCCATTAAAATTAAAAGCTAAGCAAAGAGTGGGAAAGAGTCTCAATGACTCCAAAAGGGTGCAGAAGCTTCCACGTGTCCATTTTTGGGAAAATACATGATAAAGACAAATGAGAATTAGTATTTGAAATGAAGTGAGAGGGATAGTTAACAAAATTGATAGAAAAAGGGCCCAAGTGGTTCAATTCCAATGGCATGCAGTTTCTCAGATCCAAAATTGCAGACAAGCGGTTAAACCCAGACAAGTGGCAGGGATTCATAGTGGTATTTTATGGGTTATAAGTAGCTATAAATAAGTTAGACTAAAGGGGGATTTTTTATCATCTAAATTTATATAGAGTTTTAGAAGCTAGTTTGGTGGAAGCATTAGACTACCTTAGCATTTACCTTTCTTAGGAGTGTGAAGATTGTATTCTATGCATTTTACCTTACATACTTTATTCATATATAAATAGAGAGTGGTGTTATGTGAAATAATAGTCTACTTTCAGTATTTCTTCTTATTTTTTACTATAAGCCTTTTGTCAGCTTCATAAAATTACTGAGATTATTAACCATGTTGCATACTCTTTAATCTTTTCAGGAAAAACTATTGAAACTAATATTGTGCTGTTAGAAATAGATGATGATTTAAGTTAATTTTATATTAGGAGCCATTGGTTAGTCTATAGTCTTTGCCAAAATTATTGATCATGCTTTAAGCTCTTTAATTTTTTGATAAACTCTGTTAGTACTTTTCACAATGTTGTCTAGTAAAGGAATCTAAATCTTGGCATATCGCCTTAGTATTTTAAATAATCTTTATGCATTTTTTTCTCTCCCTTTACACCAAACCCCAAGAGAAGAGCTAACTTATTTAAAATTTGAAGGTTGTTTCAAGGGTCACATCCCACATCTTTGAAACTTCCCATGACTCTGGTGATTAGTTACAAAATTAAGCATCAACAATTTTTCTGGCACACCAGATGGGACCAAGCTAATATTGTCTAGAAGTGTATGAGCAGACATCCTTCAAGGAGGGAGAATCATGGGCTGATTATAAGATCTCAATTTGTAATAAACCTAGGACTCTTAGTAACACCTTTGGTGACTACTTCAAGAAGAAGGATAACTTAGCAAGTTAATTTAAGAGGTGAAATGGCTATTCAGGGGCCACTTAGAAACTTTGTCAATTAGAATGGTAGAAGTCCTCTTATCCTACCAATACCTCCTGATACATGGGATCCCATTCTAGCTAATGCTCTAAAATCATTATCTAAATTCACTAGAGAGGACTTTAAGACTCCAATGAAACATCTTTAAGATGTGGTTGATGTATGTACTGTCAACTTTATCACACAATAAAATGTAGCCTTGAGACTCTTGTTGCCTCTTTAAAGGGAAGAGCTCTTAACTGGTACATATCTTTAGTGCCTACCTCTATTACAAACTGGGACCAATTGGGAACCACACTATATGATAGATTCAATGAAAAAGGAGATAGATCATCCCTCTTATAGTAATTAATTACTATTAAGAGAGCCCCTAAAAAAGCAATGACTAATTTCAACACTAGATTCTAGAAGACATGGCAAAGAACCCCAATCTCAGCTCGACCACCTACAGGTATGAATTTTTTTTTATCTCAAAGATTTTAATTCTGATATCTCAGTAATGATTCAGTCACTAGAAGGGTAGACTCTTCTTGTTGCTTACGAACTCATTATAAGAATAGAGAATAATTTGATAAACATTAGGAAATTATCCCCAAGGCCTCCTATGCCTATGTTTCCCTAATTATCCCTCCCAAATTAAGGACTTCCCAGTAATTCCCAAGCTAATACTTCTCTATATGCCTTCCCTTCATCTCAAGAAACACTAGTCATATCTACATCTTCTACCTCATCAACGATGAATGATGTCAAGAACATCCTTAGAACCTTCTCTAACAAAATTATCAATCTTAAAAGGAACCAAGCTTCACACCAACAACCTCCTTATCATATTTTTTAGGGCAATATACCCCCTATCAGCCAAATCAGTACCAAAGGACTCTAAGATCAACTTCTTCATAACTACCTAACTAGATCATCCCTGTACCCTCACCATTTTAGATGATTCTACCAAGCTCAAGTAGAGATCTAGTCCCTAGCTAAAACAACTTGGAAATATAAACAAATGCATGGTGATTTCCTTGTAATTTACTCTCACATGCCAAGAGATTGCCCTATGGGAAACCTACAACAAAGAGTAGTTGAACAAAGAAGAATGGGAACTCAAGAAATAACCTCATTCAGACCATACCAATCACCCAGAATTTAAAATGTAGCCATGATAGCTCAGATGTAAGGCATGCCAATAGAGTAGTAAGGAGAGATTGCCCCTGAACATGCCTTGTTTTCATGGATTGAAGATGAGGAATCTGTGTTCATTACTGAAACATCTAACTCTAAAAATGTGGTTCGGTGTGATTATCTCACATGGTCAAAAAGGAGAATGGTTGAATCTATTTAAGTTCTCCCTACTATCAATGTTGAATTAATAAATGTGCCATTAGCCCCATATTTTCAAGTCCCCATGACAAGGCAAGAAGTTTCGATAACCACTCAAAAGGAAGGGATCTCTAACACATTGATTGAAAGAACAAGGTACCCACAGTATATCAAGGCCCAGCCCCTCGAACCAATCAATGTGGTGGAATAGCTAAAGAAAGTCCCTACTAATATTTCTTTATAATATATGTTGGCCATCCTCAAGCAAAAGGAGCTATTTCAAGAAGCACTAAAGGACCATAATGACCCAAAGTATAATACCAAAAAGGAAGCTACATCAAATAAAGGCAAAGATCAATTGACAGTACCTCAGCCATAACAACTAGCAATCTTAATAAACACCAAAAAAGAGGTAAGGAAACCTAAACCTAACCCCTTTTATATGACACTTATAGTGGGTAACAAATTGCTTCACAACTCTATGATAGGCTTGGGTGTGAGCACTACAGTCATGCCTAAGTTAATAGATGATGCCTTGAAGATAAAATATGCACCATTAACTAAAGGAGTTATGTAGCTTGATGGAAAGTCCGTACAAACCATTAAGATCATCAGAGGGCTTCCATTATAACTATATTCTTGCCCAAACATAATTGTTTCACAAGATATAGTATTTATAGACATTCCTCCTATCTTCATATTGTGCCTATCTAGAGACTTTATAGCAAAAATCAGAGGGCATATGTCCCTTGATTGGTCACATCTAATTCTAAGAACCAAGTACGGGTCTAAGATGAAAGTGCTCTCAGAACCATTATATAAGGAACACATTATGGACCAAATGGAATCAAGGTTTGAAGCCTCCCATGCAATGATCACAAGAGAAGAAGAAAGTTGTATAGAGGAATCAATACAAGAAGTTAGTAAACATGATGGTAAGAAATATTTGTCAGCTTTGACATTGGAGGATCTTTTCAAAAACTTTGATTCCACTAGCTTAGGAACTTACATTATCTATGATGAGAATCCCAAAATCCTTGACATAATAAAGAATGAGCTCATTGAAAAGGAAAACCTCACAAAAAATTCTTTAATATGGACTCTAAATTTTGATGGAGTGAGAAGCAAGAAGGGCTCAGGAGTAGTTATATGCCTCACTTCGCCAAAGAGAAAAAGTATCCTTAAAGCCTTGAATTTTCAATTTGGTTGCACTAACCATGAAGCATCATATGAATCTCTAGTTCATGGCCTAATTCTCACTTGTAAGGAAGGGATCAAGAATCTAAGAGTCCTAGGGGACTCAGAGTTGGTGGTCAAATAAATTAGAGAAACTTCTACAATAAAGAACCTGAAGATGAGGTCTTATTACCATAGAGTTTGGGACTTGATCAAAAGTTTTGATGCTTTCAACATTGAAGTCATCCCAAGAACTCAAAACATTGAAGTAGATAGAATGGCTCAAATTGGATCCCAATTTGATTTGACCAAAGACCTGCTAACCAATAAAGAAATCATCAAAGTAGTCATCCGACCTATTGTCTCAAATAATGTAGATAATTGGCAAGTTTTTGAGAGTGATCAATAGATCATATTATTTTTTCAATAGTCAAGAGAGTTTGCGAACTAGTTATAGCCTAAAATTGAAGAGGCATATGGTGACTAGATCATACAATTGAGATCCAATAAGCTTCCAAAGGGGTTAATAACCCTTGAAAACTTATTTAATCCTGATGATGCAAACATAGATAAAATAAAGTTCATGGAAAGTAAATAGGACTATACTAAACTTAAAGTCTCCAATGGGAGAAAGTTTAATGTAGGGAAGGTGACCACTCAAAATGAAAAAGAAAGATTGGTGGCTTTATATCACAAATACAATAAGGTAATGGTGTGGATGTACAAGGATCTTCATGGTTACAAGAAAGAGATTGTCCAACATACTATTGACTTAATTCAAGGATCAAATTTTGTTCACCAAAAGCAAAGACCAGTTAATCCAAGGATAGAGTGTCTCATGGTAGAAGAGTTAAAGAAATTATTGGAGTCTAGGATTATCTTCCCCATCAAGCACTCCACATGGGTTTATAACTTAGTCCCAGTACGAAAAAAGAATGGAGAGATTAGACTCTGTGTAGACTTCAGGGATCTCAATAAGGCCTCTCTTAAAGACCATTACCCCTTACCCTCAATGGATCATATTCTATATACTGTGGTAGGAGTAGAGAAGTTTTCCTTATTAGATGGCTTCTCAAATTATAATCAGATATGGTTAGCAAAAGAAGATCAACACAAGACCACTTTCACCACAAAGTGGGGAACTTTCACTTATGCTAAAATGCCATTTAGACTCTCGAATGTAAGGGCTATGTTCTAAAGAACTATAGACATTGCCTTTGGAGAATCAATAAATAAATCAATTCTAATTTATCTTGATGATCTCACCGTCTTCTCTAGGTCAATCGAGGATCATTTTGATCAATTAGAGGCTATTTTTCAAAAGTGCTAGGAATATGGGATCTCTTTGAACAAAGAAATGTGTGTTTGGTGTACCTCAAGGGAAATTACTCAAACACATTATCTCAAAAGAAGGGATCTTGATTGATCTAGAAAGGGTCAAGGCAACACTATATGTATCCCTATCGATAAACAAAAAGGTGGTACAATTTTTCTCAGGGAAGATTGAATTTGTATGTAGATTAATCTTGGACTTTGTTAGAGTTGTTAAACCCATCACCCTAATGTTAAATAAGGATCTTAGTTTTAAATGGATGGTTGAGGGGTGACAAACTTTTGAGAGTCTCAAAAAGGCAATTGCATTTACCCCAATCCTATGTAACCTTGATTTCTCAAAATATTTCATCATGTATGTCTATGGATGAGAACATAGCATAGCCTTAGTATTAACACAAAAGGACAAAGAACAAGGGGAACATTCGATTGCTTATTTCTCAAGGACTCTTTGGGACTATAAATTAAGGTATAATTTTATCGAGAGGCAAGCCTATGCTATTGTTAAGGGGCTCAAAAAAATTAGGAACTTAGTTACTAGCAATAAGATCATAATATTCGTAACACATTCAAGTGTTAAGGAATACATAATGGAGGGTGAAATCACCAAAAAGAGAGCCAATTAGATAACTAAGATATTGGAATATGATGTCAAAGTTAAGCCCACTAAATTAGTAAGAGGTAGGGGTTTATGTCAATACCTTGCTCAAGATTCTCTAACAGAAGAACTTATAGTTGAGGATACTATACTCAAAATACAAGAGGATGAGTTAGAGTTTTGGGTGACTAATAGGGTTAATTTCATAAAGACTTGTCAATATTCATGTCATCTACCCTAAAAAAAGAAGGTACTATCAACAAGGGTCCAACTTTGTTATAGTATACCTTTTCCTTTTCAAAATAAATTTTGATGGGATCCTACTTAGATACATAAAGGGAGAAGAAACTGGAAAGGTTTTACATGAACTGCATTATGGAACGTTTGGAGGCCATTTTTCTATAAGGACCACAGGTATCAATATACTCCAATCAAGGTATTTTTGGCCCACTATGTTTTTTGATTGTCATACTATAGTTAGTAAGTGTCAATCTTGTTATTTTTAAATAGGTAACAGGAGAAATGTTGCATTACCATCAACCCTATAATTGTTGAAGAGCCTTTAACTCAATGGGGCTTGGATTTTATTGGGATGATTAACCCAATTTCAAGTGTAGGGCACAAGTGGATCCTTACTGCAACATATTATTTCACAAGGTGGATTGAAGTAGTTCCCCTTAAAGAAGTAATAGAGAATGTGATTTTGGATCTCTTATAGGAAATCACAACTAGGTATGGACCTCCTTACACTATTATATCTGACAATGCCAAGGCATTCCTAGGGTCCAAAGTTTCTGATTTTGCATTAAAAAATGGTATATACCTAAAGACTTCATTGAATTATTACCCTCAAGGGAATGGTTTGGTAGAATTGACTACCAAGAACCAGATTAGACTCATAAAAAGAATGCGAAATGAACACAAAATAATATGGCATAAATACATAAAGATGGCTTTATGGGTATACCCAACAACACCTAAACAGTTAATAAAGACCTCTCCATCCAAGTTGGTATATGAAAATGAGGCAATAATGCCTATTTTTATCAAAATTCCAACCTTGCAATTGATAAATCAAATAGAGGTTGAATAAAATGGTCCAATGCAAGTTAGACTAGCAGAGTTGTTGGAGATTCAAGAGAAAAGAGAATCAGCACATGAGTCAATGATGAGTCAACAAACAACTATAAAAATTTGGTTTGATTAAAAAACTTTAAGCCTAATTTTAAAATTGGTGCCTGGGTCTTGAAATGGGATGCAAGAGTAACTAAGCCTAGAAACCATGATAAGTTTCCTTTCAAAATCACTGCTTGTAAGTAGTGCAATGCTTACAAATTGAAGACAAAGGAAGAAGAGTCTTTAGATATTCCCATTAATGGGATTTTCCTTAAACTCTTTGTATAAGAGTCTCATGCAGCCATGTATTATAGCTAGGATAGTTTCCTTTTATTTTCTTATTTTGAAGTTGTTTACCCACCTCTTTTCTTTTTAGTTCTCTTCACGTGTGTTAACATTAAAGATCCCTAGAATCCCTTAAGATTTTGTCTCCTATGCTTATCTAACAATTTCCCAAGGATATTAAATGTTAAAATTTTGAATTTTGAATTGAGATCTCAAAGATTTGTTTTTGGTAGCTTGATTGTAAGTTTTAATGAGACATGACTAACCATCAAGGAAAGTCATTAATCTCACTCGTGGAGGCCATGAATTTTAAATAAAATTTGGGTTTCATTTTTTCTTCATAGAAAGCAAAGTGATTACTCAAAGTTGAGCGAGGAACTAGCATCTAGGTTAATTCAAGCCCAAGAAGTGATTCAAGGAATAACAAAGAGTGTTTTCAAAGATAAAGGGTTTAGGAAAATGGCCACCATAATTCCACCATTAAATTCATACACTTCAACTCCCGTGCAGCCCAAAACTACATACCTAAGAACCAGAATAGTGCTCAAAGGTGTCTCTCGGGACTCTTCCCTTATCTTCGATTATACAGATGAGATTTTTGACCCTATTTTGTCAAATAAGACTAAGACCTTCAGAGAGGCAGTGCATGCCAAAATGTTGAATCAAAGGATACCTGAGACCTTTATCATGAGGATTTGGACCTTATGGTTGGCTAAGTATCTAGTACCCATAGTGCACCCATATCCTAAATTGATGGAATTATGTGCACAAAATTATAATCTCACAACCACGATAATTCAAAAGGGATTAATCAAGGTAGTAATCACTCCCCAAGCTATCTATGACATGATATGTCTAAAGCATGACCCTTCTACTAGCTTTTATGACATGGTTCAGCTGAGGCATGTTTGATCCCAAGTACACTAGCAATGGCATTTCTAAATAAGGAACTATGTCTTCTTGAGAATAGTACTCAAACTCTACCCCTACCTTTTGAGAAAGGTAGGTTGTCTCAAGACTCCCAGGATGTATGTTTAATGCTCACCTTCATTTTTGGGGAGAATAACAATGGAATGGTGCACGATTGGTAGTTGGCAGCTATTTTTCGTATGAAGACCATCTCTAGGTCAATGGTATATAAGTTTGATTTTATAGAACACATCACTTATTCTATGAGCCAACAACTAGCTAATTTCAATGTTCACCCTACCTTCAGGTATTCCTTATATCTGTTCCATCTTATTTTGTATCAAATTACATTATTTTTCTAGCACCATATGAGTTTGACTCTATGGGACTTATAAGCAGTAGACCCCCATAAGGTTATCCCCATGTGTGCATGGACTCATGTGTTTTTTAAGTCATCATATTCCTATGAGTTTGAAAAGCATTTTTTGGCACCACTAATGGGAGAAATGGATCTAGAAGGAATAAACAATAGGATGAATGACTCGGTTAGGGTTATCTTGTTCGATGCTCATCACCCCTGTGATTTCTTTTTTGGGGCCCATCATTCTTTCATTAAGGTTCATGGTTTTGGGGAGGAGTCCTTTATGCTTCCCAAGGTTCTAACCAGTAGAATGGGCTTAGAAGTGGCATGGCAATTGGTATGCATTGACTCTAAGTTTGCAGTGGGAAGGAAAAAGAGGGATTCCCATGACATCCCACTGACCAGGTGCAGGATTACTATTGTAAAGAGACAGGCATAATTTATCCTAAATAAGAAGTTGGCTGCTTATGAGCTAGTTTTAATTCAGGATCTATAGAGGTATGACCCAGATGGCTTCATGACCTCTTAGCTTGCCAAGAGTAAAGTCCATGTTCGTTTCAGGCATGAGAGTAGAAGGTTTTTGAAGACAAGAGGTCTCTAAGGAGAGATACCCCTGATTTATATGTAAAGCTACATGACATCCCAGCTACCCCATGGGAGTCTTTTTATTAACCCACTCACACTTTTGACCCAATGAAGCTCATGTCTAAGGGGATGAGACAAGATTTACTTAGGATGGATTGGTGTTAGGAAAAAATAACCACCTACTGGAGGTATAGGCAAGAAATTAGTGAGCTATCCCTAAGTTTTGAAGCTATACCCTCAAATACCCAATGGGAGACCCTTTGGGATGAGTTTCATACCTCTTTGATTTCTAGTATGGATGTTAGTAAGATCTCAGAACCCCAAAAGGAACCTCAAGAGGCTGAGACATATATGGTGGTACATGTTACTTCAACCTAGCCACTTCTACTTAGTGAAGTGGAAAAGCAAAGGGGTACCCAACTCAGTTCATAACTCCCTGTAGTGGTGGCCCCTTCAGATACCCTTAAAATAGTTTTTTTCACATAAAAAGTGTTGGACTCATCTCAGTTGGCAATGGTCCAAATAGCAAGAGAGAATCCCTCAAGGATCCTAGGGAAAAAGAAGTGAAAGATAGCAGTTCTAGAGGGAGAAAAAGAGAAAGAGGCATGACTTACCTGATACATGTCTCCACCTCAATCCCCAACTTAGGCTCTATTAATGCCACCCTCTTCACATGGATTAACACCCTCAGCGTTCTCAGTTATACTTACTTAATCATCAATGGCATCTGGTTCTCCTTTCACTCTCACTTCTCAATAATTGAGTTTACCAACCTTTTCTCTTAGGGTCTTGACAAACCCATCCCCCTCACAAGATCAGCCCTAATATTCCATCAGCATACCTTAAAGTTTACCCTATTGGTCTCATTTTGTGGGTGGTATTGTGACATCTCCCTTAGAATTCCATGCTCAATCTGACTTGGCAAGGAGGGCTAGAGAGGCTAAAAAGGAGTAGAGGAACAAAGAAATGAATTTTGTGGCCACACAACAGATGTGGTCTTTTTATGACTACAACCAATGTTTCCTCACTATCATCTACATGGTCCCTAACATGAGCAAGCCACTCAAGCAAATACAACCCGAGGATTACATAATGAGTGTAGTGGAGGTGGACCTAAATTAATTTAAGCCATAAGATAAAGTGGAATTAATCGATGAGACTATTGTTGTGGTAGCCACATCTTATTTGAAGATCTCATATCAGCTTTAGTAAGTAAATTCAAGCTTAAATCAAGCCAAAAACATAATAAGCCACTTAAGCTTAGAGATTAAGGCCAAGGACAAATAAATTGCCCAACTCAACAGTGACCTGAAAGGGGAAATATCCAAAGAAATTTTGAAGACTTCAGAAGAAAAAGCAGTCACACTCCAAAAGGAGCTTAATTCAATCAAAGCATTTAACTAAATTTTTAAGCAAGAGAAAAAGTTCTTGGAGACATAGAGTAGTGATAAGGAAACATAGGCATCACAACTTTAGTATAAGCTAAATGCCACAGTAGTAAAAAGGACTAGCTTGCAGGTCAAGTGTAAGGCAATAGAGGATAAGGCCACCTAATTGACCTAATAGTTGGCACCGTAACCTAAGGCAATAGGTATTGTCAAAATGGTAAGGGGGTTTTATGTTTCTTGTTGTCAAAGGATCTCCACCGATGTTACCCATCTCAGGCCTACACTTAGATTCATATCTTAAGTGCAAAAATTATGCTTGAGGGTAGAGTCCTCTATCGAGAAGATCCTATTATTGATTTCAGCGAAGGTTCCTGAATCACAACTATTGATTCGTAAATTATATGATGCAATAGAAGAGACCCTTTAAGCAGTTGGAGTCATTGATAGGAGGATAATCGTAGGGAAGGTCAATGAGATTTTGAGCTACAATAAAACCACTTTGAAATGCAAGAATCTGATGAATCTCTTAAAGGAAGGGGTCAAAGGAATGAAGGGGCACATTCAACGTTTGGTTCAGCTGGGACTCCCTTCCCCTTTCCCTAATGAAACCACTATCTTGATGGAAGACTACATACAAAATCTACTGGTCGAGAAGCAAAATGATCAAACTATTTTTCAGTCTTTGATTGACCCTTTTGATGTCATTGAGGTGGAGTCAGTTTTGGCTCTAATGACAAACTAGAGTACCAATTGCATTCCATGGTGCAGGGTCTCCAATCCTTTTCCCATAAGGAAATCATCAAGTTAGAGCTTTTCAATCTCTATAGAAGCGGGAGTACTCGATAGAGGCAGAGTGGACTGGGTACCATATGTCACAGCAAAAGCTCTAAGGGAAATAGTGATGGGAACCATAATTTTGTTTTTTAGTTAGGCAAGGCTAAGGTTTCTTCCATGCAGGTATGGATCCCCTGGTGAGTTACCGTTAACTATAGAATTATTTTCTACAAGGGTCTTTTTTTTTTTTTTTGGGGATTCTTGTGGTCTTTTTATGACCATAAGTAGCATTTTAAGTATCGGGGCTAAAATAACTTAAGTATAGAGCCTTGTACAGAGGGTATATATGTGTCACTTTGACACTTTTTCTAGCTCAAAAGAGTAGAGAAGGACCTTTAGATTACACTTGATGGACACATGGTGTAACAGTGGTCCCTTTTTATAAAAGTAAAGGTCCTGGTAGCAAGTCAAGCAGTAAGCATTAAGATTCATGGAGTCCCCTTTTTGGTAAATCTTAGTAAAAGGTTTTGAGATTCAAAACATAATTAATGCCACTTGTCACCTCGATGCTCCATCAAAGGAAAAGAGTATTTTTAGAACCTCCATTGAGCATGAGACTAACACATGATTAAACGGTGTTTTATTTTGACTCAAGAAGCAATAAGAGAGTATGAAAATCGAAGGGTATCCACGTGTCGCCACTGTGCTTCATTCAATCAAGGTAAAAATTCAAAGACTCCTAACTTATAAAGGCTTCCACATGTAGCCTATGGAAAACAAAGAAAGGATTGATGGCTAAGTTAGGATCTTTAGATCTAAGGGTGTGGAGCCTCCAAGAGCCATTAAAATTAAAATATAAGTAAAGAGTGGGAAAGAGTCTTAGCGACTCTAAAAGGGTGTAGAAGCTTCCACGTGTCCATGTTTAGGAAACTACATGATAAAGACAAATAAGAATTAATAGTTGAAATAAAGTGAGAGGGACAGTTAGTAAAATTGATGGAAAAAGGGCCCAAGTAGTTTGGCTCTAACAACATGTAGTTTCGCAAATCCAAAAATTATGGACAAGCGGTTAAACCCGAACAAGTGGTAGAGACTCGCAGTAGTATTTTGTGGGTTATAAGTAGCTATAAATAGGTTAGAGTAAAGGGTTTTTTTTTATCATCTAGATTATATATAGAGTTTTAAAAGCTAGTTTGGTGGAAGCATTGGACTGCCTTATTAGTTACCTTTCTTAGGAGTGTGAAGATTGTATTCTATGCATTTTGCCTTACATACTTTGTTTATATATAAAGAGAGAGTGGTATTCTATGCAATAATAGTCTGCTTTCAGTATTTCTTCTTATTTTCTACTATAAGCCTTTTGTTAGCTTCACAAAATTATTGAGATTATTAACCATGTTGCATACTCTTTAATCTTTTCAGGAAAAACTGTTGAAACTAATATTGTGCTATTAGAAATAGATGATGATGATTCAGGTTACTTTTATATTATGAGCCATTGGTTAGTCTATAGTCTTTGCTGAAATTATTGATCATGCTTTAAGGTCTTTAATTGTTTGGTAAACTCTGTTATTACTCTTCATAGTGTTATCCAGTAAAGGAATCTAAATCTTAGCGTATCACCTTAGTAGTTTAAATAATCTTTATGCATTGTTTTCTCTCCCTTTACACCAAACCCCAAGAGAAGATCCAACTTCTTTAAAATTTAGAGGTTGTTTCAAGGGTCAAGTCCTACATCTTTCAAACTTCCTATGACTCTAGTGATTAGTTGAAAAATTAAGCATCAACATATATCAAATGCACAAGTTGGCTGATCCACTCGATCATGGCTCAAAAATGGCCAAGTATGAAGATTTAGTCATTTTAGTATGTGGACCCAACTTTGAAGATGTATATCTTCCATATTGCATCATCACATGAGCTAAAACTTGGTGTGAATGATCTTAACATGAGAATTAATAAACCCATATGATTAATTTTTCTTGAATCCTTTTTATGTATGAAATCTAGTAGTACTAAAACAACCATTTACTTTTCCTACTATTGAGGCCAAATGTTTGGACAAAATCTAGATGGAGTGAGTGGAGTAGATGAGTTTCACGCACTCCCTAATTTTTCCTAATCATTCCATAAGGTCTTCTACAATAGTATAGTTTTTTAAATGCTTGTGAGCTTCATGACCTCCTCGCTCCACCCACACCATCCAAAGCTTGTCCAAATGATCTAAATTAATTGTTTAATTAAGAACTCTGCATCAGGATGATTTAAAAAGTGGGAATGGTTTGGTCTATGGGCCAAATATGGCCAACATTCTTGGTCACTCATAGGGAATCATGCAAACTATGCTTGAGAACCCAATCCATTTGTTAGTCTGATCCATTGGATGTGGAGTCACTTCTCTGTAACTAAGCTAGTCTGGAACCTCTTTTGAAACAAAATGACAAAAGGAACAAAGCAAAATAACTAACCTGCTAAACAAATGTGTACCAAGGTAGTTAGATAAAAGCATGAAATCTAACCTATCCTAAACTAACTGAATAAAATGAAACTATACAAAACTATTAACTGGTTGCACAAAGTGTCTACTTTTCTCAATAGTGCATGATGTTTTACATGTTTGAGGGCTACTAAAAAAATATGGATAGGTACTAAATTTTAAAAATATTGATGGTATGCTTCTCTTGGAATAAGAAAAAAAATAAACTCACCCTTCTAGCTTGATTACTTAGACGTGTAAGCCTCATGGAGTGAATGAACAAGTTGATCTTGTTCTTGTTGAAACTTGAACTTGCACTTTGAATTGAGCACAACCTATGATGGCTCCTCTTTGGTATCTTCCAACCAAGATAAGTACCTAATAGGGCATCTTCTTTTCAATACAACATTGAGTGATCAGATTTTACCTCACTCTTGCACTTCACCATTTCATCATCATGCTTCCTAGGCACAATCAGATCATAGTCTTCCTGAAGCACATGCCTATATGGAAATTTTTACTTGTCCCCAAAATTATCCTTCTCATAAGGTGATGATCCTTCAAATTGTATATCTTGAGCACTCAAGATGTCTCCCTCATCAAACTCACTCAAAATTTTGACCTAAGGATTTCCTTCATTGAGATATAGCTCGTCAGTGTTAAAGCCATACCAAGAAGGTTGGTATAAACCTGATTATCCCTATTCCAAAAGAAGTGGGTTGCCTATTATGATCTCCTCATCATGGATACTTTAATTATCTTTTTTAGGTTCACCTATGACTACAATCTTCTCCTCCATATTTTGTACAATAGGCTTCCATCCCAAAAGGGAGATGATAGGAGGGTGAAGAAATCCTCCATGCTCGTAGTTTATGAGAGTGTCCTTCCAGTCCAAGGATTTGAAGGATTCTTTTAGTGGCCCTTGAGGGAAGGAGAGAGAGTCTCTAAGCTCTTAAACACCAAGCTCACTGAGCTGGGCTATAGTTTCTTGATTCACTCCTTGCATGATTAAATCTTCTTCTATCAAAACTAGTTCAGTTCTTGGTGAAGATGAGACTTGACAAGGTGGACTAGAGGACTATTTTAGGATCTTCAGGAGTTGGGCTTGAGACTCTACATAAGACTAATTCGAGTGGGCCTGATGGTTTTCAAAGGATATCAATATACTTGCCTATGTCTTGAATCAAACTCCCTATTATTACCATATCTTCATTTGCATAGGTCATTCATTATTCAACGTCAAGGGTGAACCACCCATATTTGATTGACTAGAGAGCACTCCTTGATTCTATAGAACATGGGTAGGGATGATTGAAGAAAACTCTAAATCCCTAACAATCTCCCTTGTCAACCCCATAAAGGTTGATAATGCTTGCTTGAATCCTGATATGGATATAACAGAATAAGTCTGGTCTTGATAAGGGATAGGAGGGGGCCAAAGGCCATGATAATGCTGGTAGGTCTTCTGAGGGCCACTTGGAGGAAACATTTAAATGTTATCCATATGATAAGAGGGATACTAAGGCATATAATAATCATATTAAACAGAATATGGTTGATTGTACATACCAAATAATGATGATTAAGTACTTGGATTGGTCAAACCAGATGAGAGATGCTCAGAGTCACCATTGGTGTTTGTTGAATGCCTCAAAAGGATGGTATGCAAAAGAAAAAAACCAAAAAAAAATCTACTACTTTAGTCTTTAGTCCCACCAGGCATGCCAAAAACATTTATGGCTTCAACTTACACCCTTGGGAGTTCTTCGGGCTTCCCTTAGTTGAGCCATAAAATGGGAACCCCAACTTGTGGGTATCCCATGATGGGGCTAAAATTTTAGACTAGGTTGGATTCCTCTTTGATGCTCACCTAAACTAAAACTAAGCTTAGTGATTCATGGGAAAAGGGTTAAAAAGAGATAAGGGCTCCTAAGAAAGTTAACAGGGTGATGCACCAAAAATTACAAGTTGATCCTCTCTACTTCAATCAAAGAACACTAATGAAATAAGTAAATGACTAGGTTTAAACTTCAATAATTTGTTCACATATCTGTGTGAAGGCTTACCAAATGGTCTAGGCTGAGGGAAATGAAGGAGAGGTCTAGAGTAAGACACTAACTAGCCATAGTATCCACATGCTGGCTTTGATCAAAAGATGCAGAACACTAAACACAATGTGCATGAATAGATGAACTAGTAACTAGGTGAGATCATAATTTGACAAGGGAGAAGTTTATACCATGTGTAAATTGGACATATACATACTATACCAAATTAGTGAAATAGAAAACACAACCTTTTATTGCTTTAAGAGGTTAGAAATTCCATCTTGGCAGAGTCTGGTCTAACCAAGAGAGGGAACTGAGAGAAATACAAGGATATCTAATGATCTGTCTAAAAAGTGAGAGATATCTATTTTTTGTACTAATGCCTCTATTTATAGAAGAGAGATGGAGAGAGAGAGAGAGAGAGAGAGAGAGAGAGAGAGAATTTAGGAAGCTTGTTGTTGTTGATAACTAATGAGTTATCAGCTTTTGAGATGTTCTATCGTGCCTTTGGTCTAATCAAAACAAGTCATTATGAATGAGATTTTCATAATTTGCTCATATAACCTCTAGATCATTCTATTTTTAGCAAGTTGCACTAGAAGACAAGAGTTTTCCAGAGGTGGCAAGTCATGATCTAGTCGAAAGTGAATGCTCCAACCACTTTCTAAATCCCCAAGCTTTGATCTTTTAATCTTCCACTAGATCCTATTATGAGGGCAAGATCTTCAGGTCTTTGAACTGCTAGGGACATGTCATGTATGTTCTTAATGGAAGCTTATCGAGGCATGACTTGAAATGATATTTTCACACCTACTCTATGCCTTGGATCTTGAACTGAATTAAATATAGAGGAAAACCAATCTAAGGACATTAGTTTTCCTATAGATATATCACCTTGTCCAATAATCGGTCTCATCTAAGTTTGTATTGAGTTCTATTTCCTTTGTTTCTTGGGTCAGGCTCAAGTTCAGCATCTTTTTTTTGTTGAGTCAGGCTTGTCCTGCTTGATTACCTTTTGTTGAATTATCCTAGATCATTTCTTTATTAGCTATCAGTAATTTAGCTTGATACCTTTGAGACCTTGACCATTATGTGTCGTCAGATCCTAAGATCTATTTAAAAATGGATCATAAAGTTTTGAGACCCATCACCTCGAGCTCAACTTCTTATTGGTCTTCAGGATCCACTGACCATTTGACTTGTTCCAAGTTCTCGTGGTCTTGACACTTGTTGATTATGTGTTCTTCCTCAGGTCTTTGCCAAGGATTTTTTAAACCCCGTAGCTAGTTCATAGAGCTTAATCTTGATGTTTGTGTAAACATTATTTGACATCTATGAGAACACTTTTGATGTCCCATAGACCATTAAATTTAAACTCATATGGATCTTTTCCTAGGCATACGTTGACACTTGCATGAACATCTTTCATATTTTGGCTAACTTTACAAAATTATATCTTGAAGTATAGAACTTGCAAAGGCACCAAACTTTCAGGAGATGGTCTTAATGCCATAAGGAGTAAACCCATTTGATCCACTAGCCTGGAAGGCTTCCTGAGTGAATATATCAAATGCACAAGCTGGCTAGTCCACTCGATCCTAGCTCAAAAATGGCCAAGTATGAAGATTTGGTCATTTTAGTCTACAGATCCAACTTTTAAGATGCATATCATCCATTTTACATCATTGCGTGAGCTACAACTTGGCATGAATGATCTTGACATGAGATTAAATGAGCCCATATGATTGATTTTCCTTGATTCCTTCATATGCATAAAATCCAACAATACTTAAACAACCATTTATCTTTTCCTACTATTGGGGCCAAATGTTTGGACAAAATATGGATGGAGTGAGCAGAGCAGATGAGTTCCATGCGCTCCCTAATTCATCCTGATAATTTTATAAGGTTTTCTATAATGTTGCAATGTTTTAAAGGATTTTGAGCTTTATGACCTCTTCACTTTGTCCATACCATCTAGAGCTTGTCCAAATGATCTAAATTAATTTCTCAATTAGGAACTATGTCTTGCGATGATTTAGCAAGTGGGCATTACTTGGTATGTGGGCCAAATATGCCCAACATACCCATGTTGACAATGAAAAAATGTTGATAAGGTTATCATAGAAGAAGATTCTAATGATGAAAATCTAGAAACAAATGAAAATTGAGCAAGTAGACCATGATCAAGTGAATGTGATTTTAATGTTTTGTGAGCACATTCGACAAAACCCTGAAGGTCTTGATAAATCTTAAAAATTATTCTTGAAGCCAAAAATTCAAAAACTTTAGTGGATACATCCCTCCCCTTGAACACACTATAACTCAATACATCTAATGGGGGCACATATTATGTGTTTCAACCTTTATTCCCTAAAACTACTATTGATACATATATTATGAACTTACCCATTGTTTTAACACAAATACTGGTTTCAAAACCTATTACCACTCAAAGTATGTTTCCATCCCCTTTAATGACTAATCAAATTGCTAATTTAATTCCCATTAGGCCTATAAATCAATCACTCCTTCAAGTTATACAGACCTTGGAGGACAAGGTTACAAACATTGAATAAAAGGCTTCAAAGTCTTCACATGTTATGGATTCACAAGATGTGTTGCATAACCCTCTTGCACTTGAGATATCTTTGCACCCTTTTCCAAATGGATTTATTGCACCTAAGTTCACATTTTATGATGGCAAGGGTGATCCTAGACATCTTTAAACCTTCTATGTGACATGCCTTGATTATGTTTCCAATGATAAACTTTTGATCAAATTATTCTCAAGGAGCCTCAAGGACTATGCTTTAAGGTGGTTTTATGTCTTACCTCTTCAATCTGTAAAAGCATTCAAACCTATAACAGATCATTTTTTGGCACATTTTTTCTATTAACATTACCGAAAAGGTTTCCTATGCTCAAATTACAAAGATCAAACAAGGAACTAATAAACTTATCAATGAATATGTCTTGAGATATAAGACAATGCTAGCCAAAATGACCAATCCTATAGCAGATAAAGAGTTACAAGATATATTCAAGCAAAGTTTGCTTGCTCCTTTACATGAGTCCATTATTTTTAATAAGTCTCAATCTTTTGATATCTTATGCCATGTTGTACGAGACCATGAAATGAAGCATATGTCATTGAATAAGCTCAAGTATGTAGCAAACACAATAGTTGCATCTACATCTAGTATAAAATTTTCAATTAAACCAAGTTATAAGGTAAAACCTCTTGATCCTAAAAAGGAAACAATTACTACGGTTAATACAATTGCATAATAACCTAATCGGTTTGTCCTATTTAATGCACCAAGGAGACAATTTACATGTTTCCCTGAGCCTCCTTTTTCATTACTCCCATGATTACTAGAGTGTCATCTTATATCTCTCCCTCCTTGTATAGAGGTTGATGTAAATAGACCTCTACCCAAAGGATATGATGCACATGCTTATTATGACTATCACTAAGGCCCTAGGCATTCTATAAATAGATGTTTTACCTTAAAACATAAGATCCAAGACCTCATCGATGATCAACATATTAAATTTGATTATATTTTAAAGGAATCAAGTTCACAACCTGGTATCACCATAAACAAAAAATATTTAACAATCCTTTACAAGACCAGTTTAAGAAAGAACTAGAAATCCAAATGGCATATAATGCACATCTTCCTCCATCATATTATGGACACCCACTATATGGGGTTATTGGTACTTACATATAACATATACCTTATATGATTTAGAAACCATCCATTTCATTTGATGATAGTGAAATTAAGGAGGATGACTCTGATATTTATTCTCTATTCATCGAGCATACCTTGATAAACACCCCATATGTAGTGTTATTATTGATAATGGTGTAAGTGAAAATGTTTACACCATGATATTACTTATGCATTTGGGTTATACTCATCATGATTTACACCCCTCTACTAGATTAGTCAGAGCATTCAATGGACCTCCTAGAAGGTTCTTGACAAGATTGATCTACTTTTATAGGTCGGTCCTACATATATGGTTAGTACTTTCTTAGTTATCCCTTTTATGAGTGTCTTTGACATGTTGTTGGGACAACCTTAGATACATAATCTTCGAGCAACACCTTCTACAGTGCATGGGTATCATAAGTGCATTCATGCCTATCGGGTAATTATATTTTTTAGTATTCTATATGAACATCCTCTTGAACAAGAGAAATTCATACCTAGGTTGTTAATTATCAAACTCGTTAAGGTTAATCCACTGCAAAAGGATAAGCAACAAGTAATCCCCTTTACTAGGTGGCTAGTACTTGAGATACCTTTAAATCAAAGACATACAGTGGATTCCACAAAATCCTCATCTTTTATGCACCATATTCATATATCCAAAGCACCTAAATATGTTCCTACTATTGATATTCCAAATAAACCACATGATACACAGAGATGGGTTCCAAGAACCCATATTCTTTCTATTAGTACTTCACAATGTCATAGTCTTATTATACATATGCCAAGCATCATAGATACTACAATGACATATATTTCACCTATATATGCTCATTGGCAGTACCACCAGTTTTTTGCACCAAGTTTCGAGTGGGGAGATACCTACGATCATCCTTTGGATGAGATCATAGGATGATTTTATCTCTTTAGAAATACCAAAATAATAAAAAACATTCAAAATTCCAAAAACATTTTTGGCACCTACATGTTCTATTACCTCCTTGGAATCTATGTGTTAGTTCCACGTTGAGGGATAAAATATCATTTACTCTTACATACACACATAAAAGCATACACAGATACATGATACACTTATGGGTGTTGGTGTTTCCCTCTACTCACATCATCAGGACATTGGGAGCATCCATGTTCTAAAATCTTGATACATACAGATTATATGACTCAATGATCACTCTAAATTATCATGTTTGAGATTATATGTGTACTTATACATGCCTTATCCATTATTATATTTTGCACATGGTACTTGATATGCCATTCACTTGATATTTTTATATAGCACATTTGATCCATGGGCCACTATGATGTGTTTATGTTGGTTGTTTATGCTTTTATTTTATACACTTCCTTGAGTGTTTTACCTTGCTATTGTCTTACTTGTTTGATCATTTGAATATGTTCTATTACATATGGCCCCTATGCCTGTGTTTGCCTTCTTGGACATTTGAATATGCCATTGCTTGTTATATTGACATTTGAATATGTCATTCCTTGCTTTGTGGACATTTGAATAAGTCATGTCCATTCAATTTAGAAGCATTTGAACATGCCCCTTGTTTGTGGTCTCCTTGGACCATTACTTTTTGACTTGATTTAGAGTGTTCTTGTGTGTGTACTTGTTGGCTTATTGAGATTGTAATATTATTATCTAGATGTTGTCATGATATTTATCATGCATCTTAGGCCTACATGTGATCACATTAGTTCTATGCACTTCAATGATATATTTACCTAGACATGTTTCCTCCTATATGCTACATGATTACATTCACTTATTTTACAATTGTTTTACTTTTTTGAGGTGAGGTAACTTCTAGTATTATTTTTCCCTCACCTCAAGGGGGACTATGAGTGGGGGCATGCTTGAGAAGCATGTTCTCCACACTTTGCATAGTTCTAAGATTCAGTGGGGGCATGTCATATGGACATGGCTTCCACACAGTTACAATTTCTAGATTATATTTGGGGTATGCTTTGGCAGCATGTTCTCCACATTTATTCAGTATTCAATACTTCTACCAATTTGTAGATTTAGTGGTGTCATGTCATATAAACATCACTTCTACACATTCATAATTTTCATATTTAGTGTGTTATCCACATTCATTCAGTATGGTACTTATATCAATTCACAAATTCAGTGGAGGTATGTTTTGGAAGTATGTTCTCCACACTTATTCAATATTCAATATCTCCAGTTTATTGTGGGGGCATGTTTTGAGAACATGTCCTCCACATTGATACTTATATTAATTTCAAATTTCTCTATATATAATGGGGGCATGCTTTAGAATCATGTCCTCGACACTTACACAGTTATCCAAATTGACTAAAGCACATAGTTATATGATTTAGATTCACAATTATGAAAAAATTATATACATGGTACCATTTTTATACACAGTTTCAACATGAGACATATCTAAAGTATATATGGTATGCAACATGTGCCTAATATTGAAAAATCCAAATCAATCTTAGATTCTAAAACTATTGCACGTAATGATATCCTACGGACCTTTATAGATTTTATTGAGTCAATCTATTGTAGTAGTTGGTTTGTATAGTTGAGGTGATTAAATCACTCAATCTTGCCAAGTTTTCAGCTTGGACTTGATCATCTAAACTTACTCAGTTATAAGTATCATTGGGTTACACAGTTGTGCAAATCTGAACTGCCAGGTGGCAACTTATTTTTATTCTAAAATCAGGGGCATGTGCCCCCCTCTCTCTATCTCCCCCCTAGATATATGTACTTAAAGATTTATCTATATTTATTCTAATCTCAGTTTTAGAGCCTTACAAAGATACATATTTTGTAAAAACAACTTGCTAATAGGCAAGACAGTTACATCAACACACATGTGTGCTCCTAAACTTTGCTCTTTCAATTTCAATCAATTTCAAGAACTTTTAACTCATATTATGTGTACTAATTTTACAATGTAACATGTTCTTAGTTTCAGATCAGTCACCAACAAAGCACTCAAATTCCATTCAAGCAAAGACAAAGTGTGCACACACACCCATATGCGTATTCTTTTTTTTAAAACTAGTAATTTCATTATTAGATTAAATGGGGGGAAAATGTATATGATATTTTATGATTATATAGCACCTTAGTCTTGTACACTTATAAAACTCAAACCTTGGTTGTTCTTCTGAGTTCTACACATGCCTTGCTTTTGCAAACCTCACATCTGCTCTATCTTATGCCCTTTGAACTATCTCTTAGTTTTACCAGCCTTATATTGGTGACATAAACATCATATCTTTCTTAGAATGCTTAAAATGTACTTATCTTACATGTCTACAAGTTTTGATCTTGTACTTATTTTGTTACTCTCTAGACACTAACATCTGGGATAAACAATAGCATTGATATTACTGTCTTGCCCTGACGCAAGTGTCTAATGCCCTAAAATCATCTAATTTATAAATAAAACGTATCCTAATGGTTGGCCTAAGTACTTTAATGTAAGTTATTACTCTAAAAATACTGATATAAATACAAGATCAACCCTCATTCATTCCTCACGTAGAAATCAAACCAAAAGAGTACTTAAGAAGCACTTAAGTTATCAAATTTTTTTAGATTCTACCCTATTTTAATATAAGTCAAAAGAACAATTTAGCTACATGTTTAAAGTACTAAAGGAGTAATCATAAGGTCTTATTTTCTAAGTTACAAGCTAGGTCACTGTTATACTAGTTTTACACACATTACATGATTCACACACAAGCCAATATGTAGGGGAGAACTACATGAGTTCAAGGCCTTCTTCAGGAGTATTGGCTATATAGGAAACACCCTTTGACAGTGGGATTATCGTGGGTTAGCTCGACACCATGTGCTCACTAACCCATTTTTCTCTAAGGTCACATCAAAGATGGAAAGCTAAGGTTTTACCATTTCGTCAAGAGTGACAGTCTATGACCCATATCTGAAAAACCTAGAAGCATCCAGATGGTTACATCCTATTTCAATAGATATTCTATATAGAACACTAATGTCGAACCTAGATAGTAGTGTAGACACAACTATCCCATGTTGACGTAACTATCTAGGGAGCTAGAGACACCAGATCCATAATTTGACAACTTTTTCAGAACCGTATTCCAGTCTTCTTTTAGTCTGTACTAGATCTAGATCTACATTAACATTAGAACCAACTAAGTACATCACTTTTATATCATTTTCTATATCTAAGATACTTGTACTTTGTATTAATAACGTATCTCATTTTAATAAATTTAGCATATGGTACATCTGAGTTTAACACATTAATTGCCCTGCTGTAGATCTGATATTCATCTTTGTGCCTTATCATTTCTATATCCTTAACCCTATCTACCCAAGTAGGATCCTCATCCAAATTAAGGTTAAACACAATTATCTTTTTTTTTCTAGCCAATCAAATAGCAAGAACTAATATTATATTAATAATTACAAAGTTTTTGTTAATGTTTGGCATATTAATTTTAGGAATATTTTTATGCTGACATCTAAACAATTATTACCCTGATAGCTCATACCAATAGTAATTATTATATTCATTTTTTTATTATAACCATCTATATTAATAACACCCTAACATTAAATTTGAGTGAGCTATACTTTAAAAATGTTAAAATAAGCTATGGTCAACCGTCACATGACATAATTATTGAAATCTTTGGCTTGCTATATACAACGCTAAGAATTATTTTCTTTTAATTAGACAAGACATACAAATTAACTTTATGTCGTAGGATAAAACATTATAATACAAAAAAACAAAAGCTTCTTCTTATGTGTGGTTTAATAGGGCACAAATATAGAGGAATTTTAATTTTTAGACCATTTATGGGATCCAAGATAAATAGACGAATACATTGAGAGATATAACCAATTATTAATTGGCAGTTGCATATAGCTCTAGCTATAAACTAGAGTCTAAACCCCTTTGGATGGCTTAAAATAATTCATATGACATAATTTTTCAATGTACAATAATAAAATAGAGTCGGTTCTTAATGACGCATGAGGTTCCAACAAAAACCATGCAAAGCATTCAAAGGTTTATTTGCACAAATTGTTCAGTGATGTATATATATATTTTAAAAATTTATATCTATATTACAAGTTTACATGGATGGCCATCTTTTATTACCAGCTTCAGTATCCAATCCAATGACCTTTGAACGTTGATAATGTATCTACTATATTATATACAAAATATTATTATCAATATGAATATTACACAGTCCACCCTCAGAGCTCCAGAATGATGTCCACTACATACATACATATTTTAACTTTATTCAAATATAAACAACATCCAAGATTACAATGCTACCCATCAAATTATATACTTATAGTTTACATATTTACATTAAGTGTATATACCGTGGCTTTAATTTAAATTCTTATATCTACAATATACATAAAATTTCTACCTATTATATATAAACATTAATTTTACAATATTACAAATACTAAGGTCTTTGAGTATATTGAAAAAAAATATATTTATGTTCAGTTATGAATACATATCACTGATGTTAGGAAACTTAACCATACGATCTAACTAAGACAACTTCTATGATTCATTTATTGACTACGAATAAATACTATTAGTATTGGATAACTTAATTATGTGTTTTGATTCGAAGAGCTACCAATATTAAATTTATGTTTACAAATTACATTCAATTATTTCAATTTTAAGCAATTCATATAAAACATTTACGAACAAAACTAATTATATTATAATTATCATGCTTATTAACAAATACTCAATTATAAAGAATTTTCAATAATATGAGAAAAATTAGCAACTACAACACCCTTATTATAATTAAATCTCATTTTAGGGTTTAATTAACTCTTTATAGATAGGCTCATTGCATTTTGATGTAAAGCGACTTTCATCTTAGCCTTCACCCATATAGACGTCACTCGAAAGGAAAAATGAAAAACATAACTCCAGACGTGGACTATCATCTCCTCTGTACTGATATAAGCTTTCATCGCAAGCTAACCTCGAATCGTTTCGAGTTTTTATTAAGGAAACCATATCTATGGCAATGGTCAGTCCATTGTGTACTACTCTTCCTTTGTTCACTATTTCATCCTCCTCAAAGACGTGGCCTCTGAAGTGCAGTCACACCCACTTCTTGGGAGGAGTTAAAGTTGTAGTTTCAGGTAAAACTAATTCTAGGCAAGGCAAACACTTGACTGTGAAATGCAAAGCTCTCAGAGATGGCACCCAAGAGACAGGAGGTGACATTGTTTATCAGGGTATTTATGGGCCTTGGACCGTCGAGTCAGCAGATAAGCTTGAGGTGCTACCGCCTGCCCATTTTTACTTTACTCACATGCCCTGTTAATTTCTGATTACAGAATTCACAAATTCAATATTAGTGCAATTTTCAGGCTAGATTGGTTGAAGTGGTGTTTCAAGATTGCCCAGAACATGACCCAATTTCTAGACATTGACATTTCAAGAATTACTTGCAACTATAGTTTACATAAAAATAGTATTATTGTCTATGGGAAGTAGCCCTAACAGGCCTTTGAGATAAGATAGCTTTATGGGTAGATGGAATCCCTGAACCCGCTAAAAAATAGTCTTTGAACCCACTTGTTTGCTTTTGCATGCACTTATTGAAGCCTGGAAGAAGACCATGTCTCTTGGAGTAGCACTAGTTCTGAAAAATGGTTATATCCAGGAGCCCTAGGAATCTGGACGTGGGGAAATACCCAATTCCATGCTTTTAGGCCAAAATGAAAAATATGTAGTTTTGGAGTGAAAGATAATATAATATGCAAGAATGCCATAATAAATGTTATATAGCTAATTACAAAAAAAAATGATATAATTGTTATTATTCGAACTATTTGCATGGGCCTACAATGTGTGTTTGTAAGTGGATTCTTTAACTGTGTATTTTAACAAGGCATGCAAGTAGTTCAAGGCTGTAGGGGTGAAGGGTTCCTTTGCTGGTCTTTGAAACCATGAAGGGTCTGTCAAATTACAAGATGGATTAGAAACTCTTGGTGCCATGGACAAGGAAAGATATTGCAAGAAAACTTTAACATATGATGGGAATGGAAAGGTTGGAAATTAATCTAAAAATTACGTAAAAGGACATCTAAAATCGCATTTAAAGCCTGTATCAGATTTTCCACCAAGACACATGAGAATTTCATTGAATTTTTACTTATTGCATTATTTTATTGGATAACCTAGAAATTCACTCAAGTAATATCAATTTTGAAATGAGTTTGTAAATTTGCCGTTGAATTTATCCAGTCTATATGACAAACTAGCAAGTATCAGGGGAACAAATTGAATTTTGTGATTTGAGAAGTTGTTAGAAGACACATGTTTGGAGCAGGCCATCGTGCATTTTTATGTTGATTGATGAAGTAATGGGGCAGTTCTTTATGTATACTGATCATCCTTCTGCTGTTTCTCCATCCTCATCAAGGTGATGCTAATGGATTACAACAGTGAATGTATTTTGTAATACAGAATAGAGAAAGCAGGTTCAACACCTTAGGTTACGACGACGATAGGTGCATTGTGAAGCAGAAGAAGAATATCTTGAGTTGGAAACAAAGGAAATTAGAACAAGATAGCGGCTTAAGGAAGGAATAAAACCAACTGTTAGACTCCAAGTATGCATAAATGTGGCTATGGAAGACCCAGACAATTGATGCAGAGAAAACAAAAGGATCATTCTTGATAAAATATTGCCACCACCACAAGCTTAGAGTAAGAGAGGAACAATAGCAAGGACAGAAAGAAAAGATCTATCTGGTAAAGGGAAAGCATCCAAATTGGCGAAAGAAGGCAAGACCCAGTACAGTAAAAAACTGAAGAATTAAGAAATCACGATCTCGAGAAAGAAATTCTTTGCTAGATAAAGAGGTTGTAGAGTGGAGCAAAAGTGGAGAGACTTTTAAAGAATCCAATAAGTAAGTGACTATGACATCAAGTAAAGAAGACCTCAGCTAGGAAAGTGTAGCATCAACAAACCTACTTAGAAGTCAAAATCGGGAACAATCAGACATAGCATTTGTATTGAAATGCTATCAAATAATGATCCTCACAAGCACTACTTTGTTTTTGATGGAATATGAACATGTGATGGAAATGATGATCCTCACAAGCACTACTTTGTTTTTCAAATAGCATTTCAATACAAACAATTGAAGATTGCACACTTTGGGGCTTACCTTTGAAGTAGAGCCCTTGACTGGTATATTCAAATGAAACAATAGAAAGATGTCATGGGTCTCTTCCTTCCAAATTTTCATGACCTAGGACATGTGATTGGTCACAGAGGCAAATTGATCAGATTCAGGCACAATTAAAAGAAAGGACAATTAAGAAACCTTTGTAAGACGGCACATGTGGATCAAAAGGTGCCACACCAATCTCCACAAGAAGAAAACCATAACAGTTTGATTTTTATTTTTGTCTTCTCTATAGATCGTCGAATTTGCCTTAAGAGTTGGTGATTTTCACACTAAATTGTTTAGACATAATATAAAAACCTAACTTCTAAACAATTTCAACCTTCTGTTTGGTGTGCAACATGTAAAATGAGCAATCTTAACACAAATGGTATCATCACAAGTCTAAAAGGAACCCGCCACTTGCCTATGTGAACACTTTGTATGCAACAGAAACCTAGAATCAAGAGGCAAACCTGCTGAGGTTGGATGAGATTGAGACTGTGGTGGAAGTTGGGGATGAAGAAGATCCATGTCATGTATCATTTGCATATAGTAAAATCACTTCACTTGGACTTGCACAGTAAAGAATCTCCTGGATTTGTAATTCTGTGTCGTCTATGAGCTTGGGTATCCCTTAACACAAGATTGTTCTTTCTTGCTAGAATTAAAAGAGAAGCGATGATTAAACATATTGCATGCTGTTCCCAGGCCTATCAATACAAAACAAGGATTGTGCAACTTCAAAATGAAATATATGTGTAGGCAAATAAGTAAAATGGGTCTAGGTAAACTCTTAAGGGAAGTCCATCCCTGACTTCAGAATTAACAACTATTGGTCAGAAAGGAGAGTGAGGCATGAAAAAGTCAAGGAATTTTTAAACCCGCAATGTATGATGTCATGATCGAGGGTTGGATTAACAACAATTAATCTCTTGGCTGATCACAGTGCAAACTGCTCGGTCCACAATGTAAACGGAATACAAATGCCCAAACAACACACGAAAAGGAAGCAAATAATCTACTCATTTTGTATTATTCTCATTTTCAAGAATTCATAGCTGGAGATGAAAAACCCTAATATATATTTTAATAACCACCCCTAAGTTCGCTTCTAAACCCAAATTACCATTCTGTTCAGAATTTCATAGATTTATACATTTTTCCCATAATGTTTCCATTTCAACTTCCAGATAGCCACCATTGATTTGACATCCATTGATTAGTATTAGCTACCCAATTTGAGCACTTGCAAAATTCTTCTTGGCCGCACATGCCAAATTATCAAATAAATATTTAGAATTATTGTCAATAGTTTTTAGTTTTGAGCTGTCATGTCAATCTTGCATTGGTGATGGGTTATTGACGTGTCACCTCCGATAGGCTGCTTTTGTGAAGACTGGCTCAAGGAAACATGACACGTGCCAACATCAAGTGGCATCGTTGTGGGACGTGTGGCAATATGCAATGATTTGGGCTCTAGAATGTAGAAAACGCATCGGTGAGTTGTGGCTAATAGAGGAACGTGGGCCCTTCAAGTTGGTTGAGGGTTTATGATCTTTTGAAGGCAGGTGGAAGCAACAAAGTGCATGATATGGGAATTCACGTGACAATGTCAAAGTATGTTAGAGCATTCATCGTCTTTGACCTCTCTAAATTTTTGATGCTCTAGGATGTGGTGGAAGCAAATGACGTTCTATAAGGAAACACATGACAACATTAGATTGGTGCGAGATAAATTCACGTGTCATGATAGGTTACTTTGGGCCTTTGGGCATTGGGGTTGTTTCAATCTTATTATAGGGTCAATTGTCCTTTGGTACTCCAATGCTTTGAAAGTTGGTTCATCTCTTAGGAAGCTTAGGATATGTAGCAATAAAGGATGACCTCATTGGGAGGACATGCAACAATACGAAGGGGCTTTGGGCTGTCATAGTTTCGGGCATGTTTTCACATTTGAGTTTCTCCTCCAATCGTACATTGCTCCAAAGTACTTTGATGATCCTAGAGAAGGAATAAGTGGTGTAGGCACTAGCGAATAGTTTGTGTAATGACCCCTTTTTAGTTCGTTCCATTTTTTTGGTAGATTAGCCTATTATTTGGTCTTTGTAGGCTAATGCAGATGGTTAGAGGGCCCTGTTTGGCAGTTACTTGAGTGTTTTTTTCTATTAAACTTAGTTGGGTTCAAGATTGGCTTTCGTTTGGTGATTTAGGACTCAGTTTCACACACTATTTGCAGTAAGTCATTTTCCCAGTGGAGTCCAGTGTTTCTATATATAGTAAAGCACCTAGGCATGTGATGAATTCAGTCTTGATTTTAGTTTTCAGTTTGCCTGGCAAATTAAGGATTAATGTGCAAGTTATAAATTTTAATTATTATTAAAGGTGACTTTAATAATAATTAATCATTAAAAGCATATTATAAAATTATATTATAACTTTATGTCTAAAGGGGGCTATTTAATGACTTAAAACACATTAAATGATCAACTAATGACTTGGGCACCAACTTCAAGACATTATTTTAATATTACCAAAATGCAATTAAATATTACTTTAAATGATTCAAAAAAACATTTTGGAGGAATCGACCTTTTGAGAAGAATATATAAGAGAGCAAAGAAGAAGTTTGAATCATCCTTTTGAGCATTTGAAAACTTGTCTTTTATGATATCTTGGCATTGGAGGAAAGAAACCAAGGGTTTCTACATTTTCATAACTTTCAAGCATTGAAGAATGTTCATTCTTCAGTGTTTGTGCTTTCTGAGGTTGTGCAACACCAACTGAAGTTAGCCTATGAGAATTGATTTCATTCAGAGACCAATATTGTGCAGATTGGAGAAGTTTCATTAAAATTTTTGAACAACTTTTATTGTGAAGATCAAATACCATAAGAGTGATTTTGGTTCATTGCATCCATATATGGCATTGATTTTACATGGGCATTGGATCGCCCTAATTTGAGAGACATGGTAGTGATTTTAAGAGCAGATTGGAAACGTCTTGTGGTTATTATCAATTTATTTTTGAAGATTTTGTTTCAACATAGGGGCGACACTTTCTTAGGGGGACGATTTGCCATTGTAAGGAGTTTACATTGTGTTCTAAGGCTGCCATTCAACATCGACTATAAGAGCAATAATTTTCAGGTACCCCTTGTCAATTTTTATATATTTTGCATAGCTATATCAAGTTGCTTAAGTCGCTGCCATCTAGAACATTATAGTTGCATTGGAGATCATTGTTAGCCAAAAGTCTTGGCAATACCTTTGTACTCCACTTTTCAATTATTCGTTAAAGAGGAGTTGCACAATCATTAAATTTTTGCATTGTTGTAATCAGTTTCAAACTTATTTTGCAATACAAGCATATATGGAGGTTGCATACAAAGTATATGACGAAATGTCTGATTGTTGTAGCGACTCATTTGCATAGAGTTAAGTCATCTATATGCACTGAAAGATCCAAAAACATAGCTGCTCTTCATCCTAGATTTTTTTTACATACATTTGACATTGTTTAGATGAATATTTGATGCATTTCAAACACATTATCAAACAATAAACACAATCATAAAATTCAGGTCAGACATACATAGTTGCACACCAAGTGTTTGACAAAATTCCTTGAGCATCAAACCAGAAAAAGAAGATTAGAATTAGCAAGGGATATTTTAGTTTGGGGCAATGTGGCATTTCACATCAAGTCCTTGGGTTTATATCCTAATCCTTCGAAGTTTTGAAGCTTCGAGGGGCTTAGTTGTCAACAAAATACACTGTGTTTGACTGTTCAGAGTTGGCGACCGTCACATGCTAACCTTCTGGGGGTAACACTTCTTCTCTTCTAAACTTATAAACCCAAGGAGTTGTTCTCAACTACTCCATTGATGATCTACAACTGCTGCAATGAATTGAACCCTTCAATTGCCTAAAATGTTATGTACTCCTCCCTGTGATACATTGCCATATTACAGACTACTCTGCAATCTAGTATTGCACCTCATGCATATTTATCTACAACAATACAATTCCGTGCTGGATCTACGGGACAACTTAGCTATCAAGAAATGCTCTCCATCAAACTTCCTTTGACAGAAGAAATTATTATGGCTGACTGCATGGTTCTTGGATTGAAAATTTTAATTCAGTCAACACAATTGTCCATGCCCTTCCTCTAAAATCCAAATAGTTTTTTCTGGTCCTTATCCTTTCCACTTTGCCACATCTCGTTTGTAAGTATGGTGCCTAGTTTTCCTACTGATCGTTTCATCTAAAACTTCATCGATTTTTTCTCGCTCCTTTCCTGGAATGTGTTGACTCAAATACACAAATTGTTTTGCCGCTTGTTTTAATTGATTTCCCTCATGATACCTATATATCACATTCAAGATGAGAAAAATAATAAAATATCTATTCCTTTGGGGAGCTTCACCTTGTATGCGTTGTTTGAATCTTTTATAGAATTTCGGGACCTATCTTCGTATAATCAAGTTTGTTGTAGATTTCTGTAGGAAGCCTGCACTTCTGCAGATGTAGTAATAAGTGATCTTCTTTTGCAATTTTTTCTCACTTTTAGCATTTCCTCTGCTTTCTCCTTTTACTTGCTGATTTGCAATCCCTTCTTCACTTCTTCATGCCCTTGATGCATGTATTCTGCAAAGTTGATTTCATCACCCCTCTTGTCTGCTAATGACAAGCCCAACAAATTAGTCACTCTCTGAGTGTGGTTACAATCTAGAATGTGGTCTTTCCAGTTGAACTATTCATTAAGTGATTGTAGGCAAACTCCATTCGAGGTAATGCCATATCCCGTTGCCTTGGCTTGCTTCCTGCAAAATATCTGAGCAGATCACCTAGAATTTTATTGACACTTCAGTCTGTTCATACATTTGAGGTTGATATATAAAACTGTACTGCGTCTTTGTACCCAACTTATTCCACATAGTTCTCTAAAAATGGCCAAAGAATTGGGTATCCTTGTTTTGATTTAATAGCCAGAGTCTCACCATCTCTTTGAAGTATTATTCTCTTAGGTTAGTAGCATCACTTATTTGATTTCCCGTAATAAAATGTTTCATTGTAGAAAATGGAGATTTTAAATGTTACATTGGATAATTTCAGTCTTTGCTTTGCATAAAACAAGCTAATCTCCCAAGCTAATATTGGCTCAAGCAATAGCAGGCTTATCACTTCGAAAGAAGCTAGATTCCTTAGTCAATTTTTGAAGAATCAGGACTTACTGCTATTTTTCCTTAGTCTAATTCTCAAAGAAGTAGAGTTTCACAACTAGCTTCTCCTACCATTTGATCATTACTTAATCTATGGTAGGAGCCGTTTTAAATCGTCTAAGATGATGTCATGCAGTAAGAGTGGCTCACACCGTCAGATTTACTAAAGGCCCATCTAGCTGCTCGATCTAAAACGCTTGTAAAAGCTTAAATGCCTTAGAAGATTCGTGGGCCTTGAGTGGAAAAGTCAAGGGACACATGTCAGTTAGGAGTTATTTTGGAGAAATCTCGCCGATGTCATATGCAAGGAACGACTCACACAATTAGATTAAGAAGGAAGCTCTCCCACCATCGGATCTTCAATCAAATAATTCAAAGGCTTAAAGTTAAAGCATAAGTCATAGAGGTGTGCAGAGTGGGTCTTGCAAGAAGGGAAGAAAAGTCTAAAGAGGTACAAGTCAGCTGCGAGCTATTTCTTGAAAGTTATAGAAGGGCTCTCTTGCCGTTTGATCATATTTTGATCAATGGTGGGAGTTTTTTTAGAGGCTAACAAATGGTGTCATCGCTAGAAAATGCCTCCCACCATTGGATCAAATCTTTAATGCCAGTAGCTAGCCGTTTGATCAAGAAGGAAGAAGCCTCCGAGATTGTAAAGCCACGACTATGGACAACAGGAATTAAAGCTTACAAAAGAATGATGATCGCCTGCAAGCTTAAGCAGAAAGCTTCCTATACAGGTAGGCCACCATAAAAGCTCCACCTGTCCTTGTCCTTGTATGCAGTAAATAGTAGCTGAAGATATTCTTCAAAGGATGATCAAGCTGCTAGTTTTAGAAAGTGGGTGAGATTTAAGGACAGATTGTAAGAATAACATGGGTGACTCTACACAATTAAACCAAATCGTGCATTTAGAAGCTGAACGAAGTTGTGGACCATGTTGGGCATTTAAGAAAAGAGGTAATTAGTTAGAGCTGCAGTCTGACTCGCCGCCTTAGCTACAAAAGCTTGACGAGAGTGCTATAGAAGGAAGCGTGCATGTCGGAAAGTTTCTCTACTTATATACTTAGTAGTTGAGAGTGTTTAATACCTTGCATGCTCTTCTCCTCTATAAATATTTAATAAGCTCTTTCGAGCAAAGTGATAATTTCTTGGATTTTGCTTAAGTCCTCGCTTTCTTTTTTATAGTAAGCCTCGACGACTTTGTTGTGTAAGAATTGTATCAAGCCCTTTAAGAAAGTGGAATGATATTTGTGTGAACTGTCTTTCAATTGATAAAAGTGGTTGTAATCATTGATTCCTTAGCTTTCTTCTTGCTCCTCTAATTTCATTTAAATTAGAACTCACCCCTTTCATTTTGTTACTTTACACCATGCTTAATTCTACTGTAGTGCATATTTAAGTAGCTCCGTGTTTGTTCAGATAGGGAATCAATCCAATAATCTATTTTGGCGCATCACCTTTTTAGCTCTTGTTTCTCTTTTCCCTTTTCCTAGTCAACTTTTTTTTAATGCATTAGAGGAGTAGGAACATGGCTTCTCCGGATGTTGTTCTACAAGATCAGTCCCACGCTGATAGAACATCCCATGTGGAGGACCCCAAAATAAAAGTGGGAAGAGTGAAATATTCTGAGCCAAATTTTTTCAACTTTTAGATTTTGGATTATAACATAAGCAAGTTCCGTCAAGATTAAATGTTAATCTCAAATAAACTGAAATAACTTTGCCACTAGAATGCAAGGAATAGAACTCAACGTCCAGTATGTGCTACCCAGTCCAAGGCGGAGTAGGGGCGACCATAAGACGGAGTAATTACAAATAAAGAACTCTACGTCAAGTATGTGCTACCCATGAGGGGCTACCATATGACGGAGTGAGCTTAATAACAGTGCTTTGATGGAAATACTGAAAAGTAAACTACTCCACACCCAGCATGTGCTTGCTAACCCAGAAGGGAAAGTAACTACCATAGGGTGGATGCTCTACACCTAGAATATGCTTGTTAACCCAATAGGGAAAGTAGCTACCATAAGGCGGAGCTGTAAATTATTACAATATTTTAAAGGCAAATTAAACAAATAGAGAAGGGCTGCCAGTACTACTGTCAGCTTACAAAAATAACAGAATTTGCTTTTAGAAAGAGGAAAAACCAGCCACTTATTAAATTCTTCAAATATTCATAACTCATGCAAAACTTAATCAAACTTCCTGATTTTTGTTGCAAAATCTCTTCTGGAGGATGGCGCCCAAGTTAGCATCATGAAACTGATCAAATCTGCATCCAGAAAGTTACACAAAAACCAATGCCAAACCCCACAGGGGCGTCCCAAGGGAAGAAGGGCGATTTCCCCTAGAAAATCAATGCTTGATCCAGAAATTCTACAAATTTAAGCAAAGGGGCGCCTAGGCCTACCCAACACAATAAGATGATACCCACAACCTGTTTTTTTGTATTTTTTGAATTGTGACTGAAAACCTAGATCTATTTAATACAATATCTGGAAATTCTGATAATATCAAAGGAACTAATAATGCAATAACTGAAAGTACTACTTAAGCAAATACAAATATCAGATATTACTTCACCACTAGATGCTGTCTTTCAAGCATGAAGAGATGCCTTTGTTAGGAGGCCTTCATTCCCCGAAGCAGTTCCAGAGCCAAAGCTGCAGCATAACAATGCACTAAAACCAAGATACCCAAATGGTAGCCCAATGCCTTCTTTTATAGGCTTCAATTGGCTTCTTCTAGAAGCTTATCCTCAAGAGTGGCGCCCCCTTTCCATGCAATGTGGCGCCCCCCCCTTCAAGTCCCCCTTTTAAAAATAACTTTAAGTTATCAAGTCTAGGCCAAGGTCAACGTTAAAATATAACGTTATTATTATTTTATTTTATAATAAGTGAAATTCACTTATTCCGCCAAGACTGAAATCTGAAGCCCAAAACTGAATGAATCAATTCAAAAGGGAAGGTTAACTTCTTGCGACAAACCTGCTAGCTGCCAAAAATAGAATTTACTAAAAATAGTAAATTCATGAAAATGCTCAGAAAACTGAAACGAACATACCTCCGCGAAGCTCTTGAAAAACCCAGAAGGAATTTGCCATCAAAACTTTGAGCAAAGACATCCTAAAAAATAGAAAACCCTTAATTACACCTTCCGAGTAGCCTACGGATTTCCGAGAATAGGCCAACGGTCATTATGAGATCAGATTTTAGAAGGGGTCATTACAGTCCGCCCTTCCCAAAATTGCTTGTCCTCAAGCAATTGTAAACTAGGATGATGCAAAATCTCATCATTTTCCCAAGTTGCATCCTCCATCGGAAGGTCCTTCCACTTTACCAAGTACTCTTTGATGGTTCTTTTTCTCAAAGAACGTTCTCGAACATCAAGTATCTCTTCTGGAATTAGTGCCAACTGTCCCTCTTCGTCCAAAGGTGGTAGCTGTGATGACGCAATCACATTATGTCCAAGTGCTTTCTTGAGGCGAGACACATGGAAGACGTTGTGCACTTTGCTATCAAAAGGTAGCTCTAATTCATAAGCTACAGCTCCAACTTTTCTGATGACCTTAAAGGGCCCATAGAAGCGAGGTTTGAGCTTCTCAGCTCCACTCTTCTTGAGAGTAGATTGTCTATATGGTTGTAATCTCAAATATACCATATCTCCAACCTCGAAAGAACGCTCAACACGTTTCTGATCCGCATACAACTTTTGCTGATTTTGTGCAATCTGCAAATTATCCTTCAAGGACTTCATTATATCCTGGGTATTTTGCAACAAATCCTTAGCTAGTGGTGCCTTGCTGTCACCAAACACTAAATCTGCAAAACTAGGTGCCTCATACCCATAAAGTGCCAAGAAAGGAGACATCTTAATAGACATATGGAAAGTAGAATTGTAGCAATACTCACCAATATGCAGCCACTTGACCCAGGTTCTCTGCTGTTCTGACACATAATTTCTCAAGTAGCCCTCCAACCACTTGTTCACCACTTCAGTTTGTCCATCAGTTTGCGGATGGTAGCTAGTGCTTGGGGTAAGCACAGTGCCACTCATTCTGAAGACTTCTTGCCAAAACTTACTTAGGAACTTGCTGTCCCTATCACTCACGATGTTCTTTGGCAATCCATGCAGCTTGAACACTTCTCGAAAAAAGAGATCTGCAACTTGGGCTGCAGAAAAGGTGCTGGTGATGGCGAAGAAGTGAGCAAATTTAGTTAACCGATCCACCACTACATAGATGCAATCTTTCCCTTGGGCTTTGGGCAACCCTGTGATGAAGTCCATTGAAATACTTTCCCATTTTTGATTGGGAATAGGGAGTGGTTGTAGCAAACCAGCTGGTAAAGTATGTTCATTTTTATTCGCTTGACAAACAGGACACTCCTGAATGTAGCGTTGAATCTCTCCTTTCAATCCCTTCCAAGAAAACCTTTCTCGGATCTGTCGATATGTTTTGAAGAAACCTTGGTGGCCAGCAACCGGAATATCATGAAAATTCAAAAGAATTTTCTTCTTCAACTTAGAATCATTCACCAGAAAGATCCTTCCCTTATAGTGTATCAATCTTTCAACCACCTTGTACCTTTCATCATGAAAAGTACCCTCAAGAATGCTGGTTGCAAACTGATTTTTAGCATAATCAGCAAGCAACATGTTTCTCCAATCTGAAGTAAGCTCACTCAATGAGCTAAGATGAGGTCTCCTGGAGAGAGCATCGGCCACTATGTTATTTTTTCCTTTGACATATTCAATATCAAAGTCGTAAGCTTGAAGCTTACTCACCCATTTCTGTTGCCTCTCATTTAGATCCTTTTGGTGCATGAAATGCTTGAGGCTATTGTGGTCAGTCTTAACCACGAACTTATTCCCCACCAAGTATTGTCTGAACTTGGCTAATGCATGCATAATAGCAAGCATTTCTTTGTCATAGATTGAATATGTTCTTTCAACTCCTCGTAATTTTCTGCTCTCAAACACGATAGGGTGTTTGTCTTGCATCAGGACAGCCCCCACACCATCACCTGATGCATCACATTGCAGCTCGAAGGGCTTGGAGAAATCCGGTATTGCCAAAACCGGGCATGAACTCATGATCTTCTTGAATTTGTCAAAAACACTTTGAGCCTTTTCTGACCAAACAAAGGCTCCCTTTTTGGTAAGATCGGTAAGGGGAGCAGCATTCTGTGAATACCCCTTTACGAATCTCCGATAGAACCCACATAGACCCAAAAAACCTTTCAACTGAGTTAAGCTCTCAGGAGGTGGCCAATCAACTACCGCCTTGATCTTTTCGGGGTCCACCTTCACTCCCTCAGCACTGATTATGTGGCCAAGGTATAGTAACTCAGTCATCCCAAATTCACATTTGGAAGCTTTTGCAAACAAACTCTCAGATTCCATAATACTAAGCACTTCCTCCAAATGCTTAAGATGATCTCCCCAAGTCTTGCTGTAAATCAGAATGTCATCAAAAAATACTAACACAAACCTCCTTAAATGATTCTGAAAGATTCGATTCATGCAAGACTGAAAGGTAGCCGGGGCGTTAGTCAATCCAAATGGCATGACTAAGAATTCGAAATGGCCATAGTGGCATCGGAAGGCTGTTTTCTCAACATCCGATCCCCTCATTCGAATCTGATGGTAACCCGATCTTAGATCAATTTTTGAGAAGAACTTGGCACCATGTAGCTCATCAATGAGCTCATCTATCCTGGGAATGGGATATCTGTTTTTGATGGTGCTTTGATTCAAAGCACGATAATCCACGCACATGCGCATGGTACCATCCTTCTTCTTCACAATAACCACCGCAGAAGCAAAGGGGCTCTTGCTTGGACGAATGAAACCCATCTTCAAGAGTTCTTGAATATTCTTCTCGATCTCATCCTTTTGCCGCTTCGGATATCGGTATGGAGTTATGATCACCGGTTTTGCTCCCTCTTTGAGCTCAATTATGTGTTCTGATCCTCTATCAGGAGGTGGTCCGGGAGGTAAATCAGCAAACACTTTACTCTTCTTGGTGAGTAAAGATTGAATATCTGGAGGATGCTCTATTTTTGTTTCAACAGGACTAGTCGGAAGAACCATGAATTCTGCGGCCCAATCTACTTGATCATGTCGTATCAATCTTGCCATCCTTTTGAATGATACAATTCGAGGGCCACCATTTGACATCCCTCTCAACACCACCTTCTTTCCATCGGATTGAAACCTGAGTTCCATTGTTTGCAGATTTAAAGAGATGTCTCCAAGAGAACGCAGCCATTGAATGCCAAGGACAGCATCCGTATCTCCAATATTCACCACATAGAAGTCATCTTTGACTTCATAATTGCCCAATTGCATTGACAAGTTGGGAACCCTTTTGGTACAAGAAATGTGGAATCCATCCGCCACCATAACTTTGAACCCTTCAAAATCTTCTGTTTGCAACTCCTTCTTTGCCACCACAGCTTCATCAATGAAGTTATGGGTTGCTCCAGTATCAATTAGAGCAACGATACGCTGCCCTTTGATCATCCCACGTATTTTGAAGGACTCATTCTTTTGAAAGCTTGAAAGTTGAGCCAACATGCCACTACTTTCTTTTTCGCTTTCGGGCTCTTCAGGGACTCTTTCAACTTCACTATCTTCGGAATCAGATTGCTGGTCCGAAAAATCAGAATTACTCTCACCAGCGGAGTAATACTCAATCTGGTGGAATTTGACTCCTTTTGGGCAAACATGGTTTGGAGACCATTTATCTTTACATCTGAAACATAACCCCTTTCTTCGGAGTTCATTGATAGTTTCCGGATCCAATCTTTTGCCAAGAGGTTTCTGCTGGTTAAACTCTTTTTGGTAAGGCTTTTGTTGAAACCTTCTCCCTCGATCCTTCTTGTGGAAGGATGGTTTAGGATGGAACTTAGTTTTAGGAGCTGCCCACTCCATGTTTCTAGCTTTTTTCATTGCTTCTTGTAAGGACGGTGGATCAAAAGCTTTGATCCATCCCTTGAGTGGTTCCATCAACCCTTCGCTGAATAAGATCACTAATCTTCTCTCAGTGATTCCAGTGACCATAACTGAAAGTCTTTGAAACTCAGATATGTAGGCATCAACAGTGCCATATTGCTTCAACTGGGCCAACTCCCTAAAATGCACTTCTGGGTCCTTCTTCTCGAACCTCTCAATGAGTCTATTGGAGAATTCATCGTAGCTAGTGATCGATCCATGTCCCAAGGTGACTAGACCATGGTACCACCACTCATGCGCTACCCCATCCAGGTGTAGCGTGACGAATTTAATCGCATCTTCTTCAGCCATTGGCCTAAGGGCCAAATAGTTGTCTAATTTCTGAATCCAGGCTCGAGCAGAACTATTGTCACTTCCATCAAAGTGGGAAAGCATTAGCTTGTTGATAGCTTGATGCAAGTCTCCTTGTGCTGGAGTTCTTCTGTGATCATAATTTCTCCCTTGTCTCTTACTCTTTCTCTTATGATCAATGAATTCATTATAGGACATGTCCATTTTGATTTCTTCAGGGAGAGAGTCATACTCCGCATGACCACGTCTCAATTGTTCCACAAATGAAGAATTTTCTTCAGGATCAGGTTGGGTATTTGCTGGAGCTAAAAAGGTGGGTTTGAAGGGCCTTGACGAAATGTAAGTGTTGTTTGAAACAGGTTGAGCAACACTTGCATCAAATTGATTTGAGGCACTAGGTTCTCCTCTATAGCCGGAATTGGTTTGGAGATTTGGGTTCTGACCCACTTTTCCCAACATGAGGGATACCATATCCATTAAGGCATCCATTTTCCTTTCAAATCTCTTTTCCGGACTTAGGGATCTTTCTCTACCCTTCCCACTATCATTTCTAGGATTGGTAAACCTCTCGTTACCCCCTACTGATCTCTCACCTTCTGCCATATTTGTTTCTTGAGAAGACTCCCAATGAGCCCTCAAGATCTCTGAAGCAGTTTGACCTTCGGGAACCTGATACCACTGGAACTGTTTTGCAATTTTCTTATCCTCTCTCGCAATATATCTCTTTTCGCGGTCACTTATAGATGGTTTGTCCACAGGATGGCAGGATACGTGGCTCTGATACCACTGAAATATTCCGAGCCAAATTTTTTCAACTTTTAGATTTTGGATTATAACATAAGCAAGTTCCGTCAAGATTAAATGTTAATCTCAAATAAACTGAAATAACTTTGCCACTAGAATGCAAGAAATAGAACTCAACGTCCAGTATGTGCTACCCAGTCCAAGGCGGAGTAGGGGCGACCATAAGACGGAGTAATTACAAATAAAGAACTCTACGTCAAGTATGTGCTACCCATGAGGGGCTACCATATGACGGAGTGAGCTTAATAACAGTGCTTTGATGGAAATACTGAAAAGTAAACTACTCCACACCCAGCATGTGCTTGCTAACCCAGAAGGGAAAGTAGCTACCATAGGGTGGATGCTCTACACCTAGAATGTGCTTGCTAACCCAATAGGGAAAGTAGCTACCATAAGGCGGAGCTGTAAATTATTACAATATTTTAAAGGCAAATTAAACAAATAGAGAAGGGCTGCCAGTACTATTGTCAGCTTACAAAAATAACAGAATTTGCTTTTAGAAAGAGGAAAAACCAGCCACTTATTAAATTCTTCAAATATTCATAACTCATGCAAAACTTAAGCAAACTTCTTGATTTCTGTTGCAAAATCTCTTCTGAAGGATGGCGCCCAAGTTAGCATCATGAAACTGATCAAATCTGCATCCAGAAAGTTACACAAAAACCAATGCCAAACCCCACAGGGGCGTCCCAAGGGAAGAAGGGCGATTTTCCCTAGAAAATCAATGCTTGATCCAGAAATTCTACAAATTTAAGCAAAGGGGCGCCTAGGCCTACCCAACACAATAAGATGATACCCACAACCTGTTTTTTTGTATTTTCTGAATTGTGACTGAAAACCTAGATCTATTTAATACAATATCTGAAAATTCTGATAATATCAAAGGAACTAATAATGCAATAACTGAAAGTACTACTTAAGCAAATACAAATATCAGATATTACTTCACCACTAAATGCTGTCTTTCAAGCATGAAGAGATGCCTTTGCTAGGAGGCCTTCATTCCCCGAAGCAGTTCCAGAGCCAAAGCTGCAGCATAACAATGCACTAAAACCAAGATACCCAAATGGTAGCCCAATGCCTTCTTTTATAGGCTTCAATTGGCTTCTTCTAGAAGCTTATCCTCAAGAGTGGCGCCCCCTTTCCATGCAATGTGGCGCCCCCCCTTCAAGTCCCCCTTTTAAAAATAACTTTAAGTTATCAAGTCTAGGCCAAGGTCAACGTTAAAATATAACGTTATTATTATTTTATTTTATAATAAGTGAAATTCACTTATTCCGCCAAGACTGAAATCTGAAGCCCAAAACTGAATGAATCAACTCAAAAGGGAAGGTTAACTTCTTGCGACAAACCTGCTAGCTGCCAAAAATAGAATTTACTAAAAATAGTAAATTCCTGAAAATGCTCAGAAAACTGAAACGAACATACCTCCGCGAAGCTCTTGAAAAACACAGAAGGAATTTGCCATCAAAACTTTGAGCAAAGACATCCTAAAAAATAGGAAACCCTTAATTACACCTTCCGAGTAGCCTAAGGATTTCCAAGAATAGGCCAACGGTCATTATGAGATCAGATTTTAGAAGGGGTCATTACAAAGAGAGAATATGTTCTATGTGCACATCAGGTATGGTTGAGACAGAATCACATTCTCTCATGGAGTGCTTCGCATACGATGACATCTGAGCTAAATACTTGGACAGTCTACAGGTAGTATCTATATTCACTATATTTGAAGTGTAGAACATTGATAGAAACGATGAATTTATGATCAAGATCCACAATAAGAGAGTAAACCTTCAAAGGCAGAACAATGGCTTGTGAATTTGGGTCCGAAAACTCAATTCTTCTCTCTTTTTCCAATGGTTTCTTCACTTCTTTGGTTATAATTTTTGGTTTGGTGTCACATAGATTGCTATTGGTCTTGTGGATGTGTTAAACACATACTTATACTGAGAGGGGGGGTGAATCAGTATAATCTTATCTTTTACTTAATGAAATTTAATATCCACAATCAAAGTATTTACATAAAAATGACAGATTGACACCAGATTTACGTGGAAACCCTTTTGGGGAAAAACCACAAATGAATAGCTGCTTGGAACTACCATCCAAATCCAACCACAAATAAAATTCTTCTTACAAAATTTGTAGGCACCAACCTACTGGAGACACCAATCCCCACTGCTAAGAAATTTGTATGCATCGACCTACTGGAGACACCTATCTCTACTGTTAAACACTTTTTAGGCACCAACCTACCGGAGACACCAATCCCTACTGCAAAGCACCAACTTAGCAAGAGGCACCCATCTCTTTGATCTGAGACATCGACCTCCACTGAAAGAATCTTCCACCTTACTATTGTTGCTTCATCAATGAATGATGGAAAATTCAATTTCCTCTTCTTTTCCACAAAAATCTGCTTATGCTCAAATGATAAAAATAATTAATTCCATTCTTAAAATCTGCATGTGTTTGTAAGATATATCTTTTTATTCTCCACACTTGCTTCCTTCTCTTCTTCACATATCTCATACTTCCACTTTTTTTCATATCTTTCTCAACCTTCATCTACCTTATATAGCCTTCAAAGACTTTTCACATAGGTGGCGTCCCATCCAAGAGGCACCTCTTTACCAAAAGATGTGACTGTTGACATTTCCGTCGTTCATTGACAATTTCATCGATAATTTCGTTGATATTTCCGTTGACAATTCCATTGACAATTTCGTTGGCAATTTTGTTGACATTAATTACAATTCCTTTGACATTAATGATAATATTCTAACAATCTCCCCTTTTGTCATTGATGGCAAATCTGTAAAGAAACTCCCCTCTGTAGTTCTCCTTTGCTCCCTCTTTCATTAATTCTCCCCCTTTGACATCAATGACAAAAGGATGTTCATTATACTTTCATCCAAAAATAAATCATGGGAAACATCCATGTCATCTTCTTCAACATCACCACAACTGAATGATTGTCTTTTTGCTCTTTCCTATCTTTTTGCATAAGGACATCTTCTTTTCTCATTTGCTCTCCTTGAATTCGATCAAATTTGGGCTTTTTGACATCATCTACATCCATGTAGATTATCTCTAGCTACTCAAGTGGTAGCTCCTCTTTTCCACTTCCCTTTCTATCTGCATATCATGCTCCATATACTCATTAACATTCCCAGCTTGATCACTTGCTGGATCTGAGCTACCTTTTGCAATCCGCACTTGACGCTGGCCCATGCTTGTTGTAAGCTGTTTTGCACCCTGACTGATTTCATTCAGCTCTGTTTCTGCTTCTCTGACTTGTTTTTAAAAGTAGTATCATCACTTGCATCATCACTCTCAGAAAGAATATTCATTAGTTGATCTTTCTCTTTGACTTCTGAATGCATATCACGAAAGAATCGATGATGGTGAAAGATAATATAGTGATTATCTCCCCTTGAATTGGTGCTTATTCTTATGAGCTTAGTCATACCTCTTGTGCATGAAATGCTGTTTGCACAAGCATAGGTCTCTCCTTATTTTCTTGCTTCTGCTTCTTTCTCCATACTTTTGAAGTTTCTTCCTTTTGTTTACTCATGGCTTCCACTTTCTTATTCTGTCTAGGAGGTTTCATAAAACTACTTCTACAGAAGCGTGTTGTATGTCCAAACTTGTCGCACTTATAGCATCTGACATTGTACTTTACTAAAGAAGCAAATGGATTGTAGTTTCTATTTGAACTCCCATAAGAACTTCTGTTATTGTTCCATACAAAATCATTTCTTGCTTGTGCCCTACAATCTCTTGCTTTATGACCAAAATGATTACAGAAATAGCAACAACCATAAAAGGAACTCTGGAAACTGGTTGTATGTGCCTACCTTAGAGTAAGGACTTTCTGAATTTGTCCTTGTTATTTATTGGAGAAGTGTCATGCTCTTTCTTCTTGTCGCTTTCACCATTCACAGACCCCTTGAGTACATCAACATAGCTCTTGGGCTTCTCTGCATATACTTTCTTTGGTGGTTCTATAGTTTTTGAATTTTGATCTTCTGCAATGATCTTCTGGTTTCCTTCATAGCCAAGATCAGTCTTGATGCATGATGACCTTTGGCAATTTAGAATCTCATCCAGTACTTTGGTGCTTTTTTCAAATTTTAAATTGCTTTTCAATTTAGCATGTCTTCTCCAATTCCTTCTTTAAGGAATCAACTTCTGATTCTAGCTTGGCAATGTCGTCTTCTTTTGCCTTAAGCTAGACTCTTACTTCCTCCTTTGTCTTCTTGGCTTCTTCTATTTCAGTCTTTAGACCAATGATGCCCTTTCTGACTCTTCAAGGCTATGAAACATTTTCAATTTTAGGTCGCGATTTTCTTCTTCGGATTTTTGAATCTGTAATCTTTGTTTCAGATTCTTCTTCTTAAGAACTTTTATCTCACCTAAAGCACATATGAGTTCTTCAAGATTTACTTCTCCTTCATCCTCGACATCTTCCTCCTCTTTCAAGGTGTCTTCACTTGTAGAGGTGTCATTCGTTATTTCTATAGCTATGAACAGAGTTTCTTCTTTGTCATTGCATGAAATGCTCTCATCACTCTCCTCAGCTGAGTTGCTATCCTTTTTAGAATAGAGATTTTTCTTGTGCTTAGGTTTGATTTCCTTTTTATTTGTTTTCTCATGATTTTTCTCATCATTGCTATCATCTTTATGTGGACATTTAGCAACAAAGTGCCCAATTTTACCACAATTGTAACACTTGAAAGGTAGTTTACTTTTGTATTTGTTGGATCCTTTTTTAAGCTTTCTGACAAATAGGGCCTCCTCATCTTCTTCATTGCTGGTGCTATCGCTTGATTTAGGGTCTTTATATTTCGCTTTCTTAAAAGCTTTGAAGGTTGCTTCCTTCTTAGATGATTTCTCCTTTTCAGTCCTCATTTCATATGCCATGAGGATCCCATGCAATTCATTCATTGTTAGCGTAGCTAGATCTCTCATTTCTTTGACGGTGGAGACTTTGGCATCAAAACTTAAGGGGAGAGACCTTAATACTTTCCTCACAATCATTGTATCATCAATCTTTTCTCCAAGACCTCTGATAGTGTTGACAATTTCATCTACGGGAAGTAGATAGGCTGCAATGTTTTGTTCATCCTTCATTTTCAAACTTTCGAATTGTCTTCTATGTGTTTGAAGCTTGACCTTCTTCACCTTATTATCACCTTCATAGATGTTTTGTGGTTTGTCCCATATTTCCTTCGCCAATTTACAATGCATCACCTTGACAAACTCTGATTCTGATAGACCACACAACTTGTTCTGTTGGTGGAGATGATGGAGCAGTATAACCATTTATTACTGCTTGTCAGATATCAAACCCTAAAGCCATTAAATAGGTTCTCATTCTTATACTCCAAAAAGTATAATTTGTTCCGTCAAACAATGGAGCCTTGTTTGTGGAGAAACCTTCTTGTCCGGTGATGTGTGCTCTTGAGATCTACCTTCTAGTGGTTAGACTATTTCTAAAGGAACCCGCTCTGATACGAATTGTTAAGCACACGTTTATACTGAGAGGGGGGGTGAATCATTATAATCTTATCTTTTACTTAATGAAACTTAATATCCACAATCAAAGTATTCACATAAAAATGACATAGATTGACACCAGATTTATGTGGAAACCCTTTCGGGGAAAAACTACAAATGAATAGCTGCTTGGAACTACCGTTCAAATCCAGCCACAAATAAAACTCTTCTTACAAAATTTGTAGGCACCAACCTACTGGAGACACCAATCCCCACTGTTAAGCAATTTGTAGGCACCGATCTACTAGGGACACCAATTCCCACTGCTAAGCACTTTGTAGGCACCAACCTGCTGGAGACACCAATCCCCACTACTAAGCACCAACTTAGCAAGAGACACCCATCTCTTTGATCTGAGGCACCGACCTCCATTGAAACAATCTTCCACCTTACTATTGTTGCTTCATCAACAAATGATGGCAAATTCAATCTCCTCTTCTTCTTCACAAAAATCTGCTTATGCTTGAATGATAGAAATAATTAATTCCATTCTTCAAATCTGCATGTTTTTGTATGATATATCTTTTTATTCTCCAGACACTTTCTTCATTTTTTTCTTCACATATCTCACACTTCCACTTTTTTTTATATCTTTTTCAACCTTCATCTGCCTTATATAGCCTTCAAAGGCTCTTCACAAAGGAGGCGTCTCATCCAAGAGGCACCTCTTCACCAAAAGATGTGACCATTGACATTTCTATCCGTCGACAATTCCATCGATATTTTTGTTGACATTTCCGTCATCCATCGGCAATTCCGTTGTCAATTCTGTTGATATTTTTGTTGACAATTCTGTCGACAATTTTGTTGGCAATTCTGTTGACATTAATTACAATTCCTTTGACATTAATGACAATATTCCAACAAGACATTAAAATATCTATCATCTGTTGTGATAGAAATGCAGGTTGCATTCAGTTGGGCATTTCAGACCATTAATAGAAACTTTATCAACAAACATAAATATTGAATCTTTTCCCTCTAGTCTTGAGCAACCCCAATACAAAATCCATGGTTATTGCCTCCCAATGTCCAATTGGCATTGGTAATGGACTTTACAATGCAATGTTTTCGTCTTCCTTTTGCCAATCGACATATATGACATTTATCCACATATCTGATATCTCAAGCAAATTCTAGCCAATAATATCTTACTCTCAACAAGTCTTGGGTTTTGTTTTGTCCAAAATATTCACTCGAGCCACCACTATGCACTTCTTTGACCAAAATCTCTCTCCTTCAACCTTTGGGCACACAATTGTTTTCTGTTGAATAAGAACCCCTTTTATATGGAGAAATTAAAATATTTAGTTCGATTACCCATAAATGTGTCTTTACAAGCCTTGCAATGTTTTGCAAATTACTTTCAACAAGGTTTGGGTTTTGTCTTGTCCAAAATAGCCACCCAATCCACCACTATGTACTTCTTTGAGCAAAATCTCTCATTGAACCTTTGGGTACACAATTGTTTTCATCTAAATAAGAAATCATCTTGTATGAAGAAATCTAAGTATTCAGTTTGTCACCCGTCAATGAATCTTGACAAGCCTTGTAGTATTTTGCAAAATTTTCATGTTTTTTGTACAATTTCTTCATGCTTTCAAATTTAATCACCTCCATTGACATAGTTGCCATGAAAAACCTTTCGATGTTTTGCAAAATTTTCACATTCTCTGTACAATTCCTTCATGCTTCTGAATTCAATCACTGTCATGTCCCCCTTTGTGACATAAGCACACATGGGGTCCTTAGCCTTAAGTTGTTCCCAAAAGGCTAAAGGAAGAGAGGAAATGGGAACATTCGGGGCCCACTTGAAGAGCAATTATTGAAAAGGTACTTTATGCATTCTAATTTGCACTTGAATTATGAAAAATACCTTGTTCTAATTTCCACTTAAGTTGGGGCCTTTTTGAGGGTCATGGGTGTAAGTCTTAAAGGGGAATTATAAGACATGCTCTTCTAATATTTGAAAGAGAGAGTTTCCCTCCTTATTTGGGTGCCACTTTTAGGGTGTTGGATATAAAAGGAAAGTAAAGGTTCTATTGAAAGTATGCATTTTTGGATATTGAATTGTTGACCAAGTATGTCAAGCTTGTTCACCGTGACTTGAAGATAAGAACTTTCAAGTGTACCAAGGGTTTGGAGATGAAAACCTTCATTCCTTCATTAAGAAAAACTCTATTTAAAGACTGTGATTGTGCTTCAGATTTGCATGGTTGCATCAAATTGTTCTTATAAAGGTGTTTTAGAATGCCACTTTGTCCGAAAGATTGGCAAGCACCTTTGGAAGCTTGGTGATTGCATTTTTGCAGGTAAAGGAGGTGAGCGACTTGCTTGGAGAGTTGTTTGTTAGTTTTGGAAGCCATCCCTAGTGGCAAATTGGTTGGAGGATTGGCGACCCCTCTCTAGAGTGCTATTTGGCTTCGAAACCCTCTTCCAGGATTTAGAGGTATTTTTAGCAATTTATTCTATCTTGGTGAATTGTTTGTGGGATAACTTGCAGGGTTTGAGGGCCACTCCGTGTCCTAAAATATTCAGAAAATTATTATATTATTTTTCCAATCTTGGCGACTTGCATTGGAAGACTTGGACGGTTTGTGGAAGGGCAAATTTGAGGGTTTGATACTCAAATTTATTTTTATAATTTATCCCCCAGTGTGGCGACTTCTTTGGAGGGTTAGTTTGACAATTTGAAGCCATAAATGTGTTCATTGGAGGTTCTAATATTTTGCATAATTATTTGGGAGTTTTTGCAAGGGATTCCAGACAGATTTGAAGAAGAAAACGCAGTTGTACCGGCAAATGAAAATCAAAATTATTGCGGGGGTAATTTTCAGTCATATTGCCATTTCCATCTTGCTAAAAGAGGTATTTTATTTCATTTTCATATTTAACAACTTTGGGGTATTACATTGGAGTGTGTTGCTTGGAATTTGGTCATTCTTTTCAGCTAGGGTTTTGTTGATTTAAGGATCAGATTTTGAATTATTTTTAGATTGGGAAGGGTTTGTTGCAAAACCCTTATTTTGTAGACTTGTCCCAATTTGGGGACATTATAGTGGTATCAGAGCCAATATCTTGGCTAACTGTGGGAATTGAAGGGTTACATGACATGGAAGATATGAAGGGGGAGCCTTATATTTAGATTGATCTCATGGAAACCTATGAAGAATACATGACTTTTCCACCCTTTATCCGAAAGGCCATAAATCTCATTAAGTTTGTGATATGGAAGAGAGGAAGAGACGGTCATAGGATGGACCGGGGTAGACAAAAGGGAGTACATGATGCCTTTGGGAAATTTGTTATTCCCTTTATTTGATGGTTCTATAGGTATTTTAACTAATGCATGGGTTGAGAAGGTAGACACATACCTTTCACTTCGTCCCATGGAGGAAGGTGTGGCCATGAAATTTGCCATATCACATTTAGAGGGGGTTGCCTATGATTGGTGGCACCACGGGTTGGTAACCCAAGAGCACCGTCTCATAGATACCTATTACGAATTCAACAGGTGGCTCATAGGGAGATTTGATTGGGGTAATCCCGAACTTTACTTTAAGGAGTTGACACACATCAAATGGAAGAAAAATCAGAGATTTTGTAGCAACAAAAAGAGTTGTTTCAGCTTAGGAAAGGGCAACCAATGATTGAATTTTCTGAACCACAAGAACTGAAAATTCAAGGGCAGCCTAGTGAAGGTTTCCGACAAGCTACGGGGCAAACAATGGGGTTGCAAATGGTAGACATTAAGGTGGAAGTAACAGAAAAATTATAACTTCCGGAATATTACGAACCTATGATTGGTGGCACCACGGGTTGGTAACCCAAGAGCACTGTCTCATAGATACCTATGGCCAATTCAGCAGGTGGCTCATAGGGAGATTTAATTGGAGTAATCCCGAACTTTAGTTTGAGGAGTTGGCACACTTACATCAAACGGAAGAAAAATCAGAGATTTTGTAGTAATAGAAAGAGTTGTTTCAGCTTAGTAAAGGGCAGCCAATGATTGAATTTTCTGAACCACAAGAACCAAAAATTCAAGGGCAGCTTAGTGAAGGTTTCGGACAAGCTATGGGGCAACCAATGGAGTTGCAAATGGTAGACATTAAGGTGGAAGTAATAGAAAAATCAAAACTTCCAAAGGTAAAGCAAGGGGAAGTTGTTCAACAATTTCATGAGCAATCAAAGGGTCAAGAAGAAAGCTTGGAAAGTGATAAGAAAATCACAAGAGAAAGGTATGTTAGAAAAAAAGATTTTTGCATTGTTTCTAATCACAGTTCACCTTCTTAGCATAAATTCAGATTTCAAGAGGAAGCTTGGAAGAAACAATTAACACTTGGGAAGGAAGCACAAGTCCTAACAAGATTGGAGAAGGCAAAGGGGCCCTTTGATGGAGTAATGCCAAATAGAACGGAAGAAGATTCCATTTTGCATTTGGAAGAAGGAAGATCAGATTTGTGTTTGGGTAAGCAATAGAGTTGTCATCTTGGTAAGTGCTCATTGAGTTCTCCTCATGCTTGGTTCCTTCATTATTTTGGTTGCAAAGCTTGTGCTATCACTAAGGTTGAGGTGAAGGGCACTCAATGGGGAAGAGAATTTTTCCAAGTAAATGAGCATGACAAGTATCCATCATAGATATGGGATCCAGGTGAGCTCTACAAAGGTAATGTTGCTAGTATGTCATGTTGGGCCAACATAAAGAAGGGGATAGGCAAGGGTTATCATGGTCCCAGGATCATAGTGACCACTGTCTTTTGTATTTTCAGTTTGTTTCCCTTACGATTTTTTGTTCATATGGTGTGTCTTGGTCCTAGGAAGGTGTGCCCCTCACACCCCAACACCATGAAGGTGGTTTAAGGATATATAAGTGGATTTCCAGCCACCATAAGGGAAAGAAGGAAGGGGAAAAGAAGTTTCTCCAGCCATGACAAGAGCAACATGAACATATCTTTTGAATTCCGAATGATGGGGAGTTGCAAGGAAGAATCAAGGCATCAAGAAGGGATGCACTTTGTAATCTTATAGCTTGATAAGATGACCAAAATGGTGTTACTAAACACCCTTGTTTTTACTAATGTGTTTGTTCCTTGTGGAGGATCACTAGGGAAACTAATTGCAATGGCTATGAGGAATGCAAAGGGTGTTGTGATTTCTGTGCATGAGCAGCCATAGGGGCATGGTAGAACCCACCCAACTTTGGGTTTGAAAAGCATTGTTGATTCTGAAAACTGTTGCATGTTGATTGGGAAGGAGAATAGGAAATCGTGGTTGCATGAGCAGCCCCTAGATTGCTTTGAGCGACACCATATTCTGAGTTATAAGGGTGACTTTGAGAGTATGGATGTGGGATTGAGACCCCTCTTGGTGGGGCAAAGGTCCAAAGTACGGACAGCGGAGATAAAGGTATTTTTTTGAAGAAATTTTGGTCTCATTCTCACTCAGTAAGTTCTGAATTTGTGTGGTCAAATTCACTGCCCATTACCATCATAAGATATAATGTTGTTGACGTACCACAGCCAAGGAAGCGGTCTGAAAATACAAGTGCAGGGCCTGACTTTTTACACTCAGAAATTTCTGAGTTAGTAAAAAAAATTCCAGCCCCTATTGGGGTCAACGAAGTTGAAATTTGGAGCATGCTACAGGGCAAAGTGGGAAGGAGTAGTACACAAACCAAGTCTGAATTTTGCCACTCAGAAAATTCTGAGTTGATGCAAATGAAGCAGTATCATGAGGCCACAAATTCTTATTTTTTTGACTTGTTACAGCCTTTAACAAGTTATGGAAATGCTTATGATTTGGGGCACTTCTTTCATGGCAGAGGTTGGGAAAGCATGAGTAAGATACAACACTCTTTCGTTGATGAATTTGAATGTTTGTTAGACTTATTTTGTAATGCATACATGCTTGAAGATGTTGGCAAATGACAACAAGTGAGAGAATATATAACACACATGAGGAGATCCATGCATGATTGTGGGCATACCCATGACACTCCCTTACAAGGTATGCTTTCAAGTCGGTTCGAGTTTGTTTCCTTTTTGCAAATTGGGGAAGGTTCTTCATGGCTTATGGGAGGCTCCAAGGAGTTGGGGGATGGTTGCGAAGATAACATGCACTCTATGGTTAAAGTTCCAATAGACTTATTCACATGGGGCAGCAAGGTTGCAATTTTCAATAATGATCCTTGTGGCAGCTCTAGGCCACCTAGCACACCTTGTGAGTGCATGATGATGTCTATGGAAGGTATGCTTTTGAAAGAATTTTGGTCCCTCTTTTTACCGGGAAATGCTGAAGGTGTTTTGCTACCTTCATGGCCTATATTCCACATCGAAAACAAATTTGTTGGCATGGTACAGTCAAGTAAAAGTTCTGATAATTTTTGGATTCAGTCTGATCTTCTTGTCTCAGAAATTTCTGAGTATAAGGGGCAACTTCAGCCACCTATTGTGAGCAAAAAAACTTGACAATAGGAGCATTTTGCAGCCTTGGGCAAGGTGGGGGAATATACTAATCCAATCTGATTTCTTCTACTCAGAAAAAATCAGGTTATCGGGCACTATTCCAGCCACCATACATAAGCAAGATGACTGATTTCCTTGTCTGCATACAGCTGTCATTGAATTCTGGAAGTGTCCATGCTTTGGGGCACACGTTGCATAAGAGAAAGGCAAAGATTGTGAGCATGAAACAACACTACTTCTTGGTACATAATGAATATTCTTTTGACTCTTATTTTGTTTTCCACATACATGAGAACAATGAGAAGGGGCAACCAATGGTTGAGCACATGAGGGACATAAAGGGTACCATCCAAGAAGGATTGCAAGTTGTAAAAGTTTCTTTCCAAGGTATGATTCAAAAGGATTTCTCTTTTTTTTTTTTTTTTTCCCAAGATTGGATGAGTCTTTTCTGGCATATAGGAGCTACCCAAAATTTGTTTAAGGGTGGCCACCATAGTGTGCAAGCAAAAAATGAAGGACGAGGGGACTTTTTCATCCGGGACAGCAAGGTAACATTGCTTGGATGCATTTCTTTTTATCACTCTTGGCTACATATTGTACTTCATAAGGGCATAAGGAAAAGGAGCTTCATCATCTACAACTCGGTATTGAAAGAGTTGGTAGGTTGGGGATATAAGAGGCATATGAGAAGTGGTAATGATACTTCTAGCTCTTGGGGGCAGCCCCCAAAACATAGGGACAACAGTATGAGGGATCCATTTGGAGCTTCTCCTCCACGGGAAGAGGTTACAAGTCGACAATGCATCATAAGGAGTGTTGGGACACCCCCATGGACATTGCAATTGCTTGAGGACAAGCAATTTTGGGTAGGGAGAATTGTCATGTCCCCCTTTGTGACATAAGCACACATGGGGTCCTTAGCTTTAAGTTGTTCCCAAAAGGCTAAAGGAAGAGAGGAAATGGGAACGTTTGGGGCCCACTTGAAGAGCAATTATTGAAAAGGTACTTTATGCATTCTAATTTGCACTTGAATTATGAAGAGTACCTTGTTCTAATTTCCACTTAAGATGGGGCCTTTTTGAGGATCATGGGTGCCCAAGTCTTAAAGGGGAATTATAAGACATGCTCTTTTAATATTTGAAAGGGAGAGTTTCCCTCCTTATTTGGGCGTCACTTTTGGGTTGTTGGATATAAAAGGAAAGTGAACGTTCTATTGAAAGTATGCATTTTTGGATATTGAATTGTTGACCAAGTATGTCAAGCTTGTTCACCGTGACTTGAGGACGAAAACCTTCAAGTGTACCAAGGTTTTGGCGACTAAAACCTCCATTCCTTCATCAAGGGCAGTTCTATTCAAGGGTTGTGATTGTGCTTCAAATTTGCATGGTTGCATTCAATTGGTCTTACAAAGGTGTTTTGGAACACCACCTTGCCTAGAATATTGGCAAACACTTTTGGAAGCTTGGTGATTGCATTTTTGTAGGTAAAGGAGGTGAGAGACTTGCTGGTTTTGGAAGCCATCCTTAGGGTGGCAAATTGGTTGGAGGATTGGTGACCCCTCTCTAGAGGGCTATTTGGCTTTGAAACCCTCTTCTAGGGTCTACAGGTATTTTTAGCAATTTATTCCAGCTTGGTGAATTGTTTGTGGGATAACTTGCAAGGTTTGAGGGCCAACTCTATGTCCTAAAATATTCAAAAAATTATTATATTATTTTTCCAATCTTGGCAACTTGCATTGGAAGACTTGGAAGGCTTGTGGAAAAACAAATTTGAGGGTTTGATACTTAGATTTAATTTTATAATTTATCCCCAAGTGTGGTGACTTTTTTGGAGGGTTAGTTTGACAATTTGAAGCCATAAATGTGTTCATTGGAGGTCTTAATATTTTGCATAATTATTTGGGAGTTTTTGCAAGGGTTTCCAGGCATTTTGAAGAAGAAAACACAATTGTACCGGCAAATGAAAATCAGAATTATTGCAGGCGTATTTTTCAGTCATATCACCATTTCCACCTTGCCAAAAGAGGTATTTTATTTCAGTTTCATATTCAACAATTTTGGGGTTATATTGGGGTGTGTGTTATTTGGAATTTGGTCATTCTTTCTAGCCAGGGTTTGCTGATTTAAAGATCATAGTTCAGATTATTTTCAGATTGGGTAGGGTTTGTTGCAAAACCCTTATTTTGTAAACTTGTCCCAATTTGGGGACATTACAATCAGCTCCATTGAGATAGTTTCCAACAATGCAACTCTTTTGCCCATTGCATTAGATACTCTAGTGCACTTCATTGCCTTGTGCTTCAAGACATAGTTTTGCAGGTACCCCACCCACTTATGTATTTGAATCGGATTTGCTTGATAGTTTATGAATTTCAATGTTTGATGATCAGTGTACAAAACAAATTCCTTTGGTAACAAATAATGACTCCACTTTTTCAATGCCTTAATTATGGCATAAAACTCTTGATTATACATAGAATACTTATTTTCTTCATTGAGGTTCTCACTAAAATATGCTATAGGTCTTCCTTCTTGACTATGAACTGCGCCAATAGCTACTCCACTAGCATCACACTTAAATTGGAAAACTATATTAAAGTTCGTTAAGGTCAGTACTGAACACTCTCACTTTCTTTTTCAAAAGCGCAAAACTCTTCTAAGTTGCTGCTATCCCTTGAAATACTCTCCCTTTCATACATTCTGTAAGTAGGGTACAATTTCCATCGAAGTTTCTTTTTAACTTTTTATAAAAACTAAGCAAACTGCTACAGTTACTTACCACTATGGCATATCTTGGTTAGGTAATTCCAATATGACTCTAATAGTCGTTGGTTCTAATTTCAATCCTTGTTGGAACATCAGATATCGTAAGTCTATCAAGCACTATTCCAAAGTACTTTGGATTTCTCCACTGCCATTCCTCCTCCTGCCACTTCATCACTTGTCTCCGATGCATCAAATTCTCCTCTTTTGTCCTGAAGATGAATATATCATCCAAATACATGATATGCTTGCCCAAATACAATTTGAGCATGTCATTCATCAATCTTATCTATGTACTTGGTGATTTGTTAGCCAAAATGGCATCACCAACCATTCATACAACCCTTTCATAGCTTTGAAGGTTGTCTTCTATCCATCTCTTCCTATAGTTGTCTATTTTTTTTTTTGATATCCCAGGTATCCCGCTAAACCTTGTCGGCATTAACGTCGATGTGGACCCAATGACGTGACACACACTTAGGCGTGCAGCTGCAGGGCAAGTACAACAGGGTAATCCTTGTCGACCATGCTTGCCCTTAAGCCTTGGCACTACCAATTTACTTGGGATTCAAACTGTGGTAAGGCTAATGGAAACCATCTAACCTGCCCAACCAGTCTAACCCGTGGGGCTTATAGTTCTTGTCTATTGATAACCACTCCTCATGTCAATATTTGAGAAGTATCTTGCACCACTCAATCATTCCATTAGGCCATCTATTTGCGGCCATGGAAGCCCTCATCTAATTGTGATCTGGTCATTGCTCTAAAATCTTTACACATCCTCCATTCTCTATTTTTCTTCAATGTAGCATTGTTGGTACTCCATAGGGACTTAAACTCTTGGGTCTCTTTTATGATTTATCAGTTCTCTATCCAATAGATCTTTCCCTCTCCCATTTAATTATGCATGCTCAAATGGAGTCATTTTGTGTGGAGCTTTATTTGGAAAACTAGCTCTAGAAATGAGGCCCATGTGGTGAGTAGTCATGCAGTGGTGGCAATCCAATAGGTAATCCCTGTAAAATAATCTCTTTACTCTTTTCCGGCAATGATTTCACTTTTGTTGTTGCTTCCTCCTTTTCTTTTGGTTTCTATTCCCTTGGAATTAGGGAAAACACACATTGGATTTTCTAGCATCTTGCAAGAACTCTTTGGCTGAAATCAATGTTACTTTTCTGCTCTCACCTTCCTCTTTCTTCACTCATTACAACTCATTTCTTTCCATCATTGAAAAACGGGAATGTATTCTTGTTCCCTCATGTATGTATTTTCTATTATATTGCCATGGGGTTCCTAACTACATATGGCCAGCATTCATTGGCTTTATGTTACATGCTACTTCATCATGGTAATTTTCTTGCATGCAGATTTTCCTTGCACAGCTCAATCAAAGTCGCTTGATTTACCTACTATAACCAAGAAACTTTATAAGGATGCGGATGTGGTATACACTTCAGTTTCAATTTCTATACCATCTTTGTGGACACCAAATTGTTTGTGTTACTTTCATCCATAATCAACTTATAGCACTTTCCCCCAACTTTGCACTTTGTTCGATTGTTCTGAAAATGCTCCTCTTTGCTTTGGTCCTTTACTCTGAGGTTAAGTAATATTCTTCTTAGCATCAATTTTTCTTCTTGCTCTATTTCAATAGGAGCTACATCTAATGCTTGCATATCTTTCTCTTCTTCTAGATTGGCTTTGATATAGTTTTTCTTCATATCTAGGCATTCAAATGCATGATACAAAGGACTCCGACATTTGAAATAGTCTCCACCAAAACTATTCCCACGATCTCTACATCCAAACCCTCTTCTTCTGTGAAGGTTGAGTTTAGTTATTTGAAATTGCTGAGAGGAACTAGCATCTTGTTCTTGTTTCCCTATAATGGCCTCTGTCAATGGTTGGGCGTCATCCTTTACTTGATAGTTTTTCCTCTGCTCATAAGGTCAATTGATAGGCCTCCTCTTCTTGGTGCATTATGTGAGACTTAGTTCATTCTAAATGTGATTTTTCAGTCCATTCACATATCTGTGCTTTGGAGCTTTCTTTGTCTCCTGTGTCAAGACATTACAGGATACCATTGGTTTTCAGCTTGTTGTCAGGAGTCTAGGAGTTCTGGTGGGGTTAGAGGTTCAGGTGGGGTAGTTTGTCTATTTAGAGACTCATTCCAGAGCAAAATTTCAATGGAGGTTTTTGATGAGTTTGCTAGATTCATGTGGGTCCGGATTAATGGGACTGCCCCACTTTCTAGAGATATTTACATTGCAGTTTGTTACTTTCCTCCAGCATCTTCATCATATGCCATCCATAGTGGTCCTGAGGGAGACCCTTTTATAGACTTGTACACCGGGATCACTCAATATTCAGCTGTTGGGGAAGTTATCCTTCTTGGTGACTTCAATGCTCGTACTAGAGACCTTTAGATACCTCTCCACGATTGCTCCGTTGACATATTCTACACACAGGAGATTGATTCAGAGCTAGTGGGGTTGCATAAGATGTCAGATGATGCTTCAGGGCCTTACACGGCATACAAAAGACACCTTTTACAGTGGGGGGAATCTCATGATTTGTTGATCCTTAATGGGTTGCCTTGCTTTCCAAATTCACACTCTTTCACATGTGCACCTCATGGGGGAGGTAAGAGTGTGGTAGATTACGTCCTATCCAGTGATAATCTTTTGTCATTCATCCGTCATTTTTCCATTTTCTCCATTCCTCTTGCGGATCATGCTCTTCTTTCTTTTTCCCTCCGGGCTGATTTTCCCCTCCTATTACAACCCGCTCTTTTAGTATACCATGTACCACTTTCCATTTTGATGATGGGGATGTCAACATTTTCCTCTCTCACATCCGTCAGCTTCTACCTCCAGAACCTCAATTCTTCTCGCTTGGTTGTGTTACTTCCAAATACACGTCTTTCTTCCATTATTTGGGAAGCTACCCTCAAATCTTTTCCTAGCTACACCAGATCTGCATTTACTTCCCATCAATCTAAAAGATTTTCCCCATGCATAAGTGGTATGATGAGGATTGCAGGACTCTCCACCCCCAGCTTCAATACGCCTTCCTCCATTCCCACCCCTCTTACCCAGCCTTAAAATCATCTTACTGCTACCTTCTTTAACGTAAGAAATGCCTCTTTATTTCTCAAAGGAGACGGATCTTATAGGCTTCCTACATTCACTCCCCCAAACTCTTTTGGCATACCATCCTTCCTCGGCATTCTCCCACTCCCCGCCCCCACTGAGCTTAATCCCACATCCATGATTTCCCATACCTCCACTCTTTATGATATTCCTGGCCAACCTCAAACCCATGTTGCTCTTCCACCATCTTCTTCTCACTTATTCACATACAAGAACATCATAGAGGCGGTGAAGGTGATGAATAATAGCAAAGTAGCAGATGAAAAAGGTTTCCAAGCCGAGTTCTTCAAACACGGTCTTAGAGCTTTTGGAAGCTATTTGGCTGATCTTTTCAACCATGTGGTTTGTTCAGGTTTCCTGCCCTCTTGGTCACATCACATTATTCACCCGATACACAAATCAAGTTCTTGTTTAGATCCCAACAATTACAAGACGATCATGGTTGGACACACATTCTCGAAATTGTATGCTACTGTACTACACATGCAACTTTTGAGAGAATTAGAGCAAAGGCACCTCAGAGCTAGGGGACAAGCAGGGTTTAGACTAGCCCATCATACCATTGATCATATTTTCACACTCTGGGCCATTATTGAGGAGGCACGTCATTGCTCATCCAAAGTCTATTGTTGTTTTGTAGACTTTAGGAAAGCGTTTGATTTTGTTCCGCGAGAGGCACTTTTCTAGAGACTTCGGAATATTGGCATTTCTAAGACCCTCTTGGCAGTCGTTATGAGATTATACGAGAATGTCTTTGGTCGTCTCCGCACGGTTCATGGGATTTCAGAGTTTATTAGGAATACCATTGGGGTCAAGCAGGGCTGCCCCTTGTCCCCAACCTTATTTGGCATATACATTGATGAGTTAGAGACCTTTCTTCATGAGCATATTCAGGGTAGTGATGGGTGTCTTCTTCACCAAGCTTTTGATTTCTATCCTCTTGTTTGCGGACGATGTGGTTCTCCTAGCTTCTTCCCCTGAGGGCTTATAGCGGCAGTTGGATGCCTTGGCTCTCTTTTGTGATCTCCGACAGTTGACGGTTAATTTGGGAAAAATTAAGGTCATGGTGTTTAATGGTTTGAAGACCTCTCACCTCCATTTCTTTTTCAGAGGAAAGGAGGTTGAGATTACCACTTCCTATACTTATCTGGGAGTTCAATTTTTTGTTTCACGTTTCAGCGTGAGGCAGGCACTTCAGCGTAGGATAAACAAAGGTTATGGTTCTTTAGCTCTTCTTGAACGACAGTGTTTTCGGCATCACTTTTAGGATATCTCATCCAAGATGACCCTCTTGGATACATTTAGCAGACCCATAGTTCTTTATGGATCTGTAGTTTGGGGCCCCTCTTTGCTTGAGGGTGATTGGGCTGCTGTAGAGAGGGTCCACACTTCGCCGCATTATTAGATGTAAGTAGACCGTTCCCCAACACATTATCCTTGCAGAGTTTCAAGCTTGACCCTTTCGACTGAAGATTATATTTGATCTGCTCTCTTTCATACATCGCATTCGGAGTTTTGTTGATTCTAGGAGTGGGTGTGACAGATATCCATACTTAGCCTACTGTTCTTCAGAGAATCTTGCCCTCTCGGCTCCCTCGACCTGTGGTCATTGTTGGTATACAAGGGTTTCTGATCTATTAGAGTCTATGGGAATTAGGATGGACTGCCTTCCTCCATTTAGGTACTCCTTGGACGCATCGACTCATCTTCTACCTATTAGACAGGTGCTGAACCAGATTATTAGGAATGATATTTACAGATAATTTATTCATACTACTTGGGTAAACCCTCCTGCTACGCCCAAAGATGGCATTTTATGCAGAGCATTTTTTGGAGTTGAGTGATGGGCTTATCATTCATCCACAGTTTACATTCCGCCACTGGATGCACTCTCTTGGCATCCCCTTAGGGCAGTTTCGAGCGGGTTCTCACAAGGTTAGGATTGAGACAGACCACCAAATAGATCGGGCAGACAGGATTCTCAGTTATGGAGCATCTAGGAGACAGATTCTGAGGAACACTTCATCTTCTATTGTCCCATATACTATGAGATCAGGGGGAGATTTTTTTGCCTATTTAGGAGGACACAGACTCTTGCTGACTTCTTCAGATATGAGGACTAGAGATGTTTGGCTTTATATATGCAAGAAGCTCTTAAGCTTTGTGATCATTCTATTTAGAGACCCACTAGACCAGCGTCCACCCGACATATCACTTCCTTTTTCACGGTGCTATCTTCGAGGAGAGGCACTAAGCGACAGATAGACATCAGTACAACCTCACATTCGAGATCAGTGCTGCCCAAAGACACTATCCACAGTGCCCTGAGTTTTCATCAACATATCCATTTCAGGCTTGGCATCAAGAGGCATACTAGATCCACTAGATCTTCGCAGAGGACTTTTCCTTTTAAGCAGAGGATTGGAGGAGAGACCAGACATCCTACCTCCCCTTCTTCGGGTCATACCTCTATCCGGAGCTTCTTCTTGTCAGCATTGGATGCTAGGAGAGTTGGATCGAATTCTTGATGGACCCCCACCTTGTTCTTCTTTCTCAGGGTTCATTCTCAAACACCTGATGTTTAGAGATTCTCGAGGGTTACTCATTCCTTCTGCTTCTTTCTTTGGATCTGAGCATGGTTGGTTGTGGCTTTTTGGCTCTTTGGTTCTTTGGCTCTGAGCATGGTTGCTCTTTGCCCTGATTTGTACTATTTCTTTCAGCATTGTTTTTCTTGTGTTTGAAGACCTTTTTGGTTTCCCACTTGTTCTTGACACACTTTTGTAATCTGTAGTCCCTTTGACCTACCTTTGTGGTCATTAGTTGGACATTAATATATTTATCTTATCTTATCTTTATCTTTCCTCTGAGCTCCTTTTGTTTGGGGTTTTGTAATTTTCTGAATAAATACTAATAATCAGAGGGTGGAGATTTTTTTGAGTTTAACCACCACCCCATCCCAAGGCCAAGTTTCCATGTTTGTTTTGACTTTAATTATTTCCTCTTTTGGCAATTACACTAGTTGCTGAAATCCCCTAGTTATGTGTTACCATGAATTCTTTATATACTGAGGCCATGGGAACTACCCTGACAGTTGTGGCTTCTGAAGCTACAAAGAAAACTTGAGATACAATGAAAATTGTGGCTAATCTGTATTTATTTCAATGCTGCAGACCTGAAAAACCTAACTCGCTAGATGCTCTCATTGTTGTGGGGCCCTTCATTCCCTTAGTGTTATTTGCAACTAGGCATATCCAACAACTCTGGGCCATTCTTTAAATATATTTTATGATACTCCATGTGAGATGAGTCCTATTGAAAGCCCTTTGCAACAATGGAAATTTTAGAGACTATTTTTTCATTGTGTACCCAAAGAAGCTCTAGCCATGTCACTTTTCAGACCATTTTCATGGGGCATAGTTAGGCAACGCAATTGTAGAGGTTTTGCTTCCCGAATTAGAAATTTACAATTTTTAAGATGTTGGATCTAACCTCTAGTATGATTCCAGCTAAGAATTTGATTGGCGCAAATTAACATGCATGGAAGTATTGAGCTAGCAGTGATATTGTTGATGTTGAGGCACCAAGTAGCAACAAATAGCTGAAAATATGAAGGCAACAAAACTTATCAAGATGTCAATAATAGAAGACAATCACAATCTTATGGCAAGTGAAAATAATGCATATAAATTAAATAGCTGACCCTAGTACTGGTACAAATACAAATACGGAATTCAGATATGCCGATATGACGATTTTTTTGAGGGTTGAATACGTTTTTGGATGCGGCCATACAAATATCTAAGTAAAATATTAAAAATATAGCCAAGTAAGCAAAATTGACCACATAATATGCATAGAGTAAACAGAATGAGTTAAATAACCACAAAACATACTGATAATTCAATGCCATATGTCATGATATTCAGTGGTCGAACTTAGACATAGTGAAAATGTTACAATGTATGGAAAAAAATCAAGACAAATCAGCATGTTCATTATATTCATATTGGTCTCTAATGACTTCATCGAGAGCATCATCATGTGGTTCATTAGAACCACAAGCAATGGTAGTGCCACTCCCACTAGCTCCGCTATGTAGGTCATGTGAATAACCGACTAGCTCCATGTCGAGCAATGAAAGATAGACAATGGAGGCATCCAAGTTAGTAGTCTCTGGGTCTACATTCCAACACTTTGTTTCTCCTTACTTGTACTCATCTTGCTTGTGTGGAAGAAGACGTAGGTTGGAATGCACATAGACCAAATCTTATGCCTTTTTGGTTGCCAACTTGTTGCGCTTAACTGAGTGGATAAAGGTGTATGTACCTTGGTTCTGCTTAGTTGAAGAGGAACTTGCAACCTATTGATGCAAGCTACAAAGTCAATTAAAATTAATAAGAGTAAAATTTTAAAACAAAACGTTGAAAAGAAAAGTAGAGAGTTAAAAACAATAAAATATTACTTGTGATAGAATTTTTATTGCAAGTGGCTGAAGGATGGTGGATGCTTGCCCACAGAGGTACCACCACATATGAGTGTCCTTGTACTTGTCATGAAGAGTGTTAAGGGAGTGACCTGTGGAGGTTATGAAATGCCCCAACTCTCTCGTACATATATATGTCTTCTACTTTTAGGTTGGGGAAGAGTCTAAAGAATGCCGCCTTATGTCCCTTACTAATCTCAACATCTCTATATGGTGGGATCCTCTTGGGCAAAGAAGAGATCTTCGCGTTGTAGTATTTGGGAGTTGAGGCCAAAGCAAGAAGATACAATGGGGTGGTCATTTTGTTCCACCTTTCAATGAAATACAGCTGCGGTTTTTTGAAGAACCTCTTTGTAGGATTTTGCTCATTAGCATTTATGATGGACTTAATCTTCTCAATCAGTGAGTTGATTCCATCATAAATCTCAGCTAAAGTCTCTGCATACTCACGGTGGGCTCGGTAAAATTGAGCAAATACTCCACATTTTTTTACCATCTATCATCAAGGGTCACTCTCAGTGTTTGATTGCTTCCATACACCCCAAAGGTGGTTGACAATCATGCTGCTCAATGCGTCTTGCACGTTGACAAATTGTTTCAAGATGAGTGTTGGTGAGGCAAATTGAGTCTTAACAACCTAATACAAAAAACAAAAAAATCTCATGAGTTACAAATTTACAAAATCAAATTAAGATTATACATGATTCATGAATGATTAAAAAAAAGTTAAAAAAAAGTTACCTTTAACAACTGCAACTTCAAGAAGGACCTGAAGATGCCTTGGGACATGTGATGGTTGCTTATGAACATTTGGATCTCACTCGCCTCCTTATAGACTTGTTTGGTTCAATCAATTTGGTGCTCAATTTTTTTCAATTTAAGGTTGAGGGAATGAATGACACAAGGTGTCCAAAATATGTTCCCATACTTTACCTCAACTAACATGCTTGCAACTTTGCACTTTTTTGTGTTGTCTGTTTTAACTTGGACAACGTTTAGAGGCCCCACCTCCTCAATGGGCTCTATTAGGATGTCGGCAATGAATCGTGCATCCTTTACTTGCCCCGCAAAATTAACGACCATAAAAAACATTGCCTCCCTTTAGGGCACACTACACTACATTAATCAATGCCTTGTTTTTTGTATCTTTCCATTCATTGGAAATGATGGACACCCCCGTTCAGATCCATGAATACTTGATGGGCTGCAATGCATCTTCAACATGTTTTTTTTCTTTTGCCAACAAGGTGTTGCACACCTTTTCATACCTTAGGCGGATGAACCCTTTACGAGTTTCATTGATAGATTTCACCATATCCTGCCAATATGGTGATCTAATAACATTAAATGACAACCCATATGCTTAAACACAATGCACAATGTTCTGCTTCGCTATGTGCTTGGATTCATTCTAGAATGTCCTTTCCAATGGGCCTACACTTTTTGTTGTCTTGCGACTAAGAGGTGAATCCTCTCCCTCTATGGCTACGACGGATGTAGAAAGAAATGGCTTTGATGGGTTCATGACATTAGCATGAGATGGAAGAACAAGTGGCTCGATAGATCTAGATCATTTCTTTGTCAAAGGATGCTTTGATCTTAGAAAAATAGAGGCATTCCCTTCTTTCTATTTGATGTATGCAAGGATATTTGTAGGTGGCAAACTCTTTTTAGTCTTTTCATTTATGTTTGGCCCACCACAAGCATTGATTCCAAGGCTAGGAATCACACACAAATGGGCTTTCACCCAACTATACAAGCTCTTATATTTAACTTTACACTATGAGCAAATCCAAATGTGACACCCGCCACCCAATACTTGTTCTAACATCATCACGTACTTTCAAAGGGGCGAGAAAGGATCGGTTTTGAAGGTTGGGCCTTGGCCCACAGAGCTAGCACTTGCAAAGTGAAACATTCTAGCAAATCCCTAAAGCCCCTGGTTTAAAAAAATAAAAATATTGCTAACAAAATTTGAGGCATTTGGCATTTGTTGAAAAGATGTCCCCCCCCCCCCCCCAAAAAAAGTTAAAACTAGTTACAAATGTTTTTAAATTCATTAAAAAAAAAAAAAAAAACTAAAAAACAAAATCACAAAACTTACCTTAAGATTTGCTAGAATGTCGCACTTTGCAAGCTCTTTAAACTCCTTGGTGCGAAATGGGTAGTTGTAATGGCGTAGGATTAGCAAAAGGAAGGAGTATCAGTTCTAAGCAATTGAAAAAATGAAGGGGTGAAAGAGCAAATGTGCAATGAGAGGTAAAAATGCAATGAAAGGTAATTGTATTGTTGTTGATGTTTTCTTTTGATAAAATGAGTGTGAAAGTTACTTTTAGGGTTTCTGCTATATTTTATTTTTAATTGTTTTTTGATGTCCATATTTGAATTTTTGTCAAGTGAAATTGAAAAAAGAAAAAGAAAAAAAGGTTTTTGGGCCGTGGATCCTGCCCAAATACAGCCAGGATCCTGTGGGAGGATTGTGGATCCTCTTGGATATGTCAATCCCAGGATGTATCCAGGATTATCCATAGTCCTCCCACAGTATCCTGGCCGTATCCGGGCAGGATCGGATTGGGATCCGTATTCGAAATGGATCATATCAATATCTAGGGGTTTGGGGTGAAGGATCCGGTAATGCACTGTATAAGGTATGGAACACTTTGAAGAAAACTTATGATCAGCCTAGGCAATCTTAAATCATGACTCCTGAAACTAAATCATGTGATAGTGAAAAAAATTCTAGATATGATTGTGTATGAATTTTTACTTTCCGATGTTTTGAGTCCTATATTGGACCCATCGTCAGGGAGAAGCTGCCTATGCTTGAAGGTTTAGAGAAACCATTATTAACTTAAATATGCCAAGAAGAGAAGAAGGGGAGTTGTAAGCCATGAACCAAAAGGAGAGGACAAGAGGAAGGCAACCAAATAATCATGAATCTTGCTGCTATTCCTTGTAAATAAATAATAATAGCACATTAATGATCAAATGAGACCAACAAGGGACAAGCACACAAAATTAATTAATTAACTCATTAATTAATACACCAAAAAGTGGGGACCAAAAAAGTTAAAAAGAGGAGGGAAAGGGCTAGGGTCTACATAAGTGATGTAACAAAGGTTTCCAAGAATGATTTAACTTCCAGCCATCATTGCGATTTAGATTGTTTGGACACTTCTCAATTTCAACAGCTTTTCAAATCTTTCTATTGGTGTAGCGACTCCTCATGGCAATCAATTTGGTATTGTTTATGCATATGGAGTGCTTAATATGGTTTTTGTGCTTTGCCAAGGTTGACTTATTGATCCTAGCATGCTCCAAATATTTACAATGCTCTTTCATTCTGGTTTGGAGTGAACATTCGGTCTCACCAATGTAGGATTTAGTGCATGAGCACGGGATCAAAATGAATATGTAATATGAATATGGATGAAAATCAAAGTATCATAGAACATATCACGGAATTGCCCAGTGTTAAAAATCAACTCAATGGTATCCGCAAAGATGTACATGATGGAGACTTTTTTTGCAAATCAATATTAAGAGCCTACTAGGATCCTATCAAAGTTTTATAAGTTCTTTGGATGCTGCAGAAAAATTAGCTACTATCAAATTTGAAATTTCATGACTTATGTGGCAGGTTGTTGACACAGGAATAATAGATTTCGAAAGTTAAAGGGGACAGTTCATTCAAGTATGACTCTTGTTATCAACAAAAACAAACAGATAACAAGGCAAGAAGAATCTAATTGCTCTCCTAAGCAAGGTTCCAGAAATGTAGGTTGCATGAGGTTTTCAAGGCCAAAAGAAAATCGTTACATTTATAACAACCCTGGACGCTATGTATGAAACTATTGGAACAATCCAAATAATTAGTATAACAAGTATCAAGTCTCCAAGAAGAAATTAAATACTAAAGAAAATAAGGATGAAGGCGCCATCCTATTCACTTTTTGATTCGAAGGTACAATTCTTGTGTGTCTTACTGTATGATGCATGACAAGTAGCTTTCCAGAACTTTGCATAAAGATGCAAAACATGAACAAGTTACTTAGGCTGATGGTAACTCTCTGATATGAAAGGTATAGATGAAGTGTGTATCATATTGTAAGATGGTAAAGCACATATTGCATTTGATGTCCTTTATGTTCCTCGGCTTAGAAAGAAAATCTTTTTCCTCAATCAGAATGCAAAAAATGATTGTAATTTTGATCCTTATCATGATTGGTGTCTGGTTACAAAAATCAAATATGATAGCGAACTCATTCTACAAGGTGTAGACCGTCAATTATGAAAGCATGTAGTGTAAAGCATCATTTGTTTTATTAATCTTGTGTTGGCATTTAGTTAATGATGTAGCAAGACCCTTAGGGATGTCAGTTGTGACGGTTGGGTTAACCGACAACTATTGGGTCTTGTCCTTCAAATAACATAATGTATGTTGGGGTATGGGCACTGGTATCGGGTCCTCCCTGCACTGTGCAAAATCTATTGAGACTTATTGTTTATGAATCCAAATATTGTTTATGAATCCAAATTGCTATTGTTCGGATTGATATTCTATGTACGTTGCTATTGATGGTTTAGTATCTCAATATACATTAATCATACAACATCTTGGCCCCATTGCGTTAAAGAATGTCGGGTCAAGTTAAATTCGGTTCACCAATCTATGTTATGAATGTAATTGTGAAACACGACAACAAAGGATAGTGCAGAGACAAAGAGTTCACGAAGAAGACTGACGCGCATGAGCAATAATTCATGCTATTGACTTCGAACAAAGGTGGGAGAAAGAGACAGTTAAGGAGGGGACCAAGAAGTTAAATGGTTTATTTGGTTGGCAGAGAAACAAGAAAGATGACAAAGGTTGTGACAAGAAACAAATTTTAAAAATACATAAAGGGAGTACGTAGTTGAGGCCGAAGCAGAGACCGAAGTGTGAAGCTGAAGTGCAAGTCAAGGCTGAAGTGTTCAACTAGAATTGGTGGACCCTATGCAACTCATAGTAAGGAGAGGGTAGAGATAGCCATAGCCCCTTCCAGAGGAACTGTGGACATTGACGATTAGTTTGGGTTGGAGGGTGCTGCAAGGGAATCATGTGAAAGTTCGGGGAAAATGGAACAACAAATCGGATCCCACAAAAGGGACATGGTGACATGTAAGTAGTCTACATATCCCTGTCGAAGGAAGGGTCGAACATAGGGGCGTGTCCGATATTGCCAAGAGAGCACAAGAACGTCTGATGCTGACCATATTAAGAGGGAGACTTGTATTCAAATAGCCACGCTAGAACCATGGTTACCCCATCTCTATAAAAGTAGAGGTTGCCAAAGTTCACCGGTGATGGATTGGAAGATCTGGTATGGCATTGTCGTATATGCCTCACTATTTGGATTGATAATGGGCAAACAAATAATCAGAAATAGTTAAGATGCTTCCTTGCTACTCTTCGGGGAATGGCCATTGATTGGTATACCGATGCGTCAAGTACTAACAAAGTAACATGTGCACCCAAGCAAGTGTTTGACAAGGAATTCAAACCCCTGAGGGGCGACAAAGAGGTTGTCGTGGAGATCTACAACACTAGACAAGGTAAGCATGAGATAACTCATGTTTACAATAGAAGACTCAAAGAGTTGCTTGGCAAACTTGAGAAAGAACCAGCCAATGGGCTGAAAAAGAGGTGGTTTATTGAAGGATGCTTCCCTCAATGAGGAAACAAATGAAGGTAGTCCCACCTTTGTCATACGAAGATACCTATAACCAAGCGATGGACATCAAAAGTGAGAATAAAACATCATCCTTGCACACAAGAATATGAAGTGAAGATGAGGACTCTGATTCCGAGGACAACGAAATAGGATCTGTGCGAGCCTTGAGAAAAGACATGTTCTAGATGATGAACTAAGGGGAGATGGTAAGAAATACTGCAAGGATCTTTGGTGTGAGATTTGTCAAGTTATAGGGCATTCAGTCAAGGATCGTCCATACAATTTGCTAAATAAAAGCGGCCAAGTATTGTTCACACAAAGAGCCATCTACATCACCCACCTTGCTGTTGAGGAACTACCGAAGGTAGAATAATAGTGGTGGCGGGAGTTGGATTTGGTACAATTTTGAAGGGTTGTCAATTATACAATGTTGGGATTGTAATGAGTGGGGCCATTTTGCAAGAGATTACCCTAATCAAAATGACACAAGACTTCTCTATAGACGGTGTGGGCCCGGGAAAGATAACGATGGCACTTGTGCAAAACAAGCCAATGTCAATATGAGTGACAGTTGAGGGAAAGAAAGTTTTGGAAATTACCAAAGTACAAGAGAAGAAAGCCAATTACCTTCACCCACGTATGGAGAAGGAAAGACTAGTTGAAGCAAGGGTGGAAGTCAAGAGGGCCATGGTCGAAGAATGACGTCAGTCGAATGAACATACAAGCACATTGACGAGCAAATTGGAATCTGACAAAGCTATTGCATGACATGTCTTGTAGACCACTATTCTCGTGAAGATAGCTAACTTACTCCAAAGTATTCCAAAACTCAAGAATGCTCTAATTGCTACCATAAATGACATTGGCCCAAACATGGAGCATACAATGGCACACCTAATGTTGGGTGATGGGGAGAGCACAAAACAAACTAATGACCTCATAGTTGAGCCCCCCCTGTTAGACAACCAAGTGATCGATCCTATGCTTTTGACAATGAACCTAGCCCAACAACCAACGATTGTGCAGACGGTAGATTTGGGTAGGAATTTGACAAACACCATCATTGACAATGGTTTTGGTGTGAATGCTCTTCCATAGGAGACTTGGAAAAGTCTTGGTAAGCCAACTTTGTGCCCTCCAATGTTCCAACTGGTGGGGAAGATAAACAAGGCATTAAGGTATTGGATGTACTGACGGGCCAAAAGGTAATAATTGGAACCCAACCCTTTTTGCTGAATTTTGTAGTCATCACGTTGAAAAAGAAAGCCTATGATGCACTGTTGGGTCAGGACTGGTTGATAGCAGCCAAAGCTGATCATAACTGGAAAAAGAATTGGATATCCATTGACAACAAGGGACAAAAGAATGTTATAGATTTGAAGAATCAGGGAGTTAGTGAGGAAGCAATCATCAAACTCATCGGGTTTAGACTATGTAGAAGATGAATTGATTGATGGGAACCGAAGTGCATAGAGTTGAACGATGAAGGGGTCTTGGAGTTATAGTTGTGCTCGATGATGATGAAATAGACTCACTCAATGGTTTGTTCCTCTGGCAGATGGAAGATTATGAAGTGTTCCATCCGGATTACAATATTGTTGGGATTATATGGCCAAGGAAAATAGGATTGGCAGAAGTCGATGTCAATGATGCCAAGTCCTTTCGAATCAAAAATGTACCAATGTCACTGTCGGCTTACCCATTGGAGTTCAATGAATGAAACATTAGGGGTGCAATGTTCAGTGGAAAGTTGGCTCGCCCATTGGAATGGGTAGCAAACATGCATTCTAAAGAGCCAATTTCAATGAGTGTGAACAAAGGCTTCAAGGAAAAAAATTTAATAGGTGAGGTATGACCTAAAGTACAACCTATTTTTGAAGTATGGTTGAATATGATGGACATGCTCGAATGGGATGAACGTGTGGTGATGGTACATCACACAACTAAAGTCACACAAAAGAAGTATTGGCATGATAAACACTTCCGATGGGTGAACTTTAAAGTTGGAAGTTTTGCGGTATAATGGGAGGCACGAAATTAAGCTAGGTAAGTTCAAAGTTGTATGGTTGGGACCTTTTAAAATTATAGAAACCTTGATAAATGGGGTAGTTGGATTGGAAAACTTGGACGGGATGGCAGTCAAAGATATGGTGAACGACTTGAAGCTAAAAGTGTACTGACCAAGGATGGAAAGCACCAATGTCATTGGCATTGATTTCAAGTGGGTATGTCCAGGCAACAAAGAAAGTGGGAAAAATAAAGGTATGGGCAAAGTTAATGGAATTCATCAAAAATTTAATAAAACAATTACAAGCATGGGCTTTGATCATGAAAATAATAATAAAGCATGTTGGAATAATAAATGTGCAAGTAGTAGCCCCTATGGGCCACAAAGTTATTTTAATCACCACAAAGGCCAAACTAAATGCCCTTTTGTTGAATGTCCAAGACTCCAACCAACATATACCGTCATACAACTCATGCCCGAATGCCCTGATTATTCCCTTGAACATTCCACTCCCTCCCTTGAACGCTCTAAACTTTTTCTTGAGTGCCCTAATTGTTTGGCTGGGGTTTTGTCCTTCGAACGGCCTGATAGTTTAGACTTTGATGCTTTCCCTGAATGTCCTTTAGTCTTGCCAATCACCACACGCCATACCTTGAACACTATGTATTCCTTCTGAACATCGCCATACACTTTTCTAGATCGTGTCGCCACTCTTGCTCGGTTCGTGCTTTTGTGGCATTTCTTGAACGCCTTGAATGTTCAACAATCTTCGTTGTATGCCTTGCAAGTTTTGGCCGTGCGCCACTTGCTGTACTTGACATCCTTGAACCCAGTACACCCTTGTTTTTGTCTCTAACACCTTTAAGCTCTGTACGACCTTGTCTTACTTTGATGTTGCAACAGCTAGATGCTGCCCTGCCATTCAAACTTCCTCTAATCCTTACCTGGGTGATCTACGTCCTCCTTCCACTGAACAGAGGCATCCCTCTGGGGATTTGGTGTTACCTTTGAAATCAGACATTGAAGATTATTTTCAGACTTGTTTGTGTAGAGCATTGCGGATTTTTCGGGAGGAGGAAATATTGAAACATATTCAGATTTTTGCTTTGAAGTGCGGAAGACCATTTGGAAACTCAGCATACAGCACAAGAACTTTCAGATGCTTTCAACAGCAGCATTTTTTCAATAAATCTAGATGCTGCCCTTGGACCCCACAAGGGGCACTACCCCTCGACCCTGTTGGGGGCCACTGCCCCCAGACTTTTGCTTTGATTTTCCAAGAAGAAGAAAAAGAAAGTGGCTGAGAATTGTGCTGGGTGAAACATGCTTTTTCTTACCTTCAGAAAGGTTGCAAAATTTCTACGTCAACAACTCCACCAGAATGCTTTCTATCTTCCCTTGTCATTCTCATTTTATCATGTCATCTATGACTTGTGATTCGTGCACAGATCCTGTGCAACGTAAACTTCTCCTTTGTGCACTTGCGCACCTCTCACCTTGGAGTTCTACACACAGCGGCCTACTTGCGCTTGCTCATAGTGTTGTGCACTTCTCTTTTGTACCAAGCCTGGCGCTGCTTGTGCACACCTAAATGCATCCACGTGTCAGCGTGCTGCAAACGCGTTGCTTGCCAAGTGGCGCTTCTCAGTCTAGGACATGTCAGTTACCCAGTTGGGTAGTTAGCTGCCACATGCCTGGAAGTTCAATAGTCGCCCAACAAGGAGGGTGAAATGACTTGCAACTATCTTCTTCGTAACCGACAACAGTTGTAAGTGCTGCTTGTATTTTATGTATAATTATGTATCCTATGCATCCGGCCTAAGTTGGATGCCATCCACAATCATAGTGATAGATAACATGGTCTGTCTATCTACTTCCTCTCACATGCATTGTATTGCACACCCGCAGTCTAGGCAAATAGAGGAAGTGTTTCTCCCCCTTCTGGTCACAGGAACCTGCTCTCTTAGCTACCCAGTTACCCAGTTGGGTAGTTAGCTGCCACATGCCTGGAAGTTCAATAGTCGCCCAACAAGGAGGATGAAATGACTTGCAACTATCTTCTTCGTAACCGACAACAGTTGTAAGTGCTGCTTGTATTTTATGTATAATTATGTATCCTATGCATCCGGCCTAAGTTGGATGCCATCCACAATCATAGTGATAGATAACATGGTCTGTCTATCTACTTCCTCTCACATGCATTGTCTTGCACACCCGCAGTCTAGGCAAATAGAGGAAGTGTTTCTACCCCTTCTGGTCACAGGAACCTGCTCTCTTAGCCTTGAAGCATTGTATATCTCTGTACTCTTCCCTATTTGTTTACATTGAATAGAAGTTTCATTCATACAAGTATCAGACTTCTGCTCCAATTGAATGTGTGTTGATTTCTTTGTCTGAGTTTCACTGCGCACATTCACTCTTCATAACCGCACGTTGTCTCTAATGCAAGGCTGTCCCCTGCCCACCTAGTCTTAGGTCTCGTGGTTCTATGGCAGTAAACACACAAGCACAACAAGAGAAAGAAGGATAATCAGCCTGTTCTATTTCAGATTACCCGGAGGAATACTGTAGCAGAAGTAAGATGGCTTACACCCAGAAGCAACTTGAGGCAGCCCCATACGTGGAAAGGCTCATTGTAGATGCACTGGAGGCACAACACACCAAACTTTTTGGCCAATTCTGTGAATTGATGATGTAGCTTAACCCAACGCCTTCAGATCCTCCTTCACAATTCACTCAACAACTGTTTTAGTAGCAAACCCCCTTCAAAGTACAATTCAATCTTGACATCCCTTTGTTCAAAGGCAAAATCAATGCCACAACATTGGATGCCTGGATTCAACAACGCAAGGCATACTTCTCAGTCAATCATTTCACTAATGCTGAGAAAATCAGCTTCATAGTGTTGAAGATGTCCATTCCAGTGGTTGCATAGAATGCGCAAGATTGTGTTCCAATTCAGTCTTGGAAAACCTTTGTTGACATGCTGAAGGAGTACTATCATTTTTGTCACTTTGAGGATGAATACATCAAATTCAAATAATTGTGCCAACGCATGGAGTAGCCAATGGAGGACTACACCAACATATTCCATGACTACTTTGCGCATCTGCGGGAGAACTTGACTAAACAACATAAGGTGCTAAAGTACATCAGCTGACTCTCACCTTATAACTATGCAAAAATGGAATTTTTGACTTCTGATACATTAGGGCAAGCCTATCGCAAATTCGCCAAGATCGAAGCCAAGGAAAAGATGAAGCACCGTCTCACCTCTTCATCCAATGCCAATTCCTCATCGCAACCTTTTGCACAGAAGTAGAACACTTCTCGCAAAGGAGAGCAGCTGAAAAAGGCTGTACTGAACTCGAAGGCTCATGCGCCTTTTGCATCAACGGCAAAAAGCCATCCAGTGACAAGTGGTGCCATCATCATCGCTTGCAAAACTGTGACGATTCCGAATGGCGTGTGCAACAATCCTTGATTGCACAATCTACATCAGGTTCCCTAAGACGGGTGACACTGATCTAGATGCTACTTGTCTAAGCACCAACACCACTACGATAGACACCTTTGAGGAGCATGAATGTCTTTTCCCCACCATGTTTTGGGTGAAGGATCAACCTCTTCATGTCATTATTGACAGTGGTAGCCAGAAGAAGACCATTGTGCAAGCCACAACACGTCTTAGCCTTGCCACTATTGTGCATTCCAATCCATACTAATTGGGGTGGGTTTGGTAGGGGAAGGATATACATGGCCGGTGATAATGCACCTTTCAGTACAAAGTCAAGCCTATGGAGGACACCGTCACTTGCGACATCGCACCTTTGGAGGTCTGCGACATCTTGCTGTGAAGATTGTATTTATATGACTGTGAAGCTACATATCAAACCAAGCCACAACATTGGATTGTCTGTGCAAAATATCGCTTCTTCAACCTCTTGGAGTCAGCTCCAACAACCAAAGTCACCTTGGTCTCTGCCAAACAATGTCATAAATGGATTTCACACGTGTAAAATTTTGTGTTGCTCATGGTCCGCCCTGATACACCTGTGCAGGATACAAAACAAGCCTTGGTAGCGTGCACTGCACAATCAATACAGCAACAACTTGACAAGTTACTAAAGCAACCAGTGAAGTCTTCATAGATTTTGAAGGCCTTCCAACACACTATGCAGTAAAACACCGCATCTATTTGGTCCTTGGATCCCCTCTTCCAAGCAACCCTTTGTATCACAGATTAGTGTGGGAGAATGATGAAATTCGGTGCCAACTACAAGAGCTCTTTGATTAGGGCAAGACCAGGCCTAGCTCTTCTCTTTGAGGGAGTTTGATAGTCCTCGCAAACAAGAAAGATGGGTCCTGGCATCTTTGCATAGACTATCGCACACTCAACAAAATCACGGTGAAGAATTGTTATCCGCTGCCGCGCATTGACGACCTTTTGGACCAGCTCAAAGGTGCACAATACTTCACCAAGATTGACTTGAAGTCAAGTTACCATCAAGTTCCAGTCCATCTTGAAGACGTCTGGAAGACAACTTTCAAGTCACAAAGGATTGAACGAATGGTTGGTTATGCCTTTCGGCCTAACCAATGCATCAACAAGCTTTATGTGCTTGATGGACGATCTACTTAGGCATTTCCTCACCTCCTTTGTCATCGTCTACTTGGATGACATTCTCATCTTCAACAAGACTTTGTAGGAGCATGTTGAACATATCGTGCTCGTCATAGACACCTTGCACAAACACAAGTTGTAGGTCAACTTAGCAAAGTCTACATTAGGTGCTGCGAAGATCCAGTCGCTGGGCTATATCATTGATCGTGCACGAATTCATGTAGATCTAGAAACGATCAAAGTGATCTAGGATTGGCCAACTCCGCGCAATTTCATTGAATTGAGGAGTTTTCTTGGACTCACAAACTTTTATTGTAGGTTCATCCTTGGTTTCTTGCACATCTCTTGGCCACTCAGCTAGATAACATGTGCAAAAGCCAAGTTTGAGTAGACTCTTGTGCAACAACGTGCTTTTGAGGCACTTGTTGACCATTTTGGTCCTGTAGGCCAAAATGGGTCTCCATTCTTTCCTTGTTGTTCTGAGCCATCAATCTTGGATGTATTCCCCTTACTGCAATTATGCCATTTCCCTTTGTAGTAGACCTGTTCTGTAAAGGGCCAAGTGACTTGAGCTTTGTAGATGTTTCGGGTTGATTCGGAGGTTTTTTCGCTTTGGGTAGTTGATTTGCCCAAGCCTTTCGGCAAAGGAACGGGCCAATTTCAAAGGATACGAGTCTTTCGGCAGGCTTCGAAGGACAAAGTGCCCTTGCGGAGGGTAGTCGGGTTACAAACTGGACCGTTCCAACAGGGTGTGGAGGGCAATTATGGACCCAAAGGTGCCCTTGCGGAGAGCAGAGAGCACCTTCGGGAAAATGACAAGGCCGAAGGGAAAGTTTCCTTCGGAAAAGAGATCAAGGCAAAGGATTTCTTCGGACTTTTTGTCCGAAGGAAATCCACGACAAAAAGGCAAAGGTCCTTTGGACAAAATGTCCGAAGGAAAATACAAGGGACGAAGGCGAATTCCTTCAGACAAAAGCCCGAAGGAATTCCTTCGGACTTTTTGTTTGAAGGAATTTGTCCGAAGAAAAAGACCCAAAAGAAAGAAAGGGCCAAGGCATGAAGAAAGATTTCCTTCGGACAAAATGTCCGAAGGAATTCCTTCGGAATTTGTCCGAATGAATTAAGAAGACCAAGGCAGCGCGAAGGAACCCGAAGGGCTAGTGCCCTTGCGGGGGACTCTCGGCTGCCAAAAAGGGGACCTTTTCCAAGCTCCGAAGGGACACCTTCCCTTCGGGAAGGAAGAAATTTCAAAAGGCCGAAGATTTTGCAAAGGGCCGAAGGAATTGCAAAAGGCCGAAGGTTCATTTGCGGAAAGCCGAAGAAATTGCCAAAGGGGTGACGGGCCCGAAGACATCAAATTTAGCGTAGCGAACTAGCCGTTGGAGTTCAAACGTCTAGTAACGGGTGCACGAATGTCAAATTCAAGGCAACAAACTAGATGTCGGGTTTCAAATGTCGACGGGCCTGCGGATGTCAAATTTACGATGATGAAATAGCCATTTGGTTTTCGAATAGCGATGGGCCTGCAAACATCAATTTTTGACGGGATGCGTCGGCCGTTGAGGAGAAGCCAAAGGACTAATGCCTTTACGATAAGCGGTTGAAGGCTCATGGCGCAAACCCGAGTAAACTCAGCGACCCGCCGAGAAAGGAGCCCGAGGAGCCAGCAAAAGACGAGAGGAGTAGCCGGAGAGCTCAAAATTGCCAGAAAGAGACAAGGAATAGCAAGGAAAGAGGGAACAAAATAGTGAAAGCGCGTCCACACACACATAAGTCAAGCGCATAAAAGAACATAATAGCCTAGGTGGTAAAAGAAGCGTCGGCATAGGAAGTTATTGCAGCGACCCATGCTTTTGCTAACACTTAATACGACCCATGCTTTTGCAGTGATATTAATACGGGTTAAGCACCAAAGTCAAGACCTGGGACACCCACAACATGGTTATTTCAGGGCGCTTCTAGAAGGATGATATCAACATGAGCAATTTCCTCTTCCCTAGGCTTTCAACGCAGCATGGGCTGCTTGTTCTGGAAGGCGCCAGTAGTCTTCTTTTTCATGCTATATATTGTAACCTCTCAAGAAGAGGAAGAGATCTCTCAGCTTGTATGGCGAAGCCCTGTAGGAATTTACCTTGAATCAAGACAGCATTTTTACCTTTTTTTGAGTTTGCACTTTTGCATATGTCTATGGTTTTGTCTTGTGTTAAGTCATTTCCTTTCATGCTTTCACAAAATGATTCCAACATGTCTAGTGTATTGTGATTTCTTCTTTTGCAGGTCAACAAGAAGTGTCCACAACAGAGTATAGGCGCATGTGAACAGGCTGCCATAGTGTCTTAGAATGCCTCTGGTAGTTCTTCCTCCCTGTATCTCCAGAGGACCCCCTATTGAAACACTGATGCAGAAGAGTTTCTCGTGTCAAATGAAGTGTATATCAGCTTGTTCTTGATGCAAAGTGTATGTCAAAGCTAAGTAGATCAATCATTTTTCGTGCATCACCGTTTAGATAGGTTTTATTTCGGTTATATCCTTCTCTCTTTTCACCCCCCCATCATTAGCAGCAGTAGTCAAAGACCTCAGAGATGCATCGAAGGGAGCTAGCCCTTATCTAGAGATTCTCCCCTTAGTTTTGCCAAACCCACAGCAAGAGGGGAGTCTCCATTGTGCCGCGTGGAAGAGAGAAGCTCAGCCTTCTTTCAAGGGTGCAATCCACAGCGTCAACAACACTTGGGCAACGCCTCTGTGCAATCCTTGTACTCGCATTGCCTAACATTGCACATTCCCTCGAACTTCACATTGATGCATTTGACCATACACTCAGTGCAATGCTCATGTAGCATGGACATCCGGTCACATACCATTCAAAGACGTTCAGTGACATGGTGCGAAGGAACTCCACTCATGAAAAAGAGTTGTATGCTATTATGCAAGCAATTAAGCAATGGCGTCTCTACGTCTTGGGGAAGGAGACAATTGTTCATTCTGATCATAAGCCACTTTAGTATATAACAAATTGGGATTTCAAGAAAAAAATAACAGCATCTATGATAGCATCATGGTTATAGTGACATCTTTGTAGACTTTCTGGAATAAAATGTTGAAGGAAAACTTGGAGTCCAGAAATGATCTCCATAAATGTGTTTGGCTCCCCAGAACTTATCTAGTCTATGAATTACATACTAAATATACCTAGAAGCAATATGCTTTTTGAATATTAAAATTCTGTCAGGTTTAAAGCTGAGTTTGAGGCCTTGAAAAAATCATTTTTTTTTTCTGGCATATTTTTCCTTTTTTCTGGGGTGGGGGACTTCCAGAAGTACATTGACAAGGTCAGGTATTTCTGGACATCCCTGTAGTAGGGAAACGTACCCTTTTTTTGGCGAGGCATTTTCTATTTCACACCCTGATGCCTCTGATGTCCCCGACAACTTGTGAATGTCTTCATGACATCTCAAGCATTTTGAGGATGTTGGGGACCCGTCTGTCAATCCCGGGTAACACCGCTTGTGATCCTATCAGGCATCATATGTGGTGAAGGAGAATGACAAACCCTATATATAACAAATTGGGATTTCAAGAAAAAATTAACACTGTTTATGGTAGCATCATGGTTGCAGCGACATCTTTGTAGAATTTCTGGAATAAAATGCTGAAGGAAGAGTCCAGAAATGATCTCCATAAATGTGTCTGGCTCCTCAAAACTTACCTAGTGTATGAATTACATAATATGGCCAGAGGCAATATGCTTTTGAGTGTTAAAATTCTGTCAGGAAAAGCTGAATTAACAAATAAGCCAAGCTTGAGGCCTTGAAAAAATCAGTTTTCATATTTTTCTTTTTTCTGGGGTGGGGGGCTTCCAGAAGTACATTGACAAGGTCAGGTACTTCTGGACACACCTGTAGTAGGGAAACGCCCCCTTTGGGGGAGACATTTCCTATTGCACATCCTGATGCCTCTGATGTCTCTGAAAACTTATGAATGTCTCTGTGACATCTCGAACATTTTGAGGATGTTGGGGACCTGTCCGTCACTCTCGGGTAACACTGCTTGTGACCCTATCAGGCATCATATGCGGTAAAGGAGAATAACGAACCCTAGATATAACAAATCAGGATTTCAAGAAAAAATTGACAGAGTCTATGGTGTCATTATGGTTGCAGCAACATCTTTGTAGACTTTCTGGAATAGAATGTTGAAGGAAAACCTGAAGTCCAGAAATTATCTTCATAAATGTGTTTGACTCCTCAAAACTTACCCAGTCTATGAATAACATACTTAATATGGCAAAGGCAATATGTTTTTTGAGTGTTAAAATCCTGTCAGGTTTAAAGAGCTGAATTAACAAATAAGCTGAGTTTGAGGCCTTGAAAAAATCAGTTTTTCTTCTTGCATGCTTTTATTTTTTCTGGGGTGGGGGACTTCCAGAAGTAATTGACAAGGTCAGCTTCTTCTGGACACCCCTGTAGTAGGGAAACGTCCCTTTTTTGGGGGAGACATTTCCTCTTGCACACCCTGATGCCTCCGATGTCCCCGACAACTTGTGAATGTGTCCATGACATCTTGAACATCTTGAGGATGTTGGGGACCTGTCCGTCACTCTCGGGTAACACTGCTTGCAACCCTATCAGGCATCATATGCGGTGAAAGAGAATGACGAACCCTGTATGTAACAAATTGGGTTTTCCAGAAAAAACTAACACAGTCTATACTATCATCATGGTTGCAGCAATATCTTTGTATACTTTCTGGAATAAAATGTTGAAGGAAAACCCGGAGTCCAGAAATGATCTCCATAAATGTGTCAGGCTCCTCAAAACTTACCCATTCTGAATTATATACTTTATATGGCCAGAGGCAATATGCTTTTTGAATGTTAAAATTCTGTCAGGTTTAAAGAGCTGGATTAACAAATAAGCCGAGTTTGAGGCCTTGAAAAAATCAAATTTTTTTCTTGCATATTTTTCTTTTTTCTGGGGTGGGGGACTTCTAGAAGTACATTGACAAGGTCAGGTACTTCTGGACACCCCTGTAGTAGGGAAACGTCCCCTTTTTTGGGGGAGACATTTCCTATTGCACAACTTGATGCCTCCGATGTCCCCGACAACTTGTGAATGTCTACATGATATCTCAAACATTTTGAGGATGTTGGGGATCTGTCTGTTACTCCTGGGTAACACCTCGTGCGACACTATCAGGCATCATATGCGGTGAAGGAGAATGACGGACCCTATATGTAACAAATTGGGATTTCAAGAAAAATTTAACACAGTCTATAGTAGCATCATAGTTGCACCGACATCTTTGTAGAGTTTCTGGAATAAAATGTTGAAGGAAAACCTGGAGTCCAGAAATGATCTCTATAAATGTGTCTGGCTCCCAAAATCTTACCCAATGGGCCATGACTCATGAAACGTTGTGCTCCATGGTGATAGCTTGAATAGCCTTGGTGGAATCTGGATTGAACTGCATGATAGAAGACTCACATATGTTGATGGACATTTTCTAGGTCTTATACATTATAAATATTTGAATATATTGAGAAGTGCTTGGGTATTCTGGTTCATGGTCATTTGTTGAACACTCAAAATGGTTAAAATATTTTTAAGGGATTCAGTTCTTTTTTAATGTGGTTTAAGCAATTCTTAATTTCTGATAAGGTACTGGACATGAAGTTTGTCATTGCATTTTAGGAAAAGGAATTCATTTTGGTTTATTCAAATTAATTTTTAAAAGTCAAATGAGTTCTCACCTCTTCACGTTTTTGCTTGAAATAATCAAAGGCATATTTTTTAATTATATCTAAGAAAATGGGTCTAAAAGCAGGTCAAGGTGAAAATTTGGCATTGTCATGACTTGATAAGTTTAGTTATAGGAATGTGTGCCACATTGAATATACAGTTTGGGAGGAAAGTGCACCATATGGTACACCCATAGAACCTAGGAAAGTTCGAGCTTGCTTGAGAATATAAAAAATGGAGATTTAATATCTACAATTTGCAGTCCGGAATGTGTTATTTTTTCAATTCTGAATTTGTTGATAGTGAGATTGATTACCCTACTTGACAGAGCATCAATGCATAGTTGGAATTGATCTAAGGATAAAACTATAAAATATAGCACTGTACAAAGTCATAGATATCAAGTGGAGATAACTTCAGATAGTCATTCTGGCAACCACGACATGGAGCAGTTGGTTTTTCATCATGGATGATATGTCCTGATTACTCGAGTATGTTAAATACTACTGGATACATGCAATTCAACTTGTGAAGTTGTTCCAGATCATCCCCTTCCTGTGACCTGCACACAATGCCAAATACAAAGACATGATAAAAAACTCAGTAATGTTCGAAAGTATGAAAACATAGAGCTTAGTATAGTTGACGACCATCAACAAGCCCTTCAGAAGATGAGCACAACTTGGTGTTCCTCACCAATCCTTTGGGGTACGGCTCACTAATATGGGACTCCAACTAACGTCTATCTTCAGACATACAATTAAATGAATCGAAGACCTAGTAGCTGTCCAAAGGGTGATCAGAATGACCTTTCCAGCATAGATATGTCAAACACATGAAGAATGAGCCCACAGTCCTTCCCAAAGAGTGGATATCAAGACTTCTCTGAGACTAGTTTGCGAGGTATCACTTAACCCTCTATTCCTCAGAGAGAATTGCATTTTTAGGCCCCACTACATGCTGGAGTTGTTGGTACTTTAAGACTAGTTTGCTTCTTTAGACTATTGACATCTCTATTGATAGACTACATCCTTTTAGGTACTCCTTGGATGCCCCTCGTTGGCTTTTTCCCTTAAAGGAGGTCATCATTATAGCTGTTAGAGAGGATATCTATTGTCTGTACATTCAGGTCACTTGGACCTCTCATCTGCTCAGCTCCAAGCTTTCCGTTTATGCTAAGAATTTCTTATAGGTGGTGGATGGTGTCATTTGTCATCCCAACTATCTCCAACACCAATTGTCACATGACATGAGGTTTCCCCTCAGCCAATTGAGGGTGTGCTCCCACTGCTTGTGGATTTGCACTAATCATCATATTCCACATGAGGACCGGATCTGTCTTCTTTGCTCTCCCTAGGATGTGGAGTTTGAGGTGCATTTCATTTTCAGATGCCCCATTTATTATGAGATACAGGGAAGATACCATTATCTTTATAGAGACTTAGGAGACTCTCTATTCACTTTCTTTTAGTACTTGGACCAGCGGTGCTTAGCCCTTTTTCTTTAAGAGGTTGTCACCCTTTGATGTAGGGCCCCCCTAGATCTCTCAAGGTGATAACCTCTTTATTTTAGCCCATCATGGAGGTTGGCAGCATTAAGCGCCATTTGGATAATGTTGCTTCACACTCAAGGGGAAAGGCCAGTGAGGTGACTCATCTTTTCACACTACATCTACTAGGTTGCCCCAACACACTCTCTCTCAACATCATGGATATGCTTCTAGACATTGAGGGTCCATCAATCCCCCTTGCCAGCTTCCTGGGTCATGGGGGCAAGCACGCATTAACATTTTCTCCACTGCCACTGAAGTTTCTTTGGTTTTGTATGTTAGGAGAGGTTCTGGGGGGAGTGCTTTGCTTCCAACTAGCATTTTTCCCAATCTAGCCCCCTCAATGCTTAACACTCCTCGATGAGCACTCTTAGGACTTGCACTGGTTCTTTTAGAAGTTATAGACAATGACACGGATGATTTGTTTGGCCTGGGCTTTGACAAAGATGTATGATGGGACTAGCATCTAGTCTTTCCGACTTTCATCATCCCATGCTCTGTGAGCAGTCTTGCTCCCCACCACATGGCTGTTTGTCTTGGTACCTTCACCACATGTTTTGGGGCTTTACTGCTTTGGGATTACCTCTCCCTTATTTATTTTCATCAAAACAGTTCTTTATATTTATTTAGTTTTTGATCTTTGGATCCTTTAACTCTAGCACTTTCTATTGTAACTGGATGTATTCTCGAGTCCCATTGACCTAATTTTGGTCACTTGTGGACATTAATATAATTTCTTTCTTTCTTTCTTTTGGAAGGTCCTTTTCAAAAAGGATATACTCAAAGGGCATATCAACAGAGTTCCTGAAGGCTATCCTGAAGACCCCTCCCAAAGGGGGGATCGACAGGTGCCTGAATGCTGATCTGAAGGCCCTTCTAGAAAAGGCCTACAAGAAACAAAATACCCCAAGGCTGACCTGGAGTCCCTTCTCCAAAAAGCGGTATAATCAGCAGATTGCCTGAAGACTGACCCAAAGGCCTTTCCCCAAGGGTTATAATCGACTTATAGGAGAAAGAGAAGATAGTATAGTTTGTAATTGCAATTTCAGCATAGAAATCTACAAAATAGAACTGTAATTGGCAATTGATTCTTATTTTTCCAAGTATAAAAACACTAAACATTGTCAAATTCAGTCAAGGTACTAAGTTTGAGGTTAGAATCATTTTCCTGATGAAAGCAATACTTACAGCATGTATTAGGCAGAAAATCACATTTCTGTATCATTGAGGTTAGAATCATTTTCCTGATAAAAGCAATACTTACAGCATGTATTAGGCAGAAAATCACATTTCTGTATCATTGACAGCACACTGACGTCACTTGATGATTTTAGGAGCAGGTTGCTGTCACTAATCCACATAAGTCTATCTTCTTTCTTCTTGTTGAAGTCTGTACAGTCAGAAGAGAGAAAATTGAACTGAATGCCTTGAAAAATGTACCGTTTGTTCTATATTCATATATATTATTATTAATAATTAATTTCTTTATTAGTCAAATGGGTCAGTAGGTAGGGCAGCATGGCATGAAAAAGATTTTTTTAATCCAAATTCAGATTTATGGGGATTTTTTTAATAATGGTGTTGATGCCACAAAAGGGGTTAAAAATGATGTTATAATTCAACGAGTAATGTTGACAATGGGTTCCCTGTCTTGTTCTGATACTCTTTTTGGAGTTTTCCTTCTATGATTTTGAAAATACAGTTTTTAGCCTCCTGATGAAGTATACATCTGTTTAAGGTTATAGCAGAAGTCACCAGTGGGATGTATAGGGGTTAGAGGTGTACTTCCATATGAATCGAGTCACATAATATATGTGGGAAGCTATTATGATACCTGCAATTTGCAAACATGGATATATGATACAATCATTAAATCATAGATGATTGGGGGCAATTCGGGGACACTAAGTGTAGTACAACTTGAAGGGGAGTGATGGAGGGATAAAATATTCTCATGATCAAAGAACTCGGAGCTCATTGTTAGAGCATCTCATCGGCTGGCCGGGGGGAGTCCTATTCATAATGGTTTTTCGGCAGTCATTTGTACATTGATTAGTTTAATATATTGCCAAAGGAGGAGTGTTATATGGTGGAAGCTGTGTAGATTTGGAATGTGAGAAAACTCTTGGGCCATAAACTCATGCCCAAGAGATTCTATTTGCTTAATTGGAAAATGTTTAGTTTCTATAGCATTTTCATGGTTTGAGGATTGTGACATACCCAATGAAAACTAGCTGTTTTAAAAGAAAGGTTCATTGTTTTGATGTTTATGTTAGTGATTTTGAGAATAATGTAATCTGGCTCCTGCCACAGTTGTTGTTCCTATCTTTTTTTCCGAATCTAAGGTTTGTGTTCTTGGAGCTCACCTTGAAGTTGTTGAAGTGGAATGGTATAAAAGCATTGAGCATGTTATACCTTTTGATCATGCATTTGACACTCAAACCTATGTGTTTTGAGAGGTAGCGTTTACAACTAAACTAGGAGGGACAAACTAACAAGAGACATCATTCTACTAACAGGCATTTCTCATAAACAGCATTTCATTTATGAGGACAAACACTGCAGCAAGTATTTCTTTTTGAAGCATGCATCTTATATGACATCATAAATTAATAAGAGTACATTGTATACAAAAGCTGGCTTTTTAGCAGCTATGAAGAGGCCCTTTCAGACACAAGCAAAGGAGAGCTAACCTCTGCTTTGGCACCAAAGGCTAGAGAATTAAAATATTTTCTAAATGCATCAATTCTGGAAACAATACAAGCAGCTAAGGTTGCTTTAGGAACTTCTAATCGCTCGTAGATGTTAATTTGAAGGATCTTCTTAAAATGTTGCTTTGCATCTGCATCTCCAAAGAAAAGAGGTTTCCAACAGGTATAATAGTTTTCCAAATATCCTTACTATATTGCCAAATGGTCCGTGCTTCACTGTCCAACAAAGAGAGGTAATCATATTCTCACATAATCCAATTCCAAAATTCTCTTGCCACCTTACACGGCCAGAATACATGATACACTGTTTCCTCCAGAAAGTCAGTGAGCATCATTGGTGAGCTTGGATTTATCAGTCCAACCTTAATAGCCACACTCTGTTGAATAACTAGCCTACCAAGAACTCTAGTTTAAATGCCATCCACAGTTTCCAAGTGACCTGTTATTATTCAGTCATCTATCTTTACTGTCTTGTAGATCTCATCATCTGTTCAGACGTGGTAATAGGAGTTCATATAAAGGCTTACTCTACTAATTTTGCTTCGCCACAAGCATACACTTTCTTGTGTTATATCTCATATACACCAGGCATTGCAGTAAAATTTACTATTCTATGCTGGTGGAGAGATCTTCAGATCAAAATGCTTTGTTCAATCTAATGGCTTGTCTTTCTAAATGAAATTTGAGGTTCCGTCACCCATATAGAACACCGTAGTAAGTTTGATTTCAAAATTTGGTGCATACAATACAAGAATGCATACAACTTCAAGAGTAGAATAAATTTTAAGCTGATAGCGTGGACACACATTTTGTTATTTAATTAAATCATGGGACATAAAGGTATAAACATGCGATCTTGCATGAAAATGTATCTTATTTTTACCTTGCATGCCATTTACATGAATACTTGAACACTGCACTGCAAATATATTATTCTGAATTACCAAGATTGAAGATATTTAGTAAATATACTTTGAGTTACTGATGTCATTTGTTATTAGGTAACCTGGTATCGAGGAGGACTGGTAACTTCTGCACTATCATTTATAGCGGCTGCTTCAAGTGCTTTTCTTCCAGATGATTCCTTTGCAAGGGCTATTTTGCAACAGAACCTCGATACATTGTATGCACTAGGAGCTGGAAGCCTAGGGTTATCATTAGTTTTAATTCACATTTATGTTACTCCGATAAAGCGAACCCTTCAGATTTTGTGGGCTTTGGGTGTGGTTGGATCTCTCGCTACATATCTGAACCTTGCACTGCCAGCAGGTGAAGGGCTGGTGGAATATGTTGTAGAAAACCCTGTTGCAATATGGCTTGTTGGGCCCCTCTTTGCATCCTTGACCGGTCTTGTCTTCAAAGAAGGTATGGACATCTTTCAATTTTTATGTGCATCACGCAAGTATCCAATTTTTTCTTAGAAAATTCTTAAAGTCCTCCATAATTATTTGGCATCTCTATGTCACTTGTTTAACTTCTTTCATTCGTTGTATGAGAACCTGTTAATATTAGATTTATTAACTGCATAATCACACGGTGTGCTAAAGCAAGATGCCATGTTTCTTGGGATTTGGCGTTTGGTTCAGCTTTGTCTCTGATCATTTTAACAGTTTGTACGAGCTACTTAGTGGCCCTAATACTTAATATGCTTTTGTATGCAGGTTTGTGTTATGGAAAGTTGGAAGCGGCTGCTTTGACATTTGCCATCCCCACATTACTTCTTGGCCATCTGGTACGATTATTTGGCATTTTACTTTCCTGCCTTGCCAACTGGACCTTTCATTTTGTTGAGAACCTAAAGAATAAGAACTTCTACAACATTTTAGCATGCTACATAACCCATCAAATCTGAAATTTCCGTGTAGTCCTACTGTGTGAGTCTTAAGGGTCAATGCTAATTATATGGTATTTGCATCATAGTTGCAACAGTTTTTTTTAAAAGGTTAAGTATATAAATTCTATAAGATCGAAAGAACTGATTACAAATATTCAGGAACCCAAGGGCACAACTTGTTGACTACAAGATGACAGTGAAGACAAGATAACTTTATATTGACTCCTACATAAAACCGCTTGAAACTTGTAAGCAGAGGACACATGACCAGATAATAAAAATCTCAGGGACAACATAATATATTTGTTTCCTCTAGTTGACCCTTACTCTCATCATACTGGGGATCATTGGCTTCCACAATTCGAACACCGTGGCAGATCATCAGGTGCATTTGATGCTTCAGGCCATTGATTCTATTTCTGATATTCAGCAGGAGGAGCATGTGCTTTAAAGTTTAAATCATTCCTAATTTGGCAGAGGTTCTCACGAGTAGAAGTATGTGATTGGTGCTTCCTATGAAACCAGATCATTCTTGGTGGCAGTGGCCTATGTGAGAGTTCATGCTGTTGAGAAGAATGTTCTGCATGTGAAAAACATGAATGTTTTGGATTAGCTCATCACCCACTGCTCGCATTCCACGGCTTAGATCGTCAAAGAATCAAACAAGCTATTGTGCTCTGCTATCGTTGCTTCAATCATTTGACTGCTTGGAAAATGGGGGGGTACCAGGACAATGTTCATCCCTTTTCATGGTATCATTGGACACATAAGCATTGTAGTTGATGTTCTCCTCTGCTGGTTCATTATTCTGCGAGGATTCGTCGTTGCTATAGTTGATATAAATTTCCTTCTAGGGCATGTGACCTCCCTTTCCATTACTTCCTTTTATGATGCCACGGGCGAAACAGACTAAAGTCATACATATTTCTTGCTGAACATGTTATATACTAAAATTTTGATGACAATTTTATGAAGCATTTAGTAGCAGTGCCATATGTTTGACGAGTTATGTGTTCGCAACTATCCATATAGTGAACTGAAATGTTTTTCTACAGACAGGACTTATGGACGATAAGACCAAGTTAGGGTTGCTTGGAGTATGGATGGCGCTTTTTGTGGTGTTTGCATCTAGAAAGTTTACACAGCCAATCAAGGTCATTAACATGGGTTTGAGTTTTAGCATTCAAAATTTGACATAAAACTCAAGTTTGCTAATGATGTTCCGCTCAAATTAACCTATATTTTATACAGAAATTACAGTTTTGATATCTTTGAAATTTTCATCATGTTTTTGTGGGTCATTGGCTGAATTCATTTTCTTGGGTATTAATGCATTGCTCAATATTTTCTATTTTTGATGCTGCAGGATGATATTGGCGATAAATCAATTTTCATGTTCAATGCAATGTCAGAGGACGAGAAGGAAGCTTTCATTCGCACTCGCGAGGAGCAAGTAGCCCAAAGTGTCACCAGAGATTAGTATGCATATCTAGTGTGGGTTGGGACCTTGCAGGAAAACATAATGGCCCTCAAAAAGTGGTATCTCTAAGATGCTTGGGTTATCTATATATTAATTAGCATCTTTTACTTCTACAAATTTGTGTGATTTCTGATAAGGAAACGTATGGTTGATTTTTGAGGTCTTGGCCTATCCAGCACATCGACTTGGTGCATGGAATCCCCCTTGTGTGAACAAGGGGAATTTTTCACTTCACCATATATGTATGCATATTGTTCGAAATCTTCATCATGTAAATGTTTTGCGTTCTTTTTAATATAATCATCCTGAGAAGCTCCTTGTAGAACCTTTTGTGGCGAGTGCGTAAAAGTTACTCGGATCTTCCATAGCCATGATAGAGGCAGGTCATATTTTGCTCCTAAATAGTTTTTTTTTTTTTTGTTAAATTAAAATTATATACTACCAGACCCTTAATTATGACCAGTGCATTAACATATTAATAAATGCTGATTTGATGATTGAAATTCGATGTAGGTCTCTAGGCTTGTGTGTCTTAACGTAGCGTTCTTTCATACCATCTACATTTTCTGTGAATGGTCTGTGAATTTTTTTTTATAAATAATATAGATCTATTCATTAAAAAAAAAAAAAAAAAGAGCTATGTAGGTCTCTACGGTTGGACAGGACCATTTGATAATTATGAAGATTATTTGACCTAGGCATCTCCATCTATTCTTTCAGTGTAGTTTCTCTCTAGATCACAATGTTAGGCATGCAATTTCTTGTAAAGAAGGGTCTTGTTTTGTGAAATGTACCAGCAGTAAGGATTGTCAAACTATCTAATGTTTATGGTCGACATTAAAGGTGTGAAAAAATCTTAGGCATGGGATGGTGCAGATTTTTGCCAAACAGTTTAGAATGAAACAACACCATTCCTGTCCCAGTTTCTAGCCTGCTTTCTTAATTCACATATTTACAGGTGGTACATGTATGGGGCAAGAAGTCTATGGAACTTGTGGGAAGATATGTAATTCTAGGTAGACAATTTTTTTTGAGATAAAGATCACAGAGGCGGCATGTATAATATTAATGAAGAACAAATTAACATCATGGGGATGGAGAACATCAAACACATGCATAGAATGAAGAGTTAAAAATATCTTATTCATATGGCACTTGCGTGCTCTATGTAGGGATGTTGCAACAATTACATGACTTGGTGGCCATTTTTCTCTCTTATTTGACAAGTCTATGCTACAACACAATTGGGCATGAATTTGTGCACCAAATGTGACAAGATTTGTAAACCATAGTCGTAGTACATTTTAAGGATCTTGGCCTATCGATTTTTCTTGGTTTTGATTGGAAAGCCCCTTTGATGAAAGGATTATCCTTTGACAATTACCATTTCGTGGCACTATCACATCACTTCCAAAAAGGGTTATTCCTTTTCTGCACAGCACTTCATAAAACTATTTCATCACAAGGGCCCCTAATCTAGTGATTGAACTAGTGCAGTTTCCATGGCAGGGAGCCACTCCTACCAACAGGCTGGATAGAGTCATGGTTTATAGTCGAGTTTTGTTGTTTTAGAGCATTTGGAGTTTTGTTAAGGATAATCTTCATCTACATAACACTATTTTTCTTCCTCATGTACCATAAAATTTATCGATGTGGGCACATAATAATGCAACTTTGGCTTATTACATGCCCTAGGTACATAACATTACACGAGTGGAATCGGATTAACTTATATATATATGTCCACTAATTATCTAGATTCGAGGTTGAAAGGTAGTTCAACAAACAACCCTAGATATTCATGTGCCTAACAACATTCATGTTTAAAATGGAAATTAGGATGTATCCACTAGCAAAGTAAAATGGCAATAGAGCAACACACAATTATTCATAATCATGTGCACTTTTTCAAATCAAACAATTCAAAACACAACATAAATGTGTTGGACGAGTTCAAGTACAATGTGACATTGTGATGGGAAATGGATCAAATAAACATGAATGGACAAGACCCATAAGATGTTTCATTAAGACTAACAAAAATGTGCAAGCATGCCTGTTTAGTGCAAAAGAGTCAACTAACGATGTTTTCTATTAATGGTATATATTATACATCGCTATTCTTAAAAAAAAATGAGTGGTATGATATCACACTTCATTGTTAATCGATCAGAAGGATCGAGAGATAGCTAATTTAACTTTTAAAAGTTAAAATAAAGCTTAAAAATATCATCTTTTCAATTTAAAAAGTTTGAACAAATCCCAAAATAAACATTGTATAAAGCTCCAAGGGTACCAATACAACGAAGCACAAGAACTAGGCAGCGAGTGTATTAATGAAGTTGGGGAAGATGGAGGGCCATCTAGCTTGTCACCCCATCCCAATGACTACCAATAAGTGGATTTGCAATATCATGTGTTGGGTCTCACTCATCATTTTGATTGTCTTTGTTTTCTTCTTTTGTTGGCTCCTGCCTAGGTGGGGAAATCGCTGAAGACAGTTAAGGAAACTTTCCTTATTCGGATACCACCACCCCAAGTGTTTGGAAATGTAGACTTGCCATCCCGAGCGTGGTATGCCAACATGGGTCATTGTGAACACGGTGAAGCACTTTGACACTTAGTACGTGAACAATGACTACCATGATCTTGAAACCATGACCTTGAGACGATGATCGTCAATGGGGGAAATTGGGCAAGGAGGGGAGTAGGTGGAGGGGAAGGTGCAGATGGACATAATAGCATGGGAGGAGGGGGCATAACAACATAGGATGGAGCGGGGTGGGCATTAGGTGGGGGGAAAGGGTGGGAACCCGAATAACAACACATGGGGCACTTCCCCAATGGTCCAAAAAAGTCAAGAGGTGTTCAACCTCCAACTAGACCTTCTATGCTTGCACTTGGATTTGTAGCATAACATTTGTGATCACTTATACTGTTTGTGATCACTTATACTTTGTTAGTAATGGAAAAACAACCATCTATAATCAAATGATCAAATATTGTATTGTTCATTTGCTTCCATTAATGAAATAGAGTTTCAAAATGAAATAGAATTTCTAAATGAAATATATGCCATTTTTGCTTGAACTATGCACGTAATATTGTTGAATCCCATAAGAGTACCGTTTTCTAAGAGAAGAGTTTTTGACGAAATGGTTGAAAGAGGGTACAAATCCATTGCCAGATTGATTGAGCATTTTTGCAAAGCCAAAAAATTTGCTTTAGTGACTCAGGGTGCCGACATGAAGGGTATAAGGGATTATCCACACTCAAATGGATAAACCTACTGCCAATAGGTAGACCTTGATGCAATATGTGTATGCATGACATTTTTCTCTTATTGACGTTTTTTTTTTGGTAGGAATTGACACATCAATCTACCTGAGTGCACGTCCTAAGGAGTGCACCGGGATTGGGTTGGGTCTGTTTGTGGTGCTTTATGAGAGATTCCCCTATGATCATATGTTATATCTGCTTTCATCCATATCCCGTCACGGGTTTCTTACAATCATCTGGATATAAAGGAGCGTCTATTGACGTAAAGAGATTGGTATCAGAGTCTCTATTTATAAGATCTGTAAGATTTTTTTTCTTGTAAGACTTTTGAGTGTCCTTGCTTTGACAAATTCTTTGAAAAAATTATTGCATCGAGTCCTTGGCCATTTATCAAATTGTCATAGGCCCTTTTTTCTTTGCAAAAGTTATTTCTCTGTCCAGAATTTTATCGCTTTCAGGAACCTTCATCTTTTACAATGGAATTTGAAAAATCCCAAATGTCTTCTACAGTAAAGATTCTTAATGAATCAGAAATGGAAGGAATGTATGAAGTGCCTCCTTTTATCCCTGAACAACTTTCAGAATGTCCTGACATAGAAGTCACCGAAGAAACTCTTGAAAAAAAAATAGTTTGTATAAACCTCCGGCTATTAAGACTTCCCAAGTATATAAGAACTCTGAACTTCTTAAGTCCAAGTTTGTCTATAAGTCTACTTTTTTGTCTTTTGTAAAACCACGGATCAAATCTGTAGAACTCACTCTGAGTTATAAGCCCAAGAAATAATTCCAAACAAATTTATTATCTCTGTTGCCTGAACCTGAGATTAATTACTTCCGTTCCATGAAGATATTAAATTTGTTCATTTTGGTCTTATTCGTATACATATTACCCCATTGATCCCTGGAAATATTAAACTTGTTTTGTATCTAGCCCTATGTGATAGACGCCAAGTCAACTTTAAGCATGCCTATCAAATATCTAGCCTTGGCCGACTAAATGATGAAGTTATATGTTTTGAGTTTTGTCCTAATCTCTCTGTCGCAGTCCGCGATAAGGGTTGTAAAGAAGTTAAGTTTGGATCCATAGATTGTTGGAGTTTAATTACCTCCTTATTTGGTTTAGATATGTTTGGTGAGTTTAAGTATGCTTCTATCAATATATCTGTTGTATATGGTATGACTAATACAAATCACCTTAAAATCTTAGAAAATCTGTCTTATGCTGGTAGACTTAGTGGAATAGTCCAATTACAAAAGGGTCATATCGAGTCTGTTGAAATCCCTTCAGATTGGAAGCTTGATTGGCTCAAGATTGTTTCGCCTAAAATGAAAGGTCAAGCTACTATGCATAAGAATGATGGCAAGACCATCAATATCCTCTGAAGATTTCTCTGTTGATAATTTTTCTATTCTTTCTCTTAATAAACTGTCTACTTCTAGAAGAACTGTAAAAATTGGCCATATTCTTAAAGAAGATGAAGAGATCAACCAAGGCCCTGATCCAAAAGATTAGTTACCTTGTACTTTAATGAATCTTTCAAGAGAAGATAATATAGAATTTTATACAGATAATAAGGTCAATCTGTATAAATGTGAAAGATGGCCACCTCATAAAGGAATGTATAAGCAACTAAAAAGACTTGTTCAGTATTTTTCTACAGCATTTCAAAGAGATATTGAACCATCAAATAAATTCAAGCATCGAAATTATATGTCTAAGTTCAATTCACATCTTTCAATTTTTTTTGATATCACTGGCTCTGATACCAATCTTTTTACGTCAATAGACACTCCTTTATATCTAGATGATTGTAAGAAACTCGCGACATTAGGCAGGGGCCGAAAGGCTATGGCTTCACTATTATCGCTCAAAACAATATTACACTCTTTATACAGTCTATCAAGTTTCTGATTCTCAGGGTCCTTCATGAGGGCAAGAGAAGAGCATAACTTGAATAGGCTACTAGATTTCTAGAACTTAGAATTTTTTTGATGATCACTCTATAAAAGAGAGTCTTATTTATAGCACTTGGGAGGTTCTGCCTGGAATCTTTGTCAAGGCAGTGTCATGTCCCATCATGCTTTACAACATAAAAGTAATTTACAGTGATACGCTGTTGGACGCGCTTGATAAGGACGTCTGGCTTGGTGGGTCCAATATTGTTTTCGCTTCAGTCAACAAGTCATCTTCACTTATCGACTGAAAAAAACACCTTCGCTGAAATGTATTGGAAAGATGTTAGTGCTGGGGTTCAACTTCACATGCATGACAACGATGAGTGATGTAGAAGTATGATTCCCATTCTAGTATCTTTGAATAATTGTATGACCACTGTGTCTTGACCATATCTTGCTATCCACCTATACAGGGGTTCATTATGAGAGGACCTTATCCTTATCAGCCATGTCCATAAAGAACGTTTTAATAGTTCAATAAACTGATGGAATAAGAATTCACTGTTTAATCTTTCTATAATGATTACACCAGTATTTTGATGACAATTTGCTTGAATAGATGCTACTGAAGATATCTGCAGATCTTGTCCTACTGCATAAGAAATTTGGGTGTACTTCAGATGCAACCCTTCTCTGAGGATTTGTTTTTGGACTAGAATATTCATGGAAGCAAATCTTTGGTTGTAGATTCTGGTAAGTTAAAACCAGGGATGGGTTGATGCATTAATGTAGCAGGTGGATTTCAATTGAGCCAATCTACTGTAATATTATCAGTTCCTTTAATATGTTCTACAGAGAAGTTAAATTGATTAAAGAAAGCTTGCCATCTAATATATTTATCGCGACCATCTTTCTGACCATGATCTTTTTCTTTAAAGGTCAGAAATCTAGTACCGTTGATTTTTACAAGAAAGTGTGACAGATGCAAGAGTTTTAACATAAACTTTTCTAGGCATTTCTTGACAACGTAAATCTTTTTATCAGAAGAGATCCACTTGAGAACATCTGTACTGAACACTCCACTAGAGAATTTACAAATGAATTATTTATTTTCAAATATACACACAAGTACTCCCCGTGCAATATCGGAGGCATCAATGTAAACCAGAATGTTATCTAATTTTGGGATATAAAGTTCTGGGAGCAACGCCACTTTGTATTTAATTTTTTGGACAACGATGGTATGTTCATTTTTTCATTAGAATGTTTTTTTTTTGGAGAAATTCTTGAAGTATAAATCTGTCTTCACCAGAGTTAGGATAAAAGCTATTCAAATAATTCAATAATCTCAAAAAGGCTTGGAGATTCGATTTGTTGAGCTTTTCTAGAAAATTGATGACCTTCTCTTTGATGTGTGGCTGGATTTGTAGTTTTGAATTTTGGATTACCATTCCAAAGAAATTGCATTCAGTCTTACAAAGCTGAATCTTTGTGTCTGGGAAGACAATTCCTGCATCTTCCAACAACTTGAAAAATTGTGTGAGATGGGAGTAATGGTTAGTAAGAGAATTAATAAAAACTAGAATGTCATCTATATATACACACAATAAATTAGAAGTGCCTTTGAAAACGTTATCCATATGAGCTTGGTAAAATACTGGGGCATTCATTAAGTCAAATGGCATAACAGTCCACTGAAAATGGCCAAAGGGGCAGCTGAACGCTGTCTTTTCTCTGTCGACTGCTTTGACCCTTATTTGATTAAAGCCAGATTTATAGTCAAATTGGGAGAAGTATTTACATGCTGCCACTTTCTCCAACAAATAGCTTTTATCTGATATAGGATATGGAAAAGGTTGGGTAATGGCATTTAACGGTCTATAGTTTATGACTATTCTTTTCTTACCTTTCTTTTGTTCTGAGTACTTATTAACCATAAAGGCGTAGCAACAATAAGAGGAGGTTGATTTTTCTATGAAGCCATTAGCCTCTAGGTCTTTTATTTGTGATTCCATATCATTGTAATCTTGTGTTGGTATTGGAATTTTCTTCCCAATTTTCATATGTTTTTCTTTGATGAGCTTGATGTCCATTTCAGGTATGGATTTTGATCAAAATTGTTGAGGGTTGTTAGAACAGATAGTGGTTCTAATCTTTTCTCCGATAGCTTGTATTTCAGCAGGGATTACTAATCCTGGTGTTTGGGCCAAGAGCTTGGAAATTATTCAGTTGCATAGATAAGTTGAGGAATCCTTAGTCTTTCATTATTTATAGTGAACATGACACTTTTTATAGTAGATTCATAGGGTGAGTATCTATCTATGAAAGCACCACCTAATAAAATATCCACAGGTATCCTATTTAAGGCAAAGAAATCATAATGAAAGATTTTATTTTGAATTCTAAGGGATTGTTGGTGTTTATACATGTTACATATAAAACTATTCCCTTGGACATCTAAGCTCTTGTAAGCCAGAGTATCATCTAATGTCTTCTAGGCATTAATGATTTATGATTTTGCAAATGAAAGAGAAGCACCTGTATTTATTTGTGCATCTACCAGTCTACCATTGATTTCTATAGCTATGAACTGGGCAAACTTTCCATTAATCAATTGTGTCAAATACGCTGGTTGTGGTATCTCTAATAGAGGGTTACTTGTACATACCAATTTTTGTCTTGATGAATCTAGAACTGATATCTATTCATGGTAGATCTCTTCTACTTTTGTTTCCTCTCTTTCTTCTTCTTGGAAATTATTGCATTCACCCTTTTTCGGATAGTAGTCTTGGTCAGAATAAAAAGCGTCATCTACCTCATCTTCTTTATTGTGTTTTGTGGGTAGAAGGACGTCTCATTTTGGTGCGATCTGTGGTGAATATATTTCTTTTAGGGGTTCTCTGCTAGTGAACTTATTCTTGATCTAAGAATAACTAGGATTGAAAGAACTCTGAAATTGCAAAGGTGGATTAGAAGGCCTTTGCATAGTAGGTGGCATTCTCGACATGAAAGGTTGCCTTCCTCTGGAGTTACTTCGTCCTCTTTGGTTGCCTTTGGTTCTGGACCTGGTATCTCATTTTGGTACTTCATCATGATGTCTGAACCATTTTCCATATGCTACGAAAGGAAAACTAGAGTTATCATGATTCCATGGTCGTTGCATGTTTGAGAGTGGCTGCTCTAAATCATTGGCTAATGATTCGAGAGCGTCAACATCTTCATCAAATTCTTCTTCGAGGAGATCATCTAGAATTGGTTCATAGATGTCATTCTCTAGGTAAAGATCTTCGTTTGAGTCAATGATATCCCACCATGCAGCTCTGATACCAATTTTTTTACGTCAATAGAGTCTCCTTTATATCTAAATGATTGAGAAACCCGCGACAGTAGGTAGGGGTCGAATGGCTATGACTTCACTATTATTACTCAAAACAATATTACACTCTTTATACAGTCTATCAAGTTTTTGATTCTCTGGTTCCTTTAAGAGGGCAAGAGAAGAACATACGCTTGAGTAGGCTACTAGATTTCTAAAACTTAGAATTTTTTTGATGATCACTCTATAGAAGAGAGTCTTATTTATAGCACTTGGGAGGTCCTCCCTGGAATTTTTGCCAAGGCGATGTCATGTCCCATCATACTTTACAATGCAAAAGTAATTTACAGTGATATGCTGTTGGACGTACTGGATGAGGACGTCTGGCTTGGTGGGTCCAACATTGCTTTTGCTTCAGTTAGCAAGTCATCTTCATTTATCGACTGAAAAAGACACCTTAGCTGGAATGTACTGAAAATATGCCAGTGCTGGGGTCCAACTTCACATGCACGATAATGAGGAATGATGTAGAATTATGATTCTCATTCTAACTGTCTTCGAATAATTATATGACCACTGTGTCTTGATCATGGTCTTCTTCTTCATAGATACGGTGCGGGCCATATCTTGCTATCCACTTATACAGGTGTTCATTATGAGAGGACCTTATCCTTATCAACCATGTCCATTAAAGATGTTTTAATAGTTCAGTAAAGTAGTGGAATATGAATTCACTGGTTAATCTTTTTATAATGATTACAATAGTATTTTGATGATAATTTACTTGAATAGATGCTGCTGAAGACATCTGCAGATCTTATCTTGCTGCATAGGAAATTTGGATGTACCTTAGATGCAACCCTTCTCTAAGGATTTGTTCTTGGACTAGAATATTCATGAAAACAAATCCTTGGTTGTAGATTTTGGTTAAGTTAAAATCAGGGATAGGTTGATGCATTAATGTAGTAGGTGGATTTTGGCTGAGCTAATTTGTTGTAATATTATCAGTACCTTTAATATGTTCTATAGAGAAAAATAGATTAAAAAAATCCTGCCATCTAATATATTTATCGTGACCATCTTTCCGACCATGATCTTTTTCTCTAAAGTTCATAAATCTAGTACAGTCAATTTTTACAACAAAGTGTGACAAATGCAAGAGTTTTAACATAAACTTCTCTAAGTATTTCTTGACAGCGTAAATCTCTTTATTAGAAAAGATCCACTTGAGAACATCTGTAATGAACATTCCACTATAGAATTCACAAACAAATTTTTTATTTTCATATATACAAACAGATACTCTCCATACAATATCAAAGGCATCAGTGTAAACCAAAATGTTATCTAATTTTGGGATATGAAGTTCTGGGAGTAACGCCACTTTGTATTTGATTTTCTGGATAATGGTGGTATGTTTATTTTTTCATTAGAATGTTTTCTTTTTTTTGGAGAAGTTCTTGAAGTATAAACCTATCTTCACCAGAGTTAGGATAAAAACTATTCAAATAATTCAATAATCTCAAAAAAGCTTGGAGCTTTAGTTTGTCGAGATTTTTTAGAAAATTGATGACCTTCTCTTTGATGTGTAGCTAGATTTGTAGTTTTGAATCTTGGATTACCATTCCAAGAAAATTGCATTCAATTTTACAGAGCTGAATCTTTATGTCTGATAAGACAATTCCTGCATCTTCTGTCAACTTGAGAAATTGTGTGAGATGGGAGTAATGGTCAGTAAGAGAATTACTAAAAACTAGAATGTCATCTATATATACATACAAAAAATTAGAAGTTCCTTTGAAAATGTTATCTATATGAGCTTGGTAAAATGCTGTGGCATTCATTAAGCCAAATGGCATAACAATCCACTAGAAATGGCCAAAAGGGCAGCTGAATGTTGTCTTTTCTCTGTCGATTGCTTTGACCCTTATCTGATAAAAACTAGATTTACAGTCAAACTGAGAGAAGTATTTACATGCTGCCACTTTCTCCAACAGATAACTTTTATCTAGTATAGGATATGGAAAACACTGGGTAATGGCATTTAATGGTCTATAGTTTATGACTATTTTTTTCTTACCTCTCTTTTAACCTGAGTGCTTATTAACCATAAAAGCGTAGCAAAAATAAGAGGAGGTTGATTTTTCTATGAAGCCATTAGCCTCTAGGTATTTTATTTGTGATTCTATATCATTGTAATCCTGTGTTGGTATTGAGATTTTTTTTCAATTTTCATATGTTTTCTTTCGATGAGCTTGATGTCCATCTCAGGGATGGATTTTGACTAAAATTGTTGAGGGTTGTCAGATCAGATAGTGGTTCTTATCTTTTTTTCGATAGCTTATAGTTTAGCAATGATTACTAATTCTGGTATTTGGGCCATAAAACTTGGGAATTGTTCAGTTGCATAAATAAGTCGAAGAATCTTCAGTCTTTCATTATCTATGGTGAACATGACACTTTTTGTAGTAGATCCATAGGGTGAGTATCTATCTATGAAAGCACCACCTAATAAAATATCTACATGCATCTTATTTAAGAAAAATAAATCACAATGGAAGATTTTATTTTAGATTCTGAGGGATTGTTGGTGTGTATATATGTTACATATAAAACTATTCTCTTGGATATCTAGGCTCTTGTAAGCCAGAGTATCATCTAATGTCTTCCAGTCATTAATGATTTATGATTTTTCAAATGAGAGAGAAGCACCTGTATCTATTTGTGCATCTACCAATCTGCCATTGATTTTTATAGTTATGAACTGAGCAAACTTTTCATTAATCAGTTGTGTCAAATACGCTGGTTGTGGTATCTCTAATGGAGGGATACTTATACATACCCATTTTTGTCTTGACAGATCTAGAATTGATATCTTTTCATGGTAGATCTCTTCTGCTTCTATTTTCTCTCTTTCTTCTTCTTGTAAATTACTACATTCACCCTTTTATGGATAGTAGTCTTGGTTAGAATAGAAAGTGTCATCTACCTCATCTTCTTCACTGTGTTATGTGGGTAGAAGGACGTCCCATTTTGATTTGATCTGTGGTGAATGTATTTCCTTTGGGGGCTCTCTGTTAGTGAACTTATTCTTGATCCAAGAATCACTAGGTTTGAAAGAGCTCTGAAATTGCAAAGGTGGATTAGAAGGCCTTTGCATAGTAGGTGGCATCCTCAGCATGAAAGACTGCCTTCCTCTGGAGTTACTTCATCCTCTTTGGTTGCCTCTGGTTCTGGGCTTGGTATCTCATTCTGGTACATCATCATGATGTCTGGACCATCTTCTATATGCTTTAAAAGGAAGACTAGAGTTATCATGATGCCATGGTCGCTGCATGTTTGAGAGTGGCTGCTCCAAATCATTAGCTAATGATTCAAGAGCGTCAGCATCTTCATCAAAGTCTTCTTCGATAAGATCATCTAGAATTGGTTCATAGATGCCATCCTAAAGGTAAAGATCTTCATCTGAGTTAATGATATCCCACCACGTGACTGCGTTGGAGGTGAAGATGACTTTGACAACAAGGTTTTTGTAGTGAAATTAAGAAGTAATATGGCTTGATTTGCGACAAATATAGTAAATAAATATTTTGGATTGTGGACAAGGAGTAGTACGCTTTTTGAGAAAGTAGTGAGGATCATAAGAATGCTTGCGAGGAAAAGAGAGGTGCCTGAAAGATAAATACTTGCATCACTGCTTTTGCTGCTTATGAGGCTGAACAAATGGATGACAACCAAATGGTGCTATTTCAGGAAATACAAGATCAATCTGGGATGCTTGATGCTTAGTGAGATTTTGGATAGTTTTAGTATCAGATACTAACTGCATAGCCTGATATTTAGCAAAATCAATAGTATCTGAGAGAGATAAATCTTCAATTGTTAGGCCTTTGAGATCAATGTATGCAATCACTTTATCAATGAGATTATAAGGGAGAGCATGCAAGAATTTCAATTTGATCTCAGCAGAAACTAAAGTTTGACTAGCATAAGCTAACTCATAGAATTGTTTGGTAAAAGCATCAAACTATTTTAAGTCACATAGCTCTATTTTTAACAACCATTTTTTAGATTCTAGTTCTCGATTACCAACTAGAAGAGCACATTCATTAATCAATAAATAAAATAATGTAGCTAAGGGATCTGACTGGTTATGAACCCTTTGGTTATGTTCTTGCTCTGTCATAGAATCCCACCATAGGGTTACAATACCCCAAAATAATTTTGATGCAAAGACTGTAGTAGCAAGAGGATCTAAATGGGATGCTATTGTAATTACTCTCATTGAATTACACCAGGGGAAGATCTCATTCAATAGATTCAGGGTGTCATCAATATTTAGATACTAAGGCTGTAATGGGATATGTGTCCTTTACATGAAAGAAGTGCTAGGATTCTGGTTTCTCTTCTAAGATTTGAAATTTGAACCAAACTCAACCTTATATGACATAAATGAAGATTGTGCTTTGGTGGAAGCTTCTTGATCTTGCTTTACAAGCCAGTCTAAGCTATCTTCTAAGGCTTTAAGTTTAGTATCTATGGAAGATAATTGACAATTCATTGCTATAGTAGTATTAGAAATTCTATGGCTGACACTATTGGTATTGTATTCAAGAATGGTTAATTTATCTAAACTATGCCTAATATACAAAACATCTTTACAAAGGTCATCATTTTTTTCTAAAAGATGTGAATTGAACTTAGACATATAATTTTGATGCTTGAATTCATTTGATAGTTCAATATCTCTTTAGAATGCTACAGAAAATACTGAACAAGTCCTTCTGGTTGCTTATACATTCCTTTATGAGGTGGCCATCTTCCACTTTTATATAGATTGACCTTATTATCTGTATAAAATTTTAGATTATCTTCCCTTGAAAGATTCATTAAAGTACAAGGTAACTGATCTTTTAGATTGGATCCTTGGTTGATCTCTTCATTTTCTATAAGAATATGGCCAGTGTTTACAGTTCTTTTGGAAGAAGAAGTAGACGGTCTATTAAGAGAAAGAATAGAAGAATTATCAACATAGAGAGATCTTGGGAGAATATTGATGGTCTTTCCATCACTCTTATGCATAGGAACTTGACCTTTCATTTTAGGTGAAACATTATTGAGCCAATCAAGCTTCCAATCTGAAGGGATTTCAACAAACTTGATATGACCCTTTTGTAATTGGACTATTCCATTGAGTCTGCGGGCATTAAGTAGATTTTTTAAGATCTTGGGGTGATTTATATTAGTCATACTATATACAACAGATATATTGATAGAAGCATACTTAAACTCACCAAACATATCTAAACAAAATGAGGTAAATAAACCCCAACAATCTATGGATCCAAACTTAATTTCTTTACAACCTTTATCACAAACTATGACATAGAGATTAAGATAAAACTCAAAACATGTAACTTCATCATTTAGTCAGCCAAGGCTAGATATTTGATAGGCATGCTTAAAGTTGACTTGGCATCTATCACAGAGGGCTAGGTACAAAACATGTTTAATATTTTTAGGGATCAATGGGATAATATGTATACGAATAAGACCAAAATGAACAAATTTAACATCTTCATGGGAATGGATGTAATTAATCTCAAGTTCAGGCAATAGAGATAACAAATTTGTTTAGAATTGTTTCTTGGGCTTATAACTCAGAGTGAGTTCTACAGATTTGATCCGTGGTTTTATAAAAGACAAAAAAGTAGACTTATAGACAAACTTGGACTTAAAAAGTTTAGACTTCTTATATACTTGGGAAGCCTTAATAGCCAGAGGTTTATACAAACTATTTTCCTTTTCAAGGGTTTCTTTGGTGACTTCTATGTCAAGACATTCTGAAAGTTATTCGGGGATAAAAGGAGGCAATTCATATATTCCTTCCATTTCTGATTCATTAAGAATTTTTACTATAGAAGACATTTGGGATTTTCCAAATTCTATTATAAAAGATGAAAGTTCTTGAAAGCGAGAAAATTTTGGATAGAGAAATAACTTTTGTAGAGAAAAAAGGGCCTATGACAATTTAATAAACGGCTAGGGACTTGATGCAATAATTTTTTCAAATAATTTGTCAAAGCAAGGAAACTCAAAAGTCTTACAGGGAAAAGAGAATCTTACAAATCTTATAAATAGAGGCTCTGATACCAATCTTTTTACGTTAATAGACACTCTTTTATATCCATATGATTGTAAGAAACCCACGATAGTAGGTGGTATCTTTCATTCAGTGGATTCAAGGTGTCATCAATATTCAGATACCAAGGCTATAATGAGATCTGTGTCCTTTGCATGAAAGAAGTGCCAAGATTTTAGTTTCTTTTCTGAGGTTTGAAATTTGAACCAAACTCAACCTTATATGATAGAAATGAAGATTGTGCTTTGGTGGAAACTTCTTGATCTTGCTTTACAAGCCAGTCTAAGCTATCTTCTAAGGCTTTAAGTTTAGTATCTATGGAAGACAATTGACAATTCATTGCTATAGTAGAATTAGAAATTCTATGGTAGACACTATTGGTATTGTTTTCAAGAATGGTTAATTTATCTAAACTATGTTTAATATACAAAACATCTTTACAAAGGTCATCAATTTTTTTTGAAAGATGTAAATTGAACCTAGACATATAATTCTAATACTTGAATTCATTTGATGGTTCAATATCTCTTTGGAATGCTAGAGAAAAATACTGAACAAGTCTTGGTTTCTTGTACATTATTTTATGAGGTGGCCATCCTCCACCTTTATACAGATTGACCTTATTATCTGTATAAAATTTTAGATTATCTTTCCTTGAAAGATTCATTAAAGTACAAGATAATTGATCTTTTGGATCAGGTCTTTGGTTGATCTCTTCATCTTCTATAAGAATATGGCCAATTTTTACAGTTCTTCTGGAAGAAATAGATGGTCTATTAAGAGAAAAAATAGAAAAATTATCAATATAGAGAGATCTTGGGAGGATATTGATGGTCTTGCCATCACTCTTATGCAAAGTAGCTTGACCTTTCATTTTAAGAGAAACATTCTTGAGCCAATCAAGCTTCCAATCTAAAGGGATTTCAATAGACTCGATATGACCCTTTTGTAATTGGACTGTTCTACTGAGTCTGCGGGCATAAGACAAATTTTCTAAGATCTTGAAGTGATTTATATTAGTCATACTATATACAACAGATATATTGATAGAATCATACTTAAACTCACCAAACATATCTAAACTAAATAAGGAGGTAAATAAACCCCAACAATCTATGGATCCAAACTTAACTTCTTTACAACTCTTATCACAGACTGCGACAAAGAGATTAGGACAAAAATCAAAACATATAACTTCATCATTTAGTCAGCCAAGGTTAGATATTTGAGAAGCATGGTTAAAGTTGACTTGGCATTTATCACACATGGCTAGGTACAAAATAAGTTTAATATTTCCAGGGATCAATGGGGTAATATGTATACGGATAAGACCAAAATGAACAAATGTAACATCTTTGTTGGTTGAATATTTTGTCGTCAACTAATTGAAATAAAAATAGGTATATTTACCACAACATAATGAGATAAATATCTCCTCTCAACAAGGGGAGGTTCCCTATAAACTATAATATACTAATATATATATTGAAAATAGACTCAGGGGTGAGATCACATCATCTATTTCTTTTTTTTCAGAAATGATGTTCATAACGTAAAGAATTTTTTTATGTAATAACTGAATTCATTTCTTTTTTTTCAAAAATAATGTTCAGTAAACAACAAGAAAACTTTCTGAGTAGTAACTGGATCCACAAGAAACCCATGAAAGCACAAAGTCTTTCGTTGCTTCTCCTACTGATTTAGGACAAAGTATCACAATAGAATGAAGTGCAACCCAAAGTCTCCACCGAAAACTACAATAGAGTAAAAAATTACAAATGATAAATGTAATTCAAAACCTTTCCAATATCTTTTGCAGTAAAACACAAAACACACAAACTAAAGACAATTATGGTAGTACAAAGTCTTCTACAATCAACTTCAAGACACCTTCTAGATTATTTCCACTTGCTCTACTTATTTGATCAAACAGACAAGACTTTATTTAGAAAAAAGACATAAGAATAATTTTCTAGATAACACAAGCTATCTCAACACAAAGTCTGAAAGGTCACTTGCTTTTTCATTCACCTGATAAAATATGATTAATAATCTGATCTCAAAGTCTCAAAAATGCCTTTTAATTTGGGCAGAGTTTTACTTCTAATCACTGAGAGATATCCCTTCTACAAACTGAGAGATTACAATATATAGCATCCAAAGAAAGACTTTGGTGCTTGTTTCCACAAAATGGCCCATGTTGCATTGAATGCATTGGATAGAAGAAGTTCTATGAAGGGGCCATGCTGAAGCAGGTTACCAGCCTTGACTTTGGTGTTTAAATCGTCTCAAATGTCTCCTCCAAAGCATGGGCTGCTTGGTCTTTTTTATGATACTTACATGACTATCCACTCACCTTTACTCAATGAAGAAAAATAAGTTGCACCATTAAATGTTTATGCTCTTTGATATTCACTTGATGGACTGCTCCACCTACTAGAATAACTTCTCTATAGATGCTTCTAGATTCTCTATATCTTTTCCTCTTTCCTTGCTACATTTTGTCTCTTCCTGGTGATCTAAGCTCTCGAGGCTATCTTCTTGCTTTCTGTTGGCTCCTTTAGCTCCTTCCTCATTTGCGTAAGCTGAGTTTGATCCTGGGTTTGTGTCATTCAAAAATCAATGGTTATTTTGTTATCTTGAAATTGACGTCTGTGGGGACATCACTGGTCGCTTGAACCATTTTGAACCTTGAACCTTTTGGTGTTCACCAGTTCAATGGTTCAAAGTTTAATGGTTTAGCGATTCAACATTTTATGTTTGGCAAAGAGTCACGTTCATTTAGTCTTCTTATGAGTTCCATATGTTGTTGAACCAACTATTTGAACCTTTTGGTTGAACCATTTGCTCGAACCTTTTGAACTTTGAACTCTTTTAGAAGCAGAGTTCAATGGTTCAACGGTTCAACGATTCAATGATTCATTCTATATCATTAAACTCTTCCATTGAACCATCCTAATTTTTTAGGAAATGCCTAAGTGTTTTGGAATTTTTCTTTGCAAAAGCTCACCTTTTGAAACTATAATTTATTTAGCTGAAAAGGCATGTGTAGTTGAATAACTTAACTGCTCAAAACATTTTTAAGAAATAAAGAGAGCTTTTTGGCCTGTAGGACTAAAATGGTCGACATGTCCACAAAAACAAGTGACAAATTTTGAGAACAATAACTAGCTCCAATTGAAAAACTTCCATTGATTATAAAAATAATCAAAGAGAGTAGAATCTAGACTCTAAGTGCTTTCATCTATGCCATTGAGCTATGAAGTCATGCCACAAAAAAAAAAATGCCAAAAACTAAACGAACAACTCAAAACAAACAAAGACTATACATATGTACAACTAGACTTATCTAATACTTCAAGAATTGAAGTGATTCAGATGCTGCCCACTGTGAGGTAGTGAAAATGACATTCCATCTTGATATTTTAATAAGAAACTATTTTCACCATTGAATCGATGAATGACAAATATACCTCTCCACAAAGAATCAAATTTACCATGCATTCCTTTTGATTCTCTCTTGTCCCACAACAATACTTGATCCCTAATCTAAAAATCATGAATCCTTACTTTCTGGTTGAAGAGTTTCTTTATCAAATTTTGATGTGCAATAATACGGTCCACTACCATAGTTTGCTACTCTTCTAGTTCAGTTAAGCACATGATCCTCTTGTCAATAGAATTTTCAAAAGTTTGATCTTCGATTGCCTTCACCAACATCAGTGTTGGTAGTTCCAAGGTGATGGTATCTCCACATTTAAACCATATAGAAGTTGAAATGGTGACATACCTATTGCCCTCTTAGATGTAATCCTATTTGCCCATAAAATATTAAATAATGCTTTATTCCAGGTTCTTTGATTGTCATCTACCAGTTTCCTGATAATGGTAACTAAATCATTATTTTTTGATTTTTTGACCATTCTTTTGTGAATAATAGTCAGAGGAGTGGGAGAGAATAATCCCATAATAGTATCAGAACTTAGTAACCTCATGGAAAGAGAAACAAGCATCATTATCTGTTATAATTTTGGTTGGAACTCCAAATAGAGAAATAATATTTTTCTTAAGAAAATTACATACCACTTCTTAAGTAGCATGCTTGACTGGAATGGCTTCCATCCATTTGATAAAATAGTCTGTCGTAGTGAGAGCATAGTCATGTCTAACACTTGAGGATAGGTTCACGATGCCGATGAAATCAATACTCCATTGTTGAAACAACTCTTCAATCACCACCAGCTTGAGAGGTAATGTTGCCAACTTGAGTTTCCCAATAAACTATTAACACAATTCACATCTACGTACCCAAGTGTATGCATCTTGAAATAGGGTAGGCCAATAGTACCTAGCTCATAGAACCTTATGAGCAGTCATGGGTGTAGAAAAATGTCCTCTACAAGCCAAATTATAGAAAGACTCCAAAAGTATACTCTATTGCGCTTTATCTATGCAATGAAGAAATACCTCATCAAGGCTCCTTTTGTATAGACCATTGTCCCACAAAACATAGTTAGCAACTTTCAACTTAACAGTTCTCTTTTTTTTATAAGATATGTGAGCAAGACACTCACCATAGATAAGAAAATGAGTGATATTAGAATACCACTCATCAGTAGTAGTGACAAAGAGAAGTGTAGGCATGTCTTCATCCTCTATTTATTCATGTCCTATTTTTTTGATATATTATCAACAATTAATTAGCAGAGACCTCTTCCTCGCACAAGCTTCATAAGTTTGATAACAAGATCAAATTTTTGAATTTTAGCAATTCAATTACCCTTTTTGGTACCAAACTCCTATTGAGTTAAATAGACTTTACTATTGTATCAGGCACCAGAGCAACAATATCTGAGTTCAGGATGTAGAAATGAAAATATTTTACTACCTTAATCATGGCATAAACATGCTTCTCCATGTTTAAATATTTCAATTCATGAACTTTGAGAGGACAACTCATAAATGATATGAGAGATTCCACACTTTCTATATTTTGCTAAACCAAAATAGCTAAAAGTATGTGTTTACAAGCATAGCTATATACTACGAAGTCTTTGGTATAATCCAGATAAACCAGGATCGAGGCATGGGTGATAGCTTTCTTAATATCTTCAAATGATAACTTGCCTTCTTCAATCTAACAGAAAGTAGCTTTACCCTTCATCATGTCAACAATGTGGCGAGTCTTCTCTACGAATTCAAGAATAAAATTTCATAGAAAATTCACCTTTTCAAAAAAATAATGAACTACAGTCTTACTAGCAAGAAGAGTAAGCTCTTGAATAGATTTGAATCTTTTTGAGTCAATTAATATGCCTTCTCGAGACACAGTGTGATCAAGAATTTTCTTTTTTGTAACCTCAAAAACTAATTTCTTAGGATTGAGAAAAATGTCATTTTGTCGACATTGTTCCAGTACTTGTCGTAAATGATGCACATGATCAGAACAATATTTATAAAAAATGGTTAAGTCATCAAGATATACCACAATAAATTTTTTTATTTCATCTCTCAAGGAAAGATCCACTACTCTTTGGAAGGTGACACTAGCATTGATCAGATCGAAAGACATTCTGCCATATGCAAAGGTGCCCCAAAGTATAGTGAAAGTAGTTTTATATTAGTCTGCTTCATCGAATTTCACTTGATTATACCTTGAAAAACCATCTAACATTGATAACATCTATGAGCCAGTCACTGTTCGAAAAATTTGATCCATGATGGGTAGGGGATAGTTATCCTGAAGAGAATATTGATTTAAGTTTCTAAAATTGACACAAATACGAATTTATCCATTCTTTTTTCTCATAGGGACTATGTTCACAATCCAGGTAGAATGATGGATTAGAAAAATTATCCTTGCATTTAATATCTTTTGGATTTTGAGAAGAATAGTACTTGATATTTTAGGGTTGTATTGCCTTGGTTTTTGCTTGTGAGGTAATGACCCAACTTTGAGAGGAATTTTGTGTCAATTTTTTTAGGCTTGAAATATTTCAGATCATCATAAAAATATGCTAAAACATCAATGTAATGGTGAAACAGAGTAATGAATTTGAGCTTTTCATCATAAGTGCAATAATTTTCAATGTTGACCATTTTGGAAATTTCTTCCATACTCAAATTTATTTGATCATACTCCTTGGAGGAACTTGAATCCATTTGTTGCTGCTTGACAAACCTATCATGTTTATCAAATAACTTCTCAAGAGAAACCAAACCTTTGAAAATTTTATTCCCTTTGAGTTGAAGGAACTCTTCACCAGCTTTTGAATCTATTTCAGGAGCTGTTTCTCGTGATGAAGATTCACTGCCTTCAAAATAAAGCTCTCTAAAGCTATCTATCTATTCTAAAAAAGTAATGATTTGGTTGTCATTATTAAATACCTACCAATGGTTAGCATTATTAGGTACACTTAGTCGGAAGACCAGCTCAATAGTGTACTTGCTCTCTTTGAAATCTTTGTGGAAAACCATGAGGGTTGTAGAGATAGCCAACAAATCTACACGATTATTAAACTCCCTTGGCACTGCAGAAATATTGAAAGCATCAAATCTTTCAATGCAATCCCATACCTGATTGTGATAATGTCGCAATCTTTCATTCTTGGTTTGATATGGATTTTTCACCTGACAAACCATCAATTCAACATCTCATCGGGCATGGAGAAGCTTAACACCTTTGGCATGAGCAACTTTCAATTTGAGCAACAAAGATTCATACTCAACGGTGTTGTTGGTATTGTTTAACTGCAACTTATATGAATAAGAAAAAATATCTCCTTGTAAAGATATCAAAACAATTCTAGCTCCAGAACTAGTAGAAGAATAGCTGTCATCAAATTCTAGAATCTAGACATCATTAGAATCTGACTTCCTTAAAGATTTCTCTTTGTTAGGAAGGGAAGATTCATTTTCACCTACACTGTGATCTATCAATTCTTCTAATTTTATCTAAATCTTTTAGATTATCACCTAATAGACTTTCATTTAATGAAACAGAAACATCTTTAATGAATAGAAACTAATTACCCATTCATGAAGATTCAAACAAAATTTAAGCTTCAGGGTCTGATGTTTGAGTAACAATGTATTTTGACTCCTCAAGAAGTAGCCTTTACATGATGCCCTTGATAGGTGTCCTTGATTCAGACATGTCTATATTCAACTCTCCTCTTACATCCTTATAAAATTTTATCTAAGTAGAATGTTACAGAAGTTGGAACATTAGCCACCAAGACTGTCATTTTAATTCTCTTATCTAGAAAAGCTATAAATGCAAATTAGGCATCTTTGATCTGACCCAAAAGAGACATTTATTTTCCATGGAAAAACATCTCCTAAAAGTTTTAGTTAAAATAAGATCGAGAGAGTCTGCTACCTTGGTGGGCATAACATTGTCAGAGGCTTCAGAATCTATTATGCAGTTACTCAATTTATGACCATTTATTAGAAGAGAAACATAGAAAAGTTCTATTTTCTCAAGGGCAATATGAGGAGTAATGACAAGATTGTTTCGAGTGGCTTTATTCTTTAGGGGATCATGAGTCACCTTTGGAGAATCTTATCTTGTAGAGATGGTTTTATTCTTGATGCATTCAACCAACCTATCCAACTGCTCAGGGTTGGCTTGTAAGTATTCAAACTCAGACATTTAGATTTTAGTCTTCCTGGTATGATCAATTATGTCAAATAATTGAAATGAACTAGACACAGAGGAAGGAAGTCCATCATTCTAAGTTTTATTGGGTGTGGAACTAGTATGAGAAATAGAAGTAAAAAGTACAGAGTTGTTTGAGGTACTTATTTTTTCATTGATCACTAGGTCCTTTGATTAGAAAGGCAGTAAAGTCCCTCATTTAACAATTGAGATTACTAGCTGAGATTCTTCTTCTATTTTTCCCTTATCAACTTGTTGAGTTGACTGGTTCTGGGACCTAGTAAAAATAATGTATGATTCATCAAACACTTCTCCCTTCCTTTGAGATTCATCTTGATAATTTGGATAACTAATGTTGGAGTCATCAACGAATTCTTCTTCCCTTTCTGTGAAGAGATTAACATCATATTCTTGATCAAACTCAGGTTGGAAAGAGAAATCATGTTCAGCTTCATGATAACCAACTGCTGAGTTAGCCGATGCTGCTTCAATGGCAAGCTTCCCCTATGTGGAAGGAAGATGATTGGGTTGCCCTTGATTCTTGGCAATGTTGCCTTGATGAATGGTTAGGGAATGTCTTCTTTAGTATATCTCGGTAAAAAGGAGAAACATACATTCTTTGGGCCATTTGCTTTTTCAAAGCTAGCAGTTCATTTGGCAACTTTTGCACCATAAGATCAGTGGTGCCTGTGGAAATTTTTTTAGCAAATGAAGAAAATTTATTTCTATGAGGATCTCTTCTTATCTTACCTGCAAGGATAAGATCATTTTCGACCTCAGTAGCCAAAATTTGAGCTATAAAAAGATCTATATGGCTAGCCCACCTCAACAAAAAACTCACTTCAAGAAGTTGAGAATTGATGAAGAAGCACTTAAGATTTTTTGATGTTGATCGAGAAATGATAGGAATCTCATTATTCAGCTTATCAAATTTAGCAATGAAGTCTCGCATAGACTCATGAGGCTCCTTTATTTGCATAAGCTGAGCCAATAAGGCATGTGCATCTTCTATGGGTTTGAACTTAGCCTCAAATTTTGCCTTGAGAGTGTTCCAGTTAGTTACAGTTTGAGCTTGAAGATGATAGAACCAATATGTGGCAGTGCCTTGCAATGTTTCTACAAATAATCTTACTGCTATGTCTTCATATTTAACACCTATCACACTGCAGACTATGTAAAAAGTTACAATATGTTCATCAGGATGAATTCTCCCATCACCATAGAACTTGAAAAAATTCTTTCTTAAATTACAAGGTAGTTCATGTAAAGGTGGGGTTAGATTCAGAGGGCCAAAAGTGTTACTCCAAGGGCCTTGGGCTGCCATGATATGATGATTGAAAGGAGAGATAATAAACCTCTGTGGGGTATGTATAGACAAAGCTCTACTAGCAGAGGAAAGAGAAGCTTTGCCTAGTATTAGAGCCCTGACGTTTGTAGGAGAAAAACATCTAATTCATTGGAGGTGAGCTCATGGAGGAGAAAGATCAAAATTATTTTGCTGCACAAACTGGAATACAGGGTCAATAATACCTTGAGCTCTTTGGCCTCTTGTGTACGGTGGATCTGCTAGAGTATATAATGGAAAATAACTAGAAATGCTTCAATTTGAAGCTTGAGGCTTCAAATTACACGTTCTTCCCCAGTGAATTCGCTAAAAACTATTAGTTGAATATTTTGTTGTCAACTAAATGAAGGCAAAATGGGTATATCTACCAAAAAATAATGAGATAAATCTCTCCTCTCAGCAAGGGGAGGTTCCCTATAAATTATAATATACTAATATAAATTGAAAATAGACTCAGGGGTGAGATCACACCATCCATTTTTTTTTTCAGAAATGATGTTCACAATGTAAAGGAAAATCCCTATGTAATAACTAAATTCATTTCTCTTCTTTCAGAAATGATATTCAATAAATAGTAGAAATTTTTTTTGGGTAGTAACTGGATCCACAAAAAACCTACGAAAGTACAAAGTCTTTCATTGCTTCTCCTACTGATTTAGGACAAAGTATCATAGTAAAATGAAGTGCAGCCTAAAGTCACCACTGAAAACTACAATAGAGTAAAAGATTACAAAGGATAAAATTAGCTTAAAGATTTTCCAATATCCTTTGCAGTAAAACACAAAACACACAAACTAAAGACAATTGTGGTAGCACAAATTCTTCCACAATCAGCTTCAAGACACCTTCCAGATTATTTCCACTTGCTCTGCTTATTTGATCAAATAGACAAGACTGTATTTAGGAAAAAGACATAAGAATATATTTTTAGATAACATAAGCTATCTCAACACAAAGTCTGAAAGGTCACTTGCTTTCTCATTCACTTGATAAACTATGATTAACAATCTGAGCTCAAAGTCTCAAAAATGCCTTTCAATTTGGGTAGAGTTTTACTTCTAATCACTGAGAGATCTCCCTTATACAAATTGAGAGATTACAATATATAGCATTTAATGAAAGACTTTGGTGCTTGTTTTCACAATATGGCCCATGTTGCATCGAATGCATTAGACAAAAAAAGTTTTGTGAAGGGGCCATGCTGGAGCAAGTTACCAGCCTTGACTTTAGCATTTAAATCATCTCAAATGTCTCCTCCAAAGCATGGGCTGCCTGGTCTTCTTTATAATACTTACACGACTGTCCACTCACCTTTACTCAATGAAAAAAATAAGCTGCACCATTGAATGTTTTCACTTTCTGACATCTATCTAGTGGATTGCTCCACCTAATGAAATAACTTCTTTGCAGATGCTTCTAGATTCTCTATATCTTTCCCTCTTTCCTTGCTACATTTTGTCTTTTCCTGATGATCTGAGCTCTCAGGGCTATCTTCTTACTTTCTACTAGTTCCTTCAGCTTTTTTCATTTGCGTATGCTGAGTTTGTTCCTGGGTCTGTGCCATTTAAAAATCAACAGTTATTCTGTTATCCTAAATTGACATCCACAGGGACGTCACTGGTCGCTTGAACCATTTTAGACCTTAAATCTTTGAACCTTTCGATGTTCACCAGTTTAATGGTTCAAAGTTCAATGGTTCGGTGGTTCAACATTTTATGTTTGGCAAAGAATCACAATCATTTAGTCTTCTTATGAGATCCATGTGTCGTTGAACCAATTGTTTGAACTTTTTGGTTGAACCATTCGCTCAAACCTTCCACTCGAACTTTTTGAACTTTGAACTCTTTCAGAAGCAGAGTTCAATGGTTCAATGATTTAATGGTTCATTCCATATCATTGAACCATCCTAATTTTTGAAGAAATACCTAAGTGTTTTGGAATTTTTCTTTATGAAATATCACCTTTTGAAACTGTGATTTTCTTAGCTGAAAAGGCTTGTGCAGTTGAATAACTTGACTGCTCAAAACATTTTTGAGAAAGAAAGAGATAATTTTAGCCTGTAAGACCAAAATGATCCACATATTGTCCACAAAAATAAGTGACAAATTTTGGGAACAACAATCTTCATGGGAATGGATGTAATTAATCTCGGGTTTAGGTAACAGAGATAATAAATTTATTTGGAATTGTTTCTTGGGCTTATAACTTAGAGTGAGTTTTATAGATTTGATCTATGATTTTACAAAAGACAAAAAATTAGACTTACAGACAAACTTGGACTTAAGAAGTTTAGACTTCTTATATACTTGGGAAGCCTTAATAGTTGAAGGTTTATACAAACTATTTTCCTTTTCAAGGGTTTCTTTAGTGACTTCTATGTTAGGACATTCTGAAAGTTGTTCAGGGATAAAAGTAGTCAATTCATACATTCCTTCCATTTCTAATTCATTAAGAATCTCTAGTGTAGAAGACATTTGAGATTTTTCAAATTTCATTGTAAAAGATGAAGGTTCCTGAAAGCGAGAAAATTTTGGACAGAGAAATAATTTTTGTAGAGAAAAAAGGGCCTATGACAATTTCATAAACGGCCAGGGACTCGATGCAATAATTATCTCAAAAAATTTGTCAAAGCAAAGAAATTCAAAAGTTTTACAAGAAAAATAAAATATTATAGATATTATAAATAGAGGCTCTGATACTAATTTTTTTACGTCAATAGACGCTCTTTTATATCCAAATGATTGTAAGAAACTCGTGATAGTAGGCAGGGGCCGAATGGCTACAACTTCACTATTATCACTCAAAACAATATTACACTCTTTATACAGTCTATCAAGTTTATGACTCTTAGATTCCTTCATAAGGGCAAGAGAAGAGCATACGCTTGAGTAGGCTACTAGATTTCTAAAACTTAATTTTTTTTTTGATGGTCACTCTATAGAAGAGAGTCTTATTTATAGCACTTGGGAGGTCCTGCCTAGAATCTTTGCCAAGACAGTGTCATGTTCCATCATGCTTTACAACTCAAAAGTAATCTATAGTGATATGCTGTTGGATGCATTGGATGAGGATGTCTGGCTTGGTGGGTCCAACATTTCTTTTGCTTCAATTAGCAAGTCATCTTCACTTATCAGCTGAAAAAGACACCTTAGCTGGAATGTACTGAAAAGATGCCAGTGCTAGGGTCCAGCTTCACATGCAAGACATTGAAGAGTGATGTAGAAGTATGATTCCCATTTTAGCTATCTTTGAATAATTATATGACCCCTGTGTCTGGATCATGGTCTTCTTCTTCATGGATACAGTGCGGGCCATATCTTGCTATCCACCTATACATGTGTTCATTATGATAGGACCTTATCCTTATCAACCATGTCTATAAAAGACATTTTAATAGTTTAGTAAACTGATGGAATATAAATTCACTATTTAATCTTTCTATAATGAGTACACCAGTATTTTGATGACAATTTGCTTGAATAGATGTTGCTGAAGACCTCTGTAGATCTTGTCTTGCTACATAGAAAATTTGGGTGTACCTCAGATGCAACACTTATCTGAAGATTTGTTCTTGGAATAAAATATTCATGGAACCAAATCTTTGGTTGTAGATTTTGGTTAAGTTGAAACCAAGGATGGATTGATGCATTAATGTAGTAGGTGGATTTCAGCTAAGTCAGTCTGTTGTAATATTATCATTACCTTTAATATGTTCTACAGAGAAGTTAAATTGATTAAAGAAAGCCTGCCATCTAATATATTTACCATGACCATCTTTTCGACCATGATCTTTTTCTCTAAAGGTTAGAAATCTAGTACAGTCAGTTTTTATAACAAAGTGTGGTAGATGCAAGAGTTTTAACATAAACTTCTCTAGGCAGTTCTTGACAACATAAATACCTTTATCAGAAGGGATCCATTTGAGAATATCTGTACTGAACACTCCACTAGAGAATTCAAAAATGAATTTCTTGTACCATTCCAAGGAAATTGCATTCAGTCTTATAGAGCTGAATCTTTGTGTCTGATAATACAATTCTTGCATCTTCTACCAACTTGAGAAATTGTGTGAGATGGGAGTAATGGTCAGTAAGAGAATTAATGAAAACTAGAATGTCATCTATATATACACACAAGAAATTAGAAGTGCCTTTGAAAATGTTATCCATATAAGCTTGGTAAAATTTTGGGGTATTCATTAAGCCAAATGGCATAATAGTCCACTAGAAATGGCCAAAGGGGCAGTTGAATGCTATCTTTTCTCTATTGACTACTTTGACCCTTATCTAATAAAAATCAGATTTGTAGTCAAACTGGGAGAAGTATTTATATGCTACCACTTTCTCCAATAGATAAATTTTATTTGATATAAGCTATGGAAAATGCTGGGTAATAGCATTTAATGGTCTATAGTTTATGACCATTCTTTTCTTACCTCTCTTTTGTTCTGAGTGCTTATTAACCATAAAGGCATAGCAATGATAAGAGGCGGTTGATTTTTATATGAAGCCATTAGCCTCTAGGTATCTTATTTGTGATTTCATATCATTGTAATCCTATGCTAGTATTGGGATTTTTTCCCCAATTTTCATATGTTTTCTTTCGATGAGCTTGATGTCCAGCTCAAGCATGGATTATGACTAAAACTGCTAAGGGTTGTCAGAATAAATAGTGGTTCTAATCTTTTCTCCAATAGCTTGTATTTCAGCAAGGATTACTAATTCTAGTGTTTGGGTCATAAAGCTTGAGAATTATTCAATTGCATAGATAAGTCAAGGAATCTTCAGTCTTTCATTATCTTTGGTGAACATGACACTTTTTGTAGTAGATCCATAAGGTGAGTATCTATTTATGAAAGCACCACCTAATAAAATATTTACATGTATCCTATTTAAGGCAAATAAATCACAATGAAAGATTTTATTTTGGATTCTAAGGGATTGCTGGTGTTTATACATGTTACATATAAAACTATTCCCTTGGACATCTAGGCTCTTGTAAGCTAGAGTATCATCTAATATCTTTTAGTCATTGATGATTTGTGATTTTGCAAATGAGAGAGAAGAACTTGTATCTATTTATGCATCTACCAATCTGCCATTGATTTTTATAGTTATGAACTGGGCAAACTTTCCATTAATTAGTTGTGTCAAATAAGCTAGTTGTGGTATCTCTAATGGAGGGATACTTGTACATACCAGTTTTTATCTTGATAAATTTGGAACTAATATTTGTTCATGGTAGATTTCTTCTACTTCTATTTCCTCTCTTTCTTCTTAGAAATTACTGCATTCACCCTTTTTCGGATAGTAGTCTTGGTCAGAATAGAAAGCGTCATTTACCTCATCTTCTTCACTGTGTTCCGTGGGTACAAGGATGTCCCATTTTGGTTTGATCTGTGGTGAACGTATTTCCTTTGGGGGATCTATGCTTGTGAAATTATTTTTGATCTAGGAATCACTATGCTTGAAAGAGCTCTAAAATTACAAAGGTGGATTAGAAGGCCTTTGCATAGTAGGTAGCATCCTTAGCATGAAAGGCTACCTTCTATGGAGTTACTTCATCCTCTTTGGTTGCCTCTGGTTTTGGGCCTGGTATCTGATTCTAGTACTTCATCATGATTCTGGACAATCTTCTATATGCTTCAAAAGGAAGATTAGATTTTGGCATCATGATAACTCTAGTCTTCCTTTTGAATCATATGGAAGATGGTCCAGACATCTTGATGAAGAACTAGAATGATATACCAGGCCCAGAACTAGAGGCAACCAAATAGGATGAAGTAAATCTAGAGGAAGGCAACCTTTCATGCTGAGGATGCCACCTACTATGTAAAGGCCTTCTAATCCACCTTTGCAATTTCAGAGCTCTTTTAAGCCTAGTGATTCCCATATCAAGAATAAGTTCGCTAGAAAAGATCCCCCAAAGGAAATACATTCACCATAGATCAAACCAAAATGGGATGTCCTTCTACCCATAGAACACAGTGAAGAAGATGAGGTAGATGACGCTTGCTATTTTGACCAAGACTACTATTTAGAAAAGGGTGTATGCAATAATTTCCAAGAAGAAGAAAGAGAGGAAACAAAAGCAAAAGAGATCTACCATGAATAGATATTAGTTCTAGATCCGTTAAGACAAAAACTAGTATATACAAGTATCCCTCCATTAGAGATACCACAACTAGCTTATTTGATACAACTGATTAATGAAAATTTTGCTCAGTTCATAACTATAAAAATTAATAGCAGATTGGTAGATGCACAAATAGATACAGGTGCTTTTCTCTTATTTGCAAAATCACAAATCATCAATGACTGGAAGACATTAGATGATACTCTAGCTTACAAGAGCCTAGATGTCCAAGGGAATAGTTTTATATGTAACATATATAAACACCAACAATCCCTTAGAATCTAAAATAAAATATTCTATTGTGATTTATTTACCTTAAATAGGATGCATTTAGATATTTCATTAGGTGGTGCTTTCATAGATAGATACTCACCCTATAGATCTACTACAAAATGTGTCATGTTCACCATAGATAATGAAAGATTGAGGATTCCTTGACTTATCTATGCTACTGAACAATTCCCAAGCTCTATGGCCTAAACACTAGAATTAGTAATCCCTGTTGAAATACAAGCTATCGAAGAAAAGATTAGAACCGCTATCTATTTTGACAACCCTCAATAATTTTGGTCAAAATCCATGCCTGAGATGGACATCAAGCTCATCGAAGGAAAAAATATAAAAATTGGGAAGAAAATCCCAATACCAACATAGGATTACAATGATATAGAATCACAAATAAAAGACGTAGAGGCTAATGGCTTCATAGAAAAATTAGCCTCCTCTTATTCTTGCTATGCCTTTATGGTTAATAAGCACTCAAAATAAAAGAGAGGTAAAAAAAGAATGGTTATAAACTATAGACCGTTAAATGCCATTACCCAGCCTTTTACATATCTTATACCAGATAAAAGCTATCTATTGGAGAAAGTGGTAGCATGTAAATACTTCTCTCAGTTTGACTGCAAATTTGGCTTTTATCAGATAAGGGTCAAAGCAGTCCACAGAGAAAAGACATCATTCAGCTGCCCCTTTGGCCATTTCCAGTGGACTGTTATGCCATTTGACTTAATGAATGCCCCAACATTTTACCAAGCTCATATGGATAACATTTTCAAAGGCACTTCTAATTTTGTGTGTGTATATATAGATGACATTCTAGTTTTTAGTAATTCTCTTACTGACCATTACTCCCATCTCACACAATTTCTCAAGTTGGCAGAAGATGCAAGAATTTTCTTATCAGACACAAAAATTCAACTCTATAAGACTGAATGTAATTTAATTGGAATGGTAATCCAAGATTTGAAACTACAAATCCAGCCACACATCAAAGAGAAGGTCATTAGGTTTCCATAAAAGCTCGACAAACTAAAGCTCCAAGCCTTTTTGAGATTATTGAATTATTTGAATAGCTTTTATCCTAACTCTGGTGAAGACAGGTTTATACTTCAAGAACATCTCCAGAAAAAAAAAGCATTTCAATGGAAAAATGAACATACCACTGCTGTCCAAAAAATCAAATACAAAGTGGCATTGCTCCCAAAACTTCATATCTCAAAATTATATAACAATCTAGTTTACACTGATGCCTCTGATATTGCATGGGGAGGAATACTTGTTTGTATATATGAAAATAAAGAATTCATTTGTGAATTCTCTAGTGGAGTATTTAGTATAGATGTTCTCAAGTGGATCTCTTCTGATAAAGAGATTTACGTTTTCAAGAAATGCCTAGAGAAGTTTATGTTAAAACTCTTACATCTGCCACACTTTGTTGTAAAAATTGACTGTACTAGATTTTTGACCTTTAGAGCTAAAAATCATTGTCAGAAAGATGTTCACGGTAAATATATTAGATGGCAGGCTTTCTTTAATCAATTTAAGTTCTCTATAGAACATATTAAAGGTACTGATAATATTATAGTAGACTGGCTCAACCAAAATCCACTTTCTACATTAATGCATCAACCCATCCCTAGTTTTAACTTAACTAGAATCTACAACCAAGGATTTGCTTCCATGAATATTCTAGTCTAAGAAAAAATTCTCAGAGAAGAGTTACATCTGAGGTACACCTAGATTTTTTATGCAGCAGGACAAGATCTACAAATGTCTTCAACATCATCTATTCAAGCAAATCATCATCAAAATATTGGTGTAATCATTATAAAAAGATTAAACAATGAATTTTTATTCCACCAATTCACTGAACTATTAAAATGTCCTTTATGGATATAGATGATAATGGTAAAGTCCTCTCATAATGAACACCTATATAGGTGGATAGCAAGATATGGCTTGCACCGTATCCATGAAGAAGAAGACCATGATCAAGACACAGTGGTTCATATAATTATTCGAAGATAGCTAGAATGGAAATCATACTTCTACATCACTCCTTGCTATCACGCATGTGAAGCTAGACCCCACCACTGGCATCTTTCTAGTACATTCCAACTAAGGTGTCTTTTTCAATTGATAAGTGAAGATGACTTGCTGACTGAAGTAGAAGCAATGTTGGACCCACCAAACTAGACTTCCTCATCTAACGTGTCCAACAACATATCATTGTAGATTGCTTTTGAGCTGTAAAGCATGATGGGACATGACACCACCTTGGAAAAGATTCCTGGTAGGACCTCCCAAGTGTTATAAATAAGACTCTTTTATAGAGTGATCATCAAAAAGTTTCTAAGTTTTAGAAATCTAGTAGCCTACTCAAGCATATGCTCTTGTCTTTCCCTCTTGAAGGAACCTGAGAATCAAAAACTTGATAGACTATATAAAGAGTGTAATATTGTTTTGAGTGATAATAGTGAAGCCGTAGCCATTCAGCCCCTACCTATTGTTGTGGGTTTCTTCCTATCATTTTCTTACTCGACCTCCACTTATTCTTGTTCTCCATTTCTTCTCCTCTTCTTTGTATTTGCTTGTTTCTGGCCAATGTCATTGCCTTGAGCGATGATGTCCTGCAATGCTCCCCTCTTGGCTGATGTCATAGATTGGGCTGATGATGTCGACAAAGTGAGTAGTGAATTTTTGGGTTTTTCACTTATTTATATGGATCCCCTTTGTCATTTCTCATATGAAATTTAATTTGCTCTACTTGCACACACAAATCCACCTTAGTAAGAAGTTAGGGCTTATGAGCTTACACTTGAGAAAGGTTAGTTTGTACAAAGTATTTGATGATATCAAGAAAATAATTTAAACCAACAATGTACACCTAATATTTGGAGTCCCCAACTAAAGATATTTACATCTTCTTTCTATCTTGAGCTTCACACGCATCTCTCATAAAGTGCCACTTGAGCCAAAGGGGAGATTGATGAGTCGAAAAGTCAAACTAATGTAAGTATTCTAACCCTATACTATTTCTTTATGTACTTTCATGGATATAAAATATTTTATGTTATTGTCTTCCATACTTAGATTAGTGTAGGCTTGTTAGTAAATGTTATCTTTGCATTCTTTGTTTCCTTTATTTGTACCTCTTGGTTATAACCCTTAAATTATATATTTCTTGGATACAACCTTCTAGATTAGATACCTCTTGGTTACTTCCTAATGGAATTATTTCTCTTTTGATTACCCCTTACATCTTGGATCTAGGTATAGGTCTTTATTCCCCATTTCTTTACATAGATATCCTAGCAGTACCATTGTGCTTCTTATTATACACATCCTTTGACTATAACCCTATACTACTTTATTGAATGGTATTTTGTAAGTGTGATGGATTTAATATGGGCTTATATCTTTTCCTATATTAGAGGATATTTATATTATTGACCATATTTGCCTTACATACAAGATGCACCAAAAGATATGAGCACGTCTGGGCTCAATATCTGCGTTCCAAATTTTGTTAAACTTTTGCCTCGATGTTGTTGTAGAGGAATTAACTTTCCAACAAGTATTTAGAGAATCCAATTGAATGTATCAAGGGGAGAAAATATTATAATCAAGTCATGGTTTGTATCAGTGAAAGGGGGTTTCGATAGGCCTCTTCTAGTCAATCCACAATCTAATGGATTTTTGAATCCAATTTTGTGGAGATATTCATATGGGATGCCTTTTTTCACCTTAGTTATTGAGGTAAGGTCATTCAAAGAATGCTGAAACTTATCCTATAGGAGAGACTAAGGTAATCAATCTCAGGATCATTTTCAAAACAAATATGGAATCACCTTTATCCCTTTCTTTAAAAAGTCAAAGACTCTTAATATAGGGAACCATGGAAAAGGGATCACCATAATAAGAGAGAACCAAAGACCACCAAACCATGGAAAAGGTATCGCCATAATAAGAGAGAACCAGAGACCACCAAAAAGAGTGAGAATTAAAAAAAAATAAAAATGAAACTTTGAAACTATCTCCATCCCATACTAAGTGAGGTTTGATCAAATCCAATGCTTTACATATACTATGTGTTTTACAAAATAATGACATTTAAAGTATAAGGACACTAACTAAATTGTAAAACTTCTTGTACAAGAGAGATTATTGATATGACAGTTCAATACAATTACTAATCTACCTTATGGTCTCTAACAAGGACAAACAAAGCAATACATTTTTATAAGTTTTGGCATGCTTTGTAATGTCTTCTCTTTTTTAAAGTTGGCATTTTAGTTCAACTCTTGAAATTTTACAATTGTATATGGAACGCCATTTATTCTTTCATATGCTTTTCATTCATTAAATGCTTTCTTTCATTCCTTTTTATTATTGACAAAAGTTTATAAGTTTAGACTTAATCCAATATTCAAAATCGACAAAATCAAACATCCTTTTAATGTCTTCCAATTAATATGTCTTTATATGTTTATTCGACATTTTGATGTCTTAATATTGGGATGTTTTTGATAGTTTAAAACTTTGAATTATTATGTTTTCCTTATTTTTATACTTATATTTTTTTATTGTAGTTTGTTAATAAATAATTCCTTTTTGGAGCTAATTCATTAATGAAGAACTATTTGCATAATATTTTATTACCTTCTATCCATAATAGTAATTCTTAAATATTTTGAAGGTAGGAATTGCATATAATTTCTCGTTATTTTTGACAAACTTTTTTCCCCATGCACTATCCAACATGGAATTAGCACTTTGTTATGAAAGTTGTCTCTTTGCTCTTATTACATTATATATATATATATATATATATATATATATATATATATATATATCATATTTTTATGATACATTTGTTTCTTAAGATGATTGGTGTAAGTTTTTTTGCTTTGCAGGTTACAATGGATCATTTTATATTATTTCCTTTTTGTTGGCCTTTGTTTCCAAAAGGATTGACCTTTTTCAAAAAGGACTCACGAGATATTGTCAATGATTTCACCTTCAAATTTACAATATTCTTGGTGATATACATACTTTTATTCTTTCTTTTCTCTAATATTGTTTATTCCTCTTGAAGGAAGTTGTCATCAAGCTGGAGTGTATGTAATGTCACATCCCTTCTATGTTTAAAGTTTTCTCCTCTTTTTTAACTCTAAAATAAATCTTAGAGATTAATCTTTATTTGAGTTCATTTTATTATCCTAAGTTTATTTAAGTGTGTGTAGGTTTAGTCTCATATGATTTTTTAATTCCTATATTAAGGGAATATGTGAGTTGTTTCACTTCTTATTTCCCTTTTGAATGGAAGCTTGGTGTTTCATGTTATATGTAAATCCTACAACACTTAACACACATTTTACCCTCATCTCATGGGGCTTAGTGACACTAAGCACACAATAAGAAGGTTGGCCAAGATTATAATAGAGATTCTTTATAACTTCATTTGGCTTCCTCACTCTATTCAAAGAGCTATTTCCTTTCCTTCCTGACTAACTTGAAGTTTCTTATTTTTTTATCAACACTTGAAACCTTTTTTTTTATTATATTATTTCCTAAACTCTTTTTATAATGATTATAATCCAAATAATATATTGTAAGCCTTCATTCTTAATGTACACATGGTTTTATTTCATTGGTTCAATTTATCTACTTAACAAATTGTGTCTCGCATTCACATGATTTGACTTAATTTTGAGGTTTTAAATTACCTTTTGTACATTCATTTGCTTATGCTTAAACATTATTTTCAATGATCTTGTCATTCATTCTTTCATGAAAATGGAAAACAAGCTAAACTATGTAAAGATAGAACAAAATTTATGGAACAACTAGACCTTAATAGAATTTTGGAATTTTGTAAGTGGATTAGGGTTGTGTAGGTAGTAGAGAAGATTTGTATGTCTATTTAAACAAGGAATAATTAAGCATTGAAATTTTTGATCAATGAATATACCTAGGGTAGACTTGGTGTTGTGATTATCTGATCAATGAAAATATTCCTCAAAGCAGATTGTGTACTGCGATCAATTTATGATTATGGAAATTTAATTGCATATGAGCAAAGTGATGCCGTAAAATCCTATATTTTCAATTCTATGACTTTGGTAGGGAAAAATGTATGATTTTATCTTATTTATCTTATTTACCTAATTCATCACAACACTCACACAAAGGAGAAGACAAATAATTAGTTGGGTTGGGCAACCTCAAGAGGATTTACCACTTCACCTTTTTATTCCCCCTTTTATATTTGATCTCTTTCATGTGCTTGTGTAGGACTAGGGCATAAAATTTATGGGGATTCCATGTGTCTATTCCCCCTCATACAAAATCAAGAAACCCTTGTAGGTAATTGTATGCTCTCCAACTTAAAATTATTGTGTACAGTCAATAGGGACAAAGTAGTGATAACAAACAAAGTTGCATTCGGTCCTTATCCTCCTAGTGCATCATTGTCAGTGTACCCTATAATCTCTTGATTTATGTGATGAAATGATCTTGAGTATGATCTAATTATTTATAAATCATGACACAACCTTCACTTGCAACAAATAATATGTTTTAAGTTAAGTACTTGTCTCTACTCTTACAAGTCACTATTTTAGCATAATTTTAGCTTTGTACTTCACTATTTTTTATTGTATAATGTTGTACATTAATTTATATAGTTTATTTCTAGGTTAATCGATTAATTCCAATTGATTGTAGGGTAAAAAACTACATGCAATTTCACTTAGTCTTCTTTTGGTACAAAATGCTACTAAACTTTGAAATAAAAATCCTTTAGAGTAAAAATAAATATTTATAGTGTGCCTTGATTTGAAGTGATAAATGATTCCACTTGCCATTTTATTTTAAAATTCCTATAGAAGGCCTTGTATATATAACAATATCTAATTAGAATAAAGGACTTATTAGCACACACATTAACCCAATAAGAAATAAAGAAGTCAAAAAATAGGTCCACACAATCTAAAGAATGGGGCCAAGGGCCCAAAAAAAGAACATGGACAGATTCGGTGATGCCAAATCTATAAGGGACAAATTCAATATTAGACATGTGACTAACATATCCATCCTAACAACAAAAACAACATAAAATAAGGAGTATAAGAATAAAGAGGAGAGATAAAGAGCAAGGAGGGGATCCCCAAAGCTAAAGACACTGAAGAGAGGTAAAATTGAAGAAATAGAGAAAAATGGGGCCTCATAAAGAAGGAGACAAGGTAAACACCCAAGAAAAACACCAACAAGTACTTAAATTGAACTGATGAACCATATGTAGAAAATGATACCAAAAGTATTGAAATAACAAGTCTCGTAACAAAATGAGGTATCTACACTTTAAGCCATAGAATAATCTTTATTCTTGACAAGTACTTGAGTGAGCAAAAGTGACTGATTACCAAGACCTTTCCAAACTGTCTTCCCAGAAGGGATATCTTTACTTATGCAATGGAAAAGTGAAATATTCCAAACCTCTTCTCCTTCAAGGAAATGAATGATCCATTTGACATAAAGGGCAGTGTCTTAGATTTTGACATCCATAAGGTTAAGACCACCCATATTTTTAGGTCAAAAAAAAAAATCCCATGTAACTTTGTGAAACCCTTTAGAGACTTCAAAATTGGTCCAAATAAAGTCTTTGTGAAGATGCTCAAGTTTATCAAATGCATTCTTGGATGGAGCCCAACAAGAAGACTAATAAATATGGGTGGCTGTAAGGACCTTAGAGAAATCTTGGAACTTATTATCTAGGGAGAGTGGTTTAGTGATCCAAAAAAAAAAAATTATTCTCCACCCTTTTCACAACATAGTTCTATGAGTTTGAAGGGGATGTCTGAAAGGAAAAAGGGATGCCCAAGAATTTTAATTGTTCTCTAGGCTGAATCTAGTACCACTTAAAATTTTGTAATTGTTGTAGCACATAATTTCAACCTTATGAGAGGGTTATTTAGGCTCTCTCACTCCTAGCTACAAAATAGGATCAAGCCCAGGCTATGGGTATCTTGTGATGGGGTTAAACCTTCAAAGAAGGTTGGTTCCTCTTGATGGAACCTAAACTACTGATTCTACTTGGAAAAGAGGTAGAAGGGTTGCAAAAGATAAATAAAAACATAAATAAGGTGATGCACCAAAATGAAAGATACTCTAAATTACATGAAACTAATACTAAGGTAGTTCAAAGACAACCCTCACTCACACAATCTCTCAAACTAGTCATATTGCATCAATATTTCTAAAACTAGGTCCAATAGGCAAGAGGTGAAGTATGGAAGAGTATAAAAATCACACTATACCTTCATTAATAACCAAAAAATTATGAGTTTAGACCTATAACAATGGTGGAATACCTACAAAAAGGCAAGAAATAAGGACAATTACCAAGGAAGAACACCCTTCCACAAAGCAATCATAGACAAACTAACTAGAGCATTAGATGCAAGCAAGAGATAGGCAAAATAATCTGTCTTATTACTTCAAAGGTTATTTTTACAAAATTTTGATAGGGTTTTACCTTGTCAAATGAGAGTATATCTTTACAATGAGAAGAAAAGAGAGATATATAGAAGAAGAGAAGAGAAAGACGAAGGAAAAGATTTCAATCTTCAACAAATGTGCTTCAACCACCTTCTTTGGCCCTTAGGGACTGATCATGCTTTGTTTTCTAATCTTCCTTGATCAAAAGGGAATTTGAGAGCTTTGATTGGCATAAAAATGCACTTGAGGACAAAAATGTTTTATGACTGCGATGTCATCATCCACTATGTAGAGGAAATGTCTTTTCCTTATAGAAGTCTCATTCAATGCCTTAGAGATGCTTCCTCTTTCCACTTAACCTCTCGCACTTGCCAAATTCATCACATCTCTCACTTGGTCTTTTATAAGTCTCTAGACACTTGTGAAGGCTTGTCACTTTAGCATTTAATGCTTAGAGACTTTGAGGATGCCTTTGATTATCTTCCTCAACCTCCATTAATGAGCAATGACCTAAAATACACTTCTACAACCATTTATAACTCCATTTGACCTATAACTAGAAGCTTTGCTCACAACATAGCCTAGAAAGGCTTCTTGAGGGCCAATAACCACCATTTTAGTTACGACATTGACCAATTTAAAATATACATTTATTCAATTTGAAATCAACATAATGCAAAGAGGGAGATATCATATTTTCAACTTAATAGGTGGCATAAAAAAAAAGCTATGGATCAAAATATATGGCTAAAAAGCCAACATGCAATCACACATAGTTGCATCAACACCTTCAAAACATGGAAAAATAGAAAATCACATATCAAGATATGAGCAAAACCCATCATATCTTATATTTATAGAAAGATATTAAAAATATGCTCAAAAGGGTAATTTTATTTTTTTTAAATGATCAAAATAACCCCTACGACCTGCCCTCCAAGTGTTTTTTGGTGAAAAGTTGGCTGAGTGATAAATCTTCTTGGGAGCATCACTTCACACCATCAAATTTTTTACTGAAAACTCAAGAATTTTCAAAACAAAATGATTAACTTCTCATACCATCAAGGGAAAATCATACCAATTTTTATGGAATTTAGACTCCATTTGATCATGTGTAAATGGGATTTAAAATTGCTCACTAGGCAAATTTAGAAACTGGGAGATGTAGAAAATGACTATGTAAAAATCAATGTAAAAGATTATTTTCATAGTAGTGCATTCCACATGGGAGAAAATTGTCTATGATTTTTTTTGACCCTCACATTCTCCCCACATTTTTTTACCATAATGATAAATTTGAAGGTGATTGGAATTCATTTGATCCTGCACAATGGTATTTGAAAAGCACTATGCAGGTTGATTTGGCACCTAGAAACATAAAGAAATCTATGCACTGGGCAGTTTTCATGGTGTTGAGGCCAACATATCCCCATTTTTGAAAATTGGTACCCTTGAGAAACCTTAAATATTAAACATGTAAACATGGCATGTTAATGTCATTTGTAGAATTTGAAGATCATCCACTTTAACAAAAGCAAGCTTAATTACGTTTTGCTTTAATTTTGACTAACATTGCTAATAAATGGTCTTTATGAATTTTAGTTGTAGGTTTCATGGTGTTTTTTCTTGACAAATTCATGTTCCAAAATCTTGGAAAAACCCTCAGTTCAAATTTGAATACTGGTGAGAACCAAATTAGCAGAAATCATTTAAAACCTACCTTTGACTTAAGTTTAAATTTCATATCCAAAGTTTAGTCATGTTTTTTAAGACGACTAAGACAACTTAAAAATGCTTGGTCCCCTTTATTATTTTCCCCTTTTTAAGTTCCTTTCATGCCTAGGACTAATATTCATTCTGTAGGGTCCTTTTAATATTTCCTAGCTTGGTCCCTTTGACCCACAACTTAGTCTAAGGTTTTAATCCTAAGGCCCCATCATATTTATTAATACGAATAAGACCTTAGCCTCAATACCTTAGCCTAAGTCTTTTATATCACTGTGGGTCCTAACTTAATTTTCTTTTTTCTTGCTTCTTTTAGATCCAATGATCCTTGCTTTATGGTGGCATTTGATCAAATAGAGTGAGAAAGGCTCGAGCTTTGACTTAAACAACATGCATATTAAAAGATCTAACAATCCATGCTTCATCACGAGATCTTGATCCAATGATGCGAAGGCCTCAACAAAGTTGCACCCTTAGCCTTCATCTAATGGCTCTTGCTTCATCATGAAGATTTGATCGGATGGAGTGAGGCACAATTGAAAGATCAAAGGATTACAGAAGGCCCAAATGATCGACATGTGGCACTCTAACATTTGGGGACTAAAAGCAAATGGGTCCCTCTTGGAAGAAACAACCAATCATGAGCAAGCTCCCAAATCATGATCTTATGGTTCTCACTTCATCACAGATCTTTATCCAATGGAATGTATTAGGTCTAAGATCTTGGGAAGCCCCACAGAGGTGCCAAGTGACATTCTTGCATTGGGTCATGAGAATTTAATGAACTTAAATTTGATGCTTGTGCAACTATCATTTGATGTCTGTGAGGATGTATTTGACGTTTGCATGACTGTCAACTTTAAGTCCATTAAATTAAAAGTTTCACTAGATTAAAATTAACATTATCATGATTGTCATTCGACATCTATAAATATGTATTTGATGTTCATGAGACCATCAAATTTAAGCTAATGAATTATCTAGCTTATGATCAAAATGCACTCCAAAAATGTTGCTAGGAAGCTCATGAATTACCATATGGACTAATGAAATCCCTTAGAAGAAACTCAAACATAGGAAACCTTCAATTTGTAAATATGGAGATGGTCTTATGGTCTAAATATATGCATAAAGGAACCTAGTCTAAGTCTATACTTTAAGGTCCCCATTGCATTTTTGTACAATGAACCTTAAACTATAGACTTATTATAAGTCTTATTTTAGAAAGTCTTTATAATGTAGAACTTAGATCAAATTCTTCTAACCAAAGGTTTTAATGTGTTTATTAATGAAATGAAACTCTATTTTGTCATTGGGTCATTATATTATCTTTACCCCCTTTGAGTATGTTCTATGGACTTAGCATGGATATTTTAACCTAAAGTATACATTGTGTTCATTTAACACAACTTAAACTTTAACCTAGGATATTTAGCCATGGTCCCTTTTATATAATTTAGAAAACTTAGGCATAAATCCCTTGACTTAAAGTTTACTTCATGTTTAATAAATATGAAATAAACCTTAGCCTAAGAAATTTAAGTCTAGGTCCCAATTTAATAATGTGTTAACTTAAAGCTTGAGCATCTTTGCAGATCGATGACTCACACTTCATCATTGAAGGATGATCTAATGATTCAAGGACCCCAAAGAATTTTTAATGAAGCCTCGAGACCCATGAACTTGACGCGTGGTGAAAGCACATTCAAAGCAAAACTGATAGATGATCTAACAATTCACGCTTTATCATGTTCCATGATCCAATGATGTGAAAGCCTTGATGAATTTTCAAAGGAACTCATAGGCCTTGTAAAGATGCAAAGTGGCATAACCATAGGCTACTCAAATCAAAGATATAATAAATAGGCAAGAGCCCATATCACAATCAATGGCTCATGCTAATCCAAGATTTTGATCCAATGAAGTGAAATAAAAAGGGGCATTTTTAAATGCCATGGGCTAGTGATCAAAAGGCATTTATAAAAAATGTTATGAAAGGTCTAAACCAATGCCACATAGGCATCGTGCAAGTAGAAGAGAATAAAATAAGAGATCTTGTGGGCTCAAAAATACAAAGGTATAAAGGCAAAGCACTAAATGAAATCCAAATCATGTATGAGCCAGTCTAGATATATCCTACCATTAAAGCTCTAAAACCCTAAACCCTACATAAAAGTGACCCAAATGAACTCAATAAATTACAATTTGATCCAAAGAGAGATTAATTGTGTTTTTAAGAGTAAAAGATCTATCATAGAGACTAATTTACAATCCGGTGTGAACATTTATAGAAATAGAGACCATGGTAGCATACAGGTAACAATGGAAGAAGGAGACCAAGCTCTACTTGTCGACAAATAATGAGGGATGGGTCTTTAAGGATACTAAATTAGACACTAAAACCCTAAATTCCCCATGCATTAGGAATTGGTTTGAACTCTTCTTCATGGTGGAGGAGTTGAAGCCAATCACAAAAGATCAAAGAATTACCATGGTGAGCTAGAGACATTATGACTTGGTCACTGTTCAGATGACTAGGCTTTACTACATCACTACAAAACCTACGGTACTGCATTGTACAGATGTCCTTGCTCCTATCTTTGTTGATTTTAAGGTAGATAATGATTAGATCATCCGAAAAGAGAGTTTTTAGAGGATAGATTACATTTCCCTTGTAGCATTTGAAAAATATTACAAGCTCCCAATCCCCTATGTTGACCTATCTAAAATAAAGGAATGGAGCTCCAAGCATGACCTGGACACCATCCTTAGACCCTAACTACTCCAAGGAACCCATGTCTTCAAGGATTTTGAGGGTAAAACCCCAATAGTACAATTTAGGGAGGGCATTAGGGTGATTATGACCCTATTAAACCAAGCATTGGGAGCCCCTTTAACCACCTATGTAAGCAAAATTTGGGTCCTTTATGTGTATTACATGGTGGAAGAGAAGCTTATCCATACATTTGAAGATTTGATTAGTGTCTTCTTGGCTTGGTAGTTCACTGCCATCAAAAGGAAAATTGCCAAATAATTCTATATGATGTCATATTTGATAGATGCCCTTCTTGCCTCCATCAACTTCCCTAGAATAAAGAATTGGTCCCCTGAGGGAAGAACTACTATTTCCCATCATTACTCCAAATTGCACATCTTTAAGTATAAGAACCAGATGTAATTTATTTGTGATTGTGTCTACCTAGCCATAGTGGAGGCTATCACAGGTGTTCCCATGCCTAGAGTCCATCCACTGATTAAGAAATATGTTGAAATGATGGGTGGCATCTGGTACTACCTTGACTACATAGTAATTAGGATTGAGGAGGTCTTGTCCCAACCATATAGACTAATTTTGTATGTACCCAGTAATCTTGCTGAACAAAATATTACTTCCCAACTCATTAATGGAGTTGATGGAACCTATAAAGAGAAGAGGAAGGGTATTCTCCACCCCTTCCCCTTGATTATTGGAATGACTAGAAATAGGTGGACACCATGTCCAAGCATAGAGACTCATTTAGGTTTTAACTTGATGAAATCAAAATGTGGGACCCAAAGAACACAATAGGTGAACATCTGAAGGAGAAGAAGCTACCCAAGCCTAAATATATGCATCAACTCAGTGTTCATTATACCATTTACATTAAGGCCAAGAACTATGAAGAGGTGTTGGCCAGAATCAAGAGGCACAACATCAAACTTAAACACAAGTTGACCAAGGATGACAAGCCATCTAGAGAGGCATGGCAAATGCATCCTCTCCAATATCAATTATAGCCTGGACCATTTGAGACAACCCATGAACAACCCTAGGAAGAGAAACCATAGCCTCAAAGGTAGATTATGAAAGAACAAGGTGAACAAGGTTATGGTAAAGAGAAATTGGAAGAGGTGAAGTTGGAAGAGAAACCTGGGAAAGGGCCCTCATCTTCAACACTACCCCAAAGGCCACCTTCCATTATTGAACACATAGATATGATTGCCTTAGAGCTATATGAGACACTTGAGGGTGCTCTTAAGGAAATTGTAGAGGCATATGACATAGATGAAGGGGAGAAAATGGAAGAAGCTCAAGCTCAACCAGGAGAGCCTAGGGAAGATAAAGGGAAAGAGATTGCTCTTGGTGTGGTCCCATTAGATCCTAAAGAGAAGAGGAAAGTAGAAATGGCTCTAGTCCCTATTGAACCCAAAATACCAAGGCTGACTCTCGTACATCCTAATAGTGAGATCAACTTATTTAGTGATGAATTCCCCATTCATGGACCAACCATCCTTGATTGGTTCATTAATGGGAAATTTCAAAAGATTCCTTTTATCTCTCACTCATGGGCACTCACAAAGGTTGAAAATATTGAAGTACATGATGACATCAAGCCTTGGATAAGTCTATGGTAAAGGAGAAAGAATAAAGAATAATTGTGGTCACTCCAAGACCAAAGAGTAAGAAAATGGATTCTCTAGGAGCATCAAGCAGCACAGGTGTAGAGGTTCCATAGCCTCTTAAATTCATAGGATCATCTACCATCATGTATTTTAATCCAAATAGAGATAGATTGGAGAGGGTCACCACCAATAAGGCCATGGTGGGAGTAGAGGAATTCACCTTTCAAAAGGTGAAACCTTTTGTAAGCTTGATCCTAGTTGGGGGGAAATAACTTGGTGAAGCTATCATTCATGAGGAAGATGTTGAGAGCTTGATTGAGGCTCAATTAGCTCAAGCAAAGGCTGGGGTCCAGGGGATGAAATAAAGGATTCAAAACTTGGAAAGAAAGAAGGAAAATCTAGAAACCCAAGCCATTTTATTGGTCTTTAATGCCATGATGGACATGCTTGAGGCCTCATTTTTTGATATGTTCAATTATTTGAATTCAATAAAGTTAAGGTAGGATGCCCTTAACCAACAAGGTGAGACAACCAAGGAGTTAATAACAAAGTGGAAGACAATAAAAGACTAGGTAAGGGATCTCATTGACATTATGATTAGGAATAAGATTCCTAAGTTTAAAACTATCAGCTTAACTCATTTGAAAAATATCTTGGGAATAATAGTGGACAAGGTCCAATGTCTAAGTACTTGGATAAAGAATTTAAACATGCTTTTGGTAGATGATAAAGGATTGAGTAGCTCCTAGGAATAATGTTGTTAAATCCTACCAAGAACACTGTACTTAGAATCATTAATGATGTTGAATTCAAGCACAAGGTCACTTTGGTAATGCAATTAGTAAAGAGTAAGAGCTAGGGCTAGTCTAGAAGGGACAATAGAAGAATTTTGGACATGATTTTCATAGCCAAAGAGAAAATTGTAGAGGCAATGAAAATTAAAGAAGCCATGGCTAGGGATGATTGAGACTTGGATGACTTGGTAGATTAAGAAGAGGTTTGCCTAATGAATCCAACTACAGACATGGATCTCATCAAGGACCAACACTAGAGGGTAATGGAACTACTACAAAATCAATAGGGGGACTCTTCAACAATGGGCCCACCCAGTAGCTAATATTCCTTTTGTATAAACATTGTAATATCTAGAATAAGATTATTCTTTTGTAAGGCATATGCTAGTCTGTTAGCATATTTTCCCTAGTCCAATCTAATTGTGAGAACAAGTGTATTTTAAAACTTTTAAGGATAGCTATCCTTATTTTTTGTATACTTGTATATTGTAACTGATCGAGGTACTACCTTGTCTTTTTATAAAAGACACGTCTCACCATCTTGTAGAGGAAATAATTCTTGAGCAAATTTTGTACACTTGAAGCAATTACTATAATCAAGGAGTTTTGCAAAGATTGTCCACATTGGATATGTCAATTGCTAAAATAGCTTTTCTCTCAATTTCTAGTTTTATGTCTTGAATTTGAATAGTTTATTTGAATTTTGGGTTACATTTTCTAAGCACAAGGTTTCTAATTTGTGCATATGCTAGATTAGTTGGAGGATCTTAGGTTTTGATTCATTTCATTTTTATGTATATTCAGATGTGCAAATGTTATTTGATTATAGTAGTAAATATTTAAAAGTAAACCTAGGTCTTACTTGTGATTCTTTACAATATCATTTGAATTTTGCCTAGGATATAGTGAAATCTGAGCTTAGGCCATGTTGCATTATATATTGGTTGAATACATACTCATTTGCAATTGATGCTTTGTCATGATATTTAAAACTAAGATTGGCAATCACTCTTCTCTTTCCTACCTTACCCTTCTCTTTGCTCCTTTTTTTATACCAAACCACTTTAGTTTAAACTTCATTATAAATATCCATCTAGATTAGTTTGTAGCTTAAGCCTGGGTCATAATTCACTAAGCATTAACATATATCTTTTGCAATTCACAAAGAACAAATCATGATGGCTCCCAGCCATCACTTATTATAAATTTGTGGAAAACTAATACATATCTCTACTGCTATTTCACCACAGGTGACATCAAGTTGCCAAAACCTACTACTCATGCCCTAAATTCTTAAAATTGTAAAATGAGAAGTGTTCTTTGAACACTAAGAAACCCTGTGGTACACTTAGAGGCATCAACAAGGCATTTTTTGCTGGTGTTAGAAGGAGGGCCTCTTTTGGTGAATTCTTTAAATCTTAGTTAGTTTTGGTGTGTTTTGCTTAAATATTGATTATATTGTTACACCTTTGAGTAATTATCTACTTAAGAAGTGTAAAGACCATTGATCTTTGTAGTTTTCAGCATATCTTTATGCTTCCTCAGGCAGAGATCAAAGTTATTTGAGATTAGATGCTTGGTTTTGGTAAATTTAACTTGAAATCTGAAAAATCCATAGTATTTGAGGTTAGGACAGTTTATTTTGATCAAAGGTTGGCATACCTTTCTTAGATATGAGTTTATTTAGGCTCAAAATTGTAAACATAGATCATATTAGTGTAATTAGATACATTTTTGGGCTATTTTAAGCAGAGATCAAGGTCCTTTACTATTATTTACGTAATCTTTAAAAAAATAAGATTAATGTGTAGGATTAATCATTTTTCCTTATAAATATTAACTTGATACATCATATTTCAAATATGATTTTCAACCTTCAACCATGAATTGCCAAAGATTCAAACCAGATCACACTTAGAGATAAGAGAAGCTTTGCTTGAACTTGAGGTTCATAAAAGGGCTAGGCATGACAAAGGTAGACGTAGAAGATCCAAATCTTTTCCAACTTCACCCCTTCAAGGTACCTTTGCCTTCAACCTTCATCTAGGTATGGCTTGGTTGGGAGTCTTCAATTAATGTGCTAAGTGTGGTACATGATCTTCCACAAAACCTTGAGAAGTATTTGCCCACAATTAGTCCAACATGTATAGTAACTACTGAAGAACATATAAAGTATTTTAAATATGCCTTAAGGTTGTTAAATATTGTGCATGAGGATGTAGCTTGTAGGTTATTCCCATTCAATTTTAAAGATGCTACTTATGAATGGTTTTTGAACTTGCCTAATAATTATATCACAAGTTGGGATGGTTTCACCAATGTATATATTGATCAATTTGGTAAGATTTTTAATCCTTGTGTTATTTAGTATCAATTCACCACCATTGGAAGAGATGCAAGTGAGACTATAAGGGCCTTTAATGCTAGATTACATAAAATGTATAGTAAGACCATAGACTCTTATAAGCCTGATGATGTTTTGGCTTTGGAAATTTACAAAGATGCAGTAGATCCCATGACCTCTATATTTTTGAAGAGATCCATGCCAACCATAACTTCATTAGCTAAGGCCTATTCTAATGTAGTGACCATAAATGATCAAATGCAACCCCAAAGACAAATGACATACTCTATTGATAAACATCAACCCACATATGCCTATGATGAACTTATTCCCCAAAAACAACCAAAACATCTCATCCACCAATCAACTCCCAAACCTCACTCAGTTGCCTTTAAGTCATGATACTTCCAATCAAAACCTAATATTATTAAACTATCCTACCACTAATGGATTCAGTGTAAATAATCAAAGAGATTTAGTACCAACTGCTAGTGCTAACAATAACTAGGTACATAATTCTAAAACTCCTAAAAATGAGAATGAGTCTATCTTAAAAATGGTCCAAAAGTTGAGCATTTATTTTCTTCATTTGTAAAAACAAGTTGGAAATACTACTAAAAGCTCAGGTAGGAAATTCTCATTTCAAAGGTACAATAGGCCAAAAAATAGATTTCAAAATGATAACTTTCATAACAATAGGAATAATGATCCATCTTCTGAGAAGAAGACCATGGACATTAACCTCACTGATATTGCATTACTTGATTATTTTAGAGTGCATTGTAAAACCAAGCATGGAGAAATTGACTGCATTGAGTTTTTCAAAGATTTTAAGGCTTTTCAAGAAGAATTAGATACATTTTAAGTGGTCCCTAAAAAGAAAAGTGGTGCAGGTACTTCCAGATCCAAGTCATCTGATCAAGACTTCATGGTGGAGACTTTTGATTTCCCCTTTCAAAAGGAGAATGAACTTGATGAGAACCCTGAGGAGATCCAAACCTTTCAACAATTCTTGAAGAAAAACTATCCTTTTAAGAATAAGAGTAGAGATATCCCTTGAATACCTCAATTCCCCCCAAATAATTTTGGGACTCCTCCAGACACTTCTTCAAGCAACAATCCAGAGCCACCTAAAGGGAATACTTCTAAACCCAACATTGAAATTCTTAGTTCTTCTAATAAAACTAGATATAACATAGTTAAGGATATGAAGAAGATAAAGGATAATATTACCTTACATGAACTAACCTAGATTATAGAGCAAAGGGACCTCCTACTAGACTCTTTATGAAATAAGTTCAATAAGCCACCCAAAGCTGACCATGCCAACGTGATTGTGCATAAAGCTAAAGCTGAATCTCCTCCTTTATTTCTCACTATAAAGATGTTTGGTAAGAACTTACATTATTTATTATTAGACTTAGGTGCATCTACCAACATCATGCTAGTAGTTATATGCAAACAACTTGGCCTAAATCCTATTAAGTCTTATAAGGTTGTCACCCAATTAGAAAAATCTAGAGTTAGGGTTATTGGATAACTTTTAAATGTTCACATTCAAGTAACTTCTAAGCCTAGAGTGTAGTACTTCATTGATATTCAAGTGGTTGATATACCTGATGTTTATAGAATATTGTTGAGTAAGGAATGGACCAAGGCTTTTAATGGTTACATGCCCATAGAGTACTCACATTTGTGGCTACCTTGGAAGGGAGTTCCTAATAAAATTAGGGTTGAGAGAGAACCAAGGATGAAACACATGATAACATAATACAATGTTGTGAACAAGAGGGTCAACATAATTGACTCAGATTTAAGGGTTTTCACCCTAGAGACTGATAAGGTATGTGATCCTAAGAATATTCATGTTATTCTTGGACTTAAAAATTACATTTTGATGGTGTTAGGTGTAAGGTTGGATCAAGTGTTGATGTTTTCTTAACTGACCCTACTAATAGAAAATACATAGGTTCCAATTCCCTTGCACTAATAATCTTGCTGAGTATGAAGCCCTTATCTTAGGTTTGTAATTATCTATAAAGAATAAGGTCAAATAACTATTAGTTTATGGGGATTCATAACTAGTGGTCAACTAGGTAATAAGTAAATATCAATGAAAACTCTCATATCTTAAAAGGTATAAGTTTAGAGTCTGGGATCTGATTGAGTCCTTTGATGATTTTAGCATTACCTCCATCCCAAGAGAAGAAAACCAAGCTACTGATGAGTTTGCATCTACTACAACCAACCTCATGTCCAACCAAGTTTCCCCTAATTTCAGCATTGAGTTGATCCCTTCTCCTTAAGTGCCTAATAATGTTAACCATTTTCAATTTTTCAGGGATGATCAACAAATATTAGATTTTATGACCAATTCTAAAGCATTTGATGGTCATATTATTGATGAGACTAATGAAAATGCATCTGATGAAGACAAGTTTGATGGTAAAGTCATTTAGCTGAATGATAGTAAAATCCCCAAGGGGATGATTATTTTAGAAAGACTCTTTGATCAAGACAAGCTAGCTGAAGTTTCTAAGGTTCCCAAGGTCAGTGGGAAAGATTATAATGCTATTTATCTTGGCCTCCAAGATCAACCCCATCTAGTAAATGTTAGAAAAGCTTGCACAAACATTAAGAACACGAAGGCCAAGGAACTCCTCACCCAATACAGGGATGTCATAGCCTGGTCTTATGATGACTTAAATATCTTTGATCTGAGGGTCATCACTCACACCATCCCTCTTAAACAAAAATGTAAACCTTTTAGGTAGAAACAAAGACCAAAAAACCCTATCCTAGAGCCCATGATCTTCATGGAGGTCAAAAGATTACTAGATGCTAGGATAGTCTTCCTCATCAGGAATTCTCCCTGGGTGGCTAGCTTGGTGCTAGTGAGGAAGAAGAATGGTGAGATTAGAATTTGTATTGAATTTATAAACTTAAAAAAAGCATCAAAAAAGGAAAACTATCCCCTTCCCTCTCTAGACTAAGTGATATAAGTTATTTCAAGTTTAGCTATGATATCTTTTCTTGATGGATTTTTAGATTACAACCAAGTGTTGGTTGATTGAGGAGACATAATGAAAACAACCTTCAAAATAAAGTGGGGAAATTTTACTTACAAGAGAATGCCCTTTAGGTTAATCAATGCAAGAACTACTTTTCAAAGAGCTATGGACCATGCCTTCCAGGGATTGATAGGTAAGTGCATTATTATTTATATGGATGATCTAACAGTTTTTTCTAAAAATAGCGAAGATCACTTCATACACTTACAACAAGTTTTTGAGAGATGTAGGAGGTATGGAGTCTCCTTAAACCCTAAGAAGAGTATCTTTTGTGTTACTGAAGGAAAATTATTGTGTCATGTTATAACCAAATATGGGACATACATACATACATACATACATACATACATACATACATACATACATACATACATACACATATATATATATTCTAAAAGAGTGGAGGCCATATCTAAAATAGAACCTCCAAATAGTAAAAAATAGCTAAATTCATTCTTTGGTAAAATAAATTTTGTAAGAAAGTTTATTTTTGGCTTTGTAGAGATTGTCAAGCCACTAAATGACATGTTGAAGAAGAATGCCAAAGTTTCATAGAATGAAGAATATAGGAAGGCATTCAATGATATAAAGGAATCCATTATCCAAGCTCTAATACTCATAAGTACTATATTTTCAAGGGACTTATACCTCTATTGCTTTGCATCTAACCACACTATGGCTGTAGTGTTAACTTAAAAGATTGATGGCTGCGATCATCTAATAGCTTTATGAGCACTGATTTTAAGAATGTTGAGTTAAATTATTCATTGATTGATAAGTAGGCATATGCATTAGTCAAGGTAGTTAAGAAATTTATGCATTACATCTTTAGAAATAAGGTACATACTATTGTACCTGACCCTACCATAAAAATCATTTTAAGTTAGAATGAACTGGGAGAATGTAGAGGTAAGTGGATGTCAATTTTATAGGAGTATGATTTGGAGATGAAAATAGCAAAATTGGTAATGTTATAAGCTTTGATCCAGATGATTTATAATGCTAACCCTAGGCTAAATATTATGCAAGTATATCAACACAAATTTCAAGCTAGTGAATGGTATGATTCAATCATACATTTTCTAATTAATGGTACTTATCCCATAGGATTATCCAAGGAGTAAAATAGATCCCTAAGATTGAAGGCAAACCATTACCTAATCAAGTATGGAGTCTTGTATAAAAGACATTTTGAAGGAGTTTACTTAAGATGTGTCTCACAAGAAGAGGCCACATAAATCATGAGCACCTTCCATGAGAAGCTAAGAAGTGGACATCCATCTAGGAGGACCACAACCCATAAAATTCTTAGAGATAGCTATTATTAGCCAAATATTTTTAAGGATGCTCACAAATATATGAGGGAATGCCACTCATGTCAATTCTTTAACACTAAGGATCCAAAGGCAACAATACCTTTGCGACGATTCATGGTTGATAAACCTTTTGCTCAATGGGGGTTAGACTTTGTTGGGGTAATCAACCCTAATTATTTTAAGGTCACAAGTATGTCTTGACTACCACAAACTATTGTACAAGGTAGACTGAAGTTGCAACCACTAAATAATGCAAGATTGAAGAAGTGATCAACTTCTTGGAAGAAAACATCTGTACTAGGTCTGGAACTCCAATCTCTCTAGTGTGTGACAATGGATCTTACTTCATATCTATAGATATGATTGAATGGGATTATGATAATGTCATTACCCTCCAGTTTACATCTAACCATTATTCCCAAAGAAATGGAGTCTTTAAGTCCACAAACAAAAACCTAATGAAAGCAATCAAGAAGTCTGCTACAGACAAGCCCAGGACTTGGCATAATCTCCTTAAATTTGCACTTTAGGCTAATAGAATAAGAATGAAGCAAGCCTTAAGAGCCTCACCATTTATATTGGTGTATGTAAAATAACCTATCTTTCCCATCACTCTCAAGCTACCTACATATAGGTTCATGCACGAATACATGGAGGTAAGGAAAGAAATTGCCAATTTTAGATTGCTAGACTTCATTTAGATGGAAGATGCAAGGGAAAAATCCTTTTTTAACTTTATTAGACACCAAACCATAGTGAAAATATGGTTTGATAAAAGGTAAAATATCAAGGTGTTTAAACAAGGGGACCTAGTTATTGTTTGTGATAAAACATCTGAGCCTAAGGGTAAACATGGAAAATTCACACCTTTATGGATTGGTCCTTATCAAATAGTAGAGACACTTAGGAACAACACCTTCAAGTTAAGAGACCTTCAAGGGGTAGAGTTCATATTGCCCACTAATGGGTAGTATCTCAAGCACTAATTTGAAGTTGTTCCACTAGAGGTTTTGATAGAGTAAACTGTAAGATGGTAGATTTAGTGTAGGTACGCTAGTTAGTTTCTTTCAATTTATATCCTTTTTGTCCCTTATTTGTATATAAGAATGTTTATATTTAATTGCTTTCCTTTATTTTTTTTGCTTTCCTAATTTTTGTTGTGTGTTTATTTCCTATTGCTTTATTCCTTGATCCTCTTAGACAATCTTGAGCTCAAAGGTATGAAGTTTGCTTGAAAATTCCCAAAAATCAAACACGCAAGTGTGTATCCCATGCATATGATGACCATGTTCCTAAAATGCAAGCATAATGTTGTAATTTATAGAAATTGGGAAATACCAATAAAAGAGGCCAATCATTTCATGAGAACTTAACCATTGTTTTGACCTCAAATTGGTTTTAAGGAGACTTGCACTTATGGGGTGAGAGATCAAATTATCATGGTATAGCCATACTAACACTTAATTAACATCCTTGCTTGGAGTGATGGTTGTAACCATTGGTGATTCTCCAAGGATCAAACATTTGACTAAATTTTAAAACCTAGCTATTCTAGTTCCCAACCTTATTAAAATAATAAAAGTCTAAAACAATACAAAAAAGAAGGATACAATGCAAAATCAAAAGATTTCAGGCATAGGTAATTTTGGTAATCTCTATTGGGGCTATGGATGCCTGGCTGGCAGTGGAGCAAGGCATTAAGTGGAGCCAAAGGCATCTCTACTAGGGCTATGGATGCCTGACTGGAAATAAAGCAATACCCAAGCCTTCTCTAAGCTAAGAGTATGGTTCCTAATGGATATATAAACATGCTTCAAGTCAAGTGTTAGTAATTAAGGACATGAAACCTAGAAGTTATTTCTTGAACTCCATGGTAAATAGTAAGTGAAATTAAAGTATACACATAATATGACTATGTCTTGGTATTTGACCCTAAGTTTACAAGTGCAAGGTTTGTTTTAACCATAATCTTATCTGGATGATGATATTGATCAATTGGAGTGGATGACCTAAATATTTGTCTAAATTAGAGTCTCTAGGTTCTCACATATTACTATGTTTCCCCATGAGTTGCCATTTATTGAGGTCAATATATCCCCATTTAAAAAAATTAGGACCCTTGAGAAACCTTAAATATTAAACATGTAAACATGGAATGTTAAGGTCATTTGTATAATTTAAAGATCACCCACTTTAACAAAATCAAGCTTACTTAGTTATGTTTTACTTTAATTTTGACTAACATTGCTAATAAATGGTCTTTATGGTTTTTAGTTGCAGGTTTCATAGTGTTTGTTCTTGAGAAATTCATGTTCCAAAAACCTTGCAAAACCCTCAGTTCAAATTTGAATACTGGTGGGAACCAAATTTGTGAGAACCATTTTAAACCTACCTTGGGCTTAAGCTTAAATTTCATATCCTAAGTTTAGTCATGTTTTTCAACATGACTAAGACTTAGCTTAACAATGTTTGGTCCCCTTTATTATTTCCCCTTTTTTAAGTTCCTTATGTGCTTGGAACTAATATTTGTTCTATAGGGTCCTTTTAATTTTTCCTAGCTTGGTCCTTTTGACCTACAACTTAGTCTAAGGTTTTAATCCTAAGGCCCCATAGTATTTATTAATCCAAATAGGACCTTAGCCTTAATACCTTAGCCTAAGTCTTTTATATCACCATGGGTCCTAACTTAATCTTCTTCCTTATCATAAATCTAACGATCCTCACTTTATCATGCATTTGATCCAATAGAGCTAGAAAATCCCGAGATTTGACTTAAACAACATGCATCTTAAAATATCTAACAATCTATGCTTCGTTATGGGATCTCAATCCAATGTCATGAAGGAATCAACAAAGTTTAACCCTTAGGCTTCATCCAATGGTTCTCACTTCATCACAAAGACATGATCAGAGATAGTGAGGGACAATTGAAAGGTTAAAGGATTATGAAAGGCCTAAATGATCAACATATGGCACTCTAGCATTTGGGGACTACAAGCAAATGGGTCCCTCTTGGCAGAAACAACAAATAATGATCAATTTCCTAGATCATGATCCTATGGCACTCACTTTGCCATAGATCTTGATCCAATAGAGTGTATTAGGTGTAAGATACTAGGAAGCCCTGTGGAGGTGCCAAGTGACATTCTCGCATTGGGTCATGAGAATTTAATGAACTTAAATTCGATGCTCATGTGATCATCATTTGATGTTCGTGAGGATGTATTTAATATCAACATGACCATAAAATTTAAGCCCATTAAATTAAAAGTTTCAATAGCTTAAAATTGGTTTTCACGTGACCATCATTTGACGTCTGTAAAGACCTATTTGTCATCCATGAGACCATTAAATTTAAACTAATGAATTATCTAGCTCAAGATCAAAATATACTCCAAAAATGTTTCTAGGAAGCTCATGAATTACCAAATGGACTAATGGAAGCCCTCATAAGATACACAAATACAGGAAACCTTCAATCTACAAATATGGAGATCATCTTATGGTCTAAATATATACAAAAATGAACCTAGTCTAAGTCTAATCCTATCCTTTAAGGTCCCCATTGCATTTTTGCACAATGAACCTTAAACTATAGACTTATCCTCAGTCTTATTTTAGAAACTCAATGTAGAACTTAGATTAAATGCTTCTAACTAAAGGTTTTAATGTGTTTATTAATGCAATGAAACTCTATTTTGTCATTGGGTCATTATATTATGTTGACCCCCTTTGAGCATGCTTTATGAACTTAACATAGATATTTTAGCCTAAAGTATACATTGTGTTCATTTAACACAACATAAAATTTAACCTAAGATATTTACCCATGGTCTCCTTTATATAATTCAAAAAAATTAGGCATAAATCCCTTAACCTAAGGTTTACTTCATGTTTAATAAACATGAAATCAACCTTAGCCTAAGGAATTTAAGCCTAAGTCCCACTTTAATAATGTGCTAACTTAAAGCTTGAGCATCTTTGTAGATCGATGGCTTGCACTTCTCCATTGGAGGATGATCCAATGACTTGAGGACCTCAAAGGATTTTCAATGAATCCTTGAGATCCCATGAGCTTAATACGTGGTGAAATCACATTCGAAGCAAAGCTGATAGATGATCCAATGGTTTGTACTTTATCACATTCCATGATCCAATGACACAAAAGCCTTGATTACTTTTCAAAGGAAATTAGAGGCCTTGTAAAGATGCCAAGTGGCCTAACCATAGGCCACTAGAACCAAAGAGCCAATAAATAAGAAAGAGCCTAGATCACAATCAATGGCTCACGCTAATCCAAGATTTTGATCTAATGAAGTGAAATAAAAAGGGGCATTTTTAAATGCCAATGGCTAGTGCTCACAAGACATGAAAAATTTCATGAAAGGTCTAGATTGATGCCACATAGGTACCATGTAAGTAGAAGAAGACAAAATAAGAGATCTTATGGGCTCAAAAATGCAAAGGTATAAAGGCAAAGGTCCAAATCAAATCCAAAGCATGTATGAGCCAGAATCTAGATATATCTTGCCATTAATGCTTTAGAAATGTAAACCCTACATAAAAGTAACCCAAACAAACTCAATTAGTTATATTTGATCCAAAGAGAGATTAATTGTATTTATAAACACAAAAGAGCTGCCATAAAGACCAATTTTCAATCTAGTGTGAACATTTGTAGAAATAGAGACCATGGTAGCATGTAAGCAATAATTAAAGGAGGAGATGAAGCTCTACTTGTAGATAGATAATGAGGGACGTGTATTCAAGGAAACTAAATTGGACACTAAGACCCTAAATTCCCCATGCATTAGGAATTGGTTTAAACTCTTCTTCATGGTGGAGTTGAATCCAATCACAAAGGAGGAGCAGAGAATTGCCATGGTGAGCTAGAGGCATTATGACTTGGTTTTTATTCAGATGATCGGGCTTCACTATGCCACTACAAAACTTGAGGTACTATATTGTATAAATGTCCTTGCTCCTATCTTTGTTTATTTTAGGGTAGATAATGATTGGATCATTTGAGAAGGGATTTCTAAGAGGATAGCTTACATTTCCCCTATAGCCTTTGAAAAATATTAGAAGCTCCTAATCCCCCATGTTGACCTGTCTAAAATAAAGGAATGGAGCTCCAAGCATGATTTGGACACTGTCGTTAGACCTTGGTTACTCCAAGGAACCCATGTCTTCAAGGATTTTGAGGGTAAAATTACAATAATATAATTTAGGGAGGACATTAGGTTGATCATGACCTTGTTTAACTAAGCCTTGGGAGCCCCTTCAACCACCTATGTAATCAAAATCTGGGTCCCCTATGTGTATTACATGGTAGAAGAGAAGCTTACCCCTCTATTTGGAGATTTGATTAGTGTCTTCTTAGCTAGGTAGTTCACTGCCATCAAAAGGGAAATTGCCAAATAATTCTATATGATTTCATATTTGATGGATGCCGTTCTTGCATCCATCAAATTCCTTGGCATAAATAATTAGTCCCTAAAGGGAAGAACTACCATTTCCCATCATTAATCTAAATTTCACATCTTTAAATATAGGAACCACATGCAATTTATTTGTGATTGTGTCTACCTAGCCATAGTGGAGGCTATCATAGGTGTTCCCATGCATAGAGTCCATCCACTAATCAAGAAGTATGTTGAAATGATGGGTGACATCTGGTACTACCCTAACTGCATACATATCAAGATTGAGGAGGAGTTGTCCCAACCATATAGATTACCTATGTATATACTGATTAAAATTTCTAAATAAGAGATTTCTTCCCAACTCATTAATGGAGTTGATGGAATCTATACAGAGAAGAGGAAGGATCTTCTCCACCCCTTCCCCTTGATTATTGGAAGGACCATATTGAAGGACTAGAAATAAGTGGACACCATGTCCAAGCATAGGGACTAATTTGGGTTTCAACTTGATGAACTTAAAATGTGGGACCCAAAGAACATAATAGGTGAACATCTAAAGGAGAAGCTACCCAAGCTTAAATACATGCATCATCTCATTATTTATGACACCATTTACATTAAAACCAAGAACTATGAGGAGGTGTTGGCTAGAATCAAGGGGCACAACATCAAACTTGAACACAGGTTGACCAAGGATGAAAAGGGATCTAGAGAGGCATGAAAGATGCATCCTCTATAGTATCACTTGCTACATGGACCATTTGAGACAACCCATGATCAACCCCAATAAGATCATCCATAACCTCAAAGGAAGATTATGCAAGAACAAGGTGAACAAGGTTGTGGTAAAGAGAAATTAGAAGAGTTGAAATTGGAAGAGAGACCTAGGGAAGGGCCCTCATATTCAACACTGACCCAAAGGCCACTTTACCCTATTGAACACATAGATTTGATTGCCTTAGAGTTGCATGCGACACTTGAGGGTGATCTCTAGGTACTTGTAGAGGCATATGACACATATGAAGAAGGGGAGCAAATGTAAGAAGATCAAGCCTATGTAGGGGAGCCTAGGAAGGATAAAGGGAAAGAGCTTACTTTGGTATGGTCCCATTGGCTCCTAAGGAGAAGAGGAAAGGAAAAATGGCTTTGGGCCCTATTGGACCCAAAAAACTAAGGCCAACTCTCACACATCCTACTAGTGAGATCAACCTATTTAGTGATGAATTACCCATTCATAGGCTATTCATCCCTAACTGGTTCATTTATGAGAAATTATAGAAGATTCCTTCTATCTCTCACTCATGTGTACTCACAAAGGTTGCCAATATTGAAGTACATGATGACATCAATCAATGGATTAGGGTTATGGTAAAGGAGAAGGAAGAAAGAAGAATTATGGCCACTCCAAGACTAGAGAGTATGAAAATGGATTCTCTAGGAGCATCATGAAGCATAGGTGTAGAGGTTACACAACCTCTTAAATTCACATGATCATCCATCACCATGTAGTTTAATCTAGAGAGAGATGGATTGGAGAGGGTCACCACTAGGAAGGCCATGGTGGGAGTAGAGGAATTCACCTTTTAGAAGGTGGAACATTTTGTAAGATTGACCCTAGTTGGGTGGAAATAGCTTGGTGAAGCTATCATCCATGAGGAAGATGTTGAGATCTTGATTGAGGTTCAATCATCTCAAGTAAAGGCTGGGGTCCAAGGGATGAAATAAATGATTCAAAAATTGGAAAGAGAGAAGGAAAACTTGGAAACTTAAGCCATTTTGTTGGTCCCTAATGCCATGATAGACATGTTTGAGGCCTTATTTTTTGATATTTTTAATACTTTGAATTCACTAAAGCTAAGGTAGGATGCCCTAAGCCAAAAAGGTGAGATAGCCAAGGAGTTAATAACAAAGTGGTAGAAAATAGAAGACCAGGTAAGGGATCTCATTGACATGATGATTAAGAATAAGATTCCTAAGTTTAAAACTATCAGATTGGCTCATTTAAATAATATCATAGGAATAATCATGGACAAGGTACAAGGTCTAAGTACTTGGACAAAGAATTTGAATAGGATTTTGGCAGATGATAAAGGATTTATCATTACGATTGAGTAGCTCCTAGGAACAATGTTGTTAAATCCTACCAAGACCACTACACTTGGAATCATTAATGATGCTAAATTCAAGCACAAGGTCACTTTGGTAATGCAGTTAGTAAGGAGTAAGAGCCAGGGATAGTCTAGAAGGGATAATAGAAGAATTTTGGACATGATTTTCATAGCAAAAGAGAAAATTGTAGAGGCAATGAGAATTAAGGAAGCCATGCCCAGGGATGACTAAGACTTGGTTGAGTTGGTAGATCAAGAATAGGTTTGCCTATTGAAGCTAGCTATGGACATGGAACTCATCAAAGACCAACACCATAGGGAATTAGAACTACTATAGAATCAATAGAGGGAATCTTTGATAATGGGCCCACCTAGTAGCTAATATTCCTTTTATATAAACATTGTAATATCTAGAATAAGATTATTTTTTTGTAAGGCATATGCTAGTCTGTTAGCATATTGCCCCAAGGTTAGTCTAATTATGGAAAATAAGTGTATCTTAGAAATTTTAAGGACAACTATCCTTATCTTTTGTACACTTGTATATTATAACTAACCAAGGCACTGCCTTGTCTTTTTATAAAAAGCATGTCTCACCATCTTGTAGAGGAGAGAATTCTTGAGAAAATTTTATACACTTGAATCAATTAATATAATCAAGGAGTTTTGCAAAGATTGTCCACATTTGATATGTCAATTGCTAATATAGATTTTCTCTCAATTGCTAGTTTTATGTCTTGAAATTGAATAGTTTCTTTGAATTTGGGTTGCATTTTCTAACCACAGGGATTATAATTTGTGTATATGATAGATTAGTTATAGGATATTAGGTTTTGATTCATTTTATTTTTCTTTGTATTTTGTTGTGCAAATGCTATTTGATTGTAGTAGCAAATCTTTAAAAGTAAACCTAGATCTTGTGATTCTTTACAGTATCCTTTGAATTTTGCCTTTTATATAGTGAAATTTGAGCTTAGGCTATGTTGCATTATATATTGGTTGAATACATACTCAATTATAATTGATGCTTTGTCATGATATTTGAAACTAAGATTGATAATCACTATTCTCTTTTCTACCTTTCCCTTCTCTTTGCTCCTTTTTTTACACTAGACCACTTTATTTTAAACTTCATTATAAATATTCATCTACATTAGTATTTAGCTTAAGTATGGGTCATAATTCACTAAGCATTATCATAGATTTTCTGTAATTAATAAAGAACAGATCATTATGGCTTCAAACCATCACTGATTATAAATTTATGGAACACTAATACATATCTCTACCATTATTTCACTATAGGTGACATAAATTTGCCATAAATTTCTACTCATGCCATGAATTCCTATAATTCTAAAATGAGAAGTGCTCTTTGAACACTAAGAAACCTTGTGGTACACATAGAGGCATTAACACATGGCTACATATCTTTCAAGTGAAGAATAATTTTCTGTGACCACCTTCACCATTGTATTCCCTTGACATTTGGATATCATCATAAAATGTTTGGAGAGAAATAATCATGATTTATCCTTATGAAATTACTCATAAAAATCATTATTCAGGGTAATTTGGTGCTGAGATCTCTAAACCCTAAAACTTGCAAATTTGAACTTCTCCAATTTTTGCCTTGAAATTCTAATTTAGGAAGGTGTATAAAGGTAATATAAAAGGTGAAAGGTAAATTAATGGTTTGGGATAATTCGATAGTCCATCTACACAAATTTTTTTTATGTAGGTCAATTTCGACCAACATTTCTGGGGACCTCCTAGGATTGCATGCCTTATTATGCAAAAGACTAGTTGATTTAGTCTATCCCTTGGGATTATGGGGTCATAAAAGTCTCTCTCTATTTGGTTTTCAATTTTTCGTAGGGATGATTTTTTTTGATTAGAACTCTCAAAACAACAAGGATAACCTAAAATAAAACAACAATGTGCACAAATCACTTAGGGAAGGGAAACACACAACAAAAGGGAAATGTGCACAAGGCACTTAGATAAAATAATAAAATCTACTATGTACAACTAAAAATCACATATAATTTCTTCCTAGATCAAATGGGAAGATTTTAACATCATTTACTTGTAGTGGATAGCGATAAGAGGCACCCTACTTTTGTGAGCTCATGCTAGGTAGAATAAGATGCCTAATTGTTGACTCCTTTGGCTTGCTCCTTGATGGATGGAGAGGGACAGAAATGTCTCCAATGTAGAAAAAATACCTTATTGGTTCAAGACTTGCTTCATGTTGCTCATCACTCTTGAGAAAGTCTTATAAAAGGACTTCATTCAAGTTCTTAGGAACAACTGTATTTTGTTCACTTGGTGGCTCAAAAAGACCATATTCTTCCACCTTTTTCTTGTGAAAATTAGAATTGTTCATGCTTGGATCAGTGCACTCATAGTTTTTTGGAAGAAGGACATGTCTCTTATCCTCCTCAAACTCTTTGGTTATGGCATTGAATTGCTGTCACAACTCTTCAAGATCTTCATTGGTATGTTTCTCAAATTGTATCACTTGAGAACTTGGGATGTCTCCTTCATCAATCTCACTCAAAATTCCATCTTATTTTTTAACTATAAATGAGGGTTGATTTGATCAACCAAGGTCTAAAACATGACACTTGTCTTGATCAAGGTCTGAGTTATATTAATATAGCTCCAACTTACCATGGTTATCTTCAATTGATACCTCATCTTGAAGTAGACCAACTTTTGGTACATGGTTCTAATCCTCTTTTCATCTATGTAGAATATACATTTAGTTGTCCTTTCAAGGTCTACCCCATATTCAACTTGAGGATTGTCCTCTTCAGGCTATAATTCATTAGTGTCAAAGGCATGCTAAGAAGACTAGTCCAAACCTATTTTTTCCTCCTCTGAATGAAGTGGGATGCCTATTATGATCTATTCATCATAGACAATTGTATTGTTCTCTTGTGGCTCACCTATGACTATAAGCTCCTCCTCTATCCTTGGTAAAATAGGTTCTTTCTCTAAGAGGGAGATGGTGGGAGGGTGAAGAGGTTCACTTTGCTTGCAAATTAGGATAGTAATGTTAAGTTTTGGAGCTAAAAGCTTCACTAGGATGCTAATCAGGAGGTTGCTGAGTTCAACCAATAATTGGCATCTACAGTATTGCCAATGTCGGTTAGGCAGGGACTAGGGATCAGTCGATGTCAGTTAGGAGTAGACCAACCAAAACCAACGTCGGTCACCTATGCGTGTGCATGCATTTCTAGAATGTATTTCTAGAATTAGACTCATCTAATTTTAAGAGGTCTGAGAGTGTTTGCATGTGAAGACTAATTTAAGTCTTGAGTCTGTGTTTCTAATTATTGTAATTAGAAGTCTAATTATTGTATGCTTGGGATCCTATATAAGAGACCCATGAGGCATGTATTGTAATTAAGGCAAGTAAAGCATTGAAGCAAGAAAGCAAGGTCAAAGGAGATCTACAAGGTGCAAGGTCAAGGAGATCAGCTGAAGCTATCGAGGGGATAACAACTCAGGTTGTTAAGTTAGTTGTGGTTGAGAAAGAGAGAGAGAACTCTTGAGTGAAATACTGTAGATCCAAGAGGTGTGAGGAGGAGAGGAAGATTTATTTATTGTATTCAAGAAGAGTGTTAATATAGATAGTATTGTTTCTCATATTCTTTACTATTTCAAGTTTCTATTTATTTAATCATTCTGGTTCAATTCTGTGTTTGATTGCTTATAGAAAAGTAATCAATTGTGCTCCTAATCCTGACAAGTTCCATTCCAACTATGGATCTTGAGAGGTTTCTTTGGTGGATCTTGATGAGAGGAGAGGGATTCCTGTATCTCTTGTAAATCAATCTCATTAAGCTAATCTATGCATAAACCACTTTCCTTTTAAACCAAAACTTCCTCCTTTTCCAAGACTAATTCTTGGGTTACCACAACTAGTACCTCCTCCTTCATCCCTATACCTTCCTTGAATAATTTCCATGAGGCAAATGTATGGGGTAAAACCACCTTGTTATCTTATTATTCTTGAATAGGCCTAAGAGAGAGTGGTCTCACTAGTGAGGGCATGGTATAACCATTCTCATTGGCATAGGGAGAGAACCATGGTGGGATGGATTCATGATCTTGAAGGTGAGTGAGTGTATGGATAGGAGAGGGTAAAATATTTTATTTTTATTTGATATGTTCTCCCTCCCAACTCTATAACAACTCATCAATGGATAATACCCACTCTTTCATCTATAGCTTCTCAACATGTGGATAGTTGCCTTCTTTAATGGATGCCCACACACTCCAAAACTCATGAAAGAAGCTCTTTATCCCCTCCATATAATTAATGGGGAATTATTATTTAAGTCAAACCTCCTTATTTATTTTCATTATTGTTTTTTCTTGGTCCAATATTGCTTCTCTAATTCTTGACAAGGATGGGCCTTGTCAAGGTTGGCTAGGGGGCTGATTTAAAACTCTTGGAGACTGAGCTTGAGGCTCTTAGAGGGGAGAGGAAACATATGATTGATTTAAATTAGATTGATGATATTCATAAGATATCAACACACTATCCAAGCTTTAGACCATGCCTCTCATCATCACTATTTCCTCCCTCTCAAAAACTACCCATTGTTTATACTCACAAACTGACCACCTATTCTTGACCAACTGAAGAGAACTCCTTACCTCTTGTAAAAAATGGATAAGGATGACCAAAAAAATTTATAAAACTATAAAAATATCCCTGATCAACTCCATATAATCTACTAATGCTTTCTTGAATCTTGACAAGGATGTAACATGATAAACATAGTCTTAACAAGGGGGATTAAAGGGCTGATTTGAATGTGAAGGATGATGATTTTGGTCATACGTAGGGATGGGAAGGAAGCAAAGGCCATGATATGGTTGATAGGTTTCTTGAGGGCCACTTGGGGGAAACACATAAACATTATTAGCTTGATAGGAGTGATGTTGAGTTAGAGAATTAGCATGTTGATCAAAAAGTGTTTGAGTATACATACCAAGGTTCTAATTTTGGGCACTTAGACTACTTGACCAACTGATGTTCATAGTGGAGTCACCATTGATGTTTTAAAACATTCCTTCAAAGGCTAATTATACTAAATAATAACACCAATAACCCTTCAGTGAAGTGAAGAATGAAGTAATACCACCTGGCTTGCTAGGAACTATTGTAGCATAGAAGTGCATCCTTGTGAGAGGGTTCTTTAGGATCTCTCACTCCTAAATACAAAATGAGATTAACCCTAGGTTGTGGGTATCCTGTGATGGGGTCAAACCTCTAGATAAGGATGGTTTCTCTTGGTAAATCACCTAAACTACTGATTCTACTTGGAAAAGGGGTAGAAGGATTTCAAGGGATGACTAAAATAATAAATAAGGTGATACACAAAAATGAAAGATATTCCAAATTTCATGAAACCAACACTAAGGTAGTTGAAAGATAACCCTCACTCACACAATCTCTCAAACTAGTCATTTTGCATCAATATTTCTAAAACTAGGATCACTAGGCAAGAGGTGGAGTATAGAGGAGTATAAAACTCACACTATACATTTATTAATGACAAAAAAAACATAAATTTATAATTGAAACAATAGTGGAATACTTGTAAAAAGGCAAGAAATAAGGACAATTACCAATGAAGAACAACTTTCACAAAACAATCATACATAAACTGATTAGAGCACTAGATGCACGCAAGAGATAGGAAAAATAAGTTGTCTTATTACTTCAAAGGCTATTTTTAAAATTTTTTGTAGGGTTTTACCTTGTCAAATGAGAGTATATCTTTACAGTGAGAATAAAAGAGAGATGTCTATAAGAAGAGAAGATAAAGAGGAAGGGAAATATTGCAATATTCAATAAATATTCTTCAACCACCTTTTTTGGCCCTTAGGGAATGATCATGCTTTATTTTCTAATCTTCCTTGATCAAAAGGGAATTCAAGAGATTTGATTGGCCTAGAAAGGCACTTGAGGACAAAAGTGTTTTATGATTACGATGTCATCATCCACTATTTGGAGGAAAGGTTTTCCCCTTATAAAAGTCTCATTCAATGCCTTAGAGTTGCTTCCTCTTTCCACTTAACCTCTCCCACTTGAAAAATTCATCACATCTCTCACTTTTTCTTTTATAAGCCTTTAGACACTTGTGAAGGCTTGTTACTTTAACATTTAATGTTTGGAGACCTTGAGGGTGATTTTGATTATCTTATTCAACATCCATTGATGAGTAATGACCTAAAATACACTTTGACAACCATTTTTAACTCCATTAGACTTGTAAATTGAAGCTTTGCTCACATCATAGCCTAGAAAGGCTTCTTGAGGGCCAATAACCACCATTTTAGCTATATGATATTGACCAATTTAAATATACATTTTTTCAAATTAAAACCAACACCATGAAAATAAGGAGAAATAATATTTCCAACTCAATAAGTGGCATTGAAAATGGAGCTATGGATCAAAAGATATGGCTAAAAAATCAACATGCAGTCACACACAATTGCATCAACACCTTCAAAACATGGAAAAATAGAAAATTACAGAGCAAGATATGAACAAAACCCATCATATATTATATTTGTAGAAAGATCTTAAAAATATGCTCAAAAAGGTATTTTCAGTTTTTTGAAATGATAAAAATAACCCCTATCACCTGCCCTCTATGTGTTTTTTGGTGAAAAGTTGGCCAAGTGATAAATCTTCCTGGGAGCATCACTTTGCACCATCACAACATTTTACTAGAAACTCATGCAGCTGTGAAATAAAATGCATTACCTTCTCATACCATCAGAGTATAATAATACAAATTTTCATGGAATTTAAACTCTATATGATCATGTATAAATGGGATTCAAAAGTTCTCATTGGGTAGATTTAGCAACTATGAGATCCATAAAATGAAGTAAAAATTAGTGCAAAAGTTGATTTTCAGTACACATTCTACACGTGGGAGCAAATTATCTACACATTTTTTTGACCTTCACATTCTCCTCACATTTTTATACCATAATTATAATTTCTAAGGTGATTGGAATTCATTTTATCTTGCATAATGGTATTTGAAAATAATTATGTAGGTTGATTTGGCACCTTGAAACACACAAAAATCTATGCACTAGGCAGTTTTCATGACTACGTATCTTTCAAGTGAAGAATAACTTTCTAAAACCACATTCACGATTGTATTTTTTTGACATTTGGATACCATCATACAATTTTTGGAGAGATAATAATGATTTATCCTTATGAAATTGCTCTTGAAAAGTGTTGCACAGGCTGATTTGGTGTTGAGAGCTCTAAACCCTGAAACTTACAAATTTGAACTTTTCCACTTTTTGCCTTGAAATTACGATTTAGGAAGGTGTAAAAATGTCATATACAAGGCAAAAATTTAGTTAATGCTTTTTGATAATGGCATAGTCCATCCACACAAAATTTCTATATGTAAGCCAATTTTGGCCAATAGTAACCATAGAATGAGAGTGTTAGACTATTTATAACATTGGTTTCATTCCATTGAATAGAAGATCTAGAGGCTAAGTATAAAATGTCCAAACATTCCATGGAATTATTGACATATATCTCCTTTTTAGTAAGAGTGATAAAATAATCATCAACAAAGTGATCATTTACCATTTGATTATTAAATTGAGGGAGAACATTTCCTTTAACCAAACCTCTATAGGTGTATTTAACAAGTAGGTAACTAAACCCATATGTTTCCAAAACATAGAGGGAGGGAGAAAGTAGGAAACCTTGCCTAATGGATCTAAAAAGTAATAAATTTTTTATATTGAACTCCATTAATGGTGATACAAGGAAAAACATCTTAAAAAAATATACTAATTGTTTGCACAAATCTTATCATAAAATCTTTGCTTGAAGCATGGACAGGATAAAACAATCTATAATTTTCATGGATATTCTATAACACGACTAAAAACATACAAATTTATTCCAAAAACTCCCCAAGTTCTATGCCATAAAATAATACATAACATGTTGTTTCAAGATGTATTCTAGATCTTATGATTGTCATCCACAACATAGAAATAAATATGTAACCCTTCACTTGTAGTCCATACATGCTACATCCATTGCATATATTACTTCAAACTCTATTTCTTCTCCTAATTTGTATATGACCACAATTCAATGTGAAAAATAAAATCTAATTTATTTAACTTTTAAGAATAAGTACTATGATTGTGATACATGAGTCTTGATCTCTCTCAAGTGTTTTATATAGTAGACTAATTAAAATAAGTATAAACATGCAATCAAATAAAAAAACAAAAAAATAAAAAGAGATAACAAAATACATTAACCTTGAAGAAACTCAATGTGAGAAAATTATAGCAAGTGTGAAGCCATGCTTCCTCATCTCTACTATGTTTTGCAGTTTAAAAGCTTATGCCTTCTTCAGCTTACAAGGACACCAAATGCTCAATGGATCCTACATTTATAATGATCTTAGAAATATTCAATATATGACTTGTTTCTTCATCAAGAGAGACTACTAACTTAGCCATCTTAGTTGTGTAGTCTTCAAAACACTCTGCTCTACATCTTTGACTACCTTTTATGCACTGGACTGAATTCCCATATGTTCACTATGCATGATTATTGTCAATATACCTTATGTTTATAGCAATCTAATTAACACCAAGTTGATACCTTCTTTTGATCACTTCCAATGTCTTTCATAAACTCTATAGGTTCATATATACACGAAAACACCCCCAAGATCGATTCAAGAAGCCCACAAGTCAAGAAACAATGACAAAACATATCCATGTCCGTTAAAATTTATGTAACTAAAAACTGTACTAACAACATGATTTTTTGAATGTGCAATAGTGCTATGGGTTATTTTGAAAATCCATGGCTTGGCTGCAAGAGAATGTCCTACAACTTGTAGAGGCCATAACTTTTGCATAAAGACTTGTATCAAATTGTATTTTTTTAAATTTGAATGATTTTTTGAGAGGAATAAAAATATGTACTTAAAAAATAATTTTAATGCCAACCATATGCTGATTTATCCCTTTTATCATAAATTAGTCATTTTTAGGACTTATTAACTACTGTTTGTGTTTTTTTATCCAAAAAAATATACAGTGAAAAGATGAGGATTTACCTTCTATATTCTCATACAGGACACTAATTTTATCATCATCTTGGATTGTACTTTGTTATTCTCTTTTGGAGAGTGATTACCCAAATTAAAACCTATAAAAATAAGTTTATTAGGAGTCCATAAATCCTCCAAATATTTTTCAACTAAACTTATTGCACTCTTATATGTCTTGGTCTTCCTCTTAGCTAATCCTCTTCGCCCTTTTTCTATAATGCACATGCTTGTAGGCTAGAGTGAAGGTTCCCTTAGGAGATGCTGATACAACATCTTCCTTGATGTTCAAAAAATTTCAACAAGTGATGAAAACATATTGAAAATGTAAATGGTGTTACAAAAAGTCACAATATTCACAAATTGCTCTTATCTTGGTATTAAATTCAAAAATTATAATATATATGGATTGAAAACACAATTCTATTTAAATTTTTTCCCATATCTTGTAATTAAAAAATTGCATAAAAAAAAATCTAATATACATTGAATGAAAAATATTCAATGAATGAAAATGGAAGTCAAAACATACATTCATCATAACCAATAATTTTATTTTGAAGTGATACTCACTATGGATGCACTTCTCACCATCTATTAATGTCTTGATGTCATGCCTCTTCTTCTTCCTCAATGGAAGAATATTTGGGCTCGTGATCATGATTCAAGATGATCATCAACATGTTTAACTACTACTGACATACTAAAACTTGTTTGTATAACCTATTGTAGCCTCACTCCAGCGTATACCATAATTCAAGAGCATGATACAAAATTTTATACAACTATTTATAGGTTCATTATGTGCATACCCAAAGAAAAAAGGCTAATAATTTTGATTAATTGATAAATTAGCTTGTACCTCCATGATTTAATCATGTAAGTTCTTAAATGAATTCCATAAATTTTCATAAGCAACTAGACATGGTACATGATGTAAATATGAATTTAAATGGAGAGGAAAATAAAACCAACATGCTATCAAATTTGTGATACCTTGGTCTTTAACCTATACTTGGATCTCTCTCTTAACATAAAGTACCTCTTCTACCCATGTTTCCAAATGCTACAAGAACTTGGTAATGAAAACATGAAAATTTATATATCTACAAGAACATGAAAACATGTAAAATGATACCATCTCTTTGATGTAACATGTTGTTTATACACGTGATTCAAAACTAAATGAAAAATCCTTATCCACCCTTAATTAGTGAAATACATCCACAATTTATTATACAAATGAGGTTAGTTCCCTTATTTCTTATTTCAAAAATGGAAATGAAAAATTAATTTGTAGGTGCTTACCTAATCAACATCTTAGCTATGCAAAAATATATCCAAGAAACCCATATTGAATGCTTACTATTACCTACTTGCAAAGGTGATGATGACTTCTATGGGATACTCCTTACTGATGGTTTTCATCTAATAACTCTTCAAACAAATGAAAAGTAATAATTGAGTTTTGTAACTATCCTTGTAAGGATTTATCTCTCACCATGTTTACCTCTTGGCATGGTGATGGGTGCTCCGATATGGACTACTCCCTCTTGATGGATTCTTCCTTAAATAGTTAGGATTATTAAATTTTATACCTCTTGGCTTATAAGTGTTTCAAAAAATTCCCTCTTATTTGTATATGACTCTTCCTTCTTGGAATTCTCCTGATAACTTTTTGGGTGATGTTGTGGATGAATCTCCCAATATTTTTCATGCCAATGCCCACTCATGTTGCAATGAGTGAAGTGATTCTTTCCCTTTTTATTGGAAAACATGCTCTTCTTTCCCTTCTCCACATTCTAATTTGGAGAGTGGTCTTTATAATTTGTATCCTTCCTATCGAAGTACACATGACTCTTGTTGTTAGATTTATTATTCCAAAACATGGCTATAAATAGGTTATTCCTTACAAAAAACTAATATGGATATGTGTACCAATTTTTTTGTGCTACATGGCCACTCATATTATAATTGATGAAAATAATGGAAGACTTATTCTCTCCATACCTTCTTGGGTTATTATTTGTGTAAGTATGATAGTAATATATTAAAACCTCCTTTGGTATGTTATCTTCTTTTGGGAGATGCTTTAGATTCTTCCTTGATGATTTTATCATTCTAAAAAATTTGTCCTCATCTTGGATTCAACTTGAATTCACTCAAATAGTCACGGGATCAAAATGTGCTACCACCTTCTACATATAGATGGTGTTTTCTTCTCAAAGACTCTTATTTGCCACTTTAAGATGGCACAATGCTACCTTCCTCTTCCTAGAGACCTACCCATTATTTAAATAATAAAACTCCTCATTAGATTTGACATAATAAATGATGCCATTACCTTTCATGCATTATTTTATTGAGTTAGTGGCTTGGGTACTTTAGCTTTGCAAGCTTGTATTTATTCAACTATTTTGGAACATTATTTAACTCATTATTTACCACTAAAATATCCAAAACCTACATATCAAGGAATTTCCTCAACCTATATGGGATTAGTCATTCCTTACCCATTGATTCCAAGTCTCTTTTCATCATAACCAAGCTTGGTTAGAAAATTAGAGCCAAATCCCTTAGTATACTTCTCAAATTTAATGAAGGACACATCTAGATGTTGATGGGAAGAAATAAAATATGGTGGAGAGCTTACTTTGCATACCTCACTCATGGGTTGATTGTATTTGTTATAAGTTTATCTTATTTGTATGGTAGAATATTATCTCTCCTTCACTCTACATTCATCTTGTAACTTTTCCAACCTCTCTTCTTTGTTTTTCAACTCAAATTTCAACTCCTAAATGATTTCCATGAGAAATTATCCATGGATCAAAAATTTATCTTGTAGCTCTTGATTCTCATCTTCCAAGGGCTAATTTTTTTTTCTTAATTCAAAAATTTCCATTTGAATTTGCTAGTTTTTATCTTCATGTTCTTGAAGCCTTTCTCTCTTCAAATATTTTACCATGGTTGAAATGTTATAACAAAAAAAATTTGCACTTCCTTGTCAAACAAAAATAATGGTAGAATATACAACACAATGCAGAAGTATGTTAGCAAACAATTTCAAGGTAAAAGAAAAACCTACTCTAATACCACATGATCCGTAATTGGCATGGATATTCTATAACACACTTAAAAAATATAGATTTATTCCAAAAAGAGTTGTCCTCGAGTTTTATGCGATAGAATAATACCCAAAATTCTATTTTAGATTTATTCTAGATCTTATTAATGTCATCTACAACACAAAAATGAATATTCAACCATTCACATGAAATACACACATGATACATCTATTACATACATTCATTCACACTCTACCCATGCTTCTACTCCATACATGACTGTAATTCAATGTGCTTGTTTAGAAGTGTAAAATTAATTTAAAGCTATTTAACCCTTAAGAACAAGTACAATGATTATTATATATGGGTATTGAGATATCTTAAATGTTTTAGATAGTATCATATTTGAAATAATTTGAAAAATTCAATTAAATAAACAAATACAACAACAAAGAGATAACGTAAGACATTAACCTAGAGAAACTCAATGTGAGAAAACACCAACAAGAGTGAAACAATGCTTCTTCATATTTACTATTTCATACGATTTAAAAGATTATGACTTCTTGGGATTACAAGGACACAAAATCCTTAATGGATCCTACCCTTTTAATGATCTCTGCACTCTTTAATAGATGACTTTATTCTTCAGCAAGAGACACTATTTAACATAATGATTCTTAGTTATGGACTATTAAAAACACTTTACTCTACATCTTTGACTACCTTCTATGCATTGGACTAAATTCTTGTACCTACAATGTGCCTAAATTCTTCCAATCTACCTTAGTTTTGTAGGAATCTACTCACCAGTAATTGAATGCCTTCTTCCAATCAAATCCGATGTCTTCCATGAATTCTACATGTTCATATAAACAAGAACATCCCTCAAGCTCAAATTAGGAATCCCAAGAGTTGAGAAATGAAGAAACAAAATATCTATATCCATTTAACTTATTGTAACTGAAACATGATATGGCACTACACCTTTTTTTGACAACATGCAACAACAATGTGGGTTTTTTTTTGAAAATTCATGGCTCGCCAATGGGAAAATGTCCTGTAACTTCCAAAGGATATAACATTTGTATACAAACTCATATTGACATGTATTTTTTTTTGATCTTATATAATTTTCAAACGGAATAAAAATATATAATAAAAAATAACCTTTATTTAAAATCATATTATGATATACCCCTTTTATTAGAAACTATTCATTTTCAAGACTCATTAACCACTGTTTGACAATTGATTGACTTACTGACTGATTTGGATGATCTTATTGATCTAAAATTTGGATCATAAATGACCATTACATTTGGTCATATGCATTCCTATAATTAATCTTGATGAACAAGGATTTTTATTACGAGGAGACAACGCATGCCATCTATTCTCAAATTGTAATAACATTATTTAAAATGTATCTATTATGAACAAACCCAATTTATTCTAGGCAGATTATGAGAATAAATAAGAATCTCACCTTAAGAGAAAGGGATATAGATACTATCTTGTAAGATACATTTAAAATGGTAATTGAATGCTAGTTGGTAATGAGTTGTAGGTTCTCCACCCTAATAATGAACTTTATGTTTTCTTGATTGAGAGTTGGTTTGAATAACCTTCAAATAGAATTTTTAAAATTATGAACCTTAATATCACACATAAATTGGTGTAATTCAAAAGGAAGTTTTTCAATGGTAGGTCCCTTGTCAATAATCATGTGTTAACCAGATTCATGAAGTTATTCTATTAATAAAATTTGATCACAAGTCACTCACTAGCCATCATAAAGTTTGTAAGGAGCACATTTTAGACACATTGTGAGGCCCTCCTCATGGTGTGGGGTAGATGATTGAGCTATAAAAACTCCATGGTAATGGGAGATAAAATCTCTAAAAATATAAATAAGTTTCATCAAATTTTGGTTAGATTCACTAATGGATTTCACCTTGTCCATTGCTTTCCTGGAGTGAACAAGGGAAAATAATTCTTTATAAGTGTGGTATCCAATTTTAAACCACTACATACATGCATAGATTTGGTCACCATGGGATCGATAATTTTTTTTGACTTTGAGATTATGTATCATTTAGTATCTTCCTTATGTAAGTGTTTATTAATATGAGACCTCTTAAAATCATGTGAAGCTTATAGGGATTCATAGTGTGATGCACTATGGGCTTTACATAAATACTCAACCTATTTCCTATTACAAATACAAATAAATTTTACTACTTCAGAGATACAAACCTCCCAGCATTCAATAGAAATAGAATCATGAGCAAGACAAGGGGAAAGGTTCCATATTATAATGATATGGGCATGAGTCTATTCATGCTAGAGGTGAATAGTGTTGAAATCAAACTATGAGTTTATTTTTTTGACTTAAGCAGCAATCCATTCAATACCAAACTTAATGGGAGATTGGTATGAAATAATTTATCTTAGAATGACACTGATATGATGATGAAATTTGATGACACAAGTGAATAAGTTATGCTCTGAAAAGAGAGCTATATCTAAGCTTTTCACCATCCCATTGCCACTTTGACTAAATTTATACCAAGTAAACCAAGGGGTGATTGATGGGAAATAGTGGTGGTGGTTGGGATATGATTGTAGACATGTAAATTTGGCCACCAATGGCTTTGCATCAGATTATTAGACCAATTTTTACCAATCATCAAACTTTTAACCTAAAAATTTCTATTAGTCTCGAATTTAGCTTTATAACCTTGTATTTAATCAATTTGTCTTGTTAAATCAATTAAACAAGGCAAATACACACATTGAATTAATCTAAATCAAACAAATGACTAAATTCCTAAAAAGAAATAATTGACTTGCACATCTTAATCAAAATCAATTAACAAGTTAAATCAATTTCAAATCCTAATTGAGTTCATTTATGAGCTAATAAATCAATTACTAAAAAATAAATTCATGATAATTTTAGAATATCATAGAACACACTCATTATCTTTGTGAGTTATCACTTTTGGAAAATATCTAAAAGAATATTCTAGGAATATGCTAAACTTAAGCAAAGTTAATAAACTCAACCATGATTAGATTTAACCCATTCCAAGGGATTTGAAAGCCTATATAATCAAGCTAAGAGATATTCATTTGGATAGCTCAATCAAAATAGCGTTATAATGCAAGAATAGATTCATGAAGCTAAAAGGCTAGTATTATAATGTCAAAATTGAGCCAAAGCCATCAAGCCATTGAATCAATCAAACCAGAAATCAAATCAAGCAATCAATAATGGTGCACAAAGAAGATGATGTTAGCCATATGTCATTAATGAAGACTTATTATGCATAAATTGAGCAATCCAACTGAATTATTATTTGAAGCTATCAAGGATTTGGTAAGGAATTTGTGTTTTTATGTTTATATTTCTCATTTCCTTTCATGTTTTATTGAGTTCTCATTTGGTTTATTCATTATGTTCCCCCCATGATTAGGTATAAAGGATGTTAGATTGTTAGTGAGTTCATTTTTCATTGTTTTTGAGATTAACTCTAGACTAACCTCCTTTGAGTTAAAATCCTAGATCACAAATGACACATTCGGTGGGACACGATTGTGCAACCCACATATTCAAACAAAAATAGTTGTTAAAATATATCTTTTTTTAATCCATTTACTATTTATTTTTAAATTTTTGATAATATTTTTTTTACTATTTTTATATTAATTCTCTCAAAATTTCATTAAAATATGATTTATAGTTTAAAATTTATGACTATTGTAGTGACTGCCATTTTTTATTTTTTAATTTTTTGGTAAAAATGATTAGTATAGAGATAATAAATTTATGTTATTCAATATTTTGACTTGAATTTTTTTAGAGAGGTGTGCCTTGAACCTATAATAACCTAAAAAATTTCATGACAAATAAATGTTAGGTTGTGGAGCTAAAAGCTTCACTAATGCAGACATGGAGGAGGTTTCAGGAAGGTTGCTGAGTGTTACTGTCACCAGCATCGATCAGGCCAACTGACATCGACAGGGAGGAGACAGGAAGGCAACCAATGTCGACACCCCCCAGGTAGATAGGGACCGACGTCGGTCACCTGTGTGGTTCGAGCTGCGAGTATGTTACGGGCAGTTAGCTAATGAACCAAGTGTTTGCATGTCAAGAGCGAAATTTAGACTAGAACCTGCGGATCTAATTATTGTAATTAGGTGTCTAATTATTGTTTACATGAGATCTATTTAAGAGACTTATTAGTTGTATTGTAAATTTGTTCTAGAGAGTAAGAGAGCAAATAAGCTCCTTCAGAGAGAGAAGAGCAATGGTGTGTTCTTCCTAGTGCCACAGTACCAAGTGTGGGTGCTAGATTAGAGAATCAGCAGGGTTCTTTAGGAGTGTATGATCTTGGTCATCAGGTGAGTATGGCTACGATAGGAGATCTACATGGTGAGTAAGATAATTGATCTGCAGGTGTATGTGTGTGCAAGGTCAAGGTTCACAGGTGTGCAGAACCAGATTGATTTGTAGGTGTGCAAGATCAGATAGGATAGCAACACAACAGGGAGCAGGATTAGGTGGGATCTACTTGGAGTACAGTGTGTACTCAGAAAGAGAGCAAAGAGGAAGGCAAGGAAGATCCTTCCATAAGTAAAATCAGATTGAGGTGCACGTTGTTGCAGGTTTAGGGGAGATCTACTTGAAGTACATTTGTGTACTTGTGGAGTGTGTGGAGCACTTGTGGAGTGCGTGGAGCACATGTGTACTAGCAGTAGTGGATACTAGATAGTTGGAGGTGAACACCGACTCTGTGTTTGAGTTGGGTGTTGGGACCTAAGAGAGAGCTTTGAGGGAAGATTTACTGTTTATGCCCTAGAGGTGTGGGAGGAAGAAGAACTATGGCAGCCTTCTTTGTTGTATTTCCTTCTGAAAGAGTTTTAATACAAGTTGTATATTATCTCTCATATCATGTGTTATTTTTGAATTCTAGTTACTTGTGTATTCTAGTTAATTTCCGCATGTTAAGTTGCCTGGTAATCAATTGTGTGTTTCCGTTATATTTATCGCAACAAGTGGTATCAGAGCTAAGGTTGCAGGGAGCAAGTTTTGTGTTTGATTATAGGTCACTCTCAGGGGTTTTTGATTGAGTGGGAGTAGAGCAATGGTAGATCAAAGTAAGCTAAGAATGGAGGAGTTGAAAAGCACAGATGGTCACTTACGATCCTATGGAAAGAAAGAGTAGGTAAAAGAAGATTGTTGGTTGGTAGCATATCAGCATGAAAAAACTAAAGATACAGATGTTACAGGTGTTGTTGTACAAGATGCTCTGGGAGGCTTCTTGGATAAAGTTAAATCTTGGATAACAGATTCTATTGCCTCTTTCCATGCAGCCCTAGGGAGAGGAGCTGGTGAGCCTTGCCAAAGAATTGGCAAAGGGGAAGTGAAGCTGAAATTGTAGGTGGTCAACACTTGGGTGTTGAAGGATGTCATGCAGGTCCCAGGTTTGGAGATGTGGCTAATTTCTTTAGAAAAGTTGGGTGATGAGAGATGCACAAGAACTCTCACAGTGGATGCACTTGAATTAGCTGGTGGTAAGAAAATAGGTACTCTTTATCTACTTGTTTATATTACTGATTCTTCTTCTATTGTGGAGACGTGGCTTTGTAGGCTTGGTCACATGAGCAAGAAGGATATGCATGTTCTTAAGCAAAAGACATATATATTTGACAGGCTTAAGAACTAGAAAGCCTTGGTGTTTATGGAGGAGATGGCGGATAGAGACCAGTGGATGGGGTTGGATACTTCTGAGCAGGGCAGTTTGGACATGGGTCTTGATTCAAAGAAGCTCACAGGTAAAAAGTCATCACTCACAGGCAAACACAGGTACCAGCATCGATAGGAGGACCGATGTCGGTAGTAGGTAAGACCAATGTTAGTCAAGAGGACCGATGTTGGCAAACACTGATGTTGGTAGGGTTAGTAGTCAGGACAGGCGCATGGAACTGATATCAGTTGGATGTAGACTGTGTGGTGACTGAGGTCGATCACTATAACAGATTTTGGGCAGATAGCAAGCAATCAAGGAGTCTCAAATGCCCATATGGAGGACTGAAGGTGGTAAGTAAGCCTTAAATTCATTATTCTTCTTCTTTATACTAGTTGCTGACTGCAGAGTAGAAAGGATCTAGGAAATAGTGGGAGCATGGCAAGAATATCATGCAAAACCAAGCGGGAGATTTGGTAGGGTTGCCAGCCGATATGAAAGCACAGAGATGAATGGATACCTTAGTTGAAGAATAGAGTGAATGGACACGTGAGATGAAAGACTAGGTCATATGGTCTTGAGGAAGCTGTAGGACAGTGGTACAGGGTTTGACAGGTGGATGACAAAACAGGGCTTTAGTCAATGTCAGGGTAACTACTGTGGTTTGTCTTACTAGGGGGATGATGGTCATGACATTATCCTGTTATTGTATATGGATGGTATGTTTGCTAGTAGGTTTGTACATACAGGGTTTTGCTAAGCTAAGGGTAAGATTAGTTCAGTGGTTTGCTATGAAGAATTTGGAGCAGTGAAATTCTTTGGCATGGGAGACATGGGAGATCACAGGTTGATTTTGTCTCTAGTGGGAGCTGATGTGAATCAAGTGTTGGTGAGGTTTAGGATGCAGGACTAGAGCACACTAAGGGCTAGACATTTTAGTGTCTGAAATCACATGAGGTTTGGTATAGGCCTGAGTTTGCCCAAGCAGTGGGTGTTGTCAGAGAGTTAGGAGCCAATTCAGGGAAGTGGGTTCTCAGGTATTTGAGAGGGACCAATAGCAGGTATACATGTAGGGTCAGGACTTCACTACATGGGTTTGTAGGTTTGGATGTGGTAGGGTACTCAGATGATAGGAGGTGCACCACAGGTTGTGTGGTGGGTGGTCTTCAGGGTTGAGCTTGAAGAGGGATACAAGCTAGGAAATAGATTAGATAGGGTACAGGTACAGGTATAGTGTAGCTATTTATCTCCAAGTGGGAGATTATTAGGTTGTGGAGCTAAAATCTTCACTAATGTAGACATGGAGGAGGTTTCAAGAAGGTTGTTGAGTGTTACTGTCGCCAGTGTCGGTCAAGCCAACCAATGTTAGCAGGGAGGAGACAGAAAGGCAATCGACGTCAGTCAAAAGTTGACTGGTGTCTGCACCCCCCAGGGAGATAGGGACCGATGTTAGTCACCTGTGTGGTTTGAGTTGTGAGTATGTTACGAGAAGTTAGCTAACGAACCAAGTGTTTGCATGTCAAGAGCCAAATTTAGACTAGAAGCTGTAGATCTAATTATTGTAATTAGGTGTCTAATTATTGTTTGCATGAGATCTATTTAAGAGACTCATTAGTTGTATTGTAAATTTGTGCTAGAAAGTAAGAGAGCAAATAAGCTCCTTCAGAGAGAGGAGAGCAATGGTGTGTTCCTCCTAGTGCCACAGTACCAAGTGTGGGTGCTGGATTGGAGAATCAACAGGGTTCTTTAGGAGTGTATGATCTTGGTCATCAGGTGAGCATGGCTACGATAGGAGATCTACATGGTGAGTAAGATAATTGATCTGTAGGTGTATGTGTGTGTAAGGTCAAGGTTCACAGGTGTGCAGAACTAGATTGATTTACAGGTGTGCAAGATCAGATAGGATAGCAACACAATAGGGAGCAGGATCAGGTGGGATCTACTTGGAGTACAGTGTGTACTCAAAAAGAGAGCAAAGAGGAAGGCAAGGAAGATCCTTCCATAAGTAAGATCAGATTGAGGTGCAAGTTGTTCCAAGTTTAGGGGAGATCTACTTGAAGTACATTTGTGTACTTGTGGAGTGTGTGGAGCATAGTTGTACTGATAGTAGTGGATACTGGCTGGTTGGAGGTGAACACCAACTTTGTGTTTGAGTTGGGTGTTGGGACCTAAGAGAGAGAGCTTTGAGGGAAGATTTAGTGTTTATGCCCTAGAGGTGTGGGAGCCCTAGAGGTGTGTAAGGAAGAAGAACTGTGGTAGCCTTCTTTGTTGTATTTCTTTCCGAAAGAGTTTTAATACAAGTTGTGTATTGTCTCTTATATCATGTGTTATTTCTGAATTCTAGTTACTTGTGTATTCTGGTTAATTTCCGCATGTTAAGTTGCTTGGTAATCAATTGTGTGCTTCCGTTATATTTATCCCAACAACAAATATATATTTTAAAAGTTATGGTTAAAATACTAACTATAGGTTTTTATATTTTATGTGTTCAATTTTATTTGTTTTAACCTTCTATCTTGTTGTTTGCATGTTTCAAAGATTTAATTTCTTTGAGATTTATTGAGATTTTTATTAATATTTTTTTATAGTCTTTGCCTAACCTAACATTTTTACTTTCTTCAGGTTTTGCCTTCGGATCGATAGATTTTACCATTCAAAGTTGCTTGTCTTATTTGATAAATAAGCTTCAAGACTAAATAAAGAGCTGACCTTTTTCTTGTAGGGCCCATTTTGAAAATCCTCAAAACAAGCTTAATTATTTCTTTCACACTTTTTTTGAGATCTTTAAAAAAGAATTAGGCATTTCACTTTGGGTTTAAAAAGAAAGTTTTGCATGTTTGTGTTAAATGTTTTGATTGTTCTTTCAAAGTTCACAACTTAAAGCCAAGGGACTAAAAGAAAACCACCACACATTTCTTTTAGTTTTATAAAATTGAATACACTTCAAAGTTTTTGAATTTTTTTTCATTATTTGTTTAGTCTAAACTTGTTTGAGTAAATAAGGAGTTGCACATGTATGCTCTCCCATACGTCCCCTTTAGAGAATTTTTGGGATAAAAAGTGCCAACTTAGTTCTAGGTGGTTTGTAATTATTTAAATTTATGCATATTAAAGCCAAGGGGTTAGTAATGAATCTAATCAAACACTTTCAATTTGGTGCAATAAAATTAGCCTCACTTTAATTATTTTTAAACTTGCTTATTGATTGTGTGTTTTAGCAGAAAGAGACATACGTGTATGCTCTCCCATCCATCCCCCTTTAGGAAAATTTTGGGATCAAAATCACCATATCATCACACTTCGAGCCTAATCCAAGGCATATAAAGAATTCCATTTAAATCCTTCTCCAAAAACTTGCAATAGTATTGGGTGATTTTGAGGCGACCATAAAGTCTTTCTATTATGTCATTTATTTCATGCATCTTGGCTTGTGAGGGGGACTTCATTACCTCCCATGAGTTCTTAAAGGAAGATTTGACCTAATGTTTCATCTCCTAGTATCATTTTAAACCCCTCTCCATGGGGGGTATATAAATTGGGATCCCATCCCTAGGATGATAGTTTGAGCGATTAAACCATCTCCATTAGTAAAGACTAAGCCTAAGATGTTTGAGCATATTGGAAATTGCATTACACTGAGTGAGTGATGGATGTAGTGGTTGTAAAAAGGACAATTTTTTTTTACAATAAACCATATGATGTGGACCCAAATGACTTGCTACTTCTCTTGTTTGCTGATGTAAAAGTTGGTAGATATGGGATCTATCTAGAATGATTAAAAACCAATTAGTTTTAGTCAAACCCACTTTGCCACACCTTTGATAGGATTTAGGATGATTATAATTAGTTTTATTTTGGTCATTTATCTTTTTATTGCTTGATGTTTTGAGAGTAAAACTTATGTGTTTGTTTATAACTATGTCAAAGACAAGTTTGTTAATACACCACTCCCTTATTAAAGAGACACTATGCTTGCCATTTTACACCACACTTGTGTCTTACAACTTTTTTTAAACATGTTTGTGTATGTGTTAATTATTTGAGATGGGTACCATTATGTTACCCACATAATTATTAAGTTTGAGCCTTGGAGTCTTTAAAACATAATATTGATGACATCATTAGAGCATGCTTACATCGTTAGGCTACTCATTTTATTTCAAGACTTATTTGACCTTGTATCAAAAACCATTATTTCAAACCAACCAAACCATGTGACAAATTAGTCATTAAGATCTTTTTCATGTGTCATCATGTTATTTAATCTAGTCTAGCTTGTTTATTCCAATCATAGTTTTAAACCATTGAGTTTTCAATTAACCTTTTCAAGTTTGAATTCAAACATTGATTTCTATTTAGGCCTCACTTCGTAGGGAACGATATATAAATATTTATATTTTGGGTTGTGTAACTTAGGTTAATAAATTTTGAAAATTTGAAATCTATTTCTTATTTTTTCATTCAACCTATCCTCACCATTGTTTGTGCCTTTATTTGGGAAAACATAATCCTTTCTCAAGGTGCCTTTTGTCTTTGGCTTATACCAACTGATCATGTCAATGTTTAATTTTGTGTGTTGGGTCTATGTCAAAGTTATTCCAACCTTTTTAGATTATATCAAATCACATCAAACTTTATTTTAAATTATAGCTTTTGATGTCGTTTGGCCAAAATTCCTAGCAGATCATGTTTGTTTGAGCTTAGTTTTTGACTCCACGTTTGGATGAAAGCCTTAACAACTCAACTTTTCCTTTTCCTAGTTTAGAATTTGACATGATGGTTTTATTCAGATGATTAACCTTTTGTGTGTATGATATTTGACATTAGACTATTTTATGCCTATTCTAGCACAAACCATTTTAGAGATATAGCTCCATTTTCAGACCACGTTAGAGATACAACTCCACTTACAACCAAGCTAGATTACATTTGAACCATTTATCCTTCAGACATAGTTTTTTAGAGTTTATAGAACTCTATGCATTTTTTTTGAATCTTTCATCATTTATGCATATATGACGAGCTACACTTATGGTGGAGTCACGCACAATCAAAGTTATGATAGAATGGCTGCACAAATTGACTATAAACAAAACTTGCTTATGATCCAACTCAAGACCTTAATTATTATGAAGAGGTTTATGAGGAGGACTTTTTTGAAGACCCAAATATAGATAATGTTGTTTTGGAGATGGATCCATACCCTCCTTACAATAATCAATACATAGAACATAGTCAAGAACTAGCTTATGACCCAACTCAAGACTTTGATTGGGATGATATGGTTTCTGAGGAAGAATTGGATACTTTGGCTTGGGTGAGTAATCACCCTCCACAATACACTTTTATTTTCCAATAATAGGCTTCCCTAACCCTCTTTTAGATTATATGAGCTACCGAGCTCCACAATATCCAAGGAATACCATTACCATTTTAGGGACTCATCCTTTGGCTTGTGCAAGCAACTAGACTCCATAACACCCTTTCATCATCCTAGGACCTAGTCCTTTAGCTTGTGTGAGAAATCAATCTCCACACTACCCTATTTTTACCATTTCAAGACTTCATATTTTGGCTCATGTGAGTAATCCAACTCCATAATGCCCTACCATTATCTAACCAATAATCAGTGTTAAACTATTACCATATGTTCCTAACTTTAGAAAACCTCAACTAATCCAATTAAAACCTCAACTAGCTATTTAGCCAATTCAATCACAACCCCAACTAATGATTCAACTACAAACCCAACTAGTCTAATCATTACCTATCCAACTGAGCCAATCATTTGAGGACTAAAATATGTTCATAATTGGTATTTTCTAACTTGTTAAAAACTAAGGCTAAGAGAACCAACTGATCCAAGATGTTTTATTGAACCAACCATTTGTGATAAGTCAACCTGTGATGAATCACTTTTCAGTCTTATAACTGTTATTGAGGAGTCTCACTCTGATGAGCCAATATTTACTAAGTCACTTCTTAATAATTATAACCACATTTGGGTAAATTATTACCTTGACCATATGCCTATTTTTCAATAACCTCCCTCTGACAAACTAGTATTTAAGGAGTTATCTCTTGACCTTTTTCTCACTATTGTGGAGTTTTAATTTGACAAACTAATCTTTGTGGAGCTCGTTATGCCATCACATATTGTTACTTATCCAATACCAAGCATTCAACAAGACATCATTATAATAAAGTACCTATCAAATGAAGAATTAAAATTAGATTCAGGTTCTACTCTTGAACTGACATTAGATTTAGGATAAGAAGTAGAATCAACATCAATCTCGACCTCAGATTTAGAGTCCTTTAATTTGGAATCAAATTTAGATATAAATTATGTTCATGACTGTTACAACATTGGTTATGCATGCCTAGAAGACTAGTAATAAAATATTTTTTATCCTTCTATAATTTTTTAGGATGAGTAATTCAACATTAACGCAAGTTCTCCTAGTATCTTCTATGAGGATTATTTATCCTTCCCTCATCCCATTACCATTTCACATGCCACTACTGTCAACCATCATAGCCATGTCATTAACATTCTATATCCCATAAGTGTCTATTGAGATCAACAAAATAACACCTTTTTGAACCACATCCATGGTGACATAACAATTAAAAAAGAGCAAGGAGGTTGAGACCACATTCATATAGTAGAAGAACACTCTTTTAGTGAAACCTTTTTGGAGGTGCTAGGGGAAAATCAAAGTCAAAACTCAACATCTTATAGTGAAACCATTTCAGAGGCGCTTGGGGACAATCAAAGTCAAAAGCCAATGTTACGTAGTGAAACCTTCTTAGAGGTGCTACAAGGCAATCAAGATAATTTCATTGGTAGAAACCTTTTCAAGGTGTCAATATATGAGCACAAAAATTCTTCACTACTTGATGAAGACATTATTAAAGATAAAATCAAAATAGATTCTTATCTATATCATAAACAGATGGTAACTAACGTAGGCCTAAACTATAGAATAATTTGGTGGTCTTATTGAGAGAATATTCAAAATTCTTTAACCCTGCCACATCCAAAGTTATGTTGAATCTAAAATCAACAACATTGTGTGTGCCTAAAAATATTGATCTTCATTTATTTCCCCACCATTATTAATTCCATTAACCTCCACCTTTACATCACTACATCAAACCTATCATCCAAAATTTATCCTTAATTACCATCCATGGCCACACTTTCCTTTGCAGAGGTTAAAAAGATACCTTACCTTGAAGTTTGAAGGAAACAACATCAACAGCTGATGAAGATCACAAAAACATCATTTGCATCCAAATATATAGCTAGTTCTTGATAGAGAAGTTATTCAGATGAGATGTTTGATAGAAATTTACATGATCAACTATTTTGGTTATATCATTTATTGATCAAGATGTGCATCTCCACTTTAGTAGGAACAATAATATTATTTATCATACCCAAGATAGAACCAAATATGTACCATATATATCAAGTTATTAATCTTTTTTCCATTGTTGCATATTCTAACCATTCATATTATCACTTGGGGGAAACCCTCTTACCATTTTATCCAATCTATCAAACCAATCATTATCCTAATCAATCATTATTCTATCATATCCTGTTCTACCATATCATTCCTATCTAGACTAAAGCCTATTTTTAGTTGTCCTATCCAATCTTGTTTTGATCTTGGTTACTTTGGTTCTTCCCACACTTTTTATGAAGGGACTCTAATCAAGTTTCAATAATAAATCAAATTTATGTCTATAATGATAGTTTATGAAAGTAGTGTGATAGTTGATCTGGCAAGATATCTTTCATTCTCTATGCTATATCAAGTTTGTTTATGTGAGCTTGATTATATCACCTACTAGGATGAATTGGTATAATTGATGTATCAATTATATCCTAGTTATAACCACCTAGGGGTAAACTAGGGGCAACATTTGTTTATTGTGCCTTGATATATCACCTAACCATTCCTATGTTGTATTGTGCCATCATACCAACTGTGCCTATTTTGTTTGAATTAGCTATTACACTAGTCAGATTCCTTCACTATGAGGTGAACTACTATGAACAAAAACCATTTTGGAATTATGTGGGTTGTATTTGATTCACGTTAAGGTCAGCTCAGTCTCCCTTTTTCCACACTCTCATCATTTTTCAAGCAAATTCAACCACACTCTCATCATTTGGTGAGCATCATTTCAAGTTATAATGCTCTTGCTATTTTTAAAGCAACTTCAGACATGCTCTCACCATTTTGAAAGCATTATTTCAAGTTATAACACTCTTGTCATTTTATAAAATTAGACCATTTTAGTGTCTTATCATTCTTGATTGAGTTGAGATGCTTTAAAAATTCTAAAAACATTTGAAAATAATTTTAAAAAACCAAAAAATATTGACCACTTCTTTGCCTTAAGGATTCTAGGAACCCTCACTAAGTAAAAAAAAATCACTTGTTCCTTAGTTTCCCCATCCTTTTTAGCCTTTTATCCTACGCTACCTCCATTTTATGAGTTCATCCCCATTCTTCTATCACATCCATCAAGTCTTCTATCAATCATCATTTTCCTCCCATTTCTTGGGAGAACTACATTTAGCTTGAAGTTTTATTAGATCATCATATCCATGAAAATATATAAGCAGTGTCCACTTGCCTAACGCATATGGAGACAACTTGGCCACCCCCTTCATTTTCTTCTATTCCCTCATCTTGTTTTTTTGTTTAGTTATCACCTAGTTTATAGGGGCAATGTTCATCATGTTATTTATACTAATATAGGGACTAACACTTATTTGTTTCTTTATTTGTCTTCTTTTATTTGTGTGCCTATTTATTTTCTTTCATCACTGTGGCCTTGATTCAGTCTATGTGTGTTCATTGGGTGATTCCTTGCACATTATTATTGAATCTATCCAATTTCAAATATCTACATTATCATCATAGTTTTTTTTATCATCGATGCAATTATTTTTCATTGAGTATCAGATATCAGGAGTCAGTCCTTATGAATATTTGGCTAAGCCCCTATGGTGTTCTATTATGAGGCCTACCATCAAATGTTACAAAAAAAATTAGCTTTGAGAGGTCTACAACATCAATGAAACATCACCATCTCCTCGACATTGACATCAACAACAATTCCAATCTAATCCCAATCAGATTTCAAATAGAATAATTAAGTAATGAAAAAATTTCAACCTTTGTTAGTTTGAATGAGCATCTCCCTACTACTAAATTATCCCAATTCATCTTTATCCTTTGTATCAAGTTATCAATCATCAACCATCAATCATGTTTTTCATCATCAGGGTATACTATATTAGCAATGTACACCATCCCATATGTATTCTCAATGATTATATTGATTGCTAGGGAAAATAATAGTGTTATCACTAATTTCCTTTCTTTTTTATCTATCCTAACTTGGGTAGCTCCATCTTCTCAATGATTACATCACTTGCTAGGGGAAATCATTGTGTTCTCATACCACATTGCCACTATTAAGGTACAATGATTATACCCACATTTGAGAAAACCATTTTACACCATCCCACTTGCATTTCTTAGTGATTTTGCCCAACTTTAGGTGAATCACTATGTGTCACCCCATCATATTCATTTATTTGGTCCCCTCATTTTGCTTATTTCTTTCAAGGGACCATTTTCCAACTCACTTACCAATCACTCCCTCAAGGGGGGAACTATAATTCAATCATTACCATTGTAGTCATAAGCATAAAGAACTATTTTATTCTTGTAAAAGTTGTTACTATGCTTACAACTTACAACATAGGGGCAAACTATAGACATGTAAATTTGGCCACCAATGGCTTTGCATCAGACTATTAGACCATTTATTACCATTTATAAAAAATTTAACCTAAAACTTTATATTAGTCTCAAATTTGGATTTATAACTTTGAATTAAACCCATTTGTCCTATTAAATCAATTAAACAAGGCAAATGCACACATTGAATTAATCAAAATCAAACAAATGACCAAATGTCTAAAAAGAATTAATTGACTTGCACATCCTAATCAAAATTAATTAGCAAGTTAAATTAATTTCAAATCCTAATTGAGTTTACCCATGAGATAATAATCAATTAAATCAATTACTAAAAAGAAAATTCAAGAGCATCTTAGAACATCCTAAAACACACTCATTACCTTTATGAGTTGTCACTTTTGGAAAATATCTAAAATAATATTCTAGGAATATGCTAAACTCAACCAAAGTTAATAAACTAAACCATGGCCAGATTTAATCCATTTCAAGGGATTCAAAAACCTATAAAAATAAGCCTAGATATCTTCATTTGGATAGCTCAATCAAAGTAGAGTTATAGTGTAAGAATAGATTCATGAAGCTAAAAGCCTAGCGTTATAATGTCAAAATTAAGCCAAAGCCATCAAGCCATCAATCAAGCTAAGAATTCAACAATGGTGTATAGAGGAGATGATGTTAGCCATATGTCATTGATGAAGACTTCTTTTGCATAAACCAAGCAAGCCAACCAAATTACCATTTGGAGCTATCAAGGATTTGGTAAGGAATTTGTGTTTTTATGTTTATATTTCTCATTTCCTTCCATGTTTTGTTCAATTCTTATTTGGTTTATTCATTATGATCCCCCCATGATCAGGCCTAAAGGATGTTAGATTTTTAGTGAGTTCATTTTTCATTATTTTTGAGACTAAATCTATTTTAACCTCCTCCTTTGAGTTAAAATCCTAGATCACAATGACAACCCAAGTTTGTTGTGCATATAAAACCACACCTTTATCTTTTTTTGTCTTACCATCGCATTGGGAGGATCCAATATTTGTCTTGCCTACATTCATTCATATTGAATTTTCCACACAAAATACTATTGGAATCTAGAAGAATGTATGCAATCCACTTCCAAAAAACTAGCCTTTCAAAAACATCATTATAGGCGTAAATGTTGGAAATAACAAGGGAATGACATCAAAATAAAAGATACTCCACATTAACCGATGTATGGGTTAAACCCCACATGATTATGTGTAGAGATAAAATTAGTGTAATAAGTGTCACCACTTCTCCATGTCCATTATCATGATTGGACATTTGGAAAAAAACTCCCAACCAAATATATATCATAACTTAATGAAGTAAAAATATAGAGATTTTAACTCACAAGTATTTTTTTTCATATTATCAAAAAATGACAATTATCCCTTAGCATAAAATTTTGAGACTCATTAGTAAGGCCTCACACATTCTAAGAGTATATTGTCATTGGGAAATTATGACACATAATGTCACTGAGCTATAAAGTATTTTATTTTTCTTGAACATTATCACCATCATTGGTATTTAGTGATGGATTGTAAAAGCATTGTAAAACCATTTTGTGATATAAAACAACTACACTATCTATTGAACCAAATCATTCACCTAAAAAATAGGCTATGCCAAGTGATAAGTCTTGGCTTGGCATTGAGAACTTAAAAAAAATTTACTACTGTTGGATGCAAGAAATGGGTAGCTCCACCTATGTAGGGGTAGGAAACAACTTCTTATTGGCTATCAAAGAACCATCTATGAGTTTATACATAGTATTTATTGCTTTGTCCACTTAGTGAACTTGTTGGTTGGCATTTATGTTAGTGACTATAGTCCACCCTTATGTATACATAGTCATAATTTTGTTCATCTCAAGGGAGGTTTTGGTTGGGACCCACAATAATGAATTATCCATGAGAGGTTACTCACATATCACATGGTTTGTGCTCTGATAATGAAATTAGATAATTGGCATTTTGATATATAAAACACTTTTAGAGATATGCTTGTTCCTATTTAAATATCTGTGGTTTATTTAAGATATTTGAAAAGGTCAACCTCTACACACTTATCTTTGTGTTACAGTTGCATAAAACTATTCATGTCATATGAAATAACCTAATGGTTTGATTTATTGGTCAATAAAACTCCAAATTGGGAAAGTAATACCTATAAAAATCATCTAGATTGGTATTTTAATCTTGGATTGTTCATATATAATGAAATCCCTATAATAATGGGAAAATACCATTAGGGTGTTTTAGACAAGCCAATGGCCATGGTTGATAATGGATTTGTACTACTTAGCATTTCAACATTTAAACATCCTTGAGCTTAACACCAAGGGATTGCCAAGCATTATGAACCTAGGTTTTGATAATATTACTAGAGGGGATATGGCCAATAGAGTACACAACCATAGTAAAATTTTCATGCTAGTGATAAACTTTATCAAATTTTAAATAATCTAAAACTACTTTTCATAAAGATTTAAATGGGAAGGGATATTTATTACTTCTTGGAATATTTTCCTAAAAAATTTCTTGGATCTCTTGAGTCTATTATTGTTATTATTTAAATATCCACCAACTACACCTACATTAAATGATGCACAAGCTGAAGAGATAGGTATTATATAAATACACTCACTACCTTAAGGGTGGTGAACTAGTAAGTGTAATGTAATAATTGTGACTAAATCTTACCTAAAAATGATATTATGAAATCTTAGAAAAAAATCATAAAAGGATAAACCCTATTAGAGTGAATTTTTAAGGATTTGATTGATTTATATATGACCTCAATTTTGGTGTAAGGAAGAAAGATAGTCACTGCTCATGTTGCTTGTGAAGTTTCATAGGAAAAATTGGTTATGTTGAAAACTTTAGTATAGGTCAAATTTTCCACCAATGATTTGGGGGGGTGGTTGTTGAGGTGGCACCCAAAACACCTACTTTTTTATTAAAATAAAACAATTACAAAGTGCACTAAATACCATAGTTCCAAAAGGTGAATATAAAAAAAGCCAAGAAATTACAAGCTAGAAAAGAGTGTGTGAAGGGAATATAGATATGCAAACTAAGATAAGAAATAAATTACAAAGTGAAATCTAATATAAACTATATCAATCTAGGATAGAGCTAAAAATGCAAGAAAACTAAAACACAAACTTATACCTTTGAAGTACCATGAGCTTCCTCCATTGCGATTTGAATTGATTTAGTCTCTAAATGTAGTTGCTCAATATTCTCCAATGCAAAGGATTTTGGGTAATAATTTAGTATGCAAATGCTCTTTATATGAATTGGATTTGATTTGGATTCATTAGTGAATTTGATAGCACTTAGTTAGTATAAGTCATGATGGATGAAAGTAATGGCTTGTAGTTTATTTATAGGTTTACAAAGATAGATCAAATGGTGGAGGATTATTTGAATATTTCAATTTATCTAAATAATCAATGGTGGAGAATCAGTCCTCATCCATGAGGATGATGACTAATTCAACAAGATAAGAGAAAAGGGGAGTTGGTTGAGTCATCAAAAAAGGATTAATTTAGTCGAAAAGTTTCAGGGTGACTCATCAAGTGGTTGAGGAAGTTGAGGGATTGGTTGGGTGAGTCAACATGTGAGGGAGATAAATATATAGGATGTCTGGATGAATAGGAAAATCTAGATTTATTAATTAAATTTGGATAAAAGGTGTACATAATTTATTAATAAATAATTATTCAATTATTCAAATTTTGAGGGAAATGATATTAGTTTGAATTTGAATTTAGGGAAGAAGAAGAGTTAGTGTGTCAAAATGTAATTCAATGCTAAATGAAATTTAGGTGTCTATATTTCCCCCTCTTTGAAATGGTGTTGCAAAACAATACCATTTTGAAGAAATTAAACAAGGTAGAGCATTGATTATTGAGAAGAAAAAATTACCCTATATGAATGATAATGAATTTGATGATTCCCCCTCAAATGTTTTTATGGGAAAGTAGATGGACACTCAAAATGATTAAGAGAAAAATGATGAAGTGGGGATAATGATGTCTATCAATAAATCGAAGTTGTGAGACCCAATTTTGATATCACTCCCTATTATATATTTTGTTATGTTTTCTGGACTCTATGGATATGTGTTGGACTATATAGAAGCATGAGTTGCCCACACTTTATATTTTGTTTCATTATGGATCTTGGTTAGCTAGTTCAATAGATCTTATTTGTATGTATGGTTACTAAGCATGATTGTTTTGAGTGGATGCATTTTACTATTTGGTTATTGTTATTGAATGGAATGATGATATATATCATGATTTTACTATTGATATTAATTAACTAACCAAGATATGTGGCTATTCTTGTGATGCTCTTGTGGTAAAGTAATTATCTAAATATACACATGCTCCATATTCTTGATATTGACTATTTTTCCATGGATGTATTTGATGTTTGTATTAAGTGTGCATGTTACAGGAGTGAGGTGGGGCTAGGGCGGTGGAAAAAGTGGGACTCTGAGGGACTCATATGTGCCTCAATAGACCATATACACACCTTAGACCCTTCTAAACCTTTATATCTTATACCCATTCATTTTGTAAATTGTTAAATGTATTATTTTATACTCCTATATTTCCTTTTTATTATTATTTGAAATTATGATGTTTTAGCCTAAATCATTTTTTTAGTCTAATCAACCTAAACATAAATTAACCCTATATTAGGTTAACCAACCTAGTTTTGGGGGTTGGGTTGACCCAAAAACCCAAGTCTTGTGTGTAAACCCTAAATTGTCCCTTCAACCACCTTTTTATTTGAGTATTTAACAAGTAAACCTTTTCTTACAAGTTTGTTTTGGGCCCATACCTATAACCATTGAGTATATGGGGTTTTTAAAGACCTTTGACTACTTTTTGGTCATAGAGAGACTGCTTTTTATGACCTAGATTTTACTCCCACAAACAAACCTCTCTTTTTGTACAAAAAGTTGTGTTATGTATTTGAGTGGAAGAAACACACATGTGAGTGTGTAAAGATATTTATGAGGTTTGTAAAAGAAATTTATGGAGGGAAGTTGCATCTTTGGGATGTGGATGGCCACATTCACCCTCATATTGGCTATTTTTCTTGTTACCTTATCCTTTTAAGGACATTCTTTTAGCATTTTTGTGTTTATGCATTTTGGATTGTTAGAGAACTTGGGTGTTTGGAGAAAGGCTTTTGGAATATTAACAAGTGAAGTTTTTAGATTGAGGTAGGTATTTTTATTACTAATTTCTATGTTTGAATGCTCTCTATCTTCTATTTTTTTATCTTGAATGAATCTACTTTAAAGGAAAATGAACAAATGTTTTTGATTGATTTGAGGCACTTATTTTAAGAATTCCTTTTAAGTTTTTCTATTTTATATTGTTGCCATGATTTCTCTTTCTTGTTGTCTTATTATTTTGTTGTTATGTGAATGTTGGGTATGGGAATTGTGAGAACCCCTTTTCCATCCATGTGGGGTTGGCATAAGTACTTATATTTATAAAATGAAAGAGTGGAGCTCTTGCTCATGGATTATTGAACAAGTCCCCTCTAGCCTTATAGGCATGAACTTGCTTATAAGAAGTGTAAAATTTTAATAAGATTGAAAAATCACTCTCCTTTGTGAAATATGGGAGTTCTAAGGAGGGTTATAGAAGGTATAAGAAGGAAAATTATTTGCTTGATAAACACTTTTTTATTTGGTTTTGAAGGCCCTTGTATTCATTAATGAACTTATGTGACAAAGAAATAAAGTGATCTCTTCTCTTCCCTTTAGTGAGGTCTTGGTGACTTCCTTATTTTTTATATTTTCATTGTGAATACTTTTTTATTTTATTTTCTTAATTGTTAACACTTATAGCCATTTGAATTTCAAGATTCTTAAATTATGCATATGAGTTGAGGCATGCCTCTTTTGCTTGGGCTTTGGGGAGGCTATGCATGAACCTCACTTGGTGAGGTTTACATGTGATGATGCCTTTATGATGGGTGGTAAATCACCTTCCTTTGACCTATTTTAGTGTTTTCTTGAAGTGTCCTTAGAGCTTGACTACTTGTGTGTAGGTTTTCCTTCTTGAAGCTTAGATCTTGATATTTTGGCATGATGGTTGCTCTCATATGTTCTTTTAACATCTTAAGTCCTTCTTGTTGTTTTAGAGATTATTCTACATTGTAATCATTGTTTGAGAGATGAGATTTTTGATGAAGCCTTGTTAAGACTTAGAGCCTTAAATATTTTTTTTGGACTCTTGTAAATAGGTTATAATGAGACAATGATATTAACCATGGGGAATTATTATTTATCCCTTTTATATCTTGTTGGAAGTGTTTGAATATTTTTGAATAAATGTTTTTAAGAATGTTTCTACCTCTTCTTCCTTTTAATTTATCTTTATCAATATGAAAAAGGTTACTTATTAAAAATATGGATACGATAAAATGTATGTTCGTTGCATTCTTTCTATTTTAAGTTGTTCATATGTTTAGTTAAAAGGCAAAATAGTCTTGATATGATATGCAAGTAAATATTGTGTATGAAATGTGGAGTTGAAGTCATCATTGTAGCATTTTGATGTAATACATATTCTTGATAAAAGGATTGAATAGTTTTTCTTAAAGAAGATTATAATTATAAATGAAAAATTATTCTTTTGAAGTTGTATATTGTTTTCTTATAAACATGTACTCCTTCCTCTTTCACATAAGTTTTGAAAAAAGTTGTTCACATTGATTATGATAAAATAATTCTCTCTTTTATCACTATCTCTCTCTTCCCCAGTTATAAAAAAAATAATAATTTGGAAATACAAATATTTAAGTTGAAATTATACTTGTTACAAAATAAATTAGATTAAAATTCATTTTAGAAATGCATATATTGGCTATATTGATTATTTTGTTGCATTTGATTGTGACACTAAACAAAATACTTCTCTTTTTACCTTCTATTTTCTTTAGTTGAGATTTAAAATTTGAAAGTGAAAATTGTTATTATAAATTCATCCATATGACAAAATAAATGATAATACATTAATTTTAGGATGTTGAAAATTATCTAGTTTAATATTATATTAGTTTATAAGAGTATTTAACAAATAAATAAAATCATTAATGTCATTATAATTATAATTAAGATTAAATTGATTAGATTTTTATTTTGAAATAAAAATGTATATGTATATTTATGCGTTACATTTAACCAACCAAATAATTTATATATATAGGATTCAAAAAATAAAAATAGAAAGCAAAAATGATAATTATATATATATATATATATATATATGGTAATATGTATTGTTTCATTTTGTTCTATTTATTATTATTTTTAATTTATGAATATCCATGTGTTTGTATTGTTATTATTTTTATTTATTTACTTTGTTTTCATTATATATATATATATATATATATATATATATATATATATGAAAACAAAGTAAATAAATAAAAATAATAACAATACAAACACAGTAAATAAATAAAAATAATAACAATACAAACACATGGATATTCATAAATTAACAAAAATAATAAATAGAACAAAATGAAACAATACATATTACCAAATATATATAAACATATATATTAATTTATTTATGAAGAATAATATATATATATATATATATATATATATATATATATATATATATATATATATATAGAGAGAGAGAGAGAGAGAGAGAGAGAGAGAGAGAGTAGTGAATGAGTTGAACCCCCCTCCTCCCTCCTAAACCCTCACTTCCATTAAAGGAAGGAGTTCAATGAGCCGGCCTACCCCCTACCTAGTAATAAATATTTGGGTTGACGACTCCTTGCCATGGCCATAGGCCACAAGTCACAAGGGGTTGACCAACTGTTGACCATCAAAATTTGTTTTATAAACACATACATACATACATACATACATACATACATACATACATACATACATACATACATACATACATACATACATACATACATACATACATACATACATACATACATACATATATATATATATATATATATATATATATATATATATATATATATATATATATATATATAGATAGATAGACATATAGACATGTAATAAAAAACAAATAAACTACATAATATATTTAAGGAATCAGATATATTTATATATATTATATATGTGTGTGTATATTTAATAAGTATATACTTCCAAAAATAAAATAAAATAAATCTCAAGGTTATGAGAGTTTTTATTCTTCAATCTCTTCCTCTTCAAGCCTCCAACCTATAAATGAAATAATGTAAAAACAAGAGCCAAAACTTGGAAAATAACTTTTATTTGATTACATGAGAATTGGGGCAACTTTATTTGGCAACCCTAGATCCTATGGTGCATAAGCTTTTGATCTAAAGGTGGGGATTTGTCCCACCACTTGTAAGTGGGAACCCCTTTTGAATTTTTATTTTTTCTTTTAAATTAATCAATTTAGTTATTAAAATTTTCCAGACACCCTTTTAATAATGAACTCTTTCCCTCTTAGACTCTCAAAAAGATAAAATTTAATATCTCATTTGAATAATAATTTGACCTATTAAAACAAGTCTTATATAATTATTACAATAAAATAATTAGAATAAAATTAAATAACTTTAATATTTAATACATAATGAGACTATAGTGGATAAATAACCCTATTTAACCTATTAGTTTTAAACTATAGTTAATAAAAAAATTAGCTCTTTTTATGGGATTTAATAACATGTATTTATTTTGGGAATTATATTATGGTATTAGACCTTGTGTTCAACACTAAGAAATCTAGGTAGATGTTTTTGAAAATTATCCAATGTCCTAATGCTCATCTTGTGCTCATTCAAGATGAAGTAATAAAAGGAAAAATATGTGTCCCATGCAAAAGATGCATGCCCCCCATCACCTAAACCACCACCATGACCCCCTCCAATAGACTATGGACCATAGATCCTTTAGGCACTACAATAAATGATGGGGATGTTTCATGATAGATTATTAATAATTAGAGAGGTGTCACAAGGACACTCTCCACCCTCATCATAGGAGGCCTCTCAACTTAGAGAGAGGTCACATAGTTTAATGAAATAATGGGTAGAGAGCTCCTTCACCACACAAAGAGAGGCACAAGGAGAATTAAACACCCATGAGTGATCCAAGTGTTATCATGTGGACTTATTGAAACTTTAGAAAACTAAATTTCATGGAGAGGGAGATGGTTTTTCTATAGAGGTATGATTTTTGAGTCTAAATAGTTGTTTCAATTTGTGAACCCATGAGACTAATATCAAGGCTTGATTTACTATCCTCCTTCTTAGAGATACAATGAGCATTTTATGGAGGAATGAAGAGAAAAATATTTAGTAGGCTTGAGATTTTTTTACTTGGGAGATTATTGAGGAGTGGTTTCATACTCGATACCTATCAGAGCACTTAAAAAACAAGAGGATCAAATAATTCCACAACTTATGATAGGGTATTGGTACTATGGCTTAGTATGAGAGTTGATTCCTAAACTTGCTTTAGTATGCAGGGTTTTTTTAAGATGAGAAACTCCAAGTTAGTTGGTTCATCAAGGGATTAAATGTGGATATAGATGGAGCAATTCATTTTCTCTCTCCTCTAACCCTTGAGGTTATTTTTGAGAAAGCATATTTGGTAGAAGAAAATAGAGGGAAATAATAAGAGGATAAAGATACCTTGCAGGGTAAGCTTAAAATGCATCAATACTTTAGATCATGAGGCATATACCCCCCACCTAAAGGTGGTCAGAAGCACTCTCAATTATAATCGTGGCATCCTCATTAGTCATATCAACATTCTCAACAATACCCCTAACAGTAGTGACACCACTCTCCACAAGATTCTTAGAGAGATAGAGAGAAGGGTGGTCAGGGATAACATATAAATAAGAGTTTGGTTAGATAATAATTAGGGTTAACACATGATCAGTAGTCCTATTTTAAGGGCCCCATAATTTCTATAGGGTTAAGTTATTATAGGTCAGGAGGGATGCGTATGAGCAAGGAAAATACCAAGGGATTATGTTAATTATGTGGAGATCTAGATCATTATGCATGAGAGTTACCACTTAGGGCTTCTACTGATGGCTATCAAAAGGCCCTTGTATTGGAACATATTATTGGTGATATGCTCACCACATGTATGTAGTAATGGATAATTATTAGGTAGAGTACTAGGCTACATTGATTGAGGTTACAGGTAGCATTCATAATATTTTTGTATCAGTGTTATTTAACTCAGGAGCTTATAATTATTTTATTGCACCATCCATTGTGGATCATTATGGGCTAGTGGCATTTAGGCAAGGTGAACTTTGATATGTTGAGTTGACCTCTAGAGATATGATGGAAATAGACTCTTTTATTAGTGGTTATACTCTTGACCCATGCATATTCACCACCACTCTTGATCTTTGTATCATACCCTTGGACTCTTATGATGTTATTTTGGGTATGGATTGGCTTGAGGCCCATTGAGCTAAGATAGATTATCATAAAAAAATTATCAAGTGCTATGATGACCTGGACAACATGGCTCTTATCATAAGGATCTAGAGGCCCATATTTATTCATGTTATTTATGATATGAAGCTTAGGCAAAGTACATGTAAGGGATGTTAGATATTTACCATCATTGTTAGTGATAGATATGATGAGGAGAGTTCAAGGGTGACACTTGATAATCATCCTATACTCCAAGAGTTTTCAGATGTGTTTCCTAATGAGTTTCTTAGACTACCCCCTTTAAGGGAGATAAATTTTAGGATTGATCTTGTACCTAGAGTAGAGCCTATATCCAAGGCTCCTTATAGGATGACTACACTTGAGCCTTTGAAGCCCAAGATACAGTTGGAAGAAATTTTAGAGAAAGGATTCATTCATTTGAGTGTTTTTCCTTAGGGAACACCCATGATATTTGTGAAGAAAGATGGTTCCTTTTTCTTATGCATTGACTATCGATAAATAAACATAATTATGATAAAGAATCATTACCCCTTCTCAAGGATTGATGATCTATTTGACTAGATGAGATGGGCCATGGTATTCTCCAAAATTGATCTTAAGTCAGGATACCATCAATTGAGGATAACATAAGCATATATTTATAATACCACCTTTCAGACATGTTATGGGCACTTGAGTCCATAATGGTGAGATTTGGGTTAACTAATACACCTGCAATCTTCATGAGCCTTAAAAATGGTGTATTTAGAACATTTTTTATATAAGTTTGTTCTAAGTTTCCTTGATGATATATTGATCTATTTTCAAAGTGAGGAGGATCATGTGGATCACCTATGCTATGTATTTCATTATTTGTAGGAAAACAAATTATATGAGAACTTGAGAAAGTGTTCCTTCTTCCAAATAGAGGTTTGGTACTTGAGTCATGTCATCTCTGGTGAGGGGATCTTAGTAAACCCAATAAAGAGCTGAGTGATTATAGAGTGGTTTATACCCATCAATGGGACAAATATGCATAGTTTCATGGGGTTGGTAAGTTATTATTGCCATTTTGTCCATGACTTCTCTCAGATAACACACCTGATCACTTTTATTTAGGGAAAAGGAAAGAAGTTCATATGGTCAGAGAAGTGTGAGCAGGACTTTCAAATGTGTAAAGAGTGTCTAACGAGTGCATTGATCTTCACAGTACTTAATATAGATGGTGAGTTCTTGGTGTGTACTAAGCTTCTAATTTGGGCTTGGGAGCTATTTTCATGTAGGATAACTGAGTCATTACATTTGAGTCTCATAAACTCAAGGATTATAAGTTGAACAACCTCACTTATGACCTAGAGTTATCATTAGTAGTACATGTACTCTTAGATGGTGGCATTTCCTCCTTGGTAGTTGATGTGTCTTGAGGACAGACCACTTACATCTTCAACACATCTTCACTCAGCCTAATCTCAATTCTCATCAATGGAATTGGATGGAGTTCCTTTGTGAGTACCAATTTGATATTTAGGATATCAAAGGGAAGGATAATGTTGTATCAGATGCCTTGAGTAGAAGGCAATATGAGATTTCAATCATGATTATATAGGATGTGTTGGAGAGCACATGAGATGAGCTTGTAACTATGACCTTTCACACTGATCTAAGAGGTAGAATTTTTAAGCAAATACCTAAGGATAATATTTATTAGGAGATTTTTTAGATGTTAGAATCACATAGGGCCTTGAAGGGAAAGTTTGTGGCAAGGGTCTTCTTGGATGACATTATTTGATTACATGTGATTTCATGAAATATTATTTTAGATATAGAACTTGTGTATAATTTTGAGTTTTAGACTACCCTTTAAAGGGTGTTGGACATCTAACTCAACTTTAACACAACATATCATCCAAAGATAGATAAATAAATAGAGTGGGTCAACCAAGTGTTAGAGGACATGTTGTGCATGTACATGATAGATAAAAAATCATGTTAGGAGGACTAATTAAACTTGGTTGAGTTTACCTACAGTATTAGTTATCACCATTCCATTAATATGGATCCATATGAGGTTATTTATGGTATACCATGTAGGATTTATCTGAGTTGGGATTGACTTGAGGATAGGGTTGTGATTGGCTTGGATTTGATACAATACATGGAACAATATGTAGTCCTCATTTGACAATGCTTGCAAGAGGAAAAAGAGATACAAAATAATTATGCTGATGTGAAGAGGATAGATTGACATTTTGTAGTTGGGGACAAGGTATTTTTGCGAGTGTAACTAAATAAGTGCCCAATTTGTTATTGAAAAATTTCTAAGTTCACATCTCATTTTGTGGGTCCCTTTAAGATCTTGGAAACAGTAGGACCAATTATCTACCACTTAGTTTTGACACTCAAGCTATCTCAATCCCATGATATTTTTCATGTTTCACTTTTAAGGATATATGTTTTAGATATTTCTCATGTTTTGGATTGGATGATTTTATAGGTTGAGAGAGATAAACAGTTGATCTTGGAGCCCATATGTATTCTAACTTGAAGAACACTGGTGTAGAAAACCAATTTTAGACATAAATAGATTTTGATAGAATGCAAAAGTTGAGCAAGCCATTTATATAATCCATTTAGAGCTTTAAAAAAGTTTTCTTTTATGTTTTAGTTGTTTTTCATATGCATGTTTGTTACCTATGCTCTCCTTAGTGTCAGGCTAGAAGTGCTAGTGTTTAGTGTATTTTTTTGGATTTAATTCTATCTTAATAAAAAAATACTAATATCCCATGCATGTTTGTTACCTATGCTCTCCTTAGTGTCAGGCTAGAAGTGCTAGTGTTTAGTGTATTTTTTTGGATTTAATTCTATCTTAATAAAAAAATACTAATATCCCCTCTTGTATTCCTTTTTCACACAATGGAATGTCTGATGGGACATATAATGAGGTGGTTATAATGGCTTTTAGTGTGTTTTGTTAATATTTTCTATTTTCCTACTAAAAATGGATGATATAGAGATAATAAATTTTATTTTATTAACTATTTTGATCTTAATTTTTGTAAAGAGGTGATCCTTAGACCTATGAATAACCTCCAAAAATGTTGTGAATAACTAGTACATATTTTATAAGTTATGATCAAAACAATGACTGACACTTTTATTTTCTATTTTCCTACTAAAAAAAGAAATTGTTAAAATAGTTTTCATTTTTAACCCATTTACTATTTTTTTCTAATTTTTTTACAAGTTTTACTTAATTATTTCATCCTAATTTTCTAAAAGTTTCATTAAAATATAATTTTCAGTTTAGAAGTTATGACTCTTTTAGTGACTATCTATTTTATTGGAACAAATAGTCATTAAAACAATCATATTTTTTAATTCATAAATTATTTTTTTTTTGAATTTTTTATAATTAGTGTGAATTTGTATTATCAATATTATGTATATATTTTATTAAAATATGATTTATAGTATTTTTGATATTAATATTTTACTAAATGTCTTGTTTGTTTGTTTGTTTGTTAATTTTTGTTTTAGTTGTTTTCTAATTTTGTTCTAAGTTTGCAAGTTATTTTTTTTCTGTATATGTTCTAAATTGTAGGTATTTGGTATTAGGGAGATTTATAATATTTTTATTTTTTAATATTTTCCTAAAATAAAAATAAAAATTATATATATATATATATATATATATATATATATATATATATATATATATATATATATATATGTAGAAAACCCTTGAATAATTTTTACAAGATGCAAAGACCAAGAAAAGGTAATTTTAAACACTATAAAGTTGTAAAAATCACATTTGAATTTGGTGTTTTAAAAATATTTTTCTTAAATCATTTTTTTCTTTCAAGGTTTTCACACAATGCCAAGGGGCTAAAATTCATGACATATTTCATTTAGTTCTATAAAAATGAACTCTCACTTTAGTTAAATACTCATAAGATTTTTCATTTTTATGTTTGTTGATTGAATATTTGTTTGGAAAAACAAGTGTCATGTGTATACTCTCCCCCCATCCCATTTAGGGAATTTGGGTGATAAAAATTCTCAGTCTTTGAATTTGTCACTTTTGTCCAAAAGCATGGAAGAAAAGTTGCTAAGGCCCTCTTCAAAATTTGAGTGATTTGGTTGACCCCAAAATGACTCTAAAGTCCTTCCACTTTATTTTTATGCATTTTGGTTTGTGGGTGGGAGATCACTCCTCCATTACAATTTCTTTAAGGGTGCATTGACTTAGGGCTTCATCTCCTAGTATCGTACCAACTCCACTCTATAATGGGGTATATAAATTGTGGGTGACCTACTGGGAAATTTATTTGAGCAATTAAACAAGCTCTATTAATGGTACTCAATGTCACAATGTAGGGGCAACTTGGACATCTCACTACATTAAGCAATTGACAAATATAGTGGTTGTGAAAAGGATTAGACCTTATCATAATAAGCTAGTTGATGTAGATCCAAATGATGTGATTGTGCCATAGTGTTTTCCACATATATGGAACCATCTAGAAATAAACAAAAAATGATAGTTTAGATAACCCCACTTTTCGTAGACATACTGTTGATGCAAGGCAATTAACCTAAATGTCACCATACAAACTCTTGAGAGAAGAGAGGGCCTAAAAAATCCTAACTTTTATATGATTTTACTTTTTGGATTAATAATTTAAAATCCTCTCAAGAGAAAGTGTATAGACAAAACTTGACAGTAAGATGCAACCTTATCAGTTTTAGGATTTAGGAAGTTACACTTAAGTGTTTTTTTCATTTTATCCTTTATACTTATGTGGTCTTGAGTTGTAACTATTTTTTTATCATACCATGTCAAAATGAGTCTTGTTATATATCACTCCTTTATTTGAAGAGGCGTTATGCCATCCCTTTGACACCACACCTTGATTTAGTTATTATTAAACTTTTATATGTGTTTCACTTGATTGAAAAGGTTGTCATTATGTTGCCCAATTAATTCCAAGTTTTATGCCTTAAAGTCTTGAAACAACACCATTTGTCATATCTTTAGAGAACTGTACATCATTATGCTGCTTGAATCATTTCAAAGACTTATTACCTTGTGTCCAAAAGTTCAAATATTCCAAACCATATGTGACTTTTGGATCTATGCCTAGTACCGTCATGTCATTCATTTTTATCTAGCTTATTATCTATTTTGAAAAGCTTAGTCTTCTAAATCAAGTTTGAAATTAACCTTGACAAGTAAAAATCCAAACGTTAATTAATTTTTGCTTATTCCTCATGTAATTTTGGCTTAAATATTGATATTTCACTTTTGGGTTGTGTAACTTAGGTTGATTTATTTCTCCATTTAAAGACTATTTTTATACCTAGATTTGGGGAAGTGGTCTATCTTCCATATGCCTAAAGTTCCATGTCTTTTTAAAAATGATCAAGTGTGTGTCTAAATATAAATGCCTAGTTTGTGTTAAAGTATTTCTAATTTGTTAGATTAGATCTCTTGCCTTTTAAACCCTATTTTGTTTAAAGTCTAGATTTTGTGCCTTTTCCAAAAGACCTAGCAATACTTGTTTTGAGCCTATCTAGTGTGCCTTGTTTTCTAAAAGACCTAGCAAAATTTACTTATTTAGACCTAGTTTAGCCTTTTTTGAAACATTTTATACCTAAGTTTGTCATTTTAATTTTATTTCATCCACTTGACCATTTATTTTAGACATTTGATATTAAAATATTTTATACCAATATTTACAATTGGCTATTTTGGAGATACAACTCTAACTTTTAGACCAGGTTAGACCATGTTTGGACCATTTATCCTTCAGACATTAATTTATAGAGTTTGTAAAAATCTAGGCCTTTTTGTGAAATGTTCATCATTATTTTGGATATGTCTTGTTACACTTGTAGTAGAGCCATGTATAATTCAAGTTCTAATAACATGGTCACACAAGATGTCTTTTTTCAAAATACCTATTGTTTGTGAGATGGATCCTTATCCTTCTTACAATACTAAATCTTGAGAACATCCAAGACCCTCAAGTGTAGTATTTGATGATACCTTATTTGGGCTAATTAACATACCAAGTTCACCCTTTCAATGCTAATGGTACCCGATACCCTACCTATACCATTAATCTTCCTTTAGATTATGCAAGCAACCAAGCTCCACAAAATCCAAGGATTACCATTCTTAGCCCTCATATTTTTTCTTGTACAAGACAAAAATCTCCACAACATCTAAAGATTACCATTCTCAGCCCTCATCTTTTGGCTTGTACGAGACACCAAGATCCAAAACTTCCAAGGATTACCATTCTAAGACCTCATCCTTTGGATTATGCAAGAAACCAAGCTTCAAAATTCCATACCATTACCATTCTAAGACCTCATCCTTTGGATCATGACAATAAACCAGCTTCACAATGCCCTGCCATTACTGTTCTAGGCCCTCATACTTTGGCTTGTGTAAATAACCAAGCTTCATAATGCCCTATCATTACCATTTCAGAACCTCATCCTTTGGATTTTCCAAATAACTAAGCTTTAAAACACCCTACCATTACCATTTTAGGCCCTCCAAAATATGGTAGCTCATTATTCCAACAAAGTGATGAAATCATAAATCGAGTCATAATTACCATCCTAGAATACTAACCAACCAATCCATTTCCAATCTTACCCTATTTTAGAAAACCCATTGCAATCATCGAGTTAAAAAATGGCCAATCAATACCTCTCCAACTGAGATAATCATTCAAAGACTAAGATGTGATTAAAACTAGTATTTTACAACTACTTATAAACTAAGGCTAAGAGAACCAACCAATCCATAATGTTTTTGTTGAAACATGTATTTGTGATAAGTCAACTGGTGATGAATCACCTTTATTACTATCCCTATTATCGAGGAGTCTCACTGTGACAATCTAGTCTTTACTGAGTCAATCTTAATGATTATAACTACATTTGAAAAAATCATTATCTTGACCATTATCCTATTTTTAAAGAGCCTCCATTTGACAAGCCAGTCTTTGTGGAGTTATCTCTTAACATTTTTACTCTCATTAAGGAGTCTCACTTTGATAAACTAGTCTTTGTGGAGCCCATTATTCAATCACAGGCCATTACTTGTCCAATACCAAATATTCAACAAGACATCATTGTAGTAACATCCACACCAGATGAAGAATCAACATTGAAGTTAGGTTCTATTTTTAAAATGATATCATATTTAGCATCATAAATAGACTTAACATTAGTCTCAATATAAGATTTAGAGTCACTTGAGTCAGACTCAAAGTCAAAATCAGAATGCATCCATGGTTGTTACAATATGGGTTACACATGCCTTGCATATCAATTTGAATATATTTATGATCATTATATGGTTTTTAAGGATTATTACTTAAGCCTTGATATAAATTCTCATAGCATTTTATATGAACATTGTGCTACCTATTCCCATTCTATTACCATTCCACATGCCATTATCACCACCTAACCTAGCCATTATATTGACATTCCACTTTCCACAAGTGTCAATTGGGACCAATAGAATCACACCTTATTGAACTACATCCATGATGACATATCAGTTGAAGAATATTAGGGGTACCAAGACCACATTCATGTAGAAAAATAAAAATCTCCTAGTGAAACATTTTCAGAGGTGTTAGGGGGTAATCAAAGTCCAAACTCAACATCTTTTAGAGAAAACTTATTTAAAGGACTAGAAGATAATCAAAGTCAAAAGTCAATTTTATTTAGTGAAACCTTCTTAGAGGTGCTATGGGACAATCAAGACAAATTTATTGGTGAAAACCTCTTTGAGGTACTAATATCTGAACATAATAGTTATTCACTATTTGATGAAGACATTATTAAAGATAACATCAATACAACTTCCAATATACAACATAATCAGATGGTAGATACTCTCAAACCCAAACAAAAAAATAATAATAGTCCTATTGAGATCATATTTAGAAGTATTTGGCCCCACCATAACCAACATTATGTCAAATCTAGAATCAATAACATTGTGTGTGTCTGAAAATACTGATCTTCATTTATTATCCAACCATTATACATTCCATTATATTATATCTCTCCATCGCCAAATCAAACCTATCATATAATATTTATCCATGTTTACCACCCATATCCATACTTTCTTTTATAAAGGCTATGAAGACATCTTGTCTAAAATTTTGGAGGAAATAGATTCAAATACCAATGAAGATCAAAACAACATTATTAGAGTCCAAATCTATAGAAGGTTCTTGATAGATGTAGTAATATAAAATGAAAAAATTAGTAACTTGAGAGTGGATAATGACAACCAATCCATATTTCCCTCTTGCTTGCTCTCATGACCCTTCTAGGCACCTTTTTGCTGATTTCTAGTCATCCATAGGTTTTCAAGATCTCATTCCAGCGTATCTGGGACCCTTTTTCCATGATTAATCCACTCCCCTAGGTTTGATACACTTAGGATAATATCTCCCAACTTAGAATATATAATTTAACACTAGGGTGTCCCCTTTTTAGTGTTATTATCTAATCACATTTTTAGCCTAGGTGACCATTTTCTCTCGATTCCTCTTCCTCATTATGTTGGCTTAGTGTAAATGCATTTAATCCATGACTAATAGATCCCTATATAATCCCATTCAAAGATAATTTAGAAAGGGGTTAGAAAATATCACTAAAAAAATAAGAATACAAGCAATACTTTTCAAGTAATCTTCCCTATTCTCTGCATATAAGCAACCAATACACTTACAGGCTCATTCAAATCCTTAGACTAGTCCCTAGCCACCTCAATCATATCTAGTTTTAGCATTTATTACATTCTCATATCATAATTGCACTAATCACTTTTAAAGGGATAACTACATATGGTTTGATCCCTCTTCAAAGTATTGGTATGTAGGAAATGTGCCCACATACAGGGTGTCAAGGATGTCCAATGCATCTTACACACACTAAACCCCCTCTTTTCTCAAAGTCCTATTCAAGCTTATTTGAGACCCAAGATCAAATATAAATCAACTCTACAAGGAGTTATGTTGAGATTTAAGCTTCAAAATTTCATAGGTAGAGTCATACAAGAGTGGAAGACATAACCCATAAAGTTCAAACCTCTATGACTAGTTTGGATAATAACGATAAGAACAAGACTATAATGCCAAACTTTGAAGTGTCTTGTTTTTTATGCTCCTATCCTTTCACCAAATGAAATATAGATCCAATTTCCTAATACTATCCTAATCTTACACAATCAATATCAACCTTCATCTTAATCAGATGAACACTATTCTAAGCTAAGTTATATTTCTCTATTCACTTGCTATTTTTAGAATACTAAACAATAATAAGAATTAAAAAATTAGTAGGTTAATTATGACATAATTATTGACTGATTTACTTTACTCAAAATTTAAACTAAATAGGAATGAAAACCCCAATTATTTCCAAAATTGTTAAATCATTTGGTGAACCTAACTTACTTCATTTACGCATAAAAACCCTAGAAACCCTAGGGTAAATTTCCTACTAATTTTTCATCTATTTTTATGATTTTTTAACTACATAATAAAATAAAAAATTAGCATTAAATTTTAAAATTTTATAGTAATTTTAAAATATTTTTATTTCAAACCTTAGTTGCCTAGACTAGGTCCCAGTAATTTTCTATTAATTTTTCAATCATTTTTTAAATTTTTACTAGCATATTTAAATTAGAAAATCCATGCAAAATTTAAAATTTCATAATAATTTGTCAAAATATCTATTTTTTCCAAACCCTAGTTGCATCTACTAGGTTCTATTAAATAACTAATTTTCCAATAATTTTTTAATTTTTTACTTGTTTATCTAACTCAAAAATCCACTTTTAATTTCAAAATTTCATAGTAATTTGTCAATATTATCATCTTTCAAACCCTAGCTACATACACTAGGTCCTATTGCTTGTGAGATATCACCTTACATTCTAAAAAAATTAGATTTCAAAAATAGGTTTCACTTATTTACAATTATTTCTTGCATTTCTTACATAAAATAAGGAAACCATCATTGGTCTTATCATGTACATGAATATTGAAGTTTATCATATGTTAATACAAAGCTTTATTCTTTGCATTTCATGCTTATATTTCATAATATGGGATGATGTTAAGAAAGTTATTAAACATGCTAAGATATCTTTTGCATCACCTCCCTTAGAGCCTCTATCCTGTGCTGAGTCATGTTGTATGGTCCATTTCACTCTTCCCTTGGTCACTACCCATCACTAGAGAGCCTCATTGACACCCTTTGTACCTCCACCACCTTGACCTATCAATTATCTTTGCTCTCCTCCCATATCTACTACTAGCCCTATATAGACAGTAGATAATGCAGTTAAAATTATTACTTGATGTGCCACCATGCCTCCACCTAGTTAGGAGCCCTACCACCCTCTTATTCCTTTTTTTATTAAGCCCAATCCACCCACATAGACGGACCCACACAAGGCATATGATATTATTGATTAGTTGAGAAACACTCTAACTAATATTTTCATGTTAGAATTACTTCAAAAAGCCAATGTATTTAAGGACATTCTTTATCATACACCTAATTAAAATTCTATGCCCATTGATTCAGAGTCTTCTTATTTTGCATAAGTGGTTAACACACTAAAAACTATAAAAGATGCTATTTTTTTTGATCTTGATGACATGCCATCTCAGACAGTTATTGATCAAAGTTTACCACTATTCATATAAGCTCAAGTCAAAACTAACCTAGTCAAGAGAGTTCTAGTTGATAATGGTTCCAAACTTAATTTATGTAATATTACATTCTTACAGACCATGGGCATAGATATTGCATCAATGCAGAAATCATATAAAAACATTAGAGGGTTTGATGATATACCATTATAGACATTGGGCACCATTGCTTTAGATATCATAGTAGGAACCAAAACCCTCTCTATGCAGTTCCAAGTCATGCCAGGTCCTCTTCATTATAATATTTTACTTAGACAACCCTAGATACATGCTACGAGGGCATTTCATTCTACTATTCATTGATGTGTTAAGTTTTTCCATGAAGGATACCTTTACACATGTCTAGTAGATAACCAACCATTTAGATATTATCTAACTACAGAGTCATCTTTGACTATTTCACCAAATGGGACACCTCATATCATAGTTTAGCCACCACCTCATTACATTTCTCTTGATCATATACATACATTTGAGTTTGGAAAGACTAACACTTCTTGCACTCCTCCACTTATAGTTGTGTCCTCAGCTCTAGATATTTAACCAGTCATAGTAGCTTCAGTCATTCTAGCTACTCCATCAGTCATGATTCCTACTCCTATTATAGTTATACATTTATCAACAATAGTTATAATAGTACTAGTTGAATCTCCAAATACAATTACTCCATCAATTACAGACACTCTCATGGCACCATTATCTACTACAACTAAAAATTATGAGATCCCATATCACAATTACCCTTAGTGATAAATTTTGAGTTGCCATATATACATGATGTTGATACATATTCTTAGGATTTTTTAGATGATGATATGATACCCAAAATCATAGATGACTATTTATGTGGGTTGAGATTTACACCAGTAGGCCTAGGAGAGTACTGAGATGACTCTATAGCTCTCATTACACATCCTACATCGCTCCTAGAATCTCACACTACACTCACAAGATATACTCCATGTTTACAACCATAAATATATCACTTGGCACATACAATTCACATGGTTATCTCTATGGATATAGAGCAATTCATTTATATCTAAGTAGCACACAACATCAGCCAAAGATTATGTTACAAATGTTACTTGATCATGGATTGATCACTTTACCTATAGTGTGACATAGATCTATTAGCAAATTATCACAATAAGATGGTCACCCATTTTATCTTTTTCATAGGATCATAGGGCATGATACAAACTCATGTACAAATTTATAGAAGAGATTGGATAAACTACAGGTTTATTGTATTATTCAAATTACAACACTACTAGCACCAGCTTCTTCACTTCCACTAAATTAATCTACTACTAGAATTAAACATCCTAGAGAAGAATCGATACCTCCACCACTAGAGCAACCTTCAATTTGCCTTTGGAAAGATGACACCATATACATAGATTCTATAGCATATGCTGATGATCTTGAGGCATTTGATGATGGTTATGATCTTTTCCTCCATATCCATCTCTATCTAGCTCAATTGTTGGACCCTTTACCCCCTCCAACCTAGCCTTTTATTCATATGCTTGTATATAATCTCATTATGATTACTTGTACATAGTTTTCTGAGTATCACCTGTACATAGTTTCTTATGCTTGATTGTACATAGTTCATTTTTAATTTATTATACATAATATTCTATTGTTTGATTGTACATAGCTCAAAACTTAAAAAAAATAAAAAAAATATAAAATTTCAAAATACAAAAACATATAAATAACTCCAAGACACCAAATTTTTTTTATTGTATGAATTATCCATGCTTTACATTTCTATGTTTATGCTAGACTTACATTTTTTATTCTATACTATCATTTGTAGATTTATCTACATTACCATGCTTCACTTGGTCTTCTTTGAGTGTGTGCAGTGACATCCATATCCTTGATTTCTTCACTCTACCCATTGAGGGGGCATCCTACTTCTACATTCGAGACATACTTCAATATATATACCCATTAGGGGCATATTCTATGTGACTACACCATCCAGGTTATGTCATTCCTACATCACACACTCTAGCTATCATGATGATGTACATTATTTAATAGCTTACGCAGATTAATCTATCAACATTCCACTAGTATATAACACTTATGTATATCTTAGCATATGTCTAGTCCTGTACTAATATGTCTTGCATACCTTCACATTATTACTTTGATTAATTAAATCATGATTGTATTTCTAGTTCTTACATGATTTATTTTCTTTCTTAGCATTAACTTGATGTGAATGCATTTTCTTATTCCTATTTGTCTCCTATATGTACCTTAGGACATTTGATAATGTCCTTCACTTCTATTCATGTGTGTGCCTTTGGACATTTGCCAATGTCCCTTGTTTTTACACTTCTATGTGCTTGTTTCAATTATATGTGTATGTGGCATTTGAATATGCCTTGTATGCTTATTGTTTGATTGATTTTCAATTGTTTACAATGCTATGATACTAATCATGCATTATCTTAATATCTTGGATGCCATGATGTACAACATGCTCCAACTAACAACTAACAACTAACCAAACTTCTCATTCTAGTTCTAGTTCATTACATTGTATTACATTATTATATCTATCTAGGCATACCCCTATTGATCTATCAATCTCTCAATATAAACCATGTTATTTCTTGAGATATATTATCAATTATCATTGCTATATCATGTATCTTTGTAGTATAACACACTTTTAGGGATATTTCTTCTAAGGGCAGTCTGATCCAAAACTCAAAAAAGCTTTGGTTGAAATATAATTTAGAAATAAGAACAACATAATTCAAATAATGCTATCTCTGAAAAGAGATGTTTTATTTATCAAAATTGCAGACCCAAACATATGCTTATCTCTGAGAAGAGATGTCTGATTTCCATTTTGGGTTACATATTCATTTATACATGTTTTGAAGGTGTGGGGAGGATGTGGAAGGTCACCAATCTCGAGGGAGATGAATTGGTTCAACTTCCATGATATATAACAATACAGAATTCAAGGAATTACTATTTTTAGACTGCACTACTAAAATTGAAATTTGGGACACTTTCATTGGGTTTTAAGGGGTCAAAATTCATCAAGAAAATATCCATGCCATCTCATGACATTATCCTCATTATTATCTTTCCAATGGTTCAAATGGTGAGTCAATTAGAGCTACGGTGCAAAAGTTATGGCTCCCGAAAGTTCTGCCATCAATGGGGGTAGACCCATCACCCAAATTGTCATCTAGATTGTTGTTTGGATCATAGTCATTACAAGGTATTAATTTATACCCTCAGAAGAGAAGGCAAAAAATAATGGTTTTGTCACAGAGACCAAAACTCCTTACAGTCAAAATCCAACTTCCAAAATAACTCAGAACAATAATCAGAGGTCAAACTAGGTAGAACATATCAAAAAAATAGTGATGATTCCAACACAATTTTTAGTTTTAGCAAAGGATAATAGTGCCAAATATGGAAAATAACAATAGACACTAGGGTGTCCTATTTTTAGTGCTCTTATCCAAACAATAGAAAAACCAATACTAAAAATAGGACACCCTTTTTAACAAAAAATTGGGTGTCCTATTTTTTTATGCAAAAAGGTCAATCAAAATCAATTAAATAATTAAACAAGATTAAATGCTTAGTTAAATTATCAATTTTCAATTAATGAATATCTAAAAATATAAATTCCAAAAATAAAAATATCAATCCTTTCATCATTACCTTCATGAGCTGTCAAAATATCTCAAAAATCTCAAAATATCCCAAAATATCTATTTTGAGAATTATGACTAGTAACTAAAAGTCATAATTACATGACAACTTTTAACGTAATAGAAGTTAGTCTCAACTCAACCTTAACTCACCTTGGGTGAGATTTAATTATTGAGGTTATAAATACAAGGCCATACCCATTGATGTTTAAGATATCTTGGTATAATGTTATAATTCATAAATAGATGCAAAGAAGCCTTGCATGTAATGTTACCATGACAAATTCATGAGCCAAGTAGCCAAATTAAGGTACAAAGGAAAGGTGAAGCCAACAAAGATCCATTGATGAATATTTATTGATGCACAAGCTAAGCATGCCATTTATACAATCCATTTGGAGCTCTAAAAAAGGTAAAAAAGGTTTTCTTTTATGTTTTAGTTGTGTTTCATATGCATGCTTGTTATCTATGCTCTCCCTAGTTTCTAATCTAGAGGTGTTAGTGTTTAGTGTGTTTATTTGGATTTGATTTTATCTTATTAACATAATACTAATGTCCCCTCTTGGATTCCTTATTCACATAATGACACACGATCCAATAAATAATTAAAAACAATGCACTAATGAATGATGAATCTTAATATCTCATCATAGGCTCCCTAAACATTATTTGGAGCTTTTTCTTCAATCATTACCTTATTTTTTACTAATGGCCTTTATCATTATTTTAGAATAATTTATTATGCCTATAGCTTGAAATGCCTTTCCAAATAGGGGAAAATTGTAGACACCTAATTTTGGCCACAACTGGCTTCCGACTAGACTTCAGACTAATTTTTACCAACCATTGTAAATTAAGCCTAAGAATCACCAAATGTCCTAATTTTAATTGTGCATCATTCATCAATTCTTAGAATCATGTTGAGGCATTCCTATTTAGGGTACTATCCCATATACAACAATAACCTTTCACAGATTCACCCCCAATCACCTTACAACATAACAAATGCCAATTTGGATTATGGACCCATTGAGTAGGTCACTTAATAAAATCTTAAAAGAGAAAAAAGGTTAATCAAAATCAATTAATTAAATAATATTAAATTCTTAGTTGAATTATCCTTTTGTAATTAATGAATATCTAAAAATGGAAATTCTAAAAATCTCAATATCAAGTCTTTCATCATTACTTTTATGAGTTGTCAAAATATCTCAAAAATATCAAAATATCCAAAAATATTCCAAATTATCCCTATATATTTAATTTGAGAATTATGACTAGTAACTGAAAGTCATAATTGCATGACAACTTTTAACTCAACTGGAGTTAGTCTTAAATCAACCTTAACTCACCTTGGGTAAGAGTTAATTATTGAGGCTATAAATACAAGGCCATACCCATTGATGTTTAAAATATCTTGGTATAATGTTATAATTCAAAAATAAATGTAAATAAGCCTTGAATGTAATGTCACCATGCCAAATTCATGAACCAAGCAGCCAAACCAAGGTGCCAAGGAAAGGTGAAGCCAAAAAAGCTCCATTGATGAAGATTTCTTGATGCACAAGCCGAGCAAACCATTTATACAAGCCATTTGGATATATAATGAAGGTAAAAGAAGGTTAATTAGTTGTGTTTCAAATGCATGATTTTTACCTATGCTCTCCCTAGTGTCTAAGATAGAGGTGTTAGTGTTTAGTGTGTTTATTTAGATTTGATTTCATCTTACTGACACAATACTAATCTCCCATCTTCGATTCCTTGTTCACAGATGGGCCTTTGAGGTCATGAGCTAGACTAGGTCAAGGTCCTATGGGAATATATATGATAATTCAATAGCTACTTGGGAGGATGTGACACCTTTACAAGCTTGATATCCACATCTATTCTAGTGACTTATAGGAAGAAGTCTACTTTTAGGGGAGGGGGATGTGACATCCCATTTTGATAACACTCCCTATTATATATTTTGTTATGCTTTGTGGAATCTATGGATATGCATTGGACTCTATGCAGGCATGAGGTTCCCACATTTATATTTTATTTCATTATGAACCTTGGTTATCTAGTTCAACAGATCTTATTTGTATGTATGGTTACTAAACATGATTGCTTTGAGTCGATGTATTGTGCTATCTTGTTATTATTATTGAAATGCATGATGATCTATATCATGCTTTTATTGTTGATATTATTTAACTAACCAATATATGTGGCTAGTCTTGTGACATTATTATGGTAAAGTAATTATGTAAATAAACATGTTTTAAGGCCTCATTTTTCATGGTGTCTACCTTTGACAAGATGACTATGAAATTATGATTATATGCTTTGATTATTGAACTATGTTGTTAAGTCACATCAAACTAAGGTGTAAAAGGATTTATGAAGGCTTTTAATGTGTTGGGAACCATGATAAAGATCTATTATCAATCATGTTTTTGATTGCTTACTTATGAAAGTATGATGCGTACATTTCATTTATGTAATGTTGATTTATAAAAATTTATTATGTCTATGAGATATATTGACTTAAATCATGATTGAATCATTACTTCTAAGCTTATAAAATAATAACTATTTATGTATGGAATCATATAAAATTATTTATGTATATGTTAATATTCCATGAGTGATTGGTTATGGTTAATTAATTGAATTGCCTTATTTGATTAAATTTCATAATATTGACTATTAGGTTAGCGAAATTTGATGTGTGTATTGAGTGTGCATAAATAGGAAACGGGATAATGAAGGAATAGACTATGCCAAGAATGGTTATATCACTAAAATAAATTTAGCCCTTCTTAGACCCATGTTAAGTAATTAGTTGCCTAGTCCACCACCTAGTAGATGTAATGTTTGATTAGGCAGAATTTTTTTAATTCTAGTTGGTGAAACTTGTTGCATGCCCTGAATATCTTATAACCAATATCTAGAAAGTGTAGTGGCCAATTGATAGATATTTTGTTGATTATATTAGTCTAATATTAAGAGGGAAAATAGGTAAGTCATAGAAATGAACATAAAAGCTTATGAAGCTGCCATGTGTCTTAATTGGACATGGAAAAGAACATCCCTTAATGAGGCATGGGTTGGCAAGTGGTTGGTGGTTGGTTGATTCTCAGATGACTATATGTAATATTTTAAATCCTTTAGTTTAGGATTTTTTCCAATTTTAAATAAGCTATAATGAACATAATATAACAAAAAATATGAACAATTGGTGAGGAGAGTCAAGTTTAAACAACTGGAGGATAGTACCCAGGTGGTCTTGAAGTTGATAGGTGGGATTTATTTTAACCTATGTTTTTAGCTATTTCATTGGAATAAAAAATTATTATAGTTATTTTTTTTGTTACCTTAAATAAAAGAGAATAATACCACTTAGTTTATTTTACCTATATTATTATCTTGCCTGGTTGTGCAATGACCGCCATGTAGTTCTTTACCTAATTGAGGGACTTGGAGAGGTTGTGTTCCTTTTTGCTTGACTTGAATGTTTTAGATTCTTACTTGGAGTGTTTTAATGCTATTGTGATTTTGAATTTTTATTCTTTATTAATGTTTTGAGTGATGAAGTGTAACTCCAATGAGCTAGCAAATTGGCCCTTCATGCAAGATTGTGGTCTTGTACCTTCATGCAAGACTGTGGTCTTGTACGTTCACCTAAAACATGCAACTCGAGACCAGTTCTCATGGGTTATGTTATATAGTAACCTATTACTCATATTTTTTGGGTTCAAATTATATTTTATTTACATAGAAAAAGAGACAAACTAATTTGGTCCTTGTATCACTACACTCAATAACTATAATTACATAGATGAATGCATGAAGTCCAAAAATTATTACCTAGGAAAAGTGAAAGTTGGCATAGATCTCATATTAAATTACAAGTACTCAATGTAAAAATACCATAGATGTATCATAATAAATTAATTAGAATATGAACATCAGAACTAGTTATAATATTTGTAAAATTTATATTATGCTTAGAAAAATAATATCCAAAATCCCTCACTCTATAATGTTTTCAAATAGGGGTATTTATTCTTTTTTTTCATGACCAAATAGTTACATTATTAATGACAAGATTAATCAACCAATGAACTCTCCATGAATTGAGATTCATGGCAATCTATAAGCTAGTTCTACACCATGTCCTTCTATGCTAGTCTAGTTTTGTGCCTTAGTATTTCTTTGCTATATTAATTTCATGCCATGTCAATTCTACACCAAAATACCAAAATACTTAGCCAAAATTTGGGGTTCAACATTACCCCACACTATGCTCTTAGTCCATCCTAGACTAAGTCTCAGAGGTGGCATCTACCAAAAATTTAGGCCCCATTTACTCGATCTACTTCTTGACATTATCCTAATGTGACAATGTGTCAAGCAACTTTGTAGTTATTTATTCAATAGCCAATTTAGTTTTCTTCAACTCCTCAGGTTGGTTAGAATTCTCACTATCCTTTTTGACCAATTCATCTAGGGATGTGCTGGAATCCTTTTGAACTTCTTCTAATGTAGAGACTTCACCAACAACCTATCCTCAAAGGGTTACAAAATAGACATTTAATTACTGATGATGTGTAATTATTTTCTCTTCCATTATTTCCACATCTTTAAATTCCTAGGCATGCTCAACATGATCCCTTATTAAGAGGGAAGCATCAACCATTTTCTACCTCTAGGATTCCTCTACATGGATCCAAGCCTCTAAGATTTTATTTAGTTATGCCAACCTTTCAAAAATCCCATCCAAGATGGGGATGGCTTCCCGAACTCTTTAAAGGGCGTGCTTGCACACTTTCATTGCCTCAATAAATTATTCAAATAATATCAGTGCTTACATCCTTTTCATGGGTTTCTCTTTTTAGTGATTCAAAAGGAGATTTACTAAGGTCTCTAATTTATTTATGGAATCCCCATCGAGAGGCACTCCATCAACCAGTGCTGGCTCTTGGCCCAAAATTGACTTGTATAAATTCAAAGTTTTCACTTTGGAATTTGTAGACTCCTTTATTTGTTAATTTAGAATAACCACTTCTTCTTTGAGTTCCTTTTGGGTGGCCACCTCTTTCTCAAACATAGCCACCACCCAGCCATACTTCTTCTCTGCATTGTACACATCAAAGTCTAATAATACATTTTGACACGTGACTTCAAAATCCATATTTAAAAATGTAGTGCTGGATTATATAAGGGTGATATTTTAGGGATCAACCCATAGTGGTTTTAGAAACACTAGGGCTTGAGGATCCAAGATGAGGTTGTTTGGAGGGAGCTCAAAATGGTGCTCCTCATTGTACATGTCCAACAAGAAGGACATTTATCATTGCATGCCACGGGTTACATCTTGAGGAAAGAAGTGTAGCCATAGGTATAACATCTTATCAAGGATGCCCATTTGATATTGAATGTGTATATTGGTGGATGCATCAATGGAAGGTTCTTCCTCATACCCTACAAGATCCTTCCCTTTGTTTGGGTTGTGCTTTAATATATTAGCCTTTGTATCGGTAACTAAAGAAGTGCAATTAATAGCCATTTCATTCATCTATTGATTTCACCATCCTCCTCTCCACCATATGGACCCCAAATTTTAATGGGGGGTCTTTGAAGGTGGCCTCCTCCTATCATGTTAAGGAGGGTGTCTTCTCAGAATTAGAGTCTGACTCTTCCTTTTAGACTATAGGTTCATCCTGATCTTGTTTTTTTTTCTAGGACTCATTATGGTACAAACCCTGATGGTAAATATCTCTATGAAGTTTTAGGAGGTGAGGGTGGGGGTAGAGGAACATGCAAGGGGAAGGTGGAGGTGGAAGGACTTATGGAGGTGGAAATTTAGGTGGGGAAGGTCAAGGTGGAGAAGGTCAAAGTGGAGAAGGTTGAGGGGGAGAAGGTTGAGGTGGAGAAGGTTGATGGGGAGAAGGTCAAGGTGGATTAAGTTGAGGTGGAGAAGGTCAAGGGGGAGAAGGTTAGGGAGGATAAGGTATAAGAGGAGAAGGTCTAAGTGGAGAATGGCTAGATTGTGGTGCTTGGGTAGTCCTCTACCATTTTAGAGGAACTTATTGTGAACTTGTGCTGGCATTGTGCCCAATTTGCTTCTTCTTTATAAGAGGGGGTACTAGTGGGGTATTTTCTAATTTATGTTCTATTCCCTTTGAACTCTTATGCCTAGCCACAATATATAGAATGGATTATGCACATGTTCTCTCACCATTATTTGTTTGACCTTGATGTCAGGTTGGTCAGTCTCCTTCTTTTCCTTATAGGCCTTCTTACCTTGATAGATGTACATATTTTGGAGAGTGTGAATCTCCAAGTTGATTCTATCTACCTCCAAGGTGATAGGTTATCCAACATATATGTGGTTCACTAAGTTGTTGAAGTACCACACTAAAAATTCATAAGGTAGATTCAACCACATAGAGATTTCTCTGGAAGGGACCATTCTAATGCGTGCCAATGAAAAATGCTGATTTAAAGTGAATTAAGCTTGTTCACTAACTAGGGAGGGCAAGTATTTTATAATGATCCACTCATTCTTAAATGTCTCCTTCATTCCATTAAACCAAGAATTCACCTTTATTCTATAGGTGAGGCTGATGTGCCCCAGGAACATGAACACCTTATAGTGCTCATCAAGGGACTTATGCTTGGGTGGGTATGTCCAATTCAATGATCCTTTAGTGTAATTAGGTACATCAATCTATAAAAACCCATCAATAATAAAAATACTCCCCATGAAAACCTTTGACCAGGTATCTGATGGGTCTTCTATACATCCTCAATAATTTTGTGAGAAACATACATAGCAAAATTATACTTCAAGCCCTCAATAACTTTTTGGGTGATGCATAAGTGGGCCATGCATACCTATTTCTAGTGATCGATACCATTGATCTTGGTCATTACGATGTACATCATAACTCAGAGGGTAGGATCCTATAGGTTCTTGATGTGCATAACATGACCCTAATTTTCATACATCAGTGTTATGGATATCTATTAGATCTCATTGATGTCCCCCAAGTCATACTCTGCATCCAATCTAGAACAATACAACCCCAAAATCTTACTTATCCTTTCAGGTGTGATCTTCCTGCTACACCTAGTGAAGTAAAAGTAGTCCTCATGAATGCACGAGAGTAAGAACTTGATTGATTCCATGGGTTTTCAAAAGTAAGGAAGATTAAATAATTAGAAAAACCCCATAACATCTAAAGCATTGAAGATCTTGAGGTTATACACCAATTAGTTCTTGGTGTTTTGGTTCTCAACCTAGTAATAATTTTGGAATTTAACCTCATTCCTAGGTTGATAATGGTTATAATCAAAAAATTCTGCAAGTGGGTCATGTAAGACCCAGTTATTCATGCATAACACCATCTTTGAGTACTATATTTCTTCTATCATCAAATGTAGGGGCAAAGATGATTGTGTCTTTTTTGCCTACTATGCCATACTAATCTCTTCTCCTTGCACATGTTGTGTCTATTCTTTAGGTGTTTCTTCTCTAATGAATACTACTTCTCCCCCAAGTCCTTCCTATTCCTCTAGTATTGTTGGTGATGGATCAATCTTTAAGGCCTTCTTCTTACACTGCATCACTCTCTAAGGAGCGTGAAGTTTGAAGTATGATTGTCCAATATTCCTAAAGGAATACATCATTACTATGTTAATATCTTCAACTTTTTTTGCTTCACTGACATCTAATGGAAAATATCTTCCCCTACAACATGTAACTATAAGTTCTCCCTATTTTGGTTGCATTTCAAAATTTGCCCTATGTTTTGATTATGTTGATCTATGCTCGACTCAATACTTATTTATAGACTCATGATGCTCGTTTAATCACTTTGGAATCACTCTAGTTCAAATCTCTCCTTAGCTATATAATTATAAATAGAAGCAAAGGTAAAATTTAAAAATGAGAATACTTTTTTTATAGGCTCAAGGGGGTTAATCCACATTTACTACCCCCTCTTCTTTTGTCCATCACTTCTCATCATAAATGCATTTTTAACATCTACCTTTTTTGAATATCATTTCTCACCATAAATGCATTTAATGTTATTGTCTTATCATACTATTGACACTTTCTCATAACCACTATTTTTTTCATCAATGAGATATCCCATCCCATGCTTTCATTTGAAATGGAAGCTAGCTATGTCCTACACTTTTCTTTGGAGTGCAAGATAGTTATTGTTTATTTTGAATTTTTAAACTACTTGGTAGGAACACCCTATCTTGAGGCTATGTAATTTGTACACCTTAAATAACTTGCATGCCTTAAATAGCTTACACACCTTAAGTAACTTACACACCTTAAGTAACTTACGTGTCTATCTTTAATCATGAATTCAAATACCTTTTACCCAACACTAAAATTGCATCATGGTCCTCCACAAAAATATAAGTACAAAAGTTAAGTTATTCTATAAATAAAGAAATGTTGTGCACAACAAAGGTAGTGATTTTATTGAAAATAAAAAATATTAAAATAATAGCATAAGACTTATTGTTACAAAATGTTTATCTTATTCAGAGGTGAAATACGGTTAGAGCTAGCTTCCTTTATAATTCCTAGGAAGAAATTGGCTATCCAACCATTGTAATTGACAAGCATTAGTAGGTTGAGTGCTATGATATATAAAAAGACCATCTTAGTGAATTCAAAGTTTTCTAGAATGGAACATGAACTTGGACTCATAAAGCAAAACTTTCATTGCAGGGGTGAATGTTTTATGCTTGATGTGTTGATCGTGCCCCACATCTTGACTTCAATGAGCAAGGAATTGGGTTTCATCAAGCCATAACAAAGTATCTAGGTATGCCTTCAAGGATGACTCTTCATCTAACTATCCAATGCACATAATACAAAGAGATGGTACCAAAAACTTGACTGGTAGGACTACTTCTTTACCATATACTAAATTGAATAGTGTGTTCTTATTCAAGTACTCATATGTTATGTTGTCAATAAAACTTTCACCCCTGTGAATTAGTTTTAGGCCTTCATAGTTTGTTGAAACATGAAAATAATCCTAGATTGTGGGTGACCTAATCAGTGGATTAAATCTCTAGATTCTAAGGGTTAGCTCCCTTTTGTGTATCAATTAGGGTCTTTGTTCTATGCTACAAACTACCTAAGAAAAGGGAAAAAGAAATGTGAAAGAAAATCCCATCTAATGATGGTGATACACATAAATTTTGAATTGGTCCACTCAATTTGAGCTCCTAAAAACATTGATCTAGATAAGAAAAGGGCTAAACTTTCAACTCCAATTGACCACTATGCATAAGTATTTCATGAAAAGGTTTTATCTGGTGATCCAAGTTTGAGGGAAATGAAAGAATATGCCTGATTTAAGGCACTAACCAACCACTTATATCCACTATAACTTCAGCCAAGAGATGTTTAAATATAAAACATGACCTGCATAATCTGATCAGCTAGTAACTAGGTAAGAATCAAGACTTGACAAGGAAGAAAATTCTATCAATTATGAAAATCATTGACATAAATACACTATAATCACAACTATAAATTGAAAACAGTCCTATTAATTTGAAAAAGGTTACAACTCAATCTTTAGTAGAATTTGATCTTGCCAAAAAAGGGATACAATTCAAGGCTGAAAAGCCAAATTATATAGAAAAGTATACAATAGCCAAGAGATTGGCACTGAAAATAGAAGAAGAGGTCAACTTAGTCCAACTTGTGTTATTTTAGCCTTCAAATAAAATCTATTTTTGTCTTATGCCTTGCATGAAAGCTCTTTGGTGTTGAAAATGGATGGTGAGCCCAAGCTTGAGTCAAAACTTCTAACATGCATGATGCTATGCCAATATCTAAATATGGAACTCCTCTTGAGCTTTTGGAACATTTGAAAGGCTCTTTTTTACATGAAATCAATGCCAAAATTGAATTTATAACTCCACTTGAACTGCTAGAAATGTTTGAAAGGCTTGGATTAACAAGAGTGCATGTATGAAAAATACATTAAGCACTCCAATGTTAAACTCCTTGAGTCCTTCATGTAAATGAGTCTCTATTTTAGAATTAAAGATGTCATGTTTGAAATGGTTACACATCTTGGACATGTATAATCTTGTTTTGGGCCACTTTCCATGCTATAGAATGTGTTAATCTATTTATTAGGCTATTGAAATATCTTTCATTTTCTAGTTTTTGTCTCTTCATTTCTATGCATGTATTTCTTAATCATTTATTTGTTTTATCCCTTTGTAATTGTCTTGGGATTATTCCTTCATTCTCATTTCCTTTAGACTTACTTCTTGTGGCTTATTTTTTTCCTTTGGTTTGAACAACTCCCTCAGACAAAAAGCTTGAAGGAATCATATCTTTGGGCTTTTTATCTTTTATCACTTTATCATTTTCCTATCGACAATTTTTTTGCAAGAATTTTCTCTTCATCTCCTTTAGCTATTATGTTAAGTCAATTTCCTTCAAACAAAAAGTCTGAAGGAAATCTATCTTTCGGGCTTATGACAATGGTCCTTTTCTTTGTAAGCTTCCTTTAGGTAAAAATTTTGAAGGAATTCCTTCTTTCAAATTACCCTTCACGATTTTAAAAACGTCTGAAGGTCTTTTTGCTTATCACTTCCCAAAAGAATGGAACCTTTTATTTTTTTTGAGAATACACTTTTGGCTTTTTGAAACATCCTTTTCTGAAGGGCTAAATGACCCTTTAGATTTCCAAGTAGACCTTTGGCCTTTCTACCAAGTCCTTTTTAAAAGGGCTAATAACCCTTCAAACTTATTATTTTAAACTTTCCTGAAGGGAAGATACCCTTTGGTATTTTTTTAATTGATCCTTTTCTAAAAATACCCTTCGAAAACTTGAAAATGCCCTTCAAACTTTTGCAAAGTGACCCTTCAAATTTTCTCCAAGTGACCCTTCAGAAAGATGAAATGGTACACTTGCCCCTGAAAATTCCTTCAAGATTTTTGACTAGGTCTTTTTTTTTGACTGTTTGTCTCTCGAACAAAATGTTTAAAGCTCTGCTTTATAAACTTTTCCTTTAAAAAAAAGTATGAAGGAATTGTCTCAAATTTTACAAATGAAATCTCTAAAGGGAAAGTACCCTTTGGAGTTTTGAAAGTAACCCTCAAAATTTTGAAATTGCCTTCCTCTGAAGGGCACATGCCCTTTGGCTTACTTGATTGGTCCCTTTAAATGCCTCTTCTCGAAAGGAAAGAACCCTTTGGACATATGAAAATTCCCTTCAGAAGAATTAAATAGACCCTTCAATTTCTTGAAATAAACCTTCAAACTTTTATAAATGCACCCTCTCGAAAGGAAAGCAACGTTTGGAATTTTTGTGAATGAACTTCTTGTGAAGATGCCATTTGAATTTATACAAAGTGTCCCCTTCAGCTTCTTTCAGTCATTTCCTTCAAAAAAAAAGTTTGAAGGAAATATATCTTTGACTTCTCCTTTTAAAATGGACAATTCCTTTAGATAAAAGTCTAAAGGAATTCTTGTATAAGAACTATTGCAAATTTCCCTTCAGGATTTTGGAAAAGACTTTCTCAAATGAATAAATTCTTCAATCAACTTGTAAGGAAAACCAAAAGTATTATTCCTTTAGAACCTAAAGTCTTTTTCCTATAGAGATTTAAATGGTAGAGGTTACAATTTGACTTGTGGGGTCAAAATTATCAATAGGTTTTTTGGTAAGCCCAAAGTACTAATGATACTCTATCATCCCAATTAGTTTGGTCAATATTACAAAATTTCATCAGTGTTGTGCCTAAAATTTTATTGAAGGCCTCGACAATTCCATTGGTTTAGGGGTGATACAGTGTTATTTTGTGATGATCAATCATGAACTCTACAAGTAAGATGTGAATAATTTCATTTAGGAAATGGGTGCTATGATCACTAGTAAAACTTAGTGGGAATCCAAACTGAGTTATGATATGTTTCAAAATGAAGTGAAAAATAATATAATCCCTTGTTGATGTATCTTTATCCTAGTACATGAGATAATTAGTTATTGTGATGATATCTTGGGAACTTATTCATTATCCAATTGGACTGATGGGGTCAACAAAATCAATGGCCCACTTTTCAAATGGTTTTTGAGATAAAATTGGGCATAAAGGCATGGCATCCCAGTGATTGGTTTTCCTACGCACTGACAAATGTCACACTTTATAACATACATCTTTGCATCTTGAAAGAGGGCAAGCCACCATAATCCAATAAATAGAACCTTACATGTGGTAGCCTTTCCAATATAGTGTCCACCTAAAATGCCTTCATGAACCTCTTAGAGTACCTTAGAATGCTCATTTTTCATGACATAATAGTGAAGAATTTCATCTCAACTAAGTTTGTAGAGGTCCCCTCCTATGATCAAAAAAGGTACAACATAGACTACAAGTTGTTTCCTAGCTACAGAGTTACACAGTTACGTGCTAAACCAATCATTAGAAAGGATACAATATCTTTCAACTCTTCAGGTACATGATTAACCTAAAAGAGTTGAACATCATGCAATTCATGTTCAATAGCACATGGTGGTTCTCTTGAATGAATTCAAGAAAGGTGGTCAGGGCCATAATTATTTTTTCCTAGCTTGACCATGATAGAAAATTAAATTTCTTGAAACAACACTATCCATTGATAGATTCATCCATGCATCACTAGTTTTTTTACTAGATACTTTAAGGCTTCATGATATGTATAGAATATAAAAGGTGTGCCAATAAGTATTGTCAAAATTTCTATAGAGCATAGACCATTGATAGTGGTTCATGCTTTGTGGTGGTGTAATTTTGCTCAGTTGGAGTAAGTTTCCTACTTAAAAATTAGAATGGGTGATCAAGGTAACCTTCACCTGGTTATGTAAGGATTGCACCAACTACCATTTTATATGTATCAACATGGACATGGAATGGGCTTGTCCAATCAAGGAACTAGAGTATTGGAGTGATAACTAACTTATCCTTTAAAGATTTAAAATCATCCTAGTAGGATCAAGTCCATATGAAGTACTCATTATGTTTTAAGAGTTCATCTAGAGGCATGACAATATTTGCATATCCATGGATGAATTTTTGATATTAAACTATATGTCCTAAAAAGATACAAACCTCACACTAAGATTTAGGCATTGAGAGACAAAGAATAATAGATAATTTTATTGGGTATACCAGAAGTCCATCCTTACAAATAATATGTCCAAGAAAAACACCAAAAGGTGTAGCAAATAGACACTTATTTAAATTTAATGATATTTTTAATACTTGATAGCGGTCAAGCATAAGCCTAGATTAGAACAATGGTCCTTGACCAAGCCATAGATGGTCTAGTCATCCAAGTAGACTTGAAGAAACTTATGGATGAAATACTTAAAGGCTTCAATTGTTATACATGAACACAATAGGTCCATTCTTCAATTGATAAGGCATGATAGTATATGTGAAGGATCCCCATTCAGTGGCAAATGTAGTCTTAGTTTTATCCTCCTCAGTGATATGGACCTGATGGTACCTCAAAAATCCATTTGTGAAAGTATATATTTCACAACCAACAATGCCTTTAAGTATTTCCTCTGTGAATGGTGTTGGTAAAGGATTAATGATGCAAGATACGTTAATTACCTAGTAATAAACACAAATTCAATTTTTTCCATCTTTATTTATATAGATCAACAATGGATTGACCCACTAAGATTAATCAATTAAGGTGATTACTCTAGCCCATAATATACTATCATTTTCTTCCTTTACGCATGCCCATAGATTAGGATTCATCCTATATGGCCTTCTCTTGACTAGTTAATCACCATCAACTAGTTTAATATGCATCTTACCTAGGGATAGATGAAATGCTTTCATCTCCCTGTATATTCTTGGAAAGACATCTTGTTATTCTCTTAACACTTCAAATATCTTTTAAACTTCTATGTTAGTACAATAATTACCTATAATATCTATTTTTGGTTCTTCCTATGTGTCAATATTGTGATGGATAGTTTAGATTAGCCCAAAGTAGGGGTGGTTTGTATTACGAACAACATTATGAATAAATCAATTTCTATAGTCTATAGGAACATCCAAATTATTTAACAAAAGGTCAAGTGGTTTGGATAATTAAAACTCTTCTTCCTAAAGTAATAAATTTTATTTCCCTTGGTGTATCTCTTCTCATCGGTCCTGATCAAAGACTAGTTCTAGTGTGGGAATAAATTATGCAAATGGTTTATTAAAGAGAACTAGACCTATTCATAGACATTATGGATATTACTTAGGTGATATTCAATGGGACTAGGGTCACCAATAACTAATTCATACATGTCCTAGAGAGATGTGCAAATAGATTCTTGGAGAGGAATAAGATAATGTTGAGTTCATGTTTTCCTTCAATAGATGCCAAAATTGGGTACCTATATATCAATCTTCATGAACATGCCATGATCATGCCTAGGTTTATAAAGTCTCATAGAATACATATACCCACAATTAATCTAGTAAGTAAGACTCTTCATCTCTCTATATTGACTCACATGCCTATATATAGGGTTTAAGTGCTTATACTCTACTATAACTGATTATTCCCCTAACTCAATTATCATGATGGAATCGATGATGCAAAGTAGAGCATATTTTATCCCAATAGAGAAGTCACTCATTATAGGTTCACCATCATATTAAAACTATAAAATTAAGGAGGTAAACCAAGGATCATATACGATCATTGTCATTGTGATAAAATTATTTAAGGCACTGGACAAAGTCATGAACTTTTATTTGTCCATGAAATCGAGGGGTTGCATTGAGTATTTCTAATGGTGCATATATTATTATTCCCCTCATGACTTGGTTAGTAATAAGGTGGATGAAATTGTGGCATTTATGATACTGGCATGGAATATTCTCCTAACTACCAATGCCACTACACACTCTTCTAGTGAGGTCATAGTCACCATGGGCCTAACAATTATAAACATTGCTTGTAGTATCAAAATGGGATTGAGTGTCCATCCATTGAAGGATTCCATCAAGAGTAGGATATATTGATCATCATATCTGGTAGTGACATTATAAATGTGATTAATATCTTCTTCCAAATTAATAGGTTATGTATGGGGGCCCATGTGTTTGATCCAGGGGAATAACAACATGTTGATCAACATTATCAAAATTGATGTAGCACTCTTTGAAACTTAAGTCTACATTATTTTCATAACACCAGGGTCATCCCAATAGATCTATAAAATCATCTACCTCAGATAACTTGAGAACTTCAAAATCAACTTTGAAAGGTACTCTAAGTATATCAACCATTGAATTCTTGAGGACACCAATCGATAGAGATCAAGTTTTATTAGAAATAAACAACATGTGTAGTGAAGATTTTAGTGCTATACTAACCATTTTTCACCATGAATCCTTAGTGAGGATGTTAAATTTAGTGTTAGAATCAACTAAGATGTCCTAAATTACCCAACCATTGATGGCAACATTCACTAGTATTTCTTTGTCCTTAGGAGGGCTAGGAGGAATAGGGGTATCTTGCCACCAAGCATAATTTAAATGGAAATAATTAATCTATCAAGTCAATTTGAGGTTGAGCATTAATTGGTTCTTATACCCGATTATTAAGCCAAACACTTAGTTATGGGATAATTTATTCATCTAACTATGCTTGCAAATCTCTTGAAAATCATCTCACACCATGTTTTGAGGCTATGTTACCTTCTACATATCAATAGTTGAATTAGTTATTTGTCATTAAGGAATTGAATTTCTCCTTTTAGTTCTCAAACCAACATCATAGTTTCCTAGAACACATCTTTATATTATTAGGCATTATGATACTTCCTTGCTTGAGGCTCTTCACATTGTACTTTCTCAATAGGAGTAGATGTAGATGTAGATTGTCCTCCACTATACGTAGTGATATTCACTTGTTAAGATATTAGTGTGCTTGAAAATGCATTCCAACGTGATTTTTCAATGCAAATCATACCTATACATTTTTCATTTCTCTCCTTAGTGATAGCCATGCATAAATCAGGACATTCTTCAAATAGATGGTCCTTTTTACAAAAAACACATGTAGTATAAATTGGACAATCTCTTTGGTAGTGGTCAAGGGATCTAAATTTATAACATGTTCTTGGTGGGAAATGACCACATCCTCATATTTTTCCTCATCCTCTACCTTGACCATGATAGCCAACATTATCTTGATTGTTAAACATAGTGGTTTGGCACTTATCGCATGCACGTACTACATAGATATCACTAATTAATCGATAATCATTTATGCCATGGGTGTACACATCACACATTTTTCAATATTTAGACACTTTAGAATGTGTGGCTCAATATAAGAGAGGATAGGAGCATACATCATGATCTTCATGACATATTTCACATGACTACTTTAGTACAACATGAATGTTTTTGCACATGTAGTTGCTTTGGTTATGTCCTTTAGACTCACAATCGATGTACCAAAGACCATTATAGAAATCATATGTATTATTTGTAATTAGTTTTTCAAGATGTGATGTTATTGAATCTATTTGAGATTCTATGAAGGGACCAATCTTAGTGTCAATACTTCCAATAACTTCAATGCCAAGGGTGGATTTCAAAGCTTCACACATGCTAGTAAATGTTTTTTAGGATAGTGTTCATCAAAAGGGAAGTAAAAAAATTCCCATCAACCACTATGCATGCTGAGTAAAATTGATTTCAAATGATAGATTTAATAAAAGTGTTTTGAACCTTGGATCATATTCTCATACACTTTTAGTGAGTTCCTAATTTATATCCTTCAATGTGAAATTACTTTGTTTCTCAAATTTGAGGATGTCAAATTCCTAAAGGAATACTATTTTGAGATGATCATAGTCAATGAATGATTGTTGAGGGTCAAACTTTCTATACTACTTATGTATTCTCTCTAAAAGTGTAGTTATGAATTATGTGGCCTTTCATTTAGGAGAAGTAATACCTCCTACCCTCCAAATAAGTTCATACTTATAGACATATTCAACAACTTTGTCCACACCTCAATATTAAAGTAGGTGAAGAATTATTTCATAACACACTATTGGCAACTAAAGTGCTTACACTGGTGGTTGTTGAGAACCCCTAGATCTTATCCTTTGAGGGGGAAGTCCACCACTTCCTCTTGTGGCACCTCTTAATCCATCTCCAACACCTAAAATAGTAACACCCATGCCATGGGTCATGATAACTAGTTGATTAATAATATTTGGGCTTGTACTCTATCCACTCTAAATGCTATATCCTCTAGGCATTCCAAGTTGAGCCATAAAGTTCCCTTGAAGAGGGAAAGAAAGTGTTAATTCTATATGAGTTATAATTGGCTTAGCTATAATATCCATTATAGGATCATTTTCTGAATCCATGATATCTATATCCCAATTATGTATACATAATTCATCTAATTCAAAAGCATGAGCATGCACTATGGTTGGCGAGCTTGGTTGGTTTAAACTTGGTTCTTCAATTTATGCTATCTGGCTAATTTATCTTTTGCATGATAAAAGAAACATGGGGTGTGGTTTGAAAGTGATGGGGGTCCTCTTTTTGTGTTCCCTCTTCCCTAAAGATCCTAACAAGACTTCTTGATTTCTCCTAGTCCCTTCTTGTGATGCTTACTCCTATGATTCTCTACTGAGCTTCATCATATTTATGCTTCTATAATGCCCTCTGACTGACTACCATTCTAAACCTAGAATCTTTTACCAAATCTTCTATATTCCCCTTCCAAATTTTTGACTCATGCAAATAGGGAGTTAACTCTCCATTGACATAGTTTCAATCCTGTAGTGAATAAATAACTTCTTGATTTATAATGAGAAATGTCTAATATATTATCTATATGGTTATCTGAGAAACTAGAATTTAGCTTATTTAGGATAAGAATAGGTAGTTATAACATACTCCAGAATGTAGCTATTAAACACTCCTTTCCACCATATTTTAATAGCTCAGGTCCATGGTGTTTTGAGTCGTGCTAAAGTTTTTTGTCATTCTAACATCCAAGACTGTCTTCTTCCAAGTTTTTATGATTGACCTTAAACATAAGTAGATAGCCAAGTATGCAAATGAACCAGGATTTTAATTAAAAAAGTTTCATATAATACACTGTAGATAGTTTTTTCTACCCAATGATGTGTAAAAACTCTTAGTTCAAGTTAAGGAACTATAAAACTATCCCAACCCTAATAATTCATTACTCAATACTCTCAAAGGTGATACATTCAAGCATATTTCATTACTATACAACAAGCACTATGAGTTTCAATCATGGAATTGAAATGTTGGATTTCTATTCTTTACTAATGTTTCAAGTACTAAAGTATATCCCAAAAAAGCTAACACATTGGCCCCTCACACAAGACTATGGTCTTATGTGCTCACTCGAAGCACATATCTAAAGACTAGTTCCTGTGGGTTATGTTGCACAATAACCTATTACTCATATTCTTTGGGTTCAAATTATATTTTAAAAAAAGAGATAAAATACTTTGGTCCTTGTATCATTATGATCAATAACTATAACTATGTATATGAATGCCATGAAGTCCAAAAATTATTACTCGAGAAAAGTGAAAGTTAGCATACATCTCATATTAAGTTATAATAACAATTACTCAATGTAAAACCACCATAGATGCATCACAGTAAATAAATTAGAGTATGAACATTATAATTGGTTATAATATATGTAAACTTTATATTATTCTTATAAAAATAATATCCAAAATTCCTCATTCTATATTCTTGACCAAGTAGTTACATTATTAATGACAGGATTAATCAACCAACAAACTCTCCATGAACTAAGAGTCATCAAAATCTAAAAACCATTTTCTCCTATATACCCAAGCCTTTGTGCCCCTTATATACTTGTTCTATGCTAGATCCTTACTGCCATATGTCTATCTCTTTGTGGGCTGGTGCAAAACTCCCAATGGATAAGGTTTGGGTGACCCTTGAGAATTACTCCTTAACCATCTCTTGCTTCCCATGCACTCCCCAAGTCTTTCACTAATGATCTAAGTCCTATGATCTTAGGTCCCTTATAGTTATACCATCTTTGATTGGGTCCTCTCGTGTTGGTGATTTTATACCCTTGTCCTTTCATGCCTCATTGGTTTTGTGCCATGGTCCTTCTATGCTAGTCTAGTTCTATTCCCTAGTATTTATTTGATATATTCATTTTATACCATGCTAGTTCTGTACCAAAAAAGTAAAATATTTATCCTAAATTTGGGGTCCAATATGTACATAATGTAGTGGTTTCTATGAGTAACATATTCAAGGTAGAATAATGTCAAGCCCTCCTGTGTTGGCCATGGCGGTAAAATTCTTGACCCTCTTGTGAAAGTCATGGTATAAGTATTAAAGCCTTCTCATGATGAGACATTATAGTATACTAATTAAACCTCCCATGACTATTAGATAGATACAATCGAGTTAGTTATCCTCTTGCTACTCTAATCAATCGACAAGCCTTATTATGCTATGAAAGCTTACCTACTAGTTTATAATTTTAAATGCTTAGCTTCACTTGAATGATCATTTGAATGCTTGTTTCCTTATATTTGGGATTGGGATTCTTTTTGGGTAAGAATGAAGAATATTATTGTAGGATTTTCATGGTTATTCCCTTATGTTAAGATACCCTTCTTTAGATATCCACCCTTATCTCTACCAAGTGATGTAAACATGCTTGGAATTGGGAGTCTCAAGCTCAGGGGTGTTTAGAGAAACAACTTAATGATGACAACACATTCAACAATGAGATTTCTTTATTATAGCTAGAAGATGCTTGGGAGCATACACAAAACACCATTGAAGACTGACTAGTCCTCCATTATTTAATGAGGCCTAGATATGTATATCTTTCCATGTAAAAAATAGGATAAAATTTGATGTATTATTAATAGTTTAGCAGTTAACCTACTTGCAATATTCTTGGAAAATATAGAGTTTGGATAATGTTCCAACTATAGATTAAGACATCTATTTTTTATTTATTAAAACCTCTATGTTAAATTGAGATGTATCTATTTATGAATTATTCATTTATAGGATCTTGAGAAGAACCCTATATGTATCAAAGTCTTTAGCCTTTGAGGCACTTTCAAATGAAATGAATAGTTTGATTCACCTACTTAAATATTTGTCATTAGTGGTTGGACTTTTAAGCATTACACATCTCTTTATATATGAATGTGAGGAGATTAATGGAATTAAACTTATCTAAAAATTAGTGGAACTTAAATAAAGAACTATTATTTTGTTAATGGGAATAACAATATAGCTATACTATTTAAATCTAATGGTGATGTTATTTGGGTAAAAAGGATGCTTTGTGTAAGTCCTTTTGGTCTTCGAAATTGATCAAACTACTTGATATAAAAATTCCCAATAAAGACACCATTTAATAAATGAAGTATTTTTTTTAATAAAGCTTAGTTCTCATGTTATAACTATATTAAGGCTTCAACCTTAGGGTTGATTGGGATTTCTACACCTTAATAGCCTAGTATTGTCTTTATGTTGAATCACATTCATAATTAGAACCCTGTGAAGGAGTAATTATGTAAATAAAGATCTTTAGACTTATGGATTTTATAATAAAAGAATGAGTTATTTGATTATATCTCTATGGAGAATAATTTCTTGATTATGCATGTCTCTCTTTTTTAATCGGTTATGGTTTATTCATAAAATCAAGTTTGGACAAGGATGAGTTTAATACATTTATGTAGCTATGGATTGTTATTTAGACTAACAATAGAGTACTTAATTGAGTCTTAGGTGTTGTTGTGGACTGGAAGGATGTCTTGTGGAAGATGTCCTAGGCTTTTAAAATTGAGTTTACTACCTATTTTATGCCTTCCCCATAACTAGGTCATTTAATAAAATTGAGTAAATTTTATTAAGCTTAGATCCTCTATGTGGATATTATCCAGGATACAACCTTAGTTGGGTTGAATGCTTCTATGCCTTAATGGATTCAAGGTCAATTTTTCAACCTATATAATTGTTTGAAGCTTCACGCTTCTAAGATTAGAAAAAGGATAATTCTTTAAAAAAAACTTCAAAATAAGTTGGTCTTCACACTTTTTGAAAATGATAGACATAAATTTTTCATGAGTAGTATTTTTTGGAGGTTTATTTATGACATTGTCATAAAAAAATGTCAAATTTTTTTTTGAAGACTTCGAAAGGATCATATAATTTTAAGGCCTTCATAAAAATCATTACGACTTTGTTAGAATAAATGTTGTAAACAAAATTTATGAAGGTATGTGACTTTGGAAGTTTGCAAAAGTAATATTCATGAAATCAAATTTCATGAAAGACTTAGGTTTACATATGAGTATCATTTTTGAGTTTTCCTTAAGATTTTGACTTGTTTTTTTTTTAACTTTTGTCTTAGCCAATTTATCTCTATGGCCTTTTGTTTCAATTTTGTGTTAGTCTATTTTGTGACTTTTGTTGAATGGATCAAAGGAAGCCATGTGTTTCTATCCTACTAACCCAAGAGTGACTTCAATGTGGTTTGATTTAAAATTGGTGATGGGCTAGTAGGTGAGTGGGATGTTGACATGTGGCATCATACCAATAACCCATGATCCTAGAAAGGACCGTGCAAATTGAAAAACCTCTATGCTAGCAAGCAAGTGAGATGTTTCCATGTGGAATCATCTCAATGACCTATGTTGTTGGAAATGATCATGTAGAGTGCAAATCCTATGAGCTATTGAGTTCGTGGGATATTTCTATGTGGTATCATCCTGATGGTCTGTAGTCTTAAGACTATAGGTGCAATGTGAAAGCTTATCAATTCTATAGGTAAGTAGTGGGATGCCACATGGAAATAAATTTCCATAGGATCTTTAGGAATATATTGCTTAGCCTTGGAAGCCACCAAAGTAGCCATGTGGATTCTAGCCATGTCATATTTAAACTAGGTTTAAATTGATGACCATCTCAACATCATAAAAAATAGTTATTATTTGGTGCACATCTATAAAATAATTTTGAATGCTTATCGAATGAATCAAGACTATATGCTTCTTAATTAGTGGCTTATGCTTGTTAAATTCTAATGGAAATTATGGGATTTATTTTATATTTTAATGGATTTTGGTATCAAACCATGTTCATAGGTTTTTGGTTGGTATTATGATGTGTCGTGTCTATTATTCTTAATAAAAAAATGGGCATGGAACATGCTCCATATTATTCTTGATATAAATTATTTTTCCATGGATGTATTTTTGTAATCACCTAAAAGTAGTATTTGAGTGCTAAGAGTGCTACTTGAGACTACTTATCCCTAGTTTAGCTTTTGACCTATTCTAGAGCCTATTATCATTCTTATCCAACCTTCATGTAGGCCAAAAGTGTCCCTAGACAGCTCAAATGTAGTCCTAAACCCTCATTTACCGATCCTATCCCTTCATACCCAATGTTATGCCTGTTGAATGTCAACTCCACATTGAGGACACTAGAGCCATGTGGCACTAGTGTCCCCAAAATGGTGCCTAAGTCATTTACACTATCTATTTTCAAAATTAAAAGTATCATAAGGTTGGATTAGACATATTTTATTATCTACACAAGAAATAAACCACTATAAATACATGACTATTATCCCTATATCCACTAGATGGAAATTAGATGCAAAATACCTATTAAAACATGAAACAAGTTGAGCAAAATCAGGGTTATTAATCCCTATTCCACCCCACTTATGCACACTACCATATATAACATCCCTAAGATTAGATTTTCTATATTTTCTATCTCAAGCACACTCAAGGAAATCAAGGCCACTATCTTACTAGCATCACTTACACTTGCATTAAAACTTAGGTGGGGAGAACTACATCAGGATTGATCCCTCCTTGGAGTGTTGGTATGGAGCCAACTCTCTTCACAATGGGGTATTGAGGATGTCCAACCTATCCTAATAATGAGAACACTTTTTATATCATACCCTATTTATAAGGAATATTAGGGTTTTCATCATAAATCATTCATTATAGACACAATATAGAGTTTTAAAATTAGTGTGTGCATGAACAGACCCTATAAATCCAAACACAAGTGCACCCAAAAGTTTATGACAATCTTGTACATAGGACAATATCACCAATATCAAGACACTAGAGATAATGGTTCTATTTTCCAAATGTGTAACTACTATCTAGGAGGGGTTATAACATAGGGATCTAGTTGATGACACTCAACCCTATTTCCATCTCAGTTTTAAGCACTCAGATAATTTATATCAAGTGTTTTCTAGATAAATTTTTATTTATACTATTTACTACTATTTTTAGAAAATTCAAAGTTAGTCAATTATATAACAAATCAGTGGTATTATTTTATGCATATTATTTACCTAATTTAGTCTACTCATCCCTTTAATTAAGCATAGGATTTACATTCAATAAAATCTAATAGGTTCAAACATTTGGTGAACCTGACTTAATTCAAACACTATTCAAACCCTAACCCTAGATGCTCATAAGGTTTTTATCCTTATTTTTCCTATTTCATTAGATAATTTAATTTTTTTATATTTTATATATTTTGTTTTAGAATCTCTATTCTAATTTATTTACTATATGCCATCTAAAAAAAACCACCTCTCTTCCATCAAGAAGAAATGCTAGGCTAGGTGGTAATTCTATAGAGCATATTTAAATTCCTGATATTAGAGCTTATAACATGGATATGAGATCTATTTTAACTCTTATTGTTTATCCTTCACACCTTGATTATGTGGATTTCAATGATAATGCATCCAAAGATGGACAATATAATCAAGAACAAGATGATACACAATTTTGAAATTAGGACATACTCCCTCCACTTAATAATGATAACATAATTATAAATAAAGATGAGGTCCTACATAGATTTAGAGATAGAACTCAGGAATATCCCCTAGATCATGCATAAATCTTACAAGTCAAAATAAAAATTAAGAACAAATCAAACAATGGTCAATCTTAAACTCCCCAGCTAGTAACATTGTTACACCTATAGTGGGGCCAACTCAACTATCACAACCTACAATTGTAATTCAACAACCTTACTGATATCTATACCTCTTGTGGCTAGCTCCTCAACTCTAGATGCATAATCCTTTATGCATGAGATTCATACTCTGTAGGCTAAGGTGTTACATATTGAGAAGGGAGCCACTAGGACATCACATACCTTGGATTCTAATATTATCTTACATACACCTTTGGCACACCACATAGTAATAACTCCCTTTCCATCTAGATTGATGGAAACTAAGATTACATTATATGATGGAAAGGGTGATCCAGAACACCATCTCTAAGGTATTCATGTAGTATGTTTGAACTACGTGTCCAATGATTGGATCCTCATAAAGTTATTTTTGTGTACTTAAAAAGATTATGCCTTAAAATGGTTTTATGACTTACTAAATAAATCTATCAGAACATTCAATCCTTTAGCAAGCATGTTTTTAGCACACTCATACATCCATATCAGTGACAAGATCTCATATGCCCAAGTTGCATAGTTGAAACAAAATTCAAATGAACATAATGAAGAATACGTCTTATGATACAATACTATATTAGCTAAATTGGCTAGCCCCATGATAGACAAAGAGCTTCATGACATATTTTAATAGTCTTTTACCAACATTACATGAAGCTATCTTGTTTAAGAAGTAACCAATATTCACAGATTTGTGCCACATAGTAAAGGAAAGAGAGGTCAAGCTTCTATCAATGGGAAAAATAAAATATACCAATGGTTTAGAATCAATTGTTAAGAGTTTAAATAAGCCTCCATATAAGGTAAGGGCCACTGAGAATAAGAATTATCAAAAATCCATAGTTAATGCAGCTTCAAATCCATCTCCTTGCTTGGTTTTATCAGCTCTTTAATGCCAAATCTTTACCAACCTTACATAATCACCAACATGGGTTTCATAATAGCTATTGGAATGCAATGTAATATCTCTCCCTCCCATTAAAGAGGTTTATATGACACAACCTCTTCCAAAAATATATGATTCCAATGTATTCTATGAGTACTACAAAGCACCAGGTCATACAATAAATAGATGCATAAGGCTAAAACATAACATACAAGATTTGATTGAGGCTAACATTATTGATGTGAGAACACCTACAGAGGCACCAAGAGTACAAAAAATGGAAGCTAAGGCATTAAATATATTCTTTTATCTATTTATAAAGCACATTGAATGAGGTAAGGAGACATTTAGGTGTTCACTACACATATTAGGCACATCCACCACCGGCTTCATATCATACTATTATAGAGGAAGCACACCCATTTCACAATATCATTGGTATGTACCACACTAAAATTATAGCTAGATCACTTATAACCTTATTAGAGTAGGATATTTTTGATGATGATACAAATTTACATGCACTCTTTGTATGAGTCTATATAGATCATCATCATATACAGAGTGTTATGGTTGACAATAGGTCAAGAATTAACATGTGCACTATGACACTTTTATAGCAATTAGTGTATCAAGAGTAGGATATATTATCTATAAATATAGTTATTAGTGGTTTTAGTGGTCATGTTAAAATTTCCATTAGGCAAATTGTGCTTCCATTACAAGTTAGACCAACACATATAACCACTCAGTTATTAATAGTACCTAGTGCAGACATGTTTGATATGTTATTAAGTAGGCCATGGATATAAAAACTATGAACCATCCCATCCATAGTGCATAGATGCCTAAAATACATACATGCAAATCAAGTGGTCAAAGTTGAGGGTCTTCCACATGAGTATCCTCTTCCTATTCCACATGTAGTTACTTTAGATTTACCACTTACAATTCCAACATAATTACCATATATATCATAGTTATCAGTTGTAGCTCAAAGCATAGTTATTATTGATATATCATAGAGTTTAGTAGAGTTACCAGCATAGACATAGTCAACTCCTACAATATTGACATGTACACATTCTCTCCCATGAAGACCATTATTAGAAAGACCCCTGCATTAGAGATATGTCATAGATTATAGAGGTACTTCCTTCACTCACTTTTTGACAAAATCAATATTATTGGGTTCTTGGGGTTCTTAGACATGGCACCTATGTCACCTATAACATCTTATACTAGATGTGTTACTAAGAACCCTATAGTTCACAAGACACCATAGTCATTTCCAAAAATTCCTAGCACCACTACATAGACAAATACACACACACACACACACACACACACACACACACACACACACACACACACACACACACACACAAACACACACACACACACACACACACACACACACACACACACACACACACACACACACACACACACACACACACACACACACACACACACACACACACACACACACACACATCACTCAATAAAAAAAATTATGGGACATTAGTTTCATTTTCACATAGAAGGCACAATGATAGTTCCCTTATTTGACACAAGTCACAATGATAATAAGTATCCAATAAGACTCATCGGTTAGTATGTTTTCTCTCTTCTTGTACATACTTTCCTTCTCTCTTGTTTCTCCTTGTACATAGTTAATTTTCATGTTTATTGTATATAACTTATATCTAGAAACTAAAAAAAATATAACATATCAAAAAAATAAAAACATTTAAATAATTACTCAAAAAATAAAAAACTTATAGATTGTATGCATTTCTATGTTTACAATTCTTATATTTTCTAGACACTACATATGGTAGCTATATTAGTATAGTTAGTTTTATCATACTACATGATTCACTTGTTTTTATTGATTATTTATATATTTATTACAAGACTCAGGTCCTCTACGTTGATCTAAACTTGTTATTATCTTCCCATCAAGGGCATATACACTGATTCATGGTTATTCACTTGACACATTCACCCACTTGGGGCATCCTATACATAATTTCAATCACCAGGTTCTATCCTTATATACTCTTCATTCCACCTTTAACATTTTTATATATTGATATTGATTATTGCTACTCATACTCAAATTTTTCTTGCTATTACTACTTTAAATTTAGCATATGTATATCCTAGCTCTTACATAGATTTGTATTACATATTCATGTATGCTTTCATTTATAGTTTTCTTAGTCTAGATTTGATTGTATTTATATGCTTCTTCTATTGGTGAGAATTTAAATATGCCATTATTATTTGGATTTATGCCACTTTTATTCATAGTATGTATGCCTTGGACATGTGCCCATGTCTATTATGTGTGCTTTCCTAATTATGTATGCAAACTTTTAAACATGTCCTTCTATGTGGATCTAAGCCAAATTGATTTTGTATTGCATATGTGGACATTTGAACATGTCCTTATATGTCTTATTTTCTTAGATTTAGTGACATGTGCCCATGTCCCTTGTGTTGTGGCCCCTTTGCCTACTTTAAGTGCCTCATGTGTTTTATATGTATGCTTTCTTATATGTGTCATGGCCATGCCACTTGTATTTTCTTATTATACACACCATTTTTTGATGCCATGAGGGACCTTATGCATATACCCTTCCTAATTGGGTGCCGTGATAAAAATCATGCCCCACCTCCCTAGGTAATTACTTAATTTTACTCAAATTTGATGTTACATACATTGATTACATCTATCTTGACATCCTTATGGATTGATAGAATAACATACATCTTACTTTACATACTTATGCTCAAATTATCTTACATTTTGATGTTATATATGCACATTATATTTAACTATCATGGAATTATCATAAATGCTCTGACTAACACACATTTTATAAAGCTTTGTATTATTTTGAGGATAATTCCTACACAAGTTAAAAAACTACCCTCAAAAGAGGGGGAATTCATAGGGATTTGTAAAAGAGATTATTATCTTATATTACGCTCATAAAATATTTTTAGCACATAGGCTTAATTACAAAAAATTAGACATAGGTAAACATAGAGGAAAAATAGTGACTCAAAAAGAATTACAGTTACACAAAATTTTGACAAGGACATTAATGTCAAAATGGGGACACTAGCACCACATGGTACTAATTTAAAAGATATGGTGATACTATCCAGTAGCTTTAGTTTCAAAAAAACTTATATTAGAAATAATAATAGAATAGGCACAATATAAGTTTCAATAGATCTAGTTATAGGTTTATTAGTTATACTTAGTTTGCTTAGATTTATACTCAGTTTGATCAGATTTGTATCAATTTGCTTAAATCCATATTAGTTTTCTCAAATTCATATCAGTTTCTCAAATTAGGGGCATCATGCATGGCATGATCATTCCCATATTCAATTAAAATACTCAGATATAGTTATTACAACTCAGTCCACATTGGGGGCATGTGTATGACACATTATTTCTATATGCTCAGTTACACATTAATTAATCAAATAGAATGACAAATTCCATGTCATTTTATATGTTATATACAATTCATTCTACCATTCCTCCCACAAGTCAATCTCAAAATAAGGATACCCATTCTTCTCCTATGGTTCTACCTCTTGTGGTTCCATCCCCTCTTGTGGTCCCTTTTTCACCTCCTATTTATCCACCTGTGAATCCTTTACCCATGGACCTTCCCTCACTTATGGATCCTTCTATACCTATGAGTCCCTCACATGTGGATCCTTCCCCACTAATGATTCTTTCATATCTAATAGATTCCACTCCCATGTATTATTCAAAACATCGCTTGCCTGATAGCCCTCCTCAGAATGACCATCTAACATTCCTACCTTTTTTGTCGAGGAGATTAGATGAGAAGTATTTTCCCAATTTTTACTAAAGATAGATGAGACCTTAGCTATAGTTTTCATCCAAACTTATAGATATCTATCAGATGTTTTGGATAATGTGTGTGGGAAAATATATCAATATTTATGAACACTTGCATGGTGTTCTTCATATCTTCATTTTAAATCATATGTGTGCTCCAACCTTATCTTTATCTATTTGCTATATCATTTGACAGTGTGTTAAATTCTTATTTATCTTACATGATGAATTTAATTTTGTACTCTATATTGCTTATACTATCATTTACATTTACATATATATGTCTTCTTTATCATTGCTTTCTCTTCCTTTCTTGAGTTTATTTCTTAGAAACTCCCTTATTTTCTCTTCATGCTTTTTTTATTTTTTTATCTCTATTTTTCACAGCTAATTGTCAATGTGACATAGTTATACACACTTGATTCCCTTTAGTCATTCCCTCTTTACCATGTGATCAGCTAGCAAATAATTAATCTCATTATATTTTCCTTTCACTGGTCCACTTTGGATCTCCTTTATTCCCTTTTCACAAACTAAGCATATACATGATTGAGACTTGAGATAACATCCTGGTTAATTGTTAAGCCTAAGTGTCCTAGTCAGTCTTGTCTTTGTTTACTTATATTTATTTAGTGTAATACTATAGCTCATTCATGTGTATCAATATATCTCTCATGTTTGGTCATTCCAAGTCCATATGGAGGAGGAATCTTAAAAAGACTTAAAAATATTCAAAATCCAAAATAATTTAACAAAAGGTAAAAACATTCTAAATTTATTAAAATTCAAAACACACTAAAATATGTGATTCAAAACACATCTCCTTCTTCTATTCAAAGCTCAAATCCATAGTTGGCCTCAAAATATACCCAAGGTGCATTGGGGTGTAGTAGGCTACTAGATTAGAAAAGGAGAATAAAAAAAATCTTTTAGTGCTACCTACTTTCTCACATTAGTATCCAATCTTCATAGTAGACTGATGACTCTGTAAGGGATCCTGAGGAATGGGGAACATGTCATGGGAAGTTAGGTCCATTTTAATTTTCTTGTACCAATATAACTTCATGATTTTATCTTATTATCATGCTTATTTTATTGCACAACTTTATGTCTATAGTGAATAGGTATCCTTTGCATATTGATGGTCACTAGTCACTTAATGTCTTCTCATGTCCTTAGTATGCTTCCTATCTCCTAAGGTATTCTCATAAAACACCTAAGTTACTATTTTTACATTCCCTCTTTCATTCCCTATATTCCTCATATTTCCTCTTGAGAAATATTGTTTAGTTCACTGATCACTCCCTTAGGGATTCTATTTGTGAGTTGCATTGTAAGACCATGGACAAGACCTAGCCTTTTTCACAAATTACCATATTTTTATATTCCTATTACCAACATAATTTTCTACCATATTTTCATATGTATTTCACCTCATTGGTGTTCCCTTTGTGAGTTACAGTGTAAGACCACAGATAAGACTTGGCCTTCCTCACAAAATTTTCTAATAATCCATGTCACATTTAAAATTACATGTCAAATATGGGATAAGATGTGATTGATTATGAAGTTACACATCATTGACATGCTTCCTAGCTTGATTTAGTATGTTTTATGCTTACTTCATTTCTCTTTTGATTTTATCTTATTTTATTATTACATGTAAGAATCTAACCATTTCTTGAAATTTTCATACTTCCTAGCTTGAATTAGTGTGATAAATTTAAGACCAAATTTTGCCAATTTTGTTTTTCTCTTATACTTCCCCACATGGTTTAGTATGTTTGATTGACTTAATTGATTTTGTTTTTATACCATTTTTCCTTTCACTTGCTTTCCACTTTATTACATTACTTTCATACTTCCCAAAGTGATTTAATGTGATTTTACTTGTTTTAATTTGGTGTCAATATTTAGTTTAAAAACAACTTTAAAAAAAAAAAAAACCATTTTACCACCCTTTGGTTTCTTATACTTAGTCATTTTCTTGTTATTACACATTTTCCAACATGAAACAGTGTGTAGTACATTTTTGATTGATTATATTTTACCGCATTATTTTTTTGCATGTTTCTTTTTAACCATGAATGTGTCCTACATAATGATAGAAAAGATACCAAAAATCATATATCTCCCATAGCATATACAAAAAAAAGTTAAATACATGTGCTATAAATAAACATATCCAAACATCTACAACCATAACCATAATGTAAACACATAAAATTAGCATCTAACTACTAAAATGTGACATATATATATATATATATATATATATATATATATATATATCATGATATTTAATACATAAATACAACCATATAAAAATCTCTAACTCTATAGCTAGACCCCATCATGCCCATCTCGTGGCCTAGCCATGTTGCCCATAGATGCCTCAATTTGATTCCTCCAAATAGAACATTATAAAGAGGCTATCTGAGATCTTAGTCTTGATAGTTACCCCTATAGATGAGCCACCTAAGCTTGACCTATGCTAAATAGGCTAGGGTTACTATATGTGTCACTCTTTCTTGATCTTGTACCTATGTCTTATGGGATAGGGTCTCTACATGTATTGCTCTCTTTTGGGCCTGTACATGTACCATCTATGTCATGGTATCTAGATGCACAACTCTCTCCTTTGCTAGGGATTTTCATGCCCATGCCTCTCTTTTAATCACCTCTATTGGTGGCTACATCCCATTTATATGCATTCAAAATTGCCTTGTAACCTCTCCAGCTCATCTAAACTAGCTCACCTAAGGTGGGGTAAATGGTACCCTAAGATCCTCTAGTGTAGTGGGGTTATATGGCTTTAGTGCCTCATATAGGATATCATGGAGTTATTCCCTCACTAGGTACCCCTATTTGGTTTCCTCCTCTTATGTAACATCTAAAAATAACCAACCAAATAGATATTAGATCACTGATATATCTCAAAATCTATCTATTTTTAGTCTATCTCAAATAAACTTAATTTAACCATATTATATCACCTATCTATGTGTTGGCCACTACTTTCTCACCATCTATGCACTTGATAAACATGGTCTCCCCTTCAATATGTCCTATAAAAAACTCATATATAGGTCACTACCTAAAAAAAATCCCAAAGTGACCACTTGCACCTATCTCAAGCCTCACCTAAGTGGTTTCTCTATAGCCTAGCTCTAATTTGGCCCATCTAATGGGTCATTTGAGATGTCTAATGTCTCTACTCTCTCCTAATCCTACTACCTCTATTGTCACCATGTATATAGTGGTCACTTATCCTCTTGATATGGAGCTAGTGGTGGTACCTCTAGTACTCCTACTTCTGCATCCATCTCCTCCTAATCTGCTACCCATCGTGCCTAACCTATCCATAGTCTCTCATGTCATGGCTCGAGTACCAACCTAGCAACTAGTGGACCGAGTCCTCTTCTCCCCCATATATCTCTCACATGCCAAGCTAAAAATGTGGACACCACTATCGGTGCCATCAAGTGAGGTAATCCCATTTATTTTGGTACATGTGTCACTAGATGTGGCTCCATCCACCAAGTATATTGCCCTTTAACCTCTATCCATGCCAAAGCTGGTACCACTTTCTATTAACTAGGCCATATCATAATAATGTGCTCATATAGCTACCACATAATATCTACTCATGTCACCATCTATAGTGCTGACATGTGGGGCATGACTCATGCTACCTGATCTTGTCTCCATCTTTGAACTTGAGGTAACATATCATCAACTACATGGGGCAACCCAATTAATTGATACATGGGGAACCTCTCATATATCTATGCCATCAAAAATATAATCAGTCTTACTAACTTCTACCCTCTGGATAACACTCCATATATGTCATGCATGAGTTATACCTAGATGATAGATCCCAAGTCATATAATACCCTTTGCTCTAATATTGTCTAGCTCAAGGCTATCATAAATAGTGGTACCTTGCCATCTAATTTGTGACACAACACCCATGCTATCACAAGTCCTATCACAACCTTATGGATATATGAAATATTTAATATATATATATATATATATATTAAACATGTTCACTCTTAATCTAAGGTGTATCATCTTTGAGCACATCACCCATATAGCTAGGGCTTTCCTCTCCTCATCACTATCGAGTACCCCAATGACCATGAGTGTACTTACTATGGGTAATCTTAGCATGGCATGCACATCTTCCAAGGTGATACCCACATCCATAATATCCCCCTCCATATCCCACTTGAAGGTGTTAGTCAATCATTCTTAGGTTCCCAAGAACATGACTAACAAATTCTAAACTAAGTGGTATCCTACACATGTCTACTATACCTCCTAGGCCTAATGAGATCAATCTAGATCTATCCTCAATAGATAATCACTTCAATATGTTTGGGAGCTATGATATATCCACTAAGAAAAAGAACCTTAGATGTCCATACAACCATAAAACAATAAAATATGTATTAGATCCTCCATGTCATATATAGTTAAAATACATTTTAAAAAAAAAAACCTAAAAACAAGCTTAATTTACTTTAATTTATTCATTTTTAATCACTTTGACCTATTTTTAGCTATTCCGCCCTTCTATCCCTTAGTCAGCCATTTTTGGCTTTTCTATAACTCTTTCAACCTATTTCATGCATTTTCATACTATTTTGGTCCCTTGATCAAACACTAGTTTGACAAAAATTTCCCTATTTTGACCCAGTTGACTTCACAAACTAATTCAACCCCTCTATCTTTCCCCTCTTAGTGCTGAGTTGTCACAATGACTTTTTATACTAGGTTGATAACGATGTACTAGGTTGAAAGTCTAGAAAACAAACTACATCAACACATACCTACTAGTTCAACAATATGGATTTTACCAATTTTTAGCCTACTAGGTTGACTAAGTTGACCTAGTTGTTTTTACTTGCTGACCCCTTACATTTTATGAAATAAATGCCTTCTAGCTATTATTTCCCCTAATCATTCAAACTCATTTGCCTAAATGGTTTTTCCTACCCTTAGTATCTATTTTGCATTCATTCAAATGTCTAGAAATGTATTAAATTTCAAATTTATAAAATACACTTAAAATTATTAAAATATTCTAAAACTAGTTTGAGATTCTTAGTTGCTTACCTGTAGTGCACCCGCTCCCACTACTGGGGTTCCCTATTGTTTATCCTATCATCTGATTATCATCCTAGCTTGTTTGGTATTTTAGATATTTTTTTCTCTCCTTCACAAGTCAAAAATACCAAATGACTTCCCTTTGACCTTATTTAAATTACTTTTCAAAAATCTTAATCTTTTAAATATTTTCTATCAGATTCCTTATTTTGCCTATATCTTCGTTTCTACTAATCCAATTTTCAAAACATAAAATGTTCTAGAATCATGATGATGTAGAGAATCATTTTCACTACTATATTCGTATCTTTTAAAACTTTTTATTTTTGGCTATTTTTTGCACTAACTTCTATAGGTTTACTTAATATTCTTCACATTGGACACCTTCACTTCTCTTGAGGTCTACTTATTTATCTACAAAACTAAGGTAAATAAAGGTATGTTTTTTTCAATTCTATCCTTTCATTTATCTTATTTTCTATTTACTACACTAATTTTATGTGTTATCATGTTTTATTCTCAAAGCACCATCCTATGTTGCACTTACGTGACACTTGATGAACTTTGAGTGGGGCATATGTATACACATAATATTTTCAAACTTTTATCACTTACTGACACTTTATATCTTGCAGGAACCTATTAAGTCTCAATCTCTTTGAGTGTATGCCTTAAGGGGTGCATTGAGAAAGGGGTGGGTAAACCATTGGTACTTCGTAGGATTGTTATCTACAAACTTGTCTCTTAAAAACATTGTCCTTAAGTTTTTTATTCTTTATTGTACCCTTTCTAGTCATTTCCCACATTTTATCCTCCTTTTCCTCACCTTAATCCCCTTTTTTTATTCAGTTGTACTAGGTCGATTGTGTTAACACTATATAGTTTCAGGTAATTTTCACTTAGGAACTACTTTGGCCTTTGGCAGACCTAACTCATTACCTAGTGAATAACTTTTTGAAATTATGCTAGGTCATCTAGGTTGACCCTATCAGCCATGATTTTTGGAAGGGTTTAGGGTAAAATTTTCCTATACATACAAGTTCATTTCACCATTATTTAGAGAATACAAGAAGTAAGAGATATTGTGCATCTACTTATTGACCATTCTACTTGAGGAACAAGCTTAGGGTTTCATACTTTCTTTAGAGATAGATATCTTATCTTGTGGATAAGCCTTTTGGATACATTGCTAGGGTGTGTATCCTAGAGTTGATTTATCTTTGTCATCCTTACATACCACAACAACCTATTGTGAAGCACCTTGGCCAAAGGAGAGATTGAGTTTCGATGGGTTCATCTTCAAAGGTAAGTATTCCTAACTTTGTTCCTCCTTTATAAGAGTAGATAGATATGAATTTGTACTTATCTTCCATGGATAAGGATTTTGTATACATTGACATGAATATATGTCTCTGATGCATGTTTACTTTTATTATTTCTAACCCCCACTTTATTCCATAAGCTTTGGTGAGCACTAGATTAGATTTTACTTTACTTCTTAGATTAGTGAATATAAAAGATAGGACTCCCTTAGGGTTATTATGTGATTGTGCTTGATTGGAGGCTTTGGAACCCTCCATATCATTGTGTATTGTGATAAGAGATACCTTAATTAGGTCTAATGGATCCTCACATTTATCATGTTCTTGCTTAATACATGTGTCTTGAATTAGAAGTGTATGTTATGATCTATCTTCTTCAAGTTAGGATTGATTTATAGACAAAATGCATTTTTGATTACATATACAATGGAATTGAAATCACTATAAAAATACTTGTAGATACAAACAAAAAATTTTAAGGTCAATGTTAAATGCAAATGCACAATAAAAACTACATAAATGAACTAAATTGATCTCCCAAATATAGCTATAATGATTATGATTTGAAAAGATGAAGTAATGTCTAATCAGGCATGCCAAAATATGTGAAGGGAGTCTAGATATGCAAACTAAGCTAATAAATCAACTACAATGTGAAATATAACCTAAACTTTATCAACCTAGGATAAATATACAAATGCAATAAAATAAAAACAAAAACTTATACTTTTGAAGTATCATGAGTTTACTCCATTATGACATATTTTGCTCTGTAAATGTGGTTGCTTAATATTTTATAATAAAAGTGTATTTGGGAAATATTTTGGTATGAAAATGATCTTTGGATGACTTGGATTCACTAGTGAATTTTATATCACTTCATTATAATAATTCAAGATGGATGAAATTAATGTATTGTACATCTATTTATAGGTCTATAGAGATAGATCAAATGGTGGAGGATTATTTGAATATTTTAATTTATCCAAATAATCAATGGTGGAGAATTAGTCCTCATCCATAAAGATGATGACCAATTAAATAGACTATGATACAAGGGGATTTGGTTGTGTGAGTCATCAAAAAATGGTCAAATTGATTAAGAAGTTCCAAAGTGACTCACTAGGTAGTTAAGGAAGTTGAGGGATTGGTTGGGTGAGTCAACATGTGAGGGAGATAAAAATGGAGGATGTCTAGGTGAGGTGAAAAATCTAAATTTATTAATTAAATTTGGATAAAAGGTGTACATAATTGATTAATTAATAATTTTTCAATTATTTGATTTTTGAAGGGAAATGATGTTAGTTTTAATTTGAATTTGGGGAAGAAGAAGAGTTAGTGTTTCAAAGTGAATTTTTATGATAAATGAAATTTAGGTGTCTATGAAAAGCTATAATGAATTTAGAATTTTAATGAAATAAGTAAAAATCCTCATAACTTCTCTCTGCACAGATGTGTAGCTGTAGGGTGATTAAGGCAATAATTACTAATTGCAATGAACAATTGATAAAACATTAGATACTTGTCTTTGAAAACGAAAATGCAATTTTATTTTCTAAATTTAATATAAAATTTTTAATCTAAGGGCATGCTAAAGTAGATTTAACCTTGCACCAACAATATTATCTCTCAGAAGAACGTGATGCATATAAAAAGTGACACTTGTGAGGCTTAGAATTGATTCCACCCAATACCACATCTGGTTAGCAATAGAGCAAGACATAAAAACATGCTAAAATGAATTAAATTCTCCATATACTAGGCATTTTGGATCTTTCGTTCCCAAATGTTACAATCTATTACCAATGGGAAATCCTTGATGCATGAGTGTCTAATGATTTAAATTAATATATTATATTCAACTTGTTCAAGTTTCCACATATGCCCACCAAATGAAACACACAAACATAGACATGGTTTCAATTGGTGTTGGATACATCACTAATTGATGGAATACAACTAGAAGGTAGTAAGAAGGGGTTCAAGACCCATTGATTATATTTGGGATGTTTTCAACAAAATCAACCTATGTCTAATACATCCTCAATGACTCTTGGGATTCCAAAAATGTAGAAAAAGGGTTTCATATAACCCAAAACTATTCAATAAATATTTTAAGGTTTCAAAGGTGGCGGGGAACATATGAACCAAGCCTTTGTAGAGCATATCAAGAGTTTATAGAAATCATAGTGGTGTAAAATAGTATAGGAAATATGACAATGTCATCTATAAAAGTAAAGGGGATGCCATAATAATTTTTTTGGGGTGTTCACAGTAGTATATATTTCTCAATTGAGAGCCATTATTACATATTTTTCATTGTTGACGTATAGATATAAATGGAAGTGAAGAGACCATATTTGAGTTTTATCAATTTGATTTGAGTTGACCCTTATAATTTTATATAAGTATGTAATTGAAGATAAAAATAATACCAATAAACCTATGTAAGAGAAGCAATGTTGACATAATATTAAAAAATATTAGAAAATAAAATGATACACTTATAACCTACATAATATTTAACCAAGTAAAGTCCCTTTGGAAAAAAACCTAGCAAAATAACAGTTAGTGGAGACTTTTTCCCACTTTCAATTTTACCTACACATTTGTTATTCAACTTGCTTATGGTTGTTAAGGTCATTAGGGGAAATACACATGTGCTTTATAACTGTGATTTGAATTGTTACCTTTATGGTGACTTAATTTATCAATATATAATTTACCTCCTTTGTAATTTTTGGCTAATAAAACATATAATTAGTTATGAAGCTCTCTTTTGCTCTGTAGTTGATCTCACCTAATTCTAGGGTTTTTGTGCAATTTGTGATGTTCATAAATATTGGAGTAATATGACGTGGTATCAAAACTCTGATCTAATGGCCATTTTTCCATTTCTAAAGATCTTTGGTGAGATCTTTCTTGCATGCATCTTATAAGGTTTCTTGATTTTTTGATTTTTCATAGGTTTAGTGGGATTTATTGAAAATTCATGCAAACTATTTATCTAGAGTCTAAAATCATAAAATAGTGTCATCAAATTTATAAGGTGCTAAAAATTTAAGATTGACTGTAAACATGACTTAGTTTCATGTTAGCCAATTTTTTACCATTTTATAGGGTTTCAATTCTTTTTCAATGATTTTGCACAAATATGTACTACCAAGTTATCTAAGGGAAAATCATTTTCTATGTTTTTTTAGGTTTTTTTGATATCGTTTGTGGGTATTTTTTGGTTCTTACATAGGCATTCCTAATCTAGATTTTTTGAACTTGGTAGAGTTTCTACACCTATGTGCATACTACAGGTGTTTTCTAAATTCATGGCACTACAAGAGTTTTCATCATCTCTGATTCAAACCCCTAATAAATGAATACATGGAACCTACCTTGGACACCAAAAGTTTCACTATCAAAACCCATAGCAACCATGAAATTATAGTTTTGGATTGCTGTGACACCTCCAAACCCTAGCATCAAAGTTTATGACTACAGGTGAAGTCTATGTCTCTAACGACTACAAAGAGGAACAAAACTTCCTATGACTAAAAACTTGACTAAAAAACTTGATGATTGATAAATACCTTTTAACTTTAAGAAACTTATAGTATCAAAACTTTCAGCACTACATGTAGTCAATGCAACCCCGACGTGAAACCCTGACAACTATGCAGGTCCTCTAAACTCTGATGATGTTTTAGAGGACATCAAATTTAACACCATGAAGTGTGAAACTATTCATTAAAAAAATATGTGTATTTTTTGGATGATTTCACCCTCATATCAATCACATCAATCAAAAGTGGGAGTGGGAGTGATTTAGGAGCATCACTTAAGAACACTAGTCAAATTTTGTCTTGTAATTGAGTCTTTTGAATCTTAGGTGGTCTAGAATAATGATTTTGATAGGACATAAGTGTTAGATTAGTTCTAAATTTTAATTTTATTTCATTTTTAATTTTATTACCAAATCTACCATTTGAAATATTTGAATTTCTTACATAGTTTATATGGTCAAATTCATATTTTTATTAGATTTTAAGGTTAGAATTTTCTCTGATTAGAGTTTTTTAATATATTAGTAGGTTATTTATTTAATTTAAATTTTTTTAATGTTATATTATCCATGTTTAACTTTGTGTAATGCCTAAGAAGGCTAGTAATCAATAATAGACATACACTAAAGAAGATCAAGAAATAATTATAGAATTTTTAAGAGCTACAAAAGGGAAAAATGGTTCAAGGAGAGAATTATTATGCATAAATAGAGGTGAAGAGCCTTGCAGAAGAAATAAAATATACAAAATTTTAATAAAACCTTGCATGATTTTAAAATTATGGGTATTCAAGTTGTGAGTTCAATGAAATTAATGGAGAAAATAATAATGTAGTGAGTTATTGTAAACTTCAAAAAGATTCTTGGTATGTGATGGTCATTCTCATTGTTGTTTTGCTTGTTTAGAAAGAACTGAGAAATAAAGGAAATGAAAATTTCAATAATCTAAGAGTGTTCTTCCCATGACACAAAATATTATGCATGACTATAAAGATCCTCATATATAGAACAATCAAATCTAGATAGACCATGTTAAGACAAAGTCAAATAAAGTAATAAAAGAAGTATTTTTGAAACTCATTTTGGTGTTTAAAGAAAGGAGTGAAATAGAGATATTATACATAGTTTTTTTAATCTTATTTAATTTTAAAATACACTAGAGATCAAGATTCAACTAAAGACCTTCCATGAAGATGCACACAGTCCTGTATAACTCCTAGATTTCTACAAATTTGTAAGTTTGATCCTTTTGGTGATTATTCATACCACTATAGTTATTGAGGAAAGTATAATAAGTAGGGAAGACATATCCCACAATTTATGAGTGATTTAAACTATTCCAAACTCATTATATACCACTTAAACTCCTCTTGGGTACCCATAGGTCAGTATAACCTTGAACTAGGGTTTGGAAGTTTAAACTCATTTATTTGGTGTTTCCAAACTTAGAATTTTATGAAAGTTGGTAATTTGATGTAGTTTGTCATGATATATCAGATTATGTTGGTTTTTAATGGATACCATACTGTACATTATGGTATTTGAGATTGGGTTAATGAATAGACCTAATTAGGCTTAATTAGAGAAAGGTCTAGTGAAGTAAGTGGGTTTTCCTTAAGAAATAAAACTCAAAACTTATTATCTTAAAGAGGATAATGGGTGTCTATAAACATGCATATTTTATATTTAATCCCTATGTAATATTTAAACTAATTATATTTATCCTTTGGAATGGCTACAAGAAGTAAGCTTAATTGTAATAAGGACTTGTGAAGTTGATTGACTTACTTTGAGAGTTTAGACTCCAAACTTTGTATGAAGATCTATGACCTAATGGGTATCTAAAATTATTTTTATTTTATCTCAAACATATGTGTACTATCTAAACCAACTAGATTTTTGATTTGGAAGGGCTACTAGAGAATAATGCCAAAGAACAAATTTACAAATTGATTTGATTAAATCTCTCTATTTGCATCAAATTGGTATTAGTAGATGTTGTGTACCTAAAAGATAATTTAAGGAAGGTGACACTCTTTGAGGTAAGAGTGAATTTATTGTTTGATAGTGAGTTTTATTGATAAGCCATAATGCCACCAAAGAGAAATCCAAGAGGAGGTGGAAGAGCAGGTATCTAGATGGGAGATGTAATATTTTAGGAGTTAAGAAACCTAATATTGAATTTTGATGAAAGGTTGATAATAGTAGAGGATAATAAGAAGAAATGAGTTGTAATAGGGGATATTAGTGATAGGGAAGAAGAATCACAAGCACTAGAGGATGAAAAAGAAGATGAAGAACATGAAGAGGAAGGAATTGATAGATTGCTAAAGGTAGTGATGAAACATGGGTCAAAGCCAAAGATAGAGATTCATACCTATGCAGGTATCTTAGATGGTGAGGAATTGATTGATTTTATTATATAACTAGAGAAATATTTTGATTATGAAAATTACCAAAGGAGAAAAAGGTAAAGTTTGCTTGCACTAAATTGAAAGGACATGCAACCCTTTGGTGGGATTATGTATAGAATGAGAAGATAAAGAAAGACAAGGCCAAGATTAAATCTTGGGACAGGATGGTAGCTAAATTGAAATCAAAATTTTTGCCTAGTGATTATCAAACTAAACTATTTAAGAAATTGTATAATTTGAAGTAAAAGGAGATGAGTGTCAAGGAGTTATACAAGTTTACAATCAGATCAAGTCATGCAGAAGAAGATGTGGATAAGATTACAAGGTATCTTAATGGGTTAATGTATAATATATGTGATGAACTAAGTTTGGTAAGTCTAATAACACTTACAGAGTGTTATCAATATGTTTTGAAGGTATAAGACAAGTTGAATAGAAGGAAAAAACAACATTCAAGAGGTATAAATAAAAAGTTTAGAGGTAGAGAAGAATATGTAGATAGAAGGTAATTTTAGGCATATGAAAAAGGATAAATTATCTCACAAAGAAAAGAACATACATCTAATCTAAGAGGTGGATTCAAAGGAAGGAAACCATACTTTAGAGGAAGATATGCACCAAGAAGAAGAGGCTTCAATGGATTCATAGGTAAGTGTTTCAAATGTAATAAATTTTCTAGTCATAGGTTTTGGGAGTGTATAGAGGACTCTCAATATAGTGGGTTTAAAAGTGAAAGTAGAAACCAAGTGGTACAAGTAGGGGAGGAGAGTGCTGATTAAAAAACCTAAGGATAAGAAGGCTACCCAAAGAAAGACCTTTATTTAAGAAAACATTAAAATCTCAAGGTAAGTGTTATAAAATGGCAAATGATTTAGGTAGTACAAATAATCTAGTATCAAATAAAATGGTAGAAAATTTTGGTTTGAAAAAGTTACCACATCTAAATACATATAAGATTTCATGGCTTCAAAAGGGGTAGCAAGTTCTTGCTAATGAAAAATGTTAAGTAAATTTTTAGATTGGAAGATACCAAGATAAGGTCTTGCATGATATCACACCAATTAATATGTGCCATGTGATCTTAGGGAGACCTTGGAAGTATGATATGAGATCCATTCATGATGGATAAAGAAATACCTATACATTTGAAAAAGGACATAAGCATACACTTATACCATTGAGTGAAGAGGATGCAACAACAAAAGGAGGTTCTAAGGTGTTGTTGACACGTGAGAAAGAGTTCATATAAAAAAACAAGGAATATGAGGTAAGCAATATGCTATTTTATCAACAAAAGATAGAGGTTGCATCTCATAAAGAACCTGATTTATCTTTAGAAATTCAAATTTTATCAAATGAACATATGAATGAATTATTTGTTGAGTTGTTTAAGAAATTATCTTATATAATAAGTATGGAGTATATTGAAGAGTTTATTGATAGAGTTAGTGCATTAAAGGAAATTTCCATGGATGGAAATACATGAAACAAACTGCCAAGTGAGTAGTAGATAGAACAAAAGGATGAAGTTATCTTGAAATACAACAATGAAGATTTCAAGGTTGCAGAACCAAATAATGAAGAGAATGAATGATACAATAGGTCCATAATGTGGGAGAATAATAGTGAAAAAATGAAATGTGAGGAACATCCCATATATGAAATCGTCTTGATCAAGTAACCAATGAACATGGAAGAAAAGAAGAAAACAATGAACCAAGTCTAACGTAATGTACACGAGTGAAAAAAACTCATAATTGATGAAATAAGGAAAGGTGAAGAGTTGTTTGAATATATTCAAAGAAAAAGACAATGGAAGATCTTGGAATATATAATGAAGAATAAAATGATGTTATGAAGATAAGGAGGAATGAATAGAGAGCGAATCAAGTGAAGGATAAGAATGGGTATTCAAGGTCCATTATGAAAATATAATTTATAAACATACCAAAGAATGGAGCAATTCAAAGGAGTGGAGAAAAGAGTATGATACATAGGTGGTTTCATTTAATGCATTTTTTATATGTGTAGGTATAATTAAATAAGTTTTAGAGATGAATGAAGAGGAGATTGATCTCAAAGAAGAAAGATGCACATTTATACAAGATGTGACATTGTACAAATCCTTATCACTCCTGAGAATCCATGGGATCCAAGAAGCATATAGAGAAGATAATTTTTTTTTAATATAAGGATAAGATATTTATAAGAATTTAAAAAAAAGGATTATTCATGAGTAGGAGCTCATGAAATATTTTTAAGGCTGGTAGTTTGATGCAGGAGCATCACTTAATAATACTAGTTATCAAATTTTGTCTTGTAATTGAGTATTTTGAGTCTTAGGTGGTATATATGAATTATTTGAATAATATATAAGTGTTATATTAGTTCCACATTTTAATTTAGTCCTATTTGGAATTTTCATGCCAAATCTACCATTTCAAATATTTAAATTTATTGCATAGTTTATATGGTCAAAATCATGTTTTTATTAGAGTCTAATGTTGAAATTTGAATTTTTAGAGGTCCTTTAGATATTGGGAGATTATTTGTTTTATTTAAACATTTTTAAGATCATATCATCCATGTCTAACTTTTTATAACACCTAAGAAGGCTAGTAATCAAGAATGGACATACGTTGAAGAAGATCAAGAAATAGTTATAGAGTTTTTAGGAGTTACAAAAGGGAAAAATGGTTCAAGGAGAGAATTATTAGTTATGAAAAGAAGTGAAGAGCCTTGAGGAAGAATTAAAATATCCAAAATTTGAATAAAATCTTGCATGTTTCTAAAATTATGTCTATCAATTTTTGAGTTCAATGAAATCAATAGAGAAAAGAACAATGTAGTGAGTTATTGTAAACTTTTAAAAGATTCCTTATATGTGATGGTCATTCTAATTATTATTTTACTTGTTTATAGATAATTGGGAAATAAATGAAATGAAAATTTCAAGACTTCAAGAGTGTTCTGCTTATGACATAGAATTCTGTGTATGACTGTAAAGATCCTCATACATAAAATAATCAAATCTAGACAAACCCTATTTAGACACAATCAAATAAAGTAATCAAAGGAGTCTTTTTTTAATATAATTTTGGTGTTTTAAGAAAGGATTGAAATAGAATGATTATAAATAGTGTTTTTAATCATGTTAAATTCTCAAAATACACTAGAGATCAAGATTCAACTCAAGACCTTCCATGAAGATGTACATAGTCTTGTATAGCTCCCAAATTTCTAGAAATTTACAAGTTTGATACTTTTGGAGATTTTTCATACCATAATATATATTGATTAAGGTATAATAATGTGGGGTAGAACTATCCAAACATTTATAAGTGAATGAAACTATTCTAGACTCATTATAGACCAATTAAACTCCTCTCAGGCACCCACAGGTCAATATAACCCTAAGTTAGGGTTTAGAAGTTTAAATTAATTTATTTGGTGTTTCTATCCTTATGATTTTAAAAAACTTGGTAATTTTATGTGTTTTATCATGATCTATCATATTATGTTGGTTTTGAGTAGATACCATAATGTATAGTATGGTATTCGAGACTAGGTCAATGAAGAGAGCTCATTAGGCCCAATTAAAGAAAGGTCTAGTGAAGTAAGTGGGTTTTAATTAAGAAATAAGACTTTTAACTTCTTAAGAAACTTAATGAGGATAATGGGTTTTTGGAAATGTGCATAGTCTATCCTAAATCCATGTGTACTATTCAAACCAATTGGATTTATCTCTTGGAAAGGCTATAAGGAGTAGGCCTAATTGTAATAAGGACTTGTAAAGTTGATTGAATTATTTTGAGAGTTTAGATCCCAAAATTTGTATGAATTTATGTGACATTAATGGGTATATAAAAATGTGTTTATTTTCTCTCAAACCTTTGTGTTTATCTAAAACAACTAACTTTGTGCTTTGGAAGGGCTACTAGAGAATAATGCCAAAGAATAAATTTACAAATTGATTTAATTAAATATCTCCATTCACTTTAGGGATAACACACACAATAATAATTATCCCATATTCATATGGTGTGGTAACATGAGGCAAGTACCCAATTTATCCCTTAGCCTTTGGTCATATGAAAATTAAGCCCAAGGTCACTTCTAAACAAAAAATGCTTAACTTTTGCTCCTTGGAGGCATAAGTTTTTTTTTTGAGGAATTTGATTCAAAAAATTTTTAAAAATTTTGGTCCAAAGGGCCTCAAGTTTTTTCAATGAAATTAATCAAAAATATTTTCCACCATTTACACCCAAATTTTTCATGCGAGCTTAGATTTTCATACACTATAACTTTTGATCGGTAACTTGGATTTGAGTGTCATATTATTCAAAAGTGATTATTTTTTCATGATGTATAAATTGGTTATATTTTTAGTCTCCATTAAAACCAAATATTGCACACTCTTGGATGCATTATTAACCGAATTAGATGCCCCTCCATTTCTTTCATACTTATGCATACATTTCTCAAGATGTATTCTTGGCTGTGTCTGACACTTATATGAGCATGCTTGCATTTGAAACTTAAGGGGGTGGGGTCACTATAATAGTTTTAAGAGGGTGATATATGGTATTATGTAATTTTACTTTATGCATTTCTTTTTTACTTTATACAATAGTATTTTTTTTGCATCATGAAAAATTGTTAATCATTTACTCCTCTTTCGACATTCAATTATCATGAATGGAAAATTAACTTGCTAATTTATCTAATAAAAAATGATTATATAGGATTAATATGAATGAGGAAACTAAACCTATAGTATATGTAGATAAAAATAAATGGTTTAATAGACATGATCAAGTACATGGTTATCATAGTTTGTGTATTTCTCATAACTTATGTTTTCAAATTGAATCTACTAAAACACTAAATGAAGTATGAACCATACTAGAAAAACTCTTTGGGAAGAAGGATGTGATGAGAGGTCATGAGATATAAAATGAGCTCATCAGTTTGAGTCAAGGTGACTTTTACATACTATAGGACTTCTTCACTAAGTTTAAATATGAGGTTGTAGTTAAAATAATGTGGAATAGATAAGAAATATGATCAAAATTTTCTATCTATACTCTCCAAACTATGTTGAGACTATTTTGTGTTTATGTCCACTTTCGATGCAACAAAAAATGATCTTAAAATTTTCATAAAAGATGCCTTATTTAGATACCTTTATTACCAACTTGACTTGAAAGTAAGATAAGTTAATACATATGAGCATAGTGAAGTCCTCAAAATCTCATGGACTCTTTGTTAAGAAAGATAAGGATTTAAACAACAAAGATAAGAAACATAAAAAAAAAAGATCAAGAGAAGGATGTAATTCCTCCCACCTACAAATCCAACAATGTTACCTCTTCTTCTATTTCTAATCTTATGAAATATGGGATCAAATGTGGGTTTTGATGAAGAAAGCATGATGAAAGTAAAATTTTGAAGAAACAAATTGACCAACTGACTAAGATGTTCGAGAAGCACAACATTAATGTCCCTAATTATACTATTCAAAATTCATCAACCCATGAATCATATAAGGTAAATGACCATGGTAAAGAAAGGGTAAAAGAACATAGTGAGGGGAAATCAAAGGGCAAGGCCTTAGTTGTATTTGTACCTCCAACTCCTACATGGGTCATTGACTCTGGTGCTTCACATCACATGGCCTCTTCACAAATAAAATTTATTTCATCAACATCCATGTGACATGTCCTCTATATAATTGGGTGATGACACTTATTAAAAGGTTATTGGGAGAGGGTCTATTGAAGAGAGTGGTTGAACATTCAATAATGATCTAAGTGTTCCATAAATTTCAACTAATCTCCTTTGAGTTTACTAGATCACTCACCTTAGTCTAAGCATGTGAGTTGATTTCACTCTATATTTAGTGTTTGTTAGAGAGATAAATGTGATATTATATTATCATAAGGAATGATCGATCATTAGAATCAACTATATAACTTCTCTCACTTTGCTCTTGAATCTCCAAATTTTTCTTCTTTAGACTCACCTGAACTTGATGACATTTCTAAGCCTAAGCACACTTATGATATTGATGACTCTTATTATAATATAGTTGACTATAGTAGTGATGGAGACACACCTCCATCATCTCTTTTTCACCTTTTAGATTTTGAGGAGTTATTCCCTGATCAACCTACCCCTAATCCACTTTAGAGATTATAGGGAACAAGTATATTGATCTAAGACACATTAGATATCAAGTAATATATTCCATAATTTTAGGGTATTCAATAGTCCATCATTAACTCTACTCCTATTGCACCATCATTTCATATAATAGTTGTCCCTCATACCTTGTATGAGGAAAATAGTTACTTAGAAAGGAATCATACCTTGGTTAAAGATCCATCAGGCTCTTGGTGGACTTATTCACTATTCCAGGGTTATCCACTCTTCATTGCATCTAATTATGATCCAAAATCACCTCTGATAAATTCATTTTAGGATACTATATGGATTCAGGTAGTTGTAAACTCTAGTGGGGATTTTTAGCTCCCTTCTCTTCTTTTCTCTCTTTTATGAGAGGTGTTTTAACCTATGGGTTTTCTCTTTTTATCCACTTTATGGAAGTTTCATTGTACTTGGGTACCTCATTAGGCCTTGTTATTGGGACCCAATGTTTTTAACCACCTAAGCTATGCTTTAGGGGGTGTTAGTGTAGGATTTTTATAGCTTTTATTTTTACCTACATGGTTGTTAGTTAGCTTGATTAGGGTTGTTAAGGTCATTAAGGGAAATACACTTTATGTGTTTTTTGATTGTGAGTTGAGTTATTACCTTTATGGTGACCTAATTTATCACTATATAATGTACCTCTTTTGTAATTTTTGGTTAATGAGTCAGATAATTAGTTTATGATGATTTCTTTTGATTAGAATTTACTCTCACTTAATTCTAGGGTTTTCATGAAATTTGTGATGTTCAAAAATCTTGGAGTAATATGATAATAACACTTAATCTATTAAATCAATTGTTTAAAATATAATAAAGTATTTCTACATAGTATGTTTAACCCTAATTCATGTGCATGTATATATAGGCATATCACCACTAAATGACATTGATTTAAAATAACTTGAGTTAACTAGCAATATTATATCAACCAAAAACATATGCCATGTATTTGTGCATGATTTCCACATGTCAACATTATTGACATCATTGTCTATGTCTAAGATGATCAAAATTAGTCCAAGGAACATCATAAAACCTAAAATCTTAAGAACATCACAAAGAGTAGGTTTAGATCATATCCTAGAGGTTAATTGGACCCCTTTTAGGTAGATGAAGAAACCACCACTTCATATAGATATATATTTAAAAATCACTAGTTTGCATTAAGTGGTGGTCACATAATCACATATTTGTATTAACTGATGGTTGTACATGTAGAGGTTGAAAAATTAAGGTAACTACCAAGAATTAGAAAACTTGTCATGTGGACTATTTTCTAAGAACAAGGGAAAAATAAGTCACTAAAAAGTGTCAAAATTGTTAGGGAAGATTCAAAATATTTAGTTAGGTTAAGTTTAGTTAGAAGGGATAGATTCAATTTTTGGCAGTTGGGAGATAGAGAAGAGATTAATAATGTAAGCTAGTTGTATGGTCTTGTAAATGTCTAGCAAGAAAAAATGGCATAACTAGTCCAGTTGTGAGATTGTGATATACAAGGTAGTCATCTTAATTTATGTTCAATAAGTGAGGAAATATAGGGTGTGAAATTAACTTATAAAATTCTATCATTGAATAAATAAAATATGAGTTTGTTTCCAACCTTAAGAGGTTAGTGTCTCATTGTGTGTATCCATTTGGTGAGTGAAAGTCTAGGTCTGATAGTAAATAAACCATTAACTTAGCCTCCTCAATTTTGTCTACATCAATTGGTATCAAAGCAAGGTTATGTCTTTCCTAGTTGAGTATATTTTTTTTAATAGTTAATCTAGTTGTAGGTTGTAAAGTGATCTTGCATTGTTGTTATTTAGAGTTGTGTGGAGTAGTAATGACACATAGAGGAACACCCCATGTAATAATAGGAGGGATACCCTTTGAGAGGAATCCAAACTATATTAGATGCAATAGATATTGAAAAACATAGAGGAAATGTTGTTGTATATGTTAGTGATGATGAAGGAGAGTCATATAGGTTGATATTGAAGAGCTAGTATATGAACAAGAAGACATATTTTTAAAGGCCATTTCAAACATGGGATGTAATTATAGCTTGGAAAACCCTTGATATTCAATAATTTTATTCCATGAGGATATTATTGATTGAATCACATAGCTATATATATATTTTGACAATGATAAAATGGAGGATCCCAAGAGAGTGAATTTTTCCTATAATAAGTTGAAGGAACATGCATTCTTGTGGTGAGATCAAGTGAAATTAGAAAGGGTGAGAAGAAGTAAAGATAAAATAAAAAATTTGGATGGGATGGTTACAATGATAAATGATAATTTTTAACCCTTCAATTACTATCATAGATTATTTAAGAAGTTTAATAATTTAACATAAAGAGAGATGAGATTAAAATATTATAAACCTGGGTTTTATGAACTTACTATTCAAGTTGGTCATGTTGAAGATGATGAATAAAATATCTCAAAGTATGTGAATGTTATTTATATTTACATATAAGATGAGTTTAAAATATTAAATTATAGGTTTGTGGAAGAAGCTATCAATGTGCATTGAGGGTGAAAGAGAATTTTTCAAGAATACAACAAAATAGAACAAGAGGTAGAGGAAGGTTTTCAAAAGGAAGAGGTCAAGAAATGACTAGAATATGAAAAAATGCTCATTAGGGATGCTGGGTTTATTCCATTTACATTTTTATTTATGTGTTAAAGTGTAACCCCAACAAGTTTATGCACTGGTCTTTCATGCAAGACCAATGTCTTACATGCTCACCCAAAGCATGCAACAAGATACTAATTCTCGTGGGTTATGTTGTGTAGTAACACACTAGCCATATAATTGAGTTTATTCATATATTTTATTATAAATTACATAGAAAAATAAATATATGAGTATAAACCTTAAATAATTAATTGCCACAACTAGGGACATGAAGATAAATACCATGAAGTTCAAAGGGTTATCTATGCAAACTCATATAATGCATGTTCTATAAGTCTCACAATTAATGGTAAACCACATATTAGTCAATGAAAACCCATTGTTAATGTTTAAATATCAATTTTAATAAATGCAACACCTAAAATAATTTTAATATTCATAATTATATATTATAGGGACATTATATGTTATCCATTATCAGTCACCTTACATGATTCCACATAGGGTTATTTATACTTGTTTTTCCCTTACCAAGTAGTTACATAATAAATGACAAATGGGTGATTAAATAATGATCTCTTAGTGGACTAAGAGTCATGGTAGTCTTTCACTTGTTTTTTATTAAAGACCTGGGATTTCATGCCCCCTAGATTCTTGTTCGATGCTAGATCCTTGCTGCCAAATGTCCTCTTTTTCATGGGCCAGTGCAAAAATCATGATGATTAAAGTTTAGATTATCCTTAAGAATCAATTCTCAGCTATCTCCCATTTTTTGCATGCTCTCTAAGCCTTTTGAATTATTTTGAGTCCTATGCTATTAGATTATTCTTATTTATGTTTCATTGGGTCTTCTCATGCTTGTTATATTTTATGCCTTTGTCCTCTCACACCTCTTTGGTTTGATGCCATGGTCTTCTTACACCATGCTAGTTCTAAACCATGGTCTTCCTATGCCATGTTCCTCTCATGTTGTACCAATTCTACACCAAAAATCCAAAACACTTAGTCAAAATTTGGGATCCAACATTAGCCCACACTATACTCTTAGTCCATCCTGGACTAAGTCTCAGTCTTGACCTCAACCAAAGTTTGTTCAATTTGCTTCCTAACATTATCCCAATGTGATAAGGTGTTAATAAACTTAGATGTTATCTCTTCTATTACCTCCTTTAAAATTTTCATCTCCTCAAGTTGGTTGGAACATTTATTGTCCTTATTAACCAATTAGTCAAGGGATGTACTAGCATCTTTCTCAACCTCTTCAAGTATAATGACTTTAAATATAACCTATCTTCTGAGAGATGAAAAAATAGAATTGAGTTGCTACTGCTACACATTTATTATTTCTTCCAAAGTTTTGACATCTTTAAATGCCTTTACACACTTGGTATGATCTTTTATTAGAAGGGAAGCATCTACCAATTGATGATATTGAGACTCTTTTGCTTTGAATTGAGCCTCCAAAATTTTATTAGGTCATGCCAATTTTCAAAAATCCCATCCAAAATGGGGATCACTTCCCCAACTATTTCAAGGGTGTGTATACAGACTTTAATAGCCTCAAAAAACTACTCAACTTCCCATAATGCTTCATTTCTTAGTGTAGGTTGTTCCTTGAAACATTTCAATAGGAGATTTACAAGGGTCTCTAATTTATCCACATCTTATCCATCCAAAGGTGCTTTATCTGGTAATGTCATTTCTTGGCCCAAAATAGATTTACACAAATTTAAAGTTTTTACTTTAGCTTCTATGGGTTCTTTCTTTTATTGATTTAGTGCAACCAATTCTTCTTCAAGTGCCTTCTAAGAAATAACTTATTTCTCATACATTGTTACTACCTAACTATGTTTCTTCTCTACATTACGCATGTCAAAATTTGAAAGTATATTCTATTATGTGACTTTAAAGGCCATTTTTAAAAATGTGGTGCTAGCATGTAGAGGAGATATCTTTTGAGGATCAAGTCAAAGTGGATTTGGTATCACTGGTGCTTGAGAATATAACATGAGGCTATCTAGAGGGATCTCAAAATGGTGCTCTTCATCGTACATGTCCAAAAAGGACACTTCTCATCTTGTATTGATGGCTACATCTTGGGGAAAGAAATGCAACCATCAATAGAGCATCCTATCTGGGACACTTGTTTGAAATTGAGAATGCAAGTTGGTGGATGCATCAATCAAAGGTGGTTTAACTTTGGAAATGATTGATTCCTTTACATTTTTGGGTTCATACTCAAGGATTTTGACCTCTATTTCTATAGCCAAAGAAGTGATACTAATGTCCATTATACTTATCTATTGAGTATCAAAACCATCCCCCTCTTTAGGAAATGGACCCTTAATGTCTAATTTCACATCATCAAAGGTGGTTTCCTCCTCTTCTGCTAGAAAGGGTGTCTTTTCTGAGTTAGATTCCTTCATTTCTTCCTTATGGCCTTTAGGTTCTTCCTACACTATTTTTGTAGGGGTAATGGTATTGACCCCTCAGGTTCTTTCTCTAGTGCATTTTTTGGGACAATCCCTGATGGTGAAACCCTTGGTGGAGAATTTGTTTAAGGTGAATCCTTAGGTGGAGAAGCCCATGGAGGTGAAGCTCTTGGTAGCGAAGCTTGTGGAGGTGAAGCCTTTGGTGGAGAAGCTCATGGAGGTGAAGCCCTTGATGGAGAAGATCAAGGTGGTGATGCCTAGGTTCCAAACATGAAATTGTGTTGGCATCATGCCCATCCAACTTATTATTCTCAAGATGTGGTATAGGTATAAGTTTTTCCCTTAAATGATCTGTACCTTTTTAAGATTTCTTCTTAGGCCATAAAATGTAAAACAAATTATGCATAATATCTCTAACCATGGTCTACTTAACTTTGACATGGGTCTTATTAGTCTCATGATTCTCCCTATAGGACTTCTTTCTAGGATAGACATATATATTCTAGAGAGTGTGAATCTCCAAGTCAATTTAGCCTACTTCTATGGTGAGAGGCTATGCATCAAAAATACAATTCACTGAACTGATGAAGTATCACAGCATGACAGCATAATGAAGCTTCAACCATATTGAGATATCTCAAGAAGGGGCCATTTTGATATGGACCAAAGAGAAATATTATTTCACTAAAAATTGGCTTACTCACTAACCTATATGGGCAAGTCCTTACAAATATGTAATTCATTCCCAGAGGCCTCCTTCATGCTGTCATACCATGACTTCATCTTATTTTTGTATGTTGGGGTGATATGATTGGAGTGTATGAATGCTTTATAGTTCTTGGTAGGGGACTTGTGTTTTAGTAGGTATGCCCACTTTAATTTGCCATAGGTGTAGTCTGGTACATTGATCTCATCAAATACCATTAACAACAAAAATACCCCACATAGAAACCTATGGCCTGGTATTCAATGGGTCTTCTTATCATCTTCTATGATTTTATGGGTGAAATACATTGCCCAATTGTAATTTAGGCCCTAGTTCACTTGGTGGGTGATGTAGAGGTGAGCCATATCCACTTCTTTCTAATGATTAGTGCCATTGATCTTGGTCATGATGATGCACACAACCACACAGAGGGTAGGATATTATAAGTTTTTGATGTGTATGTCATGGACCTACTTCTAGTACATGAGCACTATTACTATTTTCTCTATCTCTTCCAAATTTTCCAAGTCAAATTCCACATCCATGTTAGAGAATTATAGTCCTGCCACCTTCTTTATCCTCTCAAGCATAATCTTCATTCTACTCCCATCAAAGTAGATGCAGTCCTCATGGATGTGTGATAGTAGAAACTTTACTACTTCCACCAGATTTTCAAAGTATGGTAGATTAAATAACTAGAATAGCCCTATAGAGTCTAATGCATTGAAAAATTTAAGATCATATACCAATTTATTTTTGGTGTTTTGACACTCAACTCATTAGTCATTATACAATTTAACCTCATTCCTTGGTTGATGGTGGTTGTAATAAAATATGGTACATGAGGGTAATTTTGACACCGATTTTTCTATGTGTAACACCATTTATGGGTACTACATCTCTTCTATCATCAATGGTAGGGTGAAGGTGCCTATGCCTTATTTCCCTGGCATGCCATCCTAAAGTCTTTACCTTTTATACATTGCTGTTATTCTTTAGGTATTTATTCTCTGATTAGTACTACCCCCAAACAATTGGTACTTCCTCTTTTGGTATGGTTGGTAATGGATCACTTACTAAGGCCTTATTATTAGGATGCATCACCCTCCATAGAGCTCAAAGATTGAGGTGTGGCCATCTAATGGTCCCAAAAGAATACATGTTTGTAGTGTAAATGACTCAACTTTTCCTATTTCATCACCTTTTAATGGTGGATGTATACCTTTGTAACCTATAGTTACCATTTTTATAAATCATAAGTCATGCTTGATTACTTAGTTAATATCATTCTTAATAGCTATGTATGGGAAATTGATGCCCTAAACTTGCACTCACTCTAGAATTGCGTGGACTTAGTTCACTCTTTGAATCTATAAAACTCAAATGAAAACAAAGGTAAAAGTTTAAATGAGCTCTTAAGTACTTTTTATAGGCTTGAGGGGGTAACTTGGGTTTACTACCCCCTTCATTTTGACCATCACTTCTCATAATTAATACGTTTTTAATGTTCACCATTATTTGACCATCATTTCTCACCATAAATGCATTTAATGGTATTGTCTTGTCATGATGTTGGCACACTTATCACAAATAATAATCCTTTAATATTAATGACATATCTTATCCCACACTTTTCTTTGGAGTGGAATCCAATTATTTAATTTGCCATGTTTTTTGAATATTCATACTATTGGTTGGAATCTCTTATCCTAGAACTTTTCAACTTGTGCATGCATCCTTAGCATGAATACATGTATTTCCTTTTACCCCACACTTAAAGTGTGTTATGGTCTTCCACAAAATTATAAGTACAAAAATATAAAAAACCTTTTAAAAAAAGTAACATTGCACAAAACTAAGGAAACACTTTATTAAAAATAGGAAATCCTAAACTAAGGGCATAATCCTTATTATTAGAGAAATTATACATTTAAGTACATAAATACAACTATTAATAGTTATCATTATAATGTCTAGGAAGAAATTAACCATACAATATTTGTAAATGACATGCGTTGGTAGAGAAAATGCTATGAATAACAAAAGGATGATCTCAATGAATATAAAATTTTCTAAAATGATGTGCAAACTTGGATTCATAGAGCATGGCTTTCATTCCAAGGGTAAATTTTTTGTGCTTAATGTGTTGATCATGCCATGCCTTTTGTCTATGTTTCTCCACATATTAACTCTAATGAGCAAGGAAATGAGATTCATCCAACTATAATAAAGCATACAAACATGATTTTAATGATGAATCCTCATCAAATTGTCCAATGTGTGCAATACAAAGAGATGAAACCAATAATTCAACTAGAAGAAATGCATTTATGTCATATACTAGATTAAATGTTATGTTCTTATTAAGGCACTTATAAGTTATACAATAAGCCTAAGTACTACAGATGCTCTATCATCCTAGTTAGTATGGGTAATTTTATAAATTTTTTAAGTGTTGTGCATAAAATTTTATTGAATGCCTTAGTAGTACCATTTTCTTGGGAATGATACGATGTTGTTTTATGGTGGGCAATCATGAACTCAACAAGTAGGACATAGATAGTTTCATTGAGGAAATGTGTACCACAATCACTAGTAAAAATTAATGGGTAGCCAAAATGGGTTATGATATGTTCCCATATAAAGTGAATGGTAGTAGTATTATAATCCCTTATTATCATAACCTCATCTTAGTGTGTGAGATAATCAATTGTTATAATGATATAATGAGAACTTGCACATTATCCAAATAAATTGATGGGGTCAACAAAATCAATGGCCCACTTTTTAAATGGTTCTTGAGATAGAATAAGATGTAATGGCATGTCATCCTAATGATTTAGTTTTATGACACACTAACAAATATCACATTTCCTAAAATGTATTTTAGCATTTTAAAAAAGGGTAGGCCACCATAGTCTAGCTAGTCATACCTTATGCACATTACCCTCCCCAACATAGTGTACACCAACAATGACTTCATGAACTTCTTGGAGTACTTCATAATGCTCATGTTTCATGACACATCATCAAAGAATTTCATCTCAACCAAGCTTGTAGAGGTCCCCTTTAATGAGCTAAAATGGTGTAGTGTGGATGACGAGTTACTTCTAAGCCCATGGAGTCAAACAATCGTGCACTAAGCTAGTAGTTACGAAAGATGAAATATCTTCTAACTCTTCAAAACTATGAGAAACATGAAATAGTTTTACATCAGGTAGGTCATCTTTAATAGTGCACAGTGGTTCTCTAGAATAAATTCAAGAAAGATGCTCAAGACCACAATTAGTTTTTCCTAGTTTGACCATTACAAAGAATTAAAATTATGGAAACAATACTATCCAATGGAAAATTTGGCCATGCAACAGAGGTTTATTTACTAGATATTTTAAAGCTTTGTGGTCTATGTAGAATATAAAAGGAACTACTAATAGGTATTGTCAAAATTTCTACAAAGCATAAACCATTGAAAGTGCTTCATGCACTATGGTGGTATAATTCTACTCAATGAGAGTAAGTTTTCTACTAACAAAGTATATAGGGTGATTAATGTGACCCTCACCTAATTGTGTAAGTATTGCACCAATGAATATTATCGAGGCATAAACATGGACATGGAATGGTTTTGTCTAGTCAAGGAATATGAGAATTAGAGTAGTGACTAGTTTGTCTTTTAAGTCCTCAAAGGCTTCTTAATAAGAGAACATCTAGATAAAGTATTTGTTATGTTTCAATATTTCCTCCAAAGGCACAAAAATCTTGGAATATCCTCAGATGAATTTCTAATAAAACCTATTATGTCCTATAGAGGCATGAATTTCATGTTGAGATGTTGGTATTGGTAGATGAAGAATGATAGCTACCTTCACTGGGTCTACCAAAAGTCCATCTTTATAGACAATATGACGCATAAGATCATCAAATTGTGTAACAAAAAGGCATTTATTTATATTTAGTGATATTTGAAGTACTCATAAATGCTCAAAAATAAGTTGTAGATTAGAATATGGTTCTTTTCCAAGCCATAGACTATCCAATCATCCAAGTAAACCTAGATAAATTTATGAATGAAGTCTTTAAAGGCCGCAATAGCTATACATGAAAATATAATAGTTGTATTTTTTAACCCAAAAGGCATGATGGTATATGTGAAGGATCCCCATTTAGTAGTAAATGTAGTCTTAGGTTGATCCTCCTTATAGATCTGGACCTGATGGTACCTAGAGAATCCATCTGTGAAAGTGTAACTTCACACCCAGTGACACCTTCAAGGATATCTTCTATGAATGGCATTAGGAAGGATTAGTAATGAAATATGCATTAAGTATACATTAATAAATGTAAAACCTAATGTACCCATTATTTTTTATACTTATGACCATTAGAACTAACCCACTTAGACTCATCAATTAGGGTTATCACACTGGTGCACAACATACTATCAATTTATTCCTTCACGTGTGAATGTAAATTTAGATTCATCTTATATGGCCATTTCTTGACTAGTTGAGCACCATCAACTAGTTGGATATGAATTATTCTTAGTGATAGATGAATATATTTCATCTCATTATAACTTATTGGAAATATATCTTGGTATTATTTTAACAATTAAAATATTTTTGAAATCTCTACGTCCGTCAAATAGTTACCTACGATAGCTATTTTTGGTTCTTCCTCTATGTCAATGTCACACTAGATAGTTTGAAGAGGTTTTGAGTATGGGTGGTCTATGTAAAAATTGGTATCATGAATAGTTTGTGTGCCATAGTCTATAGGAATATCCAAATGATTTATTAATAGATTAGGTGGGTAGGACCCTTTACCTTCATCCACCTAATACACTAATTTTTGATTCCCTAAGCGTATCTATTCATGATGTTCTTGATCAAGGACATGGTCTGATGTGGGAATGCGTTATTCAAATGGATCATTAAAGATAAAAAAACCTTCTTTTATGACATCATGTATATATTTTAGGTGATCTTCAATGAGACTAGGGTCACTAACAACTAATTTGTACATAGTTTGGAGTGTGAGGTGTAAGTCTATTCTTGGATATGAGTAAGATAATGCTGAGTTCATGATCTCTTTTAAAAGATGCCAAAATTGGGTACCCATATATCACTCTTCATAAACATACCCTGTTATATCCTAAGTTCATAAATTTCCATAAAAAGCATGTACCCATAGGTACTATAGTAAGAAAGACTCTTCCGCCTTCCACATGAATTCATAAGATTCTATGTGTGGTTTTGGTGCTCTTACTCTATTATAGCTAATTTTACCCCAAACTCAGTTGTCATGATGAAATTAGTGATGTAAAGTAGAGTGTACATGATACCAATGGATAAGTCACTCATTATGGGTCCATCACACCTCATGGTTATTCCATAAAAAAGGTGAACCAATGAATGCATATGATCATTATCAGAGTTATAGAAATATTCAAGTTACTAGATGAAGTTGTGGACTTTGATTTATCTATGAAAATGAGGAGCTTCATAAATTCTTTATAATGGTGTATCTATAACTGGTCCTCTCATGATTTTTCCAATAACAAGGCAAAAAAATTTGTGGCATTTATGATACTAACACAAAACATTCTAATAACTACCAATGACACCACACACTCTTCTAGTGAAATCATAATCATCATGTGCCCAACAATTAAAATAATTACTGTTGTATTAGAAATAGATTAAATATCCATCCATCAAAAGATACCATTAGGAGTAGGATTATGATGCTCATTATCTCTAGCCATTATACATGTGGTTAATATCTTCTTCTACATTAACAAGTTCTACGTATGGGGCCCCATGTATTTGATCTAACAAAATAACAATGTGTTGATCAATATTCTCAAAACTAATGTAGTGATTTTTGAAGCTTAAGTTTGAATTGTTTGTATAGCACCAAGGTTTCCAAAATAGAGCTAGAAAATCATCTACCTAAGCTATCTTGAGAACTTAAAAATCAACTTTGAAATGAACTCCAAGGATATCGACCATTGCATTCTTAAGGATGCCAATTGGTAGAGCATGGGTTTTATTATCCATAAATAACACATGTGATGATGGTTGTAATGTTGGACTACCCATTTTATGCCATGTATCCTTTGTGAGGATTAAAATTAGTACTAATGTCAACCAAGATATCTCAAATCACCCAAATATTGATGGAAACATTCACAAGTATTTCCTTATCCTCTTGAGGGCTAAGAGGAACATGAATATTTGATCATCAAGCATGATTCAATCAATGATATTGAATTGGCCAAATCAATTAAGGTTGAGAATCATTTGGTGTTTATACCTAATTCTTAAGCTAATTAATCAATTGTGGGATGATGTCCTCATCCAACATACATTTTAAAAGCTCTTAGAAATTTTCTCATGTCATGTTTTGAGGTTCTATGGCCTTTTATAGATTAACAAACTGTGCCACTTCTTGGTCTTTAAAAATTAAATTTATCTTTTTAGTTATTATACCAATGTCATAGTATCTTGGAGTACATCCTTATATTATCAAGAATTAGGATACTTCCTTGCATGAGGATGTTCAATTTATATCTTCTCAATAGGAGGAATATATGTAGATTGAGATTGTCCACTATTATGTGTAGTGATATTAACCTGTTGAGATGTCAAGGTGCTAGAGCGAGGTTGTTAGTGATGTTTTTCAATGAAAATCATACCACTACCTTTTTCTTTTATTTCCTTGGTGATAGCCATGTATAAGTCAGGACATTCTTCTAACTGATGCTCTTTTTACAAAAATCACATGTTGGGTAGACTGGATAATCTCAATGATAGTAATATGGAGATCTACACTTATAACATGTTCTTGGTGGGAAATGACCACCTCCTCATCATTGTCCTTGACATTGTTGGCAATAATGGTTTGGCATGTACTATACACATATGCTTCATGTATATAACTACTTAGCTAGAAATCATTTATGTCATGGGTGTAGGCATCATATATTTTGTAGTATTTAGACACTTTATAATGTGTAACCCATTGTAAGAGAGGATAGGAGTACACATTATGCTCTTCATGGCATATTTCACACATCTAATTTAGTATAACATGAATGTTTGTATGTGGGTTGTTGCTTATATTATTAACTTTAGACTCAAAATCAATACACCAAAGACTATCATGAGTGTTGTACACATTATTTATAGTCAACTTCTCTAATTGTGATGCCATTGAAGTTAGTTGAGCTTCTATAAAAGGATCAATTCTAGTGTTAATGCTTGCAATAGCCTCAGTGTGGAGGGCATCATCTATAGAATCATTGGGGATAGTAAAGGTCCTTTGAGACAACATTCATGTAAAGGGAAGCAACAAACCTCCCACAAACCATTGTGCATGCTGAGCAACATTAATTTTTAAGGAAAGCTTGGACAAAAGTGCTTTAAACCATGCATCATAATTTAGTACACTCTTAGTGAGCTCTTATTTTATATATTTTAGCACAATAATACTTTGTTAATTAAATTTAGGAATATCAAATTCATAAACAAATGCCATCTTGAGTTGATCATAGTCAATTGCTACTTGTTGAGGGTCAAACTTCCTATATCACTTATGCTCTCTCTCCAAAAGGGTGGTTGTGAATTATGTGGCCTTTCACTAAAAATAAGTTATGCATCATGCCCTCGAAATGAGTTCACACTTATGAACATGATTTGAATCATTCTCCATGCCCCAATATTTAGGTAAATGAAGCATCATTTCATAATATACCATTGATAATTGAGGTGCTTGTGTTAGTGGTTGTTAAGAACCCCTAGATCCTATTCCTTAAGGGGGAATTCCACCATTTCCTCCTATGCTGCCTCTTAGTCCACCTATAATGCCTCAAACAAAAACACCATTGATGTGGGTTGTGGTAGTTATTTGATTAATAATACTTGGACATGTACTCTTCCCACTATAAATGCTAGGCCCACCAAGCATACCAAGTTGGGCCATAAAATTCCATTGAAGCAGAAGAGAAAGTGTTAATTCAATATGAGTTAAAATTAACTCAACTATAATTTCCCTTATCAAATTAGTTTTTGACTCTACACTGTCTATATCCCAATATATATAAGTAATTCATCTGATGAAAAAACATGAACATGCATGATGGTTGAGGAACTTGGTTTAAACATAGTTCTTCAGTATCTTCTGTATGGATAGTTTCTCTTTCATATGATAAACTTGGCATGGGGTGTAGTTAAAAAGTAATGGAGTCCTCCTTGTGCCTTCTTGATTCCTTTTAGATCATAACAACACTTCCTAAGTTTTACCATTCATTTCCTATACCACTTCCACTTATGATCCTCTTCTGAGATTCATAATATTTTTGTTTCTATAATGCCTGCTGATTGACTACCATTCTAAACTTAAAAATTCTTTACCAATACCTATATATTGCCCTTATAATTGTGAAACTCATGTAATGATGGATTTAACTCTCCATTGGAAGATTTTTGATTCCAAAATCAATAAATAACTTCTTTACTTCTAGTGGGAAATGTCTAATATAATGATCACATGGTTCTATGATAAACTAGAACTTAGCTTCTTTAGGACAAAAGTAAGTGGTTACATCATATTCCAAAATGTATCTATTCGACACTTATCTCCATTGGATATTAATATCTCATGTCCATGGTGTCCCAGTCATGCCAAAGCTCTTTGGTGTTCTATCATCCAAGCTTATCTCCTCCCAAAATTTTATGATCAACCTTAAGCACAGGTAGAGATCCAAGCATGTAAATGAATAAGGACTTCTACAAAGAAGTTTTCATATAATGAGTTGTAAATATGTTGTTCCACCCATTGACATGAAAAAATTATTGGTTCAAGATAAGGAACCATAAAATTATCCTTGACCTCAGTAATCCATTATTTAATACTTTCAAGGGAAAAATGTTTAAGCATCTTTCATTACTATAGAATAAGTGCTATAGGTCCTAGAAATGGAATTTTTTTTTGGTTTGATTACCTTTAATTTTTTATTTAAGAGCTAAAGTGTATCCCTAAAAAGTTTATGTGATATCCTTTCATGCAAGACTAAGGTCTTGTGTGCTCATGTGAAACACACAATAAGATATTGGTTCCTATGGGTTATGTTACTTAGTAACACACTATTCATATACTTGAGTTTATTCATATATTTGATTAGAAATTACACAAAAGAAAAATATGACTATAGACCTTGAATCATTAATCACCATAACCATGAACACAAAGATAAATGCCATGAAGTTCAAAGGGTTGTCTATGCAAACTAGTATAATTCATGTTCTATAAGTCTCATAATTAATGATAAGCCACAAATTAGTCAATGTAAACCCATTTTTAATGCTTAACTATCAATTATCATAAACATAAAACCTAAATTTATTGTAATATCCATAATTCTATATTATATGGACACTATATGTTATCCATTATCAGTCACCTTACATGATTCCACATAGGGGTATTTATACTTTTTTTTCCTAGACCAAGTAATTACATAATAAATGAAAAATGGGTGATTGGTGAACAATCTCCTTGTAGACTAAGAGTCATGGTAGTCTTTCACTTGTTTTCTCCTAAGGGCCTGGGCCTTCATGCCCCATGTATTCTTATTTGATGTTAGATCCTTACTGCCAAATGTCCTCTTTTTCATAGGCTAGTGTAAAACTCATGACTATTAAAGTCTAGATTATCCCTGAGAATCATTCCTCAACCATCTCCTACTTCCCTTGCACTCTCCAAGACTTTTGACATTGTTCCAAATTCTATGTTCTTGGGTTCTTCATAGTTATGTTTCATATTTGACTGGGTATTCTTTTGCTTGTTATCTTTTAAACCTTTATCCTCTCTTGCCTCACTAGTTTCATGCCATAGTCTTCCTACGCCATGCTAGTTATATGGCATGTTCCTCTTGCACCATGCTAGTTCTGCACCAAAAATCCAAAATACTTAGTCAAAATTTGGGGTCCAACAAGGAAGAAGCTTACACTTCTCAAAATAAAAAATATTTACAAAGAAGAAGAGGATATCCTTTAATAGGAAGAGGATACCTTGGTAGAGGGAGAGGTAGAGGATTCATGGGTAAATTCTAAGTGTGGAGATGTTGGGCATAGATATTTTGAATGCCCAAAAGGATTTCAAAGCAATAATAGAAGGAATAAGGCTAATAATCACATTACACAAGTGGATGAGGATAGCGTTATATTCCCAAATGCCATAGAAGAACCAAAACATGGATAATATTTCATGATGAATAGAGTGGTAATAAAACCAACCAAGGAGGATAATGGACTAGTACAAAGAAATAATATTTTCTAAACCATATGAAGATATGGAGGTAAGTATGATAAGGTTATTGTTGATAGTGGTAGCAAAAACATCTCGATATCTAATGAGATTATAGATAAGTTTGGGATGAAAAGAGTAATACATCCCAATCCATATAAGGTGTCTTGGTTGTAAAATGACATCAAATTTTATTAAATGAATAATATATGGTTAATTTTTAGAATGGATCCTATAGGGAAAAAGTTTTGTGTGACATTATGCCCATGGATGTATGTCACATTTTATTGAGATTACTATGGAATTTTTATATAAGGGTCATGCATGATGATAAAGATAATACCAAAAAACTTGTGAAATATGGTGGGAGGTTTACATTGATTCCATTGAAGGACAAAGGATAAGAAGTGGATAAAAATTCTAAGATGTTGGTTTCTAGGAAATAAATTTGTAAGGAGTCAAAAAAGGATAAGACATGTAATGATTTTATTCCCAAGCCCATAAAATTTGGGACAAAAAATGAGGTGAATGAAATTCTATTTAAGTTCATAATTTTATAAGTGAATGTGTTGATCTTATTTCATAAGTTTTATCAGATGGATTTCCACCAAGAGGAGAATAAGCCATCATAAGAATTTGATTTTCATATCTAGTTTTCCAAACATGTTAGTGTATAGATTGACACCTATTAAGAATGAATAAGTGTTGAGACAAGTACATGAGATATTGGAAAAGAATTTAATAATATAAAGTATGATACCATGCACATTTCCATCAATGTTAACATTTAATAAAGGAAAAGAATGACATATCTATATAGTTTGAAGAGCCCTCAACAAGATTAAAATCATTTCTATTTATTTGGATGGATGAATTGTTGGATTATTTGAGTGGATAAAGGTATTCCAGAAATATTGATTTGAAGAATAAGTATCACCAAAATTAAATTAAATAAGGTGATGAGTGAAATACCGCACCTAAGATAAAGGATAATTTATATGAGTGATTAGTTATGCCATTCAAATTGAAAAATGCATCAATCAAAATCATGACACTCATGAATAAAGTGTTGAATCCATATTGGGTAAGCTTGTCATTATTTGTTTGGATAAAATTTTGGTATTTAGAAGAACAAAATAAGAATGTTTGTTACATTTTAGGCTAGTATTTAAAATTTTGAAAGAAAATAAGTTGTTCATCAACTTGAAGAAATGCAGCTTTATGAAGTAAGAGTTGTTCTATTTAGGATTTGTGATATCATATGATGGGTTAATAATCAAGTAGGAAAAGTTGAAATCCATTGCTGAGTAGCCATCATCAAGGAGTATATTTGAAGCAATAAGTTTTCATGGGTTAGCTAGTTTCTACTAGAAATTTATTAAAAACTTAAGCAAAATATGTGCACCCATTATGAAAAAAATGAAAGGTGATAGGAAATAATTCAAATGGATAGTTGCACCAAAGTATCAATTTCATATTTTAAAGAATAAGGTCACGTAAAAACCCTTTTTAACATTTATATATATAAACAAAGTGTTCCAAATTGATTGTGATGATAATATGAAATTGATAAGAGAGGTTTCGAGTCAAGAAACTAGGCCTACTGCTTACTTTAGTGAGAATACAAATAAAGCAAAGAAAAATAACTTTATTTATGATCAAGAGTTTAATGCCACGATGAAATATATTAATAATTAGAGGTGTTATATGTTGCCTAAAGAGTTCATTTTTTACATAAATCATCAAACACTATAGTTTATAAAAAACTAAGGTAGGTTGAACCAAAAGAACATACAATGGGTTGAATTTATTTACAATTATTCATGTATTTTAAGTAGAGAAGTGGAAATCGAAATAGATATGTAGATACATTGAGAAGAATATGTATTTATGCAGGAGCATCCAGAGAAATAAAGTAGCATTACATCACCCAAAATAATCTAATAATGTTTGTGTGAATTTTGGCCTAGATGGAAATATGGAAATGAATGATAATGACTGGTAACAATTCAACAAGCTTCTAGAATAGAGAAGAAATGATTTTAGTTAGTGATACAAAGAGTTATTTATCTCATGATGAAACCACTAGTTAATGTAGGTATGAGTTAACTGATGGTTATGAAACTACTACTCTACATTAAGAAATAATTTAGCTTATGATAATTACATAATCCTAGTAACAACCGAAAAACTTTGAGTGTTTTCAAGATCAACAGGGATTCCAAGAATCACTTCATGAATTTAAAAAGGAAGAGAAGGATTAAAACTAGGAGGTTGGAGTGAAAAATGATTTGTTAGGAAGAGTGTGGGTGCTTACTAAATGAGCACAGAATAACAAAGAGTATAATTTAGTCCATTAAGGGACTATTTTGTATTTATTCATCTTATTGTAATGAGATAGTGTTTTAATTATTTAGTGATTAAAGTGATCTAAATAAGATTAAAGTATGAATATTCACATTATGTAAAATTAAGGCAATGATCATACAAATCTAAATTTTAAAGAGATAGATTGATATTGCACTAACTAAAGTTACAATTAATCAAATTATGGATAGGATATACACATAAATGATTTATAATTTCTATTAATCACAACATGCATCATAGTCATTGAAAATGCTACATGTTTATTTTTTATTTGATCATATTAGGAAATAGGAGCTCAAAATCTACACAGATATTACTGGTAAAACTTAGACCTCTATGCTGATCAATACTCTTTAGGCTCTACCAATACTATCCCAATTGATTTTGCTAGTTTGCACCTCAGATTATTATGCCAACACCTTTATATGAATTATGTATATATTATTTCCCTCAGGCCCTTGATCATCCTTATTTTTTTCCTCTTCCCTTTGAAACAAAATGGATTTTAAATAAGGCAGTAGAAAGATGGGTTGGATATCCCCAACCACTCCTCATTGAGTGACTGAGTGTTGCCTATGTTCTAATACTTAAAAAGAGAGATCAAAATGCACTTAGTTTTACCACCTAGGTGTGTATGTGAACCATCATGATCATGCTAGATTGCAATGCAATATTTGGATTTTGAAACTTGAATAGATGTAACTCTAACTTGCATTTGTATTCAAACATGGATTTAGGCTACTCCTTTGAGGGTTTTTTATATGTGTATGATTTTGTGATAATGTTTCAAGGGATTCTTAATATGATTTCTAGGTAGTGAAAAAATGATGAAGTGAGTAAAACCTTATGGTTTATCTATATTTATATATGACTCTTTGATATTTTTTTGTTATGACCGACCCATGAAACATATCTAGGTAGGCCTATTAGATATGTCCCAATATGAAAAGTATCCACTAAGGGTTCTTGGAAAAAAATTGAAGAGACAAACACATGTAGAATAATCACAACACTTTACTTATTTTTAGAACTATCCTAAGAGGGAAAATTAGTGATATGAGAAATGATGACAATATGTTTAGGATTTTGGATGGTTATTACATAGATTAGGGTGACCTGAATATGTGTATTGGTAAATTAGGTTATACAAGATAATACATGGTTATAAAATTAGGAGAAATGTACACAACATTCAAATGTATACACAAAGTATAATTATGTCAAAGTGTATAAAAATTGATGTTTCAAAGTGTCTATTAAAAATTTAAGGTGTTTATAGATAGAAGAGAGCTAGTTAGTGATTAGTGTGTGTGTAATCTCTATATTCACTCAAGAAAGATAAATAAAAGTGTTGGTTTTTTATTCCAGTCTCATATTATGTGTGGGGATTAAAGGATACAAGGATGACCATATTTCATTAGACCCATATCATTGATTGCATCAATTAACATCAAAGCTAGTAACAACTATGTGATGAGTGGAAGAGTGTTTATCTTCCATTAAGAGAAGAATGGGTAGAGGGCATAAGTGAAGTGAGAGGGAGTTGAGTGTTCTACATATTATGAAGGTGGGTAGATATCTGATGGTACATCATCTATTGAGTGAATAGTTTATAGAGGGAATATGTAGTGTTATCCATATTGTGTAGGTGGGTATAAAATAAAGAGTTGAGAGAGAAGTGTTGAAAAATTCCACTTCCCATAATAATTTCACTATTTTTTGCCAATTTTGCATTCTCCATCATTGGAAATTTAAAATGGGTAAGGGATTTATTTGTAAGGAAATTTTTGTGGGATTAATCCCTTTTTTAATCTATAAGTGAGTGAGGAAAAGGTGCCTCTTTTAATTAAAGAGATATATCCATAGACTCTAAAATAAAGGGGGCCATCTTACATTTAAAATATTTTAATTTTTTGGCATTATAAAACCCCCAGGGGCATGCATGGAAGAGAAGGTATATAGAAATTTAAATTTATTTAAAAAGAGGGGCCAACCTTTAATTAATAGGCTTTAAGCTTATATTTTAAAATCTAAAGGAGTGGGATTGACCTAAAAAGTGGAGAGATTATTAAAGAAAATTTTGCCTTTATTAAAAGGTTTTAGCTTTTAAATTATTTAAATGGAACATATCCATGAGTAGTGTAAAATATTATAGGACTTTTAGATATTTTTTATCCTCTCACAATTTGAGTTCATGAGAATATTCCTAAGCAAAAGAATGGAGGAGATATCAAGCATTTGTTTTCATTGATAGTGGCTATATAATTGACGCCTATTACTCTTCTCTTATTTCTCCTCTATTTTATATTAAAATAGAAAGTTTCTCTATGATTTGGATCTCCTCTCAGCCCATGGATTTTTTCCATCTCTCCATGAGAGATCCATTGTAAAGTTTTTGCCTTAAAAATCACTTTTAATTCATTTTTATTTTCAATTCCAACAACTATATATGCAATGTGTAGTCTTGGAAACCCCTTATAAACATTTTGTGTTTGATTTATATGATTACTATTTATTTTTGTGTAATATTTTTATATTTACCTATGTCATATCCTATGGAATGATTTAGTTGAGTTTTTAATAGTTATTCTATGCATGCATTCCTCTGAATGGGCAGAGGATATAACTACTTTGGTGCATTGCCCTTTTATTTTTTTAGCTTTATTCTCTCCTTGTTCCCCCCAAACATGTTTATATTAGTGATAGAGTAGTAGGATTTGAAATCACAATCCTAGAATTTTTTTCACTACCATTTTCTACATGATGAAATTTCCCAATTGTCATGCTTAGTGGCAGATGCCGTAGATGGAGAGCATTTTTGAGCATAAAAAAGAGGTATATTATGGTGTATGAAATGTGTATAATTTAAATATAAATGTTTTATTAGTGGGTTATATGTGTGAGTGAGGAAAATATGTAAGAGTTAGATGAGAATTGTATAGCCTAGGTGGTTGAGTTGAAGATCATGTTTAGGAACATACAAGCCCAAGTGGAAGTTGAGAAAAAAAGGAAGAGGAAGGGTGGTTTCATAATAAATATGTATATGAGTTAAAGGAAGAGTTAGAGTTTATAAAAGTCATGCTATAACACATGGAATGAGATATTTATATTATAAGGGAGGATAAAGAAATAAATATGATAGTTTGGATCACAATATGTGTTGAAGGAGTGAAGAAGAAAAAGGTTTCTTAGAATAAGAGAACATTTAAGTGAATTGAATAATACTTATTAGAAGAAAGAACATACAAAATATTTATTTTCAAAGGTATGAAGGTGATAGTGAATTAAGTTCAAGTGAATACACATAATTTAGATTTGGAGGGAGCATTGAGTGGAGGGAAAGAAGATTATCCATTAGAGGAAGATGAGGAGTTTATACCAAGAGATGATGTGGCAACTAATATGGTGGTTCATAAAGGTCTAATGTTTTAAAAATGAGGATTATAAAAACCTATGCTACTTTAAGAAGAGATGAGAATGATTTATGGAATTTGTAATTCTACTAATACTTATTCTATTTCAAGTAATGGAGAAAGTGCAATAGTTGAGGAAGAGAAACAAGAAATCCTCATGAAGAAGGATACAAATAGAGAGAGAGCATTGGTGGGAAGAAAATATTATAATTTTTTGGGTATTCCAACTAGGACAAGATAAGATAAGGGGTGTCATCATGTGGCATGATTGCAAGGAATGAGGTAAAGGTGGTTAATGTGATTATATAAGGGGAAGTGGAAGATGTGAAAGTTATTGATCATGTTAGAGAATCCCACATAAGATTTGGGGAATAATACAATGAGAAAATGGTGGTTTAATCAACCCAAAAAATTATATAAGAGGATGAGATCACATTGGGTGATGAATAAGGTGAAGAAAGGTTGGAAGGGGAAAAATTCAAAAAGGAGGTGGATGAAATCTTTAAGGTCAAATTGAAGACATAAGTAGTAGATCAGGATGTTGTTATAAAGGAGGTAATGGAGTTGTTTGATATGTAAATGAAGGTAATTGAATAGAATGATATGAAGACTATCTTAATGATATCAATAGAGGTTATGGGTAATCATATTGATGCTCAAATAAGTGACAAATTCTTCAACAAACAAGTTAGGAAGGCATAAGTAGTGGATGAAGTGTGATATTGTAATAAAAGAGTATGTGAAAATAGACATATGGTGGTAGTGTATGGTGTTCTATCCTATCTTTCATTTAAAAATTTATATTTTGTATAATAGATATAAAAATTGAAAAAACATCAGAATGCTAAAGATGTACAATTATTAAAAATTATGATTACAACTTGCTAAATATGGAAATATTATAATTTTGGAAAACACTAAGAATAAATGTAATTAGATTAGATATAAAATTTAAGTTCACTATTTTTTTATTATTCAGTGTAAATAAACAAAAGGTAGGACTATGATTGTGCCTCATCAGATGAAGAATTTGAAACTAAATCTAGACAGGATTGTGCTCCTAAGACAAAAACATAGGTCGACCATATCCATTAACTAGTAGTTTTTTACATTGACTATGATGAAAATATAAATATTATACCTCTTGAACCTATGTTTAATAAGTGATTTGAGATGTTGAATTTTAGATATTTCTATGTGGATATCACTATTTTTCTCTTCTTTGCTTCAGAAACCTTATGGGTCTTCATGAGAGATAGAAACCTAAAAAAAGAGAGGGAGAGTGTAATGGGTCAAGATAAACCCAATCATCCCTTTGATGATTGATCATTACCTACATATCTAGATACTTCAAAGAGGTAATCAATCTACACATATTTCTCCCACCTAGAGTGATTGTGAAATTGTGATCCTTGACTATAAGAATAGAGCTATAAATATGGGTTTGATAATTGACAATGATAACTCTTGACTTACTTTGAGATTATTTATAATTAGATTTTCACTAATATTTATGTATGATCTTAAATTGGTAAGAATAGTGTATATTTTGTTTAATAGTATATAATTGCTCAATAGATAGTGCCAAGATAGAAAAAATGAATAACCTTTAATTTGTATTTATAGTGAAACCTTTTGAAAATTTATTTTATTTGACCTTATGAAATGTGTGAGAAGACCCAAAAAATTATTTATAATTTATAAACTAGCCATTATTTGGCTTGGTGAAATAGCCATTTCAGGAGGATAGGCTTGTGATATTGTACTTGTCTACTTGGCATGGACCTGTCCTGAAGAATCAAGGACATTTTTACTAAAAATGGTAGTAGTCTGAGGATGATACAAAGAGGTTTATGTATTAAATTATAAATTTATGTTTAGTAGTAATGACAAACAAAGGGTCAAACCTACATATAGATAAATTATATAGGAATGAAAATAAAAGTGTAATGAAATTATTTAGATGATTCACAATAATAGAATTATATATCATAGAATTAAGAGAAGAATAAATAGATACATAACAATAATTGACAAAATAATAAAATAATTGAATATTATGACTAAGCTACTTCGAGGGGGAAACCTCCACAATAATGTAACAATAACTAAATTCACAATATGATGATAATAGACTAACCACTACCTCATATATATACTCTACTTATCTAAGATTATTCCATAGGATGACCATACCAAGAACATATAGAAATGCAACAAGATAATATGAAGGTGTATAATCCACAAGTCAACAACACATATCCCTAAATGTACTATAGGTTAAGGGAATAACAAGACCATCCCCTTCAAAACAATGTTGTCTTCAATGTTGAATCAAACCAAGATGTTGTAGGAATGCTTCATCCACCCATGTTGCATCTTTAGAATGTAGGTTCTTCATTTGATCAAATACTCTTTAATGGCTCTAGTCTGTAATTATTTAGTACACTTATAAAATATATCTTTAGGATCCAAAATGACTCGACCTTTTTCATCTAATTTAGGTAACTTATAAGTGGAAAATCTATGTCTACTTACCTTTTTTAGGTAAGATAAATGGAATATTAGATGTATGCAAGTGGATGGAGGTAATTCCAACTTGTAAGCCACACTACCAATTTTTAACAAGATTTGATAAGGGCCACAATAATCATGTGAATTTTTTTTATCCTTTTTATGTTGCTTTAGAGATATATGCTTATGTGGTTTTAAATTCACAAAGACCCAATCACCTATGTCAAAATTTCACTCACTACAATGTTGATCTGCTTATTACTTCATTCTATTTTTTGTCATTGCTTAATTATCTCACAAATTGACTAGTACCTCCTATTGATGGTGAATGTGTTCCTAAATAGTTCAAACCTTAGGATGCATTATCAAAGTTGAAGTGATGGATGGGGGGTGATGTAAGGAAATTAATTAGATGTTTACATAGAATAAGCAAAAATAAGAGATCACACAACAATAATTGATGGTAGAGCAAAATACTGGATAATATAGCAAATCCACTTCAAGGGGGCAACCTCTACAATAATGTAATTAGAGAAAAATACTTAATATTATGATTAAAGACTAACCGCTACCTCCTATATATAGTCTACTTAGCCATGGTTATTCCATAGGCCAACCTAACTAAGAACATAGAGAAATGTAACAAGAATATAAAAGAGGTATGCAAGCCACAAGTCATCCACACATATCCCTAGACATGCCAAAGGTTAAGGGCATAACATGCCCCTCCCATTAAAAAAAATGTTTTCCTCAACATTGAATCAACTCTAGATGTATATGCACAAAGGATTCATCCTCATAGGTGGCATCTTCACATGGTGTATTCTTCTATTTGATCAGGTACTCGTTAATCTCTCTAGACCACAACTGCTTAGGATCACCTTAGGATCAAGAATAACTCTCCCTTCTTCATCCAATTTTGGTAACTTAGTTTAAGTAGTAACTCTATGTCCAATGACTTTCTTTAGGTATGATACATGAAATAATAGATGCATGCGAGTGGATGAAGGAAACTCTAACTTGTAGGCCACACTACCAATTTTTTAGAGGATCTGATAAGGCCCATAATAATTAGGGGATAAATTGTTATATTTTTTATATTTCTTCAAGGACATTTGATTAAAATTCCTTTCACTCTTGTGTTGATCTGCCTACTACTTCATGAGATTTTGGGTCATGACTAAATTTTCACATCAAATTACAAGGACCTCTTATTGATGGTGAATATGTTCCTCAACTACACTAAACTTAGAATGAACCTTCAAGGTTGAAGTGATGGATGGAGGGTGGTATCCATATAAGGCCACAAAGGGAGACATTTTAGAGGAACTATGAACAAAAGTATTATACCACGATTATACAAGTGGAAATCAATGAACCCATTTATCCCATTTATCAAAAACAAAACAATAGAGATATCCTTCCATACATTTGTTGACTACCTGAATTTGTCCATCTAATTGAGGATGATAGGATGAACTATGATCCAACTTGGTGCCCAACCATGCAAATAATTCAATCCAAAAATTACTAGTGAAAATGGGATCTCTATCACTGACAATGATCTTAGGAGTACCAAGCAATTTTTGAAATATATTAAGAAAAGTAAAAGCTACTACACTAGTAACAAATGGCTATGATAAAGAACAAAACTAAGCAAACTTACTGAGATGATCCATAATAACCATGATAAAATTTTTACCATCATATAGCGATAACCCTATAATGAAATCCATAGACACCTCTTCCTAATGTTGGCTAGGGATAGATAAAGGCTTCAAAATACCTAGGGTTTTGATGGTTTCACCTTTATTTTGTTGACAAATCATACATTCATCCACATATTTTTGGACATCCCCCTTGAGTCCTTCCTAAAAAAATCCTACTTGGTTCTATGATAGTTTGTCAAAAATCCTAAATGATCCCCAAATGGAGTTGCATGAAGTTCATGAAGATTTTTTGTTTGAGAAGAGAATTATTACATATTTATAATCTATCTTTATACCATAATGCATTACCCTTCCATGTGAATTTTTCAAATCCACCCAAACCTTGTCAAATATTCTAAATCAAATCATGTGTAGCACTATCATTTTTCCATTCTAATATTGCTTTCTCTAGCTAATCTATCTACCAAATGGTCATGGCACATAACAATGCCTTGACTGATTCATCCCTTCTAGATAGTGCATTTGCCACCACATTTTCCTTACCTTTCTTGTAGACTATTATAAAATCATAGCCTAACATCTTAGTTACCCATTTCTATTATTTTTCTAATGACAACTATTGTTCCAAAAAGTATTTGAGACTATCATAATCAGTCTTTACCTAAAAGTGATGAATCATCAAATAATGTCTCCATTATTTGATTGCATGCATAATGGCCATCATTTCCTTCTCATAGATGGGCTTGAGACAAATTTTACCCTTTAGTTGGTGACATTCAAATGCAAGTGGTTTACCTTCTTACATGATCAAAACACTCATACTATATCCAGATGCATCACATTCAACCACAAAAGACTTAGAAAAATCAAGAGGTGACAACACTAGAGTGGTGAACATAGCCAATTTCAAATGTTCAAATGCCCTGGTAGTTGTATCAGTCCACTAGAAGGAATCTTTCTTCAAAAAATAGGTGAGTGGGGCTGCAATGCTACCATAATTTTTGACAAACCTATGATAGTAACCAGTTAGCCTCAAAAATCTCTTGAGTTACTTGAGTGTCTTAAGAACTATCCAGTCCACCATTACTTGTATTTTTTTAGGATCCACTTTCACTCCATGTGAAACCATATGACCCAAATACTCAACCTCATGAGCTCTAAAAGTACATTTGGAAGGTTTGGCATATAACTAAATTTATTCTATAATTAAGAGTACCTATTTCACATATTGTAAATGGTCTTCTCAAATTTTACTATAAATGAGGATATCATCAAAAAACACTAGAACAAATTTCCTCAAAAATGGCCTAAAAATAATATTCATCAAACTATGAAAGGTGGATGGTGAATTTGTTAGACCAAAAGGCATAACCATAAATTCATAATGGCCCTCATGAGTTCTGAAAGATATTTTTGTTATGTCATCATCATGGATATGGATTTGATGATAACTAAAACATAAATCTAACTAGGTAAAATAAAGAGAACCATTCATTTCATCTAGAAAATCATCAATGATAGGAATAGGAAACTTATCTTTGATAGTGTACTTATTGAGATATTTATAGTTAAGGTACATCCTCTAAGTGTCATATTTCATTCTCATAGTGAAAATTGGTGAATAATATTCACTTTGGCTATGGCAAATGATTCCTACATCCAACATCTCCTATACCATCTTTTCAATTTCACTTTTCTAGTCAAAGGGATACTTATATGGCCTAATGTTGGGTGGTGTACTATAAAAAATAATTTTGATGGCATGATCATGCATGAAACTAAGTGAAAGTCCTTTTGACATGTCACCAAAAATAATAGAATGGTCTTTAATCACTTATTTTAGATTAAGAGGTGTAGATGGGTAAGTTGGCTAGAATTTAATGGAAAATAGGCAAACTACAAATCCTTCAACACCCTTTCAAATAATTTTGGTCATTTTATGGGAGATAACAAGTTATGGATATTTATCCCTTAATCTCTTTAGCTCAAATGTCTCTCCCTCAAAATGAAAATACATGAATAATTTCTAGAAATTCATCTCAAGAGTGCCCAAAGTGGTGAGCCACTATAGTCCTAAAATAATGTCAACCTTACCCATGGGAATATAAAACATAAAAGAATCCAACAGGTAGTCTCCCATGGCTAGCTTAATACTATGACATTTTCTTGAATAGCTAATAGTACCACCATCTGCAATCATGACCTAAAATTTTAGAGTGGGATAAATGAAATAGTTTAAATGAGTAGCCAACTTACTATTAATAAAGTTGTGTGTGCTCCTAGAATCAATCAATATAGTGACCTTCTATTTCTTCCAGAAACCCACCAGCTTAAGAGTTTGGGCTATAGTAATACCTAAAAGGATATGATAGGAAATAGTAGACTGTGAGTCGTTAGATTCCTCCTCAAGTCCTTATGCATCCTCACCAATTACCTCCTCATAATCTTCATCCTCATTGGCACCTTCAATGTAAAAAAATGTATTTTAAACATAATGATGTACTTTGGTCCATTTTCTATCACAACCATAATACAACCCTTTGTCTCTCTTCTCCTCAATTTGCTGAGGTGTCAATCTAGTGGAATGAGGAAATAATGGTATTGAAAAGGTACGATCATGACTAGTAGTGAAAGTTTTCCATTTGACCATATATTTTTCTTATGCCATGCATACCCTTGGAATAAATTCAAATAAAAATGATAGGTTAAACACTTGAACCTCTAATTATATTCTATCTTTGAGTCTACCTAGAAAAATATTAGTCATATTTTCCTCAGTGATGTCTTCCACCCATAAGAATAGATTCTAAAATTGATGAATATAATCCTTCATAGTTCCTATTTGATGTAGTTTAGATAACTTGCTTAAGTAATTCTCATAGACATTATTTAGATAATGAGCCAAAAACTCATCAATGAAAATAGACCATGTAACAAGAACACCATTCTTTTTTTTGAGTACACAACCAATGATACCAAATGAACAACTCAGGTTCTAGATATAGAGATGTCACTATCATCTTTTAAGAACTAGGATTTTGGTACAGATCAAATAAATTCTCAATTTAGGTAATCTAAGTGAGAGGATCCTTACCATCAAACTTACACATGTCCACTTTTTTCAACATCAATTTCACATCAAGATTAGAGCTGTTAGTGTTGAGAAGAGGAGGACCCAAATAATGAAGAGGAGGGTTGATTGGCTATAACTAAGATGAAATGGTAGCTAATTACATAGTGATTTGATGCAATTGAGTAAGCACCCCATTAATCTCTCTATGCATCCATAAAACATCAATTTTAATTACAACAAAGTCATCTTACCATACCAAGCTCTTTATGTCAGCCTAAAGTCAAGAAATTAATAGATCTAAAGTTTTAGTTTCCATGTCATCCCTAAATATAGTCTTAGGAGTTTCTTTCCCCCCTTTTTACATAATTATTAGGACCCACCATGCACAAACCTTTGGAGGGTTTTCACCCCCAAAAAAGTGTATCAAGAGATGGTACCATTATGATCACCTTGCCAAGATAAATCCGACTACTTTTGTGTACTAGGGTGAAACATTTTGGCACCAAAAAAGTATACAGGTAGAATATACCATTGAAATCATCTCACAAAGACAAATACAATGACTGAAAATGTGCAAATAATTTTTTTTAGACTCTTTTTTAGATATTATTTATCAAAAAAGTGTTTCAAACAATACTGTGCTGACATAAAAAATTAATTCTTCTTGGATTGCAAGTTATGTTTTTTCACTCCTTCCACTCACAGAAGTCATGCCTCACTAGATTAAAAAACAATTCCTCCAAAATCTTGCCAAAATTGAAGCTTTGATACCACTTGTAAGAAAATCACTTAGATGTTCATATAAAATAAGTAGAAATAAGAGATCACACAATAATAATTAAAAGTAGAGTAGAATACTGGATAATATAGTAGATCCACTTCAAGGGAGAAACCTCCAAAATAATTCAATGAGAGCATAGTAATTAATATGAAGATCAAAGAATAACCATTACCCCCTATATATAGTGTATTTAGTCATGTTTATTCCATAGGCCAACCTAACTAAGAACATAGATAAATATTACAAGAATATAAAATAGGTATACAAGCCATAAGTTGGCCACACATATCCTTAGATACACCAAAGGTTAAGAGAATAGTAGGTGATACCCATACAATGCCAAAAAAGAAGACATCTTGGAAGAAGTGTGAAAACAGGTGTTATATCACCATTTAGCAAGTGATCAAATGAACCCAATTGTCCTATTTGTTATAAATAAAACAAAGAAGATACCCTTCTAGATATTTATTGACTACCTTTATTTATCTATAAGATTGAGGATGATAGGATTATTTATGATCAAACTAGGTGCCAAAACATATAAATAATTTAGTGCTAAAATTATTAGTAAATATGGGATCTTGGTCACTTACAATGATCTTTGGAGTACCATGTAATTTTTGAACTATATTGAAAAAATCAGAAGCTACTATACTAGCAATAAATGGTTGTGATAAAAAAAAAAATAAGTTTAATTGGTGAGTCAATCCATAACAACCATGATAATATTTTTATGCTTAGACCATGCTAAACCCATAATTAAATCCATGGAAACCTCCTTCCAATATTGGCTAGGGATGGATAAAGGCTATAAAAGACTTGGGGTCTTAATGGTTTCATCTTTGTTTTATTGACATATCATGAATTCAACCACATATTTTTGGACATCCCCCTTGAGTCCTTCCCAAAATATATCCTTCTTGATTTTATGATATATTTTTGAAAATATAGAGTGACCTCCAAGTGGAGAGGCATGAATTTCTTGAAGAATTCTATGTTTGAGGCGAGAATGCTTACAGAGGCATAATTTATATTTATACCATAACGTGTTCCCATTCCATGCAATTTTTTTAGATTCATCAGAACCTTGATGAATATTTTGAATCAAATCCTTGGTATCATTATCAATCTCCCATTCAAATCTTACTTCCTCTAGCCAATCTACCTGCCACATGGTTATGACACATAATAATGCCTCAATTGATTCATCCCATTGAGAGAGGGCATATAACACCAAATTCTCTTTTCCTTTCTTATAAAACATTAAAAAATCATATATTAACATTTTAGTCACCCATTTTAGTTGTTCTTTAGATAACAATCATTGCTATAAAAAATATTTGAGGCTATCATGATTAGTCTTTAACTAAAAGTGACGACCCATCATATAAGGTCTCTATTATTTCATTACATGTAGAATAACCATAATATATTTTTCATAGATTGTATTGAGCCTATTTTTTTCCTTCATTTAGAAAATTTCAAATCCCAGTGGTTTTCTTTTTTGCATGATTACAACCCCCATACCATATCTAGATGTGTCACACTCTAAAATAAAAGTTTTTTAAAAATTAGGAGTAGTCAAAATAGGAGTTGTGTACATATCCATTTTTACTATTCAAATGCCTTGGTAGCTAAATCAATCCATTAGAAAGAGTCTTTCTTTAAAAAAGAGATGAGTGGGCCTGAAATGCTACCATAATTTTTTATAAACTTGTGATAGTATCTAGTTAGCCCCATAAATCCTCAAAGGGTCTTGAGGGTCTTGGGAACATACCACTCCATCATCACTTAGATTTTTTTAGGATCAAATTTCACTCATTCATGTGAAACAATATGACCTAAGTAATCCACCTCTTGGAAACCAAAAGCACATTTGGAAGGTTTGGCATAAAGATGATGTTATTATAGAATTGAAAGTACATATTTCACATGATTTAAATGGTGTTCCGAATTTTTTCTATAGATGAGGATATCATAAAAAAACACTAATAAAAACTTTCTTAAAAATGGTCTAAAAATAGTATTCATCAAACTCTGAAAAGTATATGGTGTGCTTATGAGGCCAAAAGTCATGATGATAAATTCACAATGGCTTCATGAGTTCTTGAAGGATGTTCGAGGTATGTCCTCATCATAGATGAAAATCTAATGATGCCTAGAGTGAAGGTATAACTTGGTAAAATAAACAACACCATGAAATCAATCTAGCAAATAATAAACTAATGGATTATGAAACTTATCATTGATGGTGTACTTGTTGAGTTCTCTATAGTCTAGGCACATCCTTCAAGTATCATATTTATTCTACACCATGACCATAGGGGAAGAATATTCACTTTGATTGTGTTAGATGATTCTTTGCTCCAACATCTCTTATAACTTATTTTCAATTTCACTCTTCTAGGCATAGGAATACCTTTGGGATCTGATGTTGGGTGGTGTACTTATTAAAATGAGCCTGATGGCATGATCATGTGCATGACTTGGAGGAAGTCCTTTTGGCATGTCACCAAAAACAATAATATGGTCATTTAACACCTTTGAACAATTAGGATGTGTAGACTCCTTTGTTGGTTGAACCTCTATGAAAAATAAGCGTGCCAAAAATCCTTATGCACCTTTTCTAATAATATTCATCTTTTATGGGAACTAATTAGTTGTGGAGATTTAGCCTGTAATCCACATAGTTCAAAGGTCCTTCCTTTTGAATGGAACCTCATGAATAGTTCCTAGAAAGTCATCTCAATAGTACCTAACGTGGTGAGCTACTACACTTAAAAATTAATGTCATCTCCTCCCATGGGAATAGAAAACATAGGGGAATATAGAAAGTAGTCTCCCATAACAAGCTTAATGCTATGAAATTTTCCATAATAGTTAACTATACCACCATCAATAACCTTGACCTGAAATTCTAAATCTAGATAAATGAAATAGTTCAAACTAGTATTCAACTTAATTTTGATGAAGTAATGTCTACTCCTAGAGTCAATTAACATATTCAACTTTTATTTCTTCAATAAACCTACCATCTTAAGATATTAAGGAGTACTAATGCTTGAAAGTGCATGATAATAAGTAATAGGTTAACAATATTCAAATTCATCCTTAGGTTCTTCCAATTCTACCCCTAAGCCTCATCATCTTATTCTTCATCATTGGTGCCTTCAATGTAAAAAAACTTATTTTCATCACATCAATGTCCTTTTTAGTATTTGATATCACATCTAAAACATAAACCTTTTGCATGATTTTGTTCAAACTACTGAGGGGTCAATTTGGTAGGTTGTGGAAATGATGGTGTTGGAAAGGTGCATTCATGCTCATTAGTGAAAGGTCTTTATTTGATCAACTCTTTTTCCTCAGCCAGATGTGACCTTGGTATGGCTTTAGATACATAAATGAGATGTAAAATGTGAACCTCCAATTATATGTTATCTTTGATGCCACCAAGAAATAGATTAGTCAAATTTTCCTCAGTGATGTCTACCACACATAAGGAGAGATTCTGAAATTGATGAATGTAATATTTTACTATCTTAATATGGTGTAACTTTGATAGTTTGATGAAGTAATTTTATGATACATTGTTACTATAGTGGAGCTATAGCTCTTCAAAAAATACATACTAGGAAACCAAGAGACCCTTCTTTTTATTTTGAAAACACAACCAATGATACCAAATAAACTACTTAGGTTATAGATATAAAGATTCCATAATCACCTTTTGTGAATATGGATTCTAATGTAGACCAAATAAATTTTCAATTTGAGTAATCCATGTGAGTGGATAATTACCATTAAAATTATGTAGGTCCAATTTTGGTAAAAATAACTTTGTACCATGGTTAGTGTTGTGTTTGTTTGGAGGAGAAGAACCAAACTAAAGTGATGAAGGATTATTTTGTAATTATTGAGTTAAAAATTTGGCCAATTTACCAATGATTTATTGTAATTGATCCCAAAATTTATTCAAGTCCCTTCTCAGCCCTATGAAGTCCCCTTTAACTACATCAAGATCATATTTTTGCACCCTGCCCTCCAACTTTGACTGAAGTTGATTAATTATCTCCAAAATAATCACATTAGAAGTTTCTAACTTCATGTCATCCTTATGAGGATTTTTAAGAATTTATTTCCCTTTTATGTGACCATGAATGTTAGGCCTTACCATGTAAAAACCCTAGGAGGGTTGTGACCTAAAAAAATGTATCAACAAATAATACCATTATGATCACCTCACCAAGATGAATCAAATGACTATTAATGTGCACAAGGGTAAAAATTTTTGGCCTAAAAAAGTGTACCAATAAAATATACCATTGTGATTATCTCATAAAGATGAATTCAACACCTACTAATTTGCACAAGGTAAAAAAAATTCTCAACTTATTTTTTTATCCTAAAAATATATTTTTTCTTTTTTTATAAAAAAATCCTCATGAACAAAACTATGGTGATGAAAAAATTCAATTCCTCCTAGTTTTTTTAGCCTTCTAGTGCTCAAGATGTCAAAACCCAAAAAAAATTTCATAGAAACTTTCCTAAATCAAAGCTTTGATACCACTTTTAATGAAATTACTTCGATGATTCATAACAATAAAATTATATATCATAGGATTAAGAGTAAAATAAATAGATCCATGGTAACAATTAGTGAAAGAGAAAAATACTTGAATATTATGATTGAGCCACTTCGAGGGGAGAACCTCCACAACAATGAAATAAGAACAAACTTCATAATATGATGATAAAAGACTAACCACTACCTCCTATATATACTCTATTTAGCCAAGGTAATTCCATAGGCTGACAATACTAAGAACACAAATAAAATAAAATAATATGAAGGGCTATAAGCCACAAGTTAGTCACACATATCCCTAGATGCATTATAGGTTAAGGGTGTAGCAAAAACATGTATTTAGGCATAAGTAAAGTGGTTTAGGACATGTCAAGAAGTTACATTGTCAAGTACCTATGACCAAATTTATGTATCTACATTTTCTCCAACTTTATTCTAGTAATGAAATTTATGGAGTAAAGGATAAATAATTATACTTAAGTATGTACAACACACCTTATATTGATAAGATACTCCAATTGTGTAGTGCATTCAAATTCAGCATACCCTACAATAACACATGGAGTATTCATTATTCATATTTTAAATTTGAAACATCTAAAACTTTGAAATTGAAAATTGAAAAGAGAGAAATAAAGGAGTACATGTATATGGGGATACAATCTTGTTGCTCTGTAACCTATTAAATATGGTGAAGCATTGGAGAAACATGCTACCTTATTGAAACACTTGGAGAAATGAACCATTAGAAAATTAAGCATGATCAAATACTAATTTTGGAAAAATAATCAAACCTTAAGTTTGAAAGATGCATATTCTAACTCTCATGCATGGGTAAAAGTACGTAATATATTAATCTAAAATAAGGTGGAACCACAATGGGCTTGATAAAATTGATATGAAGGCCATTGAGTGTCACTAGACTTGAATGTACATCACTCACAACAAAAGATAGAACCACATAATGGGTTCAATAAAAGTAATGGAAAAGTTGTTGAATATTACTAGACTTAATATACATTACCCATTATATAATGAATCACACCACTTCAGATGGATTTATATTTTATTTGCATGATCGAAAGATAATGAAGAATATTCATGTCCCCATCACAAAATCAATACCAATAGATATTAATTAAAATAAACATTTTCCTTTAAAATTGTAAATTGTATCATATTTTATATTTTCATGCATCATCATCATTCCTTTTAAAATTTAAAAAAATATATATGTGCATGATCAAGTATCATGCCCCCCTAAATCTACACAAAGTGATATAGAATGATATGCATATATATGCTCAATTATAACTATATTTTAAGTCTATAATTTTGATCCTTTAACTATTATGCATATGCATTTAAGTGTGTATTAATATGTAATTCAAGTTTCATTAAATTGAGTGCATATGCATGTCATATGAATCCTTTATTTGTATTTTATGTGATAATTTTTTTAATCACATGTTTGATTTATGAATTAATTTGAATCTTTGAAACCTGTACTCTATCTCAGGTCTAATTTTTGAAATCACTTTGAATATTTAAAACTTTTACTCTATCCCAAATCTAATTTTTTCTATTCATGGAAGCTTGGATCTCTAAGACAAGCCCACTATAATTACACCCTTTGAGATGAGGGATCTAGTTTCCAAGTTGCCCACCTAAAAAAAATGTTAACTATATCATGTGATAAAAATATAATGACATAACATTATGGAAAAATGTGGAGAGTATTTTATCATGGAATATTGTATATAATTTTCATTGAATCATTCATGTAACATATTGAATTCAAGGCATACAAGTGCCATGTCTAGATAGATTTATAAATAAGGCATGTATAAGGTAACCATTTTTGAATTAAACTAATAAATAATAGTGCATGATATATATCATGTCACCACTAATCAAGATCAACAAACACAACAAGTGCAACACATAATGTCACATAATACTAAGGGATACATACAAAGGACATGTTTAATGTCATACATACATGAAAACATTGCACACATAGGTCTAATGGCCAAAATCAATGGACATGTTTAGATGTTACACAAAACAATATAGTACACATGGGGCCAATGGTTAAAATCAATGGATATATTCAAATGTTGCACATATCAAGCAATAATTATGTACATAAGGCTAAAAGCCACAATAAATTGGACATGTTCAAATGTTGCATAAGCATGGACACATAGGTCCAAGGGCCATAATAAATGTAAATTTTAATATGTTACATAAGTAAATATTACACAAATAGGGCCAAAAAATACACATAATAAGTAACATTGAAGGAGCATATAACAAGTGAAAACTAGTCTATACTATCCATATATATTAATCTCATATCATAGCAATGCAATATGTTCATGTAGCACAATGTAAAATATGATAAATTAGAAATACACTTGTAAGATATGTAGCTCAACATGGTAGGTCATAGATAGATATAACTTATTATAATGTAACCTTTTTAATAAGATGTCCCCAACATAGGCATGGCTATGAATCCAACATCAAAGAATCTATGTATAAAATGTATGTCCCACATCACACTCATATACTTCATGAAATGTATGTGTGCCTGAAAAATAATATGCTATCTACTAAAATATGTGATAAGTAACATATGTAAATAAATAACATATAAACTCATGTCATGTTTAGAACCTGATTTTTGAAAATATTTTAAATGTTTTATTAATTTTTGATATATTTGATTTTTTTAATATTTTTGACATATTTTAATATTTAATTTTTTTTGACATATTTTAATGTTTTGTATTTTTTTTTATATTTTAATGTTTTCATATTTTTGACATATTTGATTTTTTGTATTTTTATGATATTTTTTAGAGAAACTAGCTTATGATCCCATCAATGGGAGGATCATAATGTGTGCATATATTATAGAGTCTTGATCAATTCTCATAATATATTTTATAGGTTATGTAACTTGATAAAGTGTAGGACTCAATGGAGTCTTCTATATAATAACATACTATCTCATTGCTTGTGTTCATTATGGAACATACTAAACTATCTGAGGTACTATCTTAAGATGTATTATATAAAATAAAGATCTTTTTAAACTTTGAATAAAACTTTGATGTGAATATTTTTGTCTAGAATAGTGAACCACTCTTATTTGAACTTATTATATATAAATATTTTGGATAGGTGCAATAAATATCTTTATACTATTCTCTTGAATAGGTGTAACAAAAAATAGTGATGGTTGTGGGGGCAAAGGCGAAGAGACCACAAACTAGAGAGGGCACTTATATCAAATGCATAAAACTTTGACCACTTTATTAAAATGTCTATACTTGAGAAATAAATGTACTATTGATGAAATTACACAAATCTTTTGTATCCAAGGGCATCCTAATAACATATTTAAAACCCCTATGCTTGGTAAGACTAGAAATCGAGTAGCCATTATTTTTGAACCAAATTGAATAGGTAACAATATATACCCAAGAGTATTATATGTATGCCCATCAAATACTTTGACTATTATTGATGTATCTTGTAAATTTCACTTTGTGAACTGAAGAGTTTGAAGAAGTGTCATTATACATGCATTTTCACTTGACCCATTTTAAATCATGACACTATGTATAGGTTTTATGTTGATGTAGGCTTAAATAAAGAGTACATATTTGTATAAATCATCATCAAGAATCTCACTATCATCAAATGTGACCATGAGATGTGGTGTTGATGTGCCTATAAATGCATAAATAATACCATCTATTGGATGACCAAATTTTGAAGGAATAGGAATGCATTGTATGCATGATGTACCTTCGAATTATCTATATTTTATATTGTGCCATGGTTTATAAATGGATTAATAAATATTTTTAGTTTTGCATTGTTATTTTTCTATGGTATAGCACCCTATATGGGTATAATTAATTCTATAGTATTTTCATCAACAAGATTTTGTATATTATGCCTTAGCCTAAAGCATTTATTTATAGAATGTTTGATACATATATGGTGATCAAAATATGTGTTATTATTGAACATTTTGTGTTGATGCTTGGTAATATCAACTTATAATGGTGGACGGAGAGATATGAGATTATAATAAAGTAATTTTTGTAACAAGACACAAGTAATTTGTGGTAACCTTTTAAATTTTCTACTTACTAGAGCTATCAATTAAATCTTGTTCATTGGTTGTGATACTGCATTGACTGTTACTTTTGCTTCATTATTTATTTCATTAGATTTAAACTTGTTTCTTGGTTTACATTAAAACTTAACATTTGAATTATATAGAGAATTTTGTGTATATTTGATCTGGTTCAAATCTATGAGCTTGACTTCACATTCTTTGACTGTATGGCATAACTGATCAAAATATTTGAATTTTAACAATATGATAGACTCATGGAGTGATGATAGAAAAATTTATGTGAATATATCTTATAACTCATTATTTTCCATATAATTTTTCATTTTGGCTATAATAATTTTTTATGGAAGAACATATTCACTGATTATCTCATTTAACCAGTGCTTAAGTTTGGAAATTTATGCATAAGAAAAATTTTCACCAATATTGATAGAGAAATGTGCTAGAAACTGATATGTGAAATGAATGCCGTAACTAATTGAAGTGTAATATTATAAAAAAATCACGAAATATAGTTTTTTAAGCTTCTTATAAATATTTTGCTTAATGAGTTTTTATTTTAATAATAATCCAAGCATGCTACATGGAATGACTGAAGATGTTGTTTAGGACCCTACTAACCTTCTTAAAGTAGTATTTTAGGAGCTAAAAAATTAAATGGTAATGGGTAAGATGTTATCTCAAGTTGCAAAGGATCATGAATTAAAATATTGGATTCCTTTAAATGAATACCTCTAAGACACCTTGCTCCATCTATAGTACCTTATCATGTAAGGCTATAATGGCTTGCTCAAGGGAGTATGCATTAGGTGAGCTTGGTGGTGGACCATGTATAGTAATCAAAGGATGTGTCTATGATGCTTGTGTATAAATATTCATATGAATATTATGGAAATATTTTGATACCCATATACCTAGGGATGTTGGAACATATGTAATTGTACGTGTTGATATTCGAGGAGATGTAGTAGTGGATACTAGAACACTTGAAATGGGAACATATTATTATTCCAATGTAGGAGGTTGAGATGCTCTATTTTGTTCATATATTTCAATGTATAGTAATTCATCAATATTATGTGGATTATAATTAAGATATTTTATAAATTCCTTATCTTTAACTTCATCCACTTTCTCTATATTAGCTTTATCACTCTGAATGGTCATGATAAGTCCATCAATAGGGTGTGTAGTATGCCTTGTAAGATAAGAAATGCATAATTGTTCTATTCCCTAGTTATAATTGGTTTTAATTTTTTTGACCTAATGGTTCTTATGTTTTATGGGAATAATGGCATGATATAACATCACAACAATATTCTTACTTGAGATTTTAAATTATTCATTTTAGCCTTTTTAGTATCCATTTTGAATTTGTTGACCCAAAATGAAGTATCATAAGGGATGAGGAAATTCAAAGGATGAACACCATTAGAGGTTACATATTCAACATCCATTTAATATTTTAGACCCAAAATAAAGTAAATATAATAAACACCAAACCTACTACTAACAAAAAATTGATCATAAGTGTAACTAGGAAAGGTGTGTTTGCTTTGTAGTCTCTAATATATACTGACCCCAATCATAAATAGTGAATAAGGCCCAAAGGGAATTAGCTAAAAAGGATTCCACCATCCCATAACCTCACTTTCCAATCTCTAGGGTTCATTCAAGGAGCTAACTGATTACTAGCACACTATAAAAATAAATGGTCAAAAGGCTTCCTATGGCTAAAAAATCAAAACCTAAACATTTTAGATATGTTGTGAGGTATGTGGAAACTACAATATATATATATATATATATATATATATATATATATATATATATAGTGATATCTAATGGGGTGAGTATTTGTGCAGTACCCCTCAAACCATAGGTTATGAAAAATTGAATATTGCTTTGCCCAAAACGATAGCTCATATGAGTTTTAAAACTACAAGAACATAGTTTATAAAAATAAAGCAAATAAATAAAAAGAAATTAAAATTGAAAACCAAATAAATAAATAATTTTGTGTATATAAATCATAAAATAATCTAAATCCCTAAGAAAAAATTAGTAATGCTTGAAAATTTACGAGTTCACCAATGTGTTTTACCCTATTTTTATTTAAATATTAATATGTTGTACAATATGTATAAAACTTGTAAGGGAATCATAATTCTAAAGGCATACAATTATTAAACTTTTTGATTACAACTTATTAAATATTAAAATATGTTATTTTAGGAACACACTAAGAAGAAATGTAATTATCCTAAGTTTGGACTTTCTATTGATTATTTTTAATGTGTGATAGTGCAAATCAAAAAAATGTAGGTCTATGATTGTGCCTGATTAGAGACAAAATTTGGAACTACTTCAAGATAGGACTACACTCCTAAGACAACAATATAGTCTGGTAACATCCATTGACTAAAGACTCATCCACATTGAGTGGGATGAGAATATGACTATTCCACCTTCTATTCCTTATAAGAAGGCTAAGATGTTGTGATTGTATATTTCTATGCAGATATTGCTATTTTTATTCTCTTTTCTATTGAAACCCTATGGGTATTCATGAGAGCTAGAAATTAAAAAAAAAGAGAGGTGGAGTATAATGGAATGAGTTAACCCAAATCACCCCCTTGATGATTAACCACTACCTACATATCTAGATACTCTAAAGAGGGAATCAAGTCACACATAATTATCCCACCTAGAGTGATTATGTAATTATGTTATTTGACAATATATATATATATATATATATATATATATATATATATATATATATATATATATGCAACTATAAATGTGGTTGTGATACTTGAAAATAATAAATGTGAATTAATTTAAAATGATTAAGACATGGATTATGTCTACTTATTATGAATGATCTTGAATTTTGAATGGAGTTTGATTTGTATTTATAGTAAAACCATTTAAAATTTTACTTTAGCCAAACATATGAAATATGTAGTAAGACCAACAATATTATTTTTAATTTGGAAACTAGACATTATTTAGTGTAGGGACAAAACTACCCTAGGTGGATAGGTCTACGGTAGCAGACTTGTCTGCCTAGTGCAAACTTATCCAAAGAATCTAGGATAATTGTCTTGAGAATAATAGTAGTATGAAGATGATACAAAAAGGTTTGATTATTAACTTGGAAATTTTTGTGTAGTATTAATTATGATAGATGGCCAAGCCCACACATAGATAAATGGCTTATAGTAATGGAGAATAAGATTCATGTATTTGGGCATAACTCGAGTGGTTTAAGACGTGTCAATAATTAACATTTTCAAGTAAATGTGACTATATTTATGTATATTTAGATGGATGGTGGTGGGAAGAAGCTCACAAGGAGATTTAAAATAGGAAAAAGAGATTTTTGGAGAAGGATGGTCTATGGTTAATTAGGTGGTTATAAAAATTGGAAATATCTCACTTGGTGGAAGGGTATGCTATGGCTTTACCATCAAAGTCAAAAGGTTGATTTACCATCAATCCAAAATTTATGAGCACTATGCTACTAAAAAAATATTACCAAAGTAGGAAAATTTAGTAAATGAAATAATCTTGCATCACCAAAAAATATATTATAATATTTGCAAGCATTCAAGCCTAGTTATAAGTATGAATATGAACTAAAAGGATCAACAACACTTAAAAAAGATTGTGGAATAGAGAACAATTTTTTTAATTAGTGAGACATAGATGTATCTATGTTATGATTAAGTTACCACTCTACATTAAGTGATTATTTTTCAAGTGGAAATGACATAGACCTAGTAATGACTTGAAAATGTACAAGTGTCCATTTTGAGTGTTTTCAAGATTAATGAGGCTTCTTGGAGTCATTTCATAAATATCAAAAGGAAAATAAATATTCAAATAAGGAGGTTGGAGTGAGAGAATAATTGTGGAGAAGAGTGTGGGTGCTTGTCAAGATAAAAAAAAAGAGAAAATAGTAGAGTTTAGTATATTAAAGAAACATTATTGTGTGTATTTCCTCCTCTTATTGCAAATAGAGAGGAGAGTGAGTAAGTGTATTATCTTAAGAAATATAAATTAAAGTTTTGGTTTTTAAATTTATAGTATCATATTTTTATTATTCAACACTACAAGGACAAGGTTGTCCTTCATTATACCCCCTATCCTTGACTACATCATATCTTATGCTAAATGAGACAATAATATAAGTAGTTGGGTTTAACTTAATAAGGCAATTTTATTGGAATATTTGGTTTTTAGGGATCCATGGGTAGAATGTAAGAGCCCAATTTATATGGTTGCAACTCTATATTTGTAATTATTTATACATGGTGGTTGGTTGTTCAAAGGACCAAAATTTTGTATATCTCAAGTAATAATAAGGGAGAATTCGATAAGGGAAAAACATAGTGGTGGGCTAACTGGTTATTTTGGTGTGGATTAAAATTAATGCAACTGACTAAACAATATTATTTGTTGAGGATGAGTGTGTATGTAAAGAATTTTATACAAGGTTGTAGAGTTTTCATGCATGCTAAAGGGGAAATTAAAAATGTAGGTTCTTGTCAACCATAATAAATACCAAAAAATCCATGTGAAGACATAACCATGGACTTCAGTCTTGGGTTTATAAGGAAAAAGAAGGTAATGATTCCATCTTTGTTTTTTTTGATATATTTTCAATAATGACATAATTCATTGCATGTAAGAAAATAAGTGATGCCATGAACATTGCCAATTTTTTTTAAGGAGATAGTAAGATTGCATGAGTTTCTAGGGAGCATAATTTTAGATAGGGATGGAAATTTTATTAGTTATTTTTGGAGAAAATTAAGCACAAGGTTGAGTTTTAGTTCAACTTATCATCCAAAAAAGGATGGGAAAATGGAGGTAGTGAATAAAATCCTTAGATATTTATTAATATTCTTGGTAGGAGACAAACCCAAATAGAGGGACATAAATTTGGCACAAGATACGTTTGATTAAAATAACATAGTTGATAGAAATAAAATGAAGAATCCATGCTATATTGTGTATGGTTGTAGTCTTAGGTGCATTAGTGAGTTGAGAGATATAATTGGTATGAGTAGAAGATGTGTTGAAGTGGAAGACTATGAAACATATATGTATGAGGTGCATAGGGAATCAACATAGATGTTAGAAAAGATGCATCACAGATTAATTTTTTTTATAATATTAAATGGAGAGAATAATAATTCTATGTGGGAGAATTTGTTTTGGAAAAATTGTAAAATGAAAAATTCCAAAAAGGAACATATAACAAACTTAAGTGGAAGAAGATAGGGACATGAAAAAATATGAGGAAGTTTTTTACTGAATACCTATGAGATAGATCTATTAGATAGGATTTAAATATTGATTATCTTTAATGTATCATATTTTTATCCTTATTGTGAGGGACAAACAAGCAATGATAATTTAAGTTTAAATTATTCTATCATGGATTGGAGGTGACAATTTCTTGAAAATACAATAAATGATAAATATGGTGATATATTTAAGAATCATCAAGAGAATAAGAGGCAATAAGTAAAAATAATATTTTATCAAGTGGAAGGCAAAATTAGTTAAATATGCAACATGGATGTGTGCATATGAGATTTAAAAGTATAGGAAATAAGTAGAAGATCTCACTCAAGGTTCATGGATCAATTTATTTACCCATTGTGTATGATGCATGAACATTTGAGTCAACTAAAAATCTTACAAAACCAAAAACATATGTCATATATTTGTTCTTGCTTGTGTTATGCCAACTTTTTTGAAATCATTATTCATATTTAATATGAATAAAATTAGTCCAAGGAATATAATCAACACCCCAAAAACTTAGCAACATCTAGAAGATTAGGTTTTAATCATATCTTAAAGTTTAATTAAACCCATTTTGGGAAGATGAGGAAACTACTAAATAATGTAGTAATTTTTTTTGAAACCACCATTTACATAGTCATTGGTATGTCATAACTAGTAGTTTCTATTGCAAAGGTTAAAAAAGTAAAGAAGCTTCCCAAAATCATAAAAATGACATGTGGACCATTTTACAAGAATAAATGAATTGAAAGAAGCACTATAGAGTGTCAAAACTATCAAGGAGTATCCAAATTACTTGGTTGGGATTATTTAAGTTGCAAGGGAGAGATTTAATTTTGGGTTAGTTGGGAGAGAGAGAAGAGGGGAATATATCCAACCAACGAGATGGTATTTTTAACATTCATAAATGAAAAAGGGCATAACTAGTCCAATTTTAGGATTGTGATACACAGGGTATTCATATTCATGTTCAATAATAAAGTGAGGCAAGAGAGTGTGTTTGTAATAAAATTTATTTAATGTTGTCATTAAATGAATAAAATCTAAGTTTGTTTCTAAGTTTGAGATAGTGGTGTTTGATTGTGTGTCTATTTGGCCAGTGTAAGTATAGGTTAGGGAGTAAGATAACCATGAATTTGGCCACCTCATTCCTATATGCATCAAACATTATAATACAATGGGTATTAAACCTTAGGTCATAAACCATGGGCTGAAACAACCCATAAGGACCCAAAACCACCCATAAGGACCCAATTTTTTTATAATGTGGCAGAGTGTTTAGTATATAAAGGGGTGTAAATCATGCAAAGTATAAAACATATTTCCAAGAGTAATTGGCTTTATGTAGAGAATCTTAAGGGTTTAAAAAAATCATAGGGGTGTATAACAATATAGGAAGTTTGAGAAGGTTTAATAAGAAAATTAGAATCTACAAGAGATTTTTTTGGTGTCCATAATAGTTTTTAATGCTCCATTGAGAACCACTTTATGTATTTTACATTGTTGAATTATAGAGTTTAATGGAAGTGAAGAGGAAAACCCATCATGGCTTATTATGCAACTTCAAACTAGATTTACATAAATCTTACACTATGTTAAATCACAATCATATGTATTAAACTAAGATAAATCATATTTTGTTCTTCATTAATACCATGGATGGGGAAATAAAATTATCATTTGTGGAAGTCAATTATTCAACTCTTTTGCATATTATTGGCCATAAAATAGATGTATTTAAAACTTGGCCTCCAATTTGAATGAAGTTGGTGATATTGAGCTATTGGAATTATCTCCATTGATACACTCCTTTTTATTATTGAAGTAATTTTGGTGCTCTTAAGATGATGCTTGAGAAGATTTTACCAAACAATCAATAAATTTCACAACCCTTGTTCATGTTTGTGTTATGTTAGTTATATTTAACACAAACCTAGATAACCTTTCCTCTTATCTATCCTTTCCATAACCTCCAATTATTGATCTTTTGGCTTTCTCTTTTGATTTACACTCCTTGACTATATTTTGGGCTTAAAAGGTAACAACCCACCTTCAAATTTAACCTCTATATTTCCCTTTCTAAATTAACTGTAAACAACCTAATATATATCCAAAAAACCAAAATAAATATTATTCTATTTCTAAAATCATCTATAATTTTTACAATATAATGTTTATAACTAATTAATCATATATAATTTATTACTAGTTCATGATGATCAAAATTATAGACTATTGAAAATTGAACAAAAAATAACTATATGTACAATTGATTGATTGAAAAAATTCTAAAATAACAACATAAGTGGAAAAAGAAATTATAGAAAACAAATAAATAAACAAAACATATAATTTTGAAACTAATGTAGATGGATAAAACCCTCTTAGGGAATAAACACTTCAGAATATTTTTTATATTATTTTTGAAGTATTTAATACAATGTTTACATTGTTAGAGTGTAAAACACATCTTTATGATTCCCTTTGAACCACCAATTTTTTTGTGTACTTTTGGGTTTATGTACATTGCATAGTATATTGTGTGCTTTGCAAGTGTGAATCTAATTATATTGGGGTCAGTGGATTGTATTAACCCAAATGCTTATGTCATGTGTTAGTAGGAGTATATATAAAAGGTAATGCCTTCCACCTATTCAACCAAGCAATTATCCAATTTCATTATTAATGTTTAATATTTAAATTCTTTTATTCTTTTGGTGTCTTTTGAAATCACCTCATATATGACTTATTATATTATTATGGAGTTTAAGTATTATTTTATCATCGGCATATATGTATGTTTTGACATGGCATCAAATTTTAGGGTTGATATGATGGTGTGTAAAAAAGAGAATATCGCATAGTTTTTGGTTGTAATTTATTTATTTTCCAAAGGTTAATTTTATGAAGAAGAAGCTATATCAAAATCAAATCATGAGAGGATAGCATTTTTGATTTAGGATATGAATTCCTTGTGAAATTTGGAGTATTATAATCTCATTTTAAAAAAATGGGTTCATAGAGCTCTCCTAGTATAATAATTTGTTTGTATGGGAAAAGGAAGTCCCCTTAAATCTCAACATTTTCCCAATATAACTATATTTTTTAAATCAGTACAAAAAATTAGTAGGGCTACATTTTTTGTTCAATTTCTAATTCTATCATTTAACCATATAAATTCAAGTTTGATTATTATTCATCTTTAGTGCCTAATTTCTAGTGGGTGGTTTCATGGGAAACCAAGTACTTGGAGTAGAGGGATTACTAAGAAAGTGGTAGTAGTAGATCATATTTGGTAGACACCATATGATTCATAATGCAGAGCATTTGGACTATAATTTTAATTGGGGTGATAAAAAATGCTAGCAACACCCATAATAGGGTGTGTGATCACATTGTTCCTCATTGGCTAACATGATGGGGTGAATCTGAATGGGTTGGAAAGTTAGGTATTAGATCCATATTGGACCCTTGTGTTGGATTTTTTTTGTGGTGTATGAAGTTTGGTCATGGAAACTATTAATTTTTGGTACCTTGTTTGGTAGGTGGCATGGTAGGTGACTTAACACTTGCATGGAGAAGTGTGACTTGAAATTTTATAGTTAGTGGTGACACTTATCACATTATAATTATATTTAAATGGATTCATATAGTTAAATGACATGGATTTTGAAACATGAAAAAATAAAAAATAATTGAAAAATTAGGTCGAGTTGGTTGACATGTGTTTGAGTGTCATTGGAGACCATTTTTTGTATTTATAATTTTACACCCCATTAAATTTTCTAGTGAATTAGATAGTTACAAGTGGTAAACATATCAAAAAAGCATGGTATGCAATGAATTGTGGGAGCACATTTAGTGAAGGAGACTTTTTAAAAAATAAATGAATTTAGGAGTGAAACATGGCACATTCAAGTGATTTAATACCAAAATTCAAATTTTATTTTCTTAGATATTTTTTATTTAAAATTTTGCATTTGTTTGGGAGATTTATACTTAAACTTAAAACATCCATAAAATTTGTATACAAAATTCATTTGATCCCATTTCAAACTATTGGAGATAATCTTATGAGATATTTATAGTGGCATTATTATTTTCATAATTTTAAAACTTCTACTGTGTCCTATTGATGTTGAAGATGGAGAATATTCTAGGTGTCCTAGTGTTGCTTGGGAATAATTTTCATGTATGAGAGTCATCCATTGAGATTTATTTGATAAACAAGGGGTTGTGGCTGATTTTGTGTGGTCATGAGACTATCCCCAATACCAAGGAAGTTTTTGATGCATCTTATATAAAAAAGATCATGAAATTATGATTATGTTGAATTACATTATTCCTAAACTTTATTTATTTCTCAGAATGATTTTTAAAAATGAGACGTTTTATAAGTTGAAGATATTATTCTAAATTTATTATCAACAGGGCCATATCATGGTATTCATGTGGTGAAATTACTTAGAAAAGGATATCAAGGTATTCATATGTTTCTCATCACTACAAAAAATAGAAGAATATGAAGACATGATAATACTAAGGAAAAACAAGACATATTATGACAAAGTGCTTCAAAATGTAGAGTGATGAAAAAAAATCTAAGTATCCTGAGATGGTTCATAGTGGAACCCAATCAGTGTTTGAATAACATAGGGGGTATTTATTGTGTAAATGATCAACATGTGAAGCATGCACATGATCTTCAAGATATGATAATCATTATGAATTTGGCTATGTTAGTCACATGCAAAATGTGAAGAAGAATGGTTTGAATTACAATTGGTTTCAAGAGAGCATGATGAAGGAATAATTTTAACCATTTTACACCCACCATTTATTATTAATTATATTATTTGATAATGTGACCATGGATGTGTGTGTGGTCATGGGTGTTTGTGTGGCCACATTATGGTATGGGAGATCATCATATTGAGTTTGAGTTTCTAGATGAATACTTATCAAAGATGATGAGATTATTTCAGGGTTGTAGTGGGTTTTCTTAAGGATTGATACTCCTCCCCTTTTTATTTGACATGTGATATTGTTCGTGTGGTAATCCTATGTTTACAACATTATTATGTTGTTTTCATCTTCTTATTTTAGAGTAGTGTTACAATCTTAGTTGAGTTCATTCATCCAAAAGGGGCTGAGTTTAAATTTCATGATAGTTGTGGTGGTTTGATGTTCTTTGCGATTTTGAAAACCAAAAATAGGATCATATTATTTATATTTATTCCTTGATGACATTTTAAAGAATTAATGCACATAGATGACAACATTTGGTGATCATAATTATGTTTACATCACAATTCAATTCATTAATTTTCCTAGTAGCATCATGAATGGCACAAATATTTCATTTTAATTTAGTTTATATTATTTTGGGATCATATACACTTGAAATGGAGCTTGGAGAGATTGAGTTAATTATTTATATTCACATGCATCTTTAATATTTTATCATTACCATAATCTATTTTGATTATTATACTACAACCCAAGTGATTTATGTAGACAAGGATGAGACATTAATTTATAGCATGGGGGTTCTCAATTGTGAAATTTAAGTAGTTATTAGAGGAGGTTGAGGTTGTTTCTAGTTATATTTCATTAGTTGACGATTTTGGTGTAATATAATTAGATGATGGCTTTAATGTGTTGGATAATGTGACAAATTCAACACATGAGAATATTATTTATATGGGGGGTGAGTTTCTCTTGTAAGATTATTCAAAAGGGTTATAGAATATTTGAAACAACCTTAAGACTATCACCCACATGCATGCATAGGCTAAAATATTAAAAATAATAGAAGACATCTCTTGTATTTCCTTAAATTTGTGAGTTTATACATGCTTCATCTCTTACATTTCTTCATTTTGATATTTTATACGATTGACACCTTAAAATATTATTTTTAGATATAAAAAATTAAGATATCCTTAGAGTGGTTTTGATAACATGTAATATTATATGAAAGGGTTACATAATATTTAAAATTACCTTAATACTATCACCCATATGTATACATGTGGGTGATAGTCTTAAGGTTGTTTCATATATTATATAATTCTCCCTAATAATCTTAAAGATCCAAGGGGGATACTTATACATCTGAAGGAGATGTGGATGAGAGGGGTATATGTATTTTTAATTCTTATCTCTCATTGGTAGATGGTAGCTAGATTTTATTCCTAAATGAAATTTTTTGATGTGTTTATTTATGTAAAGAAGAGGCTTAATTTAGATTAGATTAGGTCATAGTACTTGGTTATGTATGGAACAACATCAATTTCCATTTTTAAGGTGAATAATAGGTTGTATTACTAAATGTGAATTTTGTCATTAGTTTAGTTCCCTTTTTATTTTGTTTTCCCATAGTGGTGAATATTTGTCTAGCTATGAGATTTTCTCAAGTCTTCATAGGTTGGCATTAGGGAATTTTTTAGCATCGACATTCTTTATGAGTCCTTTTAATTATTCAAGTCTGTAGTGTACATTTGGGTTTTATGTACCTCATGTGCCTTGTGATATACACCTAATTATGTTTAAGTGGGGATATTAGAGTAAATACCCATATCTTTAGGTCCCTACAAGTAAATAATTTTATGGTGATGTTTGGGTTGTATGAACCTTGTGTACTTTTTATTATGTGCTTTACATATTATAATGTGTACATTGAAAGTGTAATTATAATGATATTAGGGTTAGTACATTATATTAAGTTAGAGTATGTTTATTCCATATGTTTATAGGTGTATATAAATTCAATTCCTTCCACCTATTCAAATAATTAAACAAGAAATTTCATTACTCATTTTATATATTGAAAAGTTTTTAAAATATTAGAAGTGAGATTTTCATCATAATTTGGGTCAAATACACATAAAAAATGATGTTTTTGTGTGTTTCCCCCCAAAAAACTAAAAAAAATTACATAAATTTTGGAGGTGAAAATTTTGCACATGGTTGATGCAAGTAACCATTGTTAGCTCCCCTAGTTTGTGTTGGTTTAAAAAATAAGTGACATAATGTCGATGCTAATAGATTACAAAAAATAAAAAATTTCATATAATATTTTTTCATTATAAATAATTATATTATATTTATTTTATTTATTATCATAGACACACATATATAGTATTAGACACTTGAAAAGTCTAGTCTTGATCTCTATTTACCATACACGACTTGTGCATACAAATACGACTCTTGTCCATATTCTTTTTTATCCATTCTTATATATATGGACCCAACCTTCCAAATTTACAATCATTGACCTACATGAATTCCTTCATATGTGCCTAATATGTTAATTACCTAATTCACTTATTATTATAATCATAATATATCATGATCATCACATCACCTTTTCCTATTCTTAGGACACCTCCAGCTATATTTAGACAAATCCAACTACCATATTCATCTACTTATATTGAATCCATCTGCATGCATTGAAATGATCATTTTATTAAATTCAAAACAATTTTATGGGCTAGGTTATACATTTTACATGTTAGTGACGTAACAAGTTACCTAAAGATTCACCTATTTAAACATGCTATGTCTAAGCCTATTCTATCTAACACTCTCTTGAAAAATCACTATTATATTGAGAAATACATCCACATATTGAGAGGAACAACCCTAAATCTTCTAAATTATAAATGCCTCAAAGGAATAGGCCTTAGAAAAAATTGAAACATGTGCATCCAAGTCAAGTTTACATATTGTCATTTTAAAAATCTAGGTTACATGTTGCATCCATATTAGTGGATCACTATTACACACATATACCTAAGTGGTAAAAATATGTGTGGTTTTAGCCCTCTTCAAAGTATTAAAACATAGGAAACATTCAGATACTCAATGAGGGGTGGTTCGGGTCAGCTCAACCCATATTTACCTAACCATTTTTATATGTAAACATATTATCAAATGTGGAACTAGGGTTTCAAGGTGAAGGAAATCAAATTTTGGACTCTCACATAACAATGATCTTCTGATATTGTACAATATGATGATTTACAAGTAGGAACAATGATATGTGTCAACATATCCTTACATACCTTACAAATATGATTATAATAGAGATTATATAATTCTAGTTACCATAGGCATCTAACTACTTATGAATTCATCTAGGTAGGTACATATAGTCAGTTTCTAGATCTGAGTGACTCTAGATCTAGTTTTAATTATTCCTTCCACCTTCATATAATTTTAGATCCAAAAAAATAGTAATAAGATAAGTGCCCTAGTTTTCTTGGTCATTTATATAATGGTAAAGTGAAATTAAACATATGATTTTACATTCAGATCTACACAATTTAGATATGTTTTAAGCAATCATATTCATAGTTTTATATTATTTAGATCACTAATCCAAAATAAAATTAAAAAATAGTTCCAATATATATTATAATAATATATACTATATTATTTTATTTATATATATTTACATTACATATTAAATATATGTATATATGTATGTATATATGTATATATATATGTATGTATATATATATATATGTATATATATATATACATATATATATATATATACATATATACATACATACACATATATATACATACATACATATATATATATATATACATATATATACATACATACATACATACATACATATATACATACACACACACACACACACACACACACACACACACACACACACACACACACACACACACACACACACACACACACACACACATATATATATATATATATATATATATATATAGAGAGAGAGAGAGAGAGAGAGAGAGGCATTCTCTAGCTCAATATCCTCATGACATAATCTAACTAATCTAGATCCTTCTCATCATCATCCTAAATATTAGTGCAATCAACTAGGACATATGGCCTTTCCACTTGCAAAGGCATTATTTAATTATCATAGATGTGTTTAAGGTTATAATTTACATAGTTTTTATAGTAAAGATAAAAGTGGGTTTTGAAAGAGACCCTAAACAATACAAACAAGAACCAATAGACTAGGTCTTAAAACCAAATACAACAAAAGCTCTTCCTACCAATAATAAAGAGAGACAACACTACAAACGTAGCTCAAAATCAATAAAAAGTTAGTAGAGAAGTAACATAAACGACACTAACATTCAACGTGACTCTAGCTCTCATAAGATTTTGCCCAATTCTCGATCATAATTAAAAATATCTCTTCCATCTATTGAGATTTATGAGGGATATCCTTCTCAACAACCTTTACCTTCCATTTATTAGTACCCCTCGATGTATCCACTTCTTTATTTCACTTGGTCAATAGCTTTAAACCCTCTATGATTTGTAAATAGATTTTAATAGTAATACAAACGAATAAAGAAAAATAACAACATTTTACTTCAAAGTAATATTTTATTTCTCCATTCTATCCACTTTCTCTTTCAACTCCATAAACTTGTCACTCAGCTCAATTAGATCCATTTTGGTGCACAAAATCACATATATTTGATCCATATTTTTAAATAACTTTTTAAGTATTTTATGATCTCTCATAAACCAACAAAGGATTTCCTTGTGAAGATTCACTTCATCCCTAATTCTGTCTAATATATCCTATTTTTAACCTCATTAACCACCATATCAAAATCCTTAGAATTTGTGTGAAACTCCTTAGACATCTGATCCTACTCCTTACCATTTTGAACCACCTCTTTTTTCATCGTTGATTACAACTAAAATAAAACTAAAATAAAAATTTATTATAGGCATAGAGCCCCTAGAGTGGGTCCATTTATTTAATGATTTTATATCCCATCTCAAAACTTTCAAGTGTCATTTCACTTGCTTTGTGGCCTTGTAATCGTATCATTTCTCTTAGGATAATATGTTTATTATAAAATGATGTGTAATACTTTTTAATAAATAACTCTTAACAACTTACAAACTTGTGTGAAATAACTTATAAAAACTTAAAAAATAGTATGTAGCCTCATTTATACACATTTTTCACCTAAGCAATGAGTCACCAAAATTCCTTCACTCACTTTCACTTTTTGGGCATTGTCTTGGTTATTATCGATCCATGAATTAATTATAATAATTCAAACACTTATAAATATTCATTTTTATCTCCAATCACCATGAAACCTTATAGTAATTTTAATGAATTTTTACACATATGAGCCATTTTTACTCTATTCTACATGATTTTTTTCCAATTCATGACTTCTTGTATGTAATGACTATAAAAATTGAAGGGGTTTTCATAATGGGATATTTTTATAGTAAGAACATGATTTTATACTTTTTACCACTTGTCTTTCAATGCAAAAATATATTTTGGTTAATGAAATTTTGAATTATCTTTTTTAAATATAATTTTAACTAATGTAACTCAAGAGAGAGACTAAAAATAAATGACATCATAAGAAAAAATTGATAAATCTTTAATCTTGATAAAAAGATAAAAAAATATGAAATAAAAGAGAAGAAACCAAATTGGGAATTTCGTCAAACAATTTGCATTCAAGCTAGATATAAGTAAAACTAAAGAAATAGGAGATGCTACTATGAAAATAAAAAATGTAAGAATTTATAGGAGAGTGAAGTGACTATAAAAGGATTTTTTAGGTTTTTTTGAGGTTGGGCATATGGTTTTATTCCTAGGATTTTTTATGGGTTTATTTAATGGATTTTATTAGATTTTTTTACGCATGGTTTTCCTAGGATTTTTTGAGGTTTGATTAAGCTCATCCATCAAATTAAAAAATAAATACCTTGTCCATAATATTTTGGTGTGATATTCAAATGGATTCATTTGTATTAAATCAATCTAGGTTCAAATCCTACCAAAAATAAGGAAACCTACAATGGGGGACACATGATTGTCATATTTGCGAATAGATGGTTTGGGTACTTGACCCATTGAATATGTTCCATATGTGTGTGGGCCTATTTAGGCCCTCATTAATGAATTTAATAAACTAGATATCTCTAATTTTCTATTTTGTATGGGTTTAAAATATTATTCCTTGACTTTGTCTACAAGTATATCTCCTATTTTTTCCTCCACTCATTCCTATTCCCCTTCCTCTCACTTTTCCTTAAAAACATATTGGTATGTAGACTTTTTGTATCATCTTATTTTCCATTTCAATCTATCAATTTCTCCCTTATTCATGTTCTATCTTTCTTCCTCTTTGTTGTTCCTTTATTCCTTTCTCCATCCTTGTTGCTAGTTTCACCCTTTCTTCCTCCTTGTTTCTAATGTCTCCCCTCTTATTTCATATGAATTTGGAATTAATAGGTGTATTAACCCTAATTAAGATAAAATTATTTGAAAGAAAGAAAATGTTGTAAACCAACTTGTAACAAGTATAATTAAATAAAAGTACTGGAATTTAAAAATAATGATCAAATGAAATAAGACTAACTATGAACAAAATAAAAGATTTAGTTATTTATTATCTATGATCTGACTGTATGAAACTGAATAATGAATGTGAATGGTTAACTTAGACTGATTCTGTAAGTGCCATAGGAATTATGACTATAACTAATGAAGGTCAAGATTATCCAGAAGGGGAATTGATCGAATGATACTATTTTAATCTACTGGTTGAGTATATCATTTTCTATAAAATAGGGAAATTAAGGCACAATTATTTATGGTTACTTAAAAAATGTATGTGCATAGAAAATTGACCTTCAGATGCACATGAGTGACCTATAGAAAACTTATTCAAAATTGAAACCTAATATGGATTGCAATTGCTAAAATATATATGAATATAAAAAGGGAGAGTGTGAGATGAACATAATGAGTCACCCCTATGATGATTGGTCATTACTTATGCATCCAATACTCTAAAGAGGGAAATAAAGCCCATATAATTGTCTCACATAGAGGGATTTATGCAATTGTATTATTTTTGATACATGCATGAATTTATAAATGGATTGAATACATGATAGTTATTTAATTGACTTGGATAAAATAGGCTATTGACTTGGCTAAGGACTACTTCAAATTATTAGAATCAAATTTAGGAAGAGTAGGGAAACTTTGCTTAGTGTACAATAGTCTAAGTGTTTCTCAGTAATGAAATTATGAAGTGATAGAATATGTGACTCAAATGTGCCTTTATAGTAATAAAAAATGGAAAATACTCATGTTACCTATCCAAAAAATATGGACCAAAATGGCAAGGGAAGGTTTCACTTTTGAAAAATAGCCATTGTTATGGTGAAAGCCATGATCAATCAATAGGGGTCAAAACTAATTGCCACTATTAACCCATATTTGTCAATCATGTCCTTCAAAGAAACATATATAATTTAGAATTTGTGATGTCTATATAGATTCTTAGAGGGGTTTTTAGTGATTAATAAAATTTATGTAGGCATAATATAATAACTTATAAAGGGAAAGGTCTATATAGGTACTTAGGATAGAGTGAGGTGGTGAATGTTGGATTGGCTACGATCTTGGACCTTTGCATATAAGATTAAATAAATCTATGTGTGTAGAAATTAAATCACAAATAAATTACAAAGGAGGAAGAGGCTTGTCTGCTTGTATAAAATCACATTAACCTATCTTACCTTCCAAAAAGGAAAAGTGGGGTACATATAGAGAAAATTAGGGCAACATGAGGAAGACTCTAATTTTATTAATTAGATAATTACATTAAAATATAATTAGCCTATATGACCCTTTTATAACTAACCTAAGGAAGCTTAATTGACATAGAATGGTCATAAGGCTATGTAGGTAAAACCCAATGGAAAAAAACACTACACTACTAGTGAAATAGGTCCAGATTAAGTGTTCAAGTCAATTAAAGAGAAACTGAGAAAAAATTAACATTATCAAGTATTCATGATAAAATATAAGTGACTAAATTTGACCCCCATTTAGTATAGAAATTAAATAATTAGAGTAAAAGGAAATATATACCTAAGTGTATACAACACACTTCACCTTTGGGAGAAAGATTCAAAAATGCAAGGTGTTCCATGGTGAATATTGTAATGATGTAAAAATAGTTAATGTCCATATGTGAAATTGAAAATTAAAATTCAAAATTCAAAATAACAAGTAATACACCTATATATGTGAAACCAAATTTTTATCTTACAACTTTGCTTGAAGATGATGCTTCCTTGAAGCATTGGAGAATTGGTGCTTCCTATGAAGCACTTGGAGAGATTTGGTTCCTTAGCTGAACTAATGGTGAATTGAGGGTAATCAAGCCCAAATTTTAATTGAAATTAAATATAAAATAAAAACCCATTAAGAGACATAGTAATTTAAATTTATTCTATTGGCATTTATAACCCTAAGATAGAAACATGGAAATCTATAATGGTTTCATAGGAATTAATGCTATAGGGCATTAAACCTCCAAGTTATGAATTATGTACTTTAACTGAATCAACCAATGTAGATGGATTGTATATTCAATTATAAATTTTTAGTTCTTTTATGCATGATAAAAAGAGAATGAAGTGCATCCATGCTCTTACCATGATCACAAATAGAAAATAGTATTGAAACATGACATGAATATGTATCATGTCCCTATTGATAAATGCAAAATATGTAACTATATTAGATTATATTTATGAATTATATAGCACCTCAGTATTTTACACTTGGAAAACTCAAACCTTAGTTGTTCCTCTCAGTTATGGACCTTTTCCACTTTTGAAAGTCTCACATCTACTATATTTTATGCCCTTTGGCCTATCTCTTGGTCCAAATAGTATTATGTTGATGACCCAAACCTTATATTTTTATCATAATGATTAATTTATGTTTATCTTATGCCCCTATAAGTTATGATCCTAGACATGTTTTCTAATTGCCAAGACACAAGTGTCAGTCCTAGGCCCCTACATTGACACTAGTGTCCTACCATGATACAAGTGTCTAGTGCCCTAAAGTTATCCAATTTATAAACGAAATGTATCTTAATGGTTGGCCTAGATGCTTTAATGTGATATATTTCTAGATAAGATTGGTGTATATTCACAATCACTCCTCATTCATTCCTCACCTAACATTCATACTAAAGAGCCATCAATTGAGCAAAGTTTCCTTATTTATTCTTATTTTCATATCAATCATAGGGACTAGACATATACAAGTATGAATTACTAAATGAGTATCTCAAGAGCCAAAATTACCAAATTATAAGTTAGGTCACTATTATAATTTACTTACACATATTATACCCTTGTACATAAACAAGCCAACACATTAGGGGAGAACTACATCAGTCTAAGGTCCTCTTCAGAGTAGTGGCTATGTAGGCAACACCCATTAACATAGGGGTATTTTGGGTTAGATTGACACCATGATCTCACTAACCCATTTTTATCAAGGTCACTATGAAGATGAAGAACTAGGGTTTTTCCATTTTATAAGGAGCAATAATCTATAACATAGATATGAATGCACTAGAATGAAGGAAAAGACAAACCCAAAATCATCAAAGTGGTTGAATCATTTTCTAATAGGTATTCTACATAAGACACCTACATCTAGTTTAGACAATAGTATTGATGCTACTATCCAAGGATGACACTAGTTTATATGGCTCTAAAGGCACTCAATCTATAATTTGGTGACTATTCTAGAATCCTCTTATAGTTTGATTCCTACTTATTTCATATACATAATTATATCAGCATTATAACAAGATAATTCATTGTTTCTTTGTCATTTCCATATCTAACATAGTTTTACTCCCTATTTTTAGCCTATCTCAATTTAATAAATTTAGCGTATGTTATATCTAAGTTTAACATTTAATTAGCCTATTGTAGATATGATTATCACCCTTGTGCATTATAATTTATATATTATTAACCCTGTATACCCAAGTAAGATCAACATCCAAAATTAGGTTTAAACATTTGGTGAACCAATATTTGAACTCCAAACCCTATGCAAATTAGGGATTTCTATTTTTTATTGTTGATCCTAAATTAATATAAAATATGTGCAATATGGATGCATCTATTACCCATTTTAGTTTACAATTTATGATAGTTGTTATGGTTTGATACATTATTTGCCTTATTAAATCTATTAAGAAAATTCATGAGAATAATGAGAGGGTTTTAAAGTGGAAACAACATTTGATCTCTCTTAAAAATTCCTTTTGAAATTTTATAGAGCTAGTATATCAATTCCAATATGCATGATCTCAACCATTTTTTATACCTAAATCTTATTTGAATAATAGCTACCATATTGTGCTCATTATTTACATGACTTAAATTGGATTTTTTTGTCCATGTTGTTACTACTCAAAGAAGTAATGTTGCTCAACCCATTCTGCAACCTATTAATATACAATAGGTGTCTCCTAAACCTAAGTATGTAATAAAATATAAGGGATATGATAATATTAACCAATTGAGCAATACACATGATGAGATTTCAATCATTGAGATCCTAAATCAATCTAATGTTTATAAAAGATATCTTATATGAGGCATTACATGAAACTCCAGTTTCAAGTGATATTGAGCTTGCTTATTTTGTAAATATCGAGAAAGATTTCAAGAATAATGCTAAACTCATTACCTTTGATCCAAAAGGTTTACCATCCAAATGTATTATTGACCAAGAGTTGTAATTATTCATATAATTAACCATGAAAAATAAGGGTATCAAAAGGGTACACATTGATAATGGATTGGGCCTAAACATTTATGATATAAAATTCCTAACCACCATGGGAATTATCACAAATTTTCTTCAAAAACTAGTCATGCATATAAAGGGGTATGGTAATTCACATAGCCCTCTAGTTGGCCAAATGAGTTTAGATGTGACATGGGGGCCAAAAACAGTCCCAACTATGTTTTGGGTGATGTATCAATCATTAAATTATAGTTTAATTTTGGGTAGACCTTGGATACATTCAATGGAAGTTATCGCTTCTACACTTCATAGATGTGTAAAATTCATACATGATGGGACCTTATTGACTATTCTTGTCGATGATACACCTTTTAATTTTTGTAAAATAATATGTTCTAAAATATAAGGCAACCCTACGATAGTACCACCAGAACAATAAATTCATCTTGATAATATGCATACTTTTGAAATGTGAGAGTCAAGTGCAATGACTCCTCCATCTTGAGAAGTAAGGCACTAGCCATTGAGGTTAAACATACATTAAGAGTAAGATCAGTCACCAAACAAACTAATGATACCGCAACCATAAGAACCACCAAAATTTGAGCTTCCATTATTGGTAAATAATAAGGAGACATATGTCCATGTTTCAAACTACTATGATAGTGATGATGAAAATGCTTATAAAATGATAGATGAAAAAATGTGACAATTAAAATTTGATCCACTTGATCACCTTTAGCATAACCTATTCAAACCTAGAAGTCCTGGTATATATAAGATAAATCCAGTTTTAAAAGATACCAAAATAAATCAAGATAAGGGTAAAGATAAAATATAAGGTGAACATGTAAATGCTTGTTATTCTATACATCCCTCTTGGTTGAAAACATTGAGTCAACTGTACAAGGGTCAAAAGCAAATTAATCATGTGAATAATGTGGAATATTCTCAAAAGGATTCATAATATACTTTATAGATCATGACATAACAAGATACTCAAGATACCATGTTATCTATGTTACTTGAATATAGAATGATTTCTTTACCTTCTACCATACATAGATCATGTAGTAGAACTTTACTTATGGAATACAAGGTACCATATTGTAAATATCAACAAATCATTGGCCATAACACAAATTAGTGTGAGACATGGAAGAACCTAATTTAGAAATACAAGAATGAAGGGTGCATACACATTATGTGTGAAAAATGAAAAATACCACATATTTATAATATTTAAAAAGAAAATATTTTTACAAAGTGACCAAAGCATTAAGATATAACCATTTCTGCAAATATTGATGGAGTCCATCACCCACATCTCAATATTGATGTAAACAATTAGAACACAACTTGTAGCACTACCAAATTACAATAGTTTGGGACATAATATATATGAATTACACTATTTTCTAGCTTTTACACAATCTCTCGAGTATATCATTTTACCTATTACATGTGGCCCAAAGGTACTGGATCTTGATATATGGGTCATGGAACAAGAACCATACTTGACTTTACACTTTGGAAAATAATGGTTGACTAATATGAAATTAGTTATTAGTGTTAAAAAATAATGTATTATTTTTCAACATGATATAAAAGAGGTTCATATCCCATATAATGGATATAAGGGATAGGTACCAATGATTACTAGTAGTGAGCTACCAATAAACATAACACTTTTAACACTCATGCAATATAAATAATTTTGTCAAGAAAGGCCACCACATAGTACCTTGGATATTGAATTCAAAGACCTATTAGACTAAATGGTTTCAAATATTACAAATACTCCCCAAAAAAACTTCAAAACTCTAAATATATTTTGATCATAAATGTGTTCTATTGACTCTTTGGAATATATGTGCATGTTGATGGATGGCATATCAATTACTTTTACATATACATGTGTGTCATGCTTCTACTTGAGTGTGATATAGTCATACATAAATACATGATTTATTCATATTTTAAATGATGGGCCTTCCCTCTACTCATGTGGACATTGGGCACATCCACTTTTTTGATCTTGATACTTATAAGTTATATGGCTCAATGATCATCTTTCATTATCATGTTTGAAGTTATATGTAATTAAACATGGCTTTATCCATGATTATGTATTTCATAGGGTACTTGATATGCTATGGACTTAACATTTTTTTCTAACACATTTGATCCAGAGAATACTATGATATGTTTATGTTGGTTGCTTATGCTTTCATTTATGTACTTCCTTGAGTGTCTTTCATTTTATTATCTTTCTTATTCAAGTATTTGAATATGCTCCTTTATTTTCAGCCCTTGTACTTATGTGATTTCTTTGACACTTAAATATGTGATTTTTTTGTATGGACATTTGAATATGTCATTCTTGATTTTGTGGACATTTGACTAATTCATGTACCTTTGATTGTGTGACATTTGAACATGCCCATTGTTTGTGATCTCTTTGGACCATTATATTTTTATTTACTTTTGAGTAACCTTGTGCGTGTGCTTGTTTGTCTGTTGAGCTTATCCTATTACTGTATAGACATTGCCATGACCTTTATCATGCATATTAGGACTTCATGTGATCACATAGTTTTATTCACTTAAATGATACATTTACCTAGACATGTTCTTCTATATGCTACATGGTTCCATTTACAAATTACATAATTGTCTTATCATTTTGAGGTGAGATAACTACCGATTTATATTCTTCCCTCACCTCAAAGAGGGGGGAATACTAGTGGGGGCATGTTATAGAGGAATGTTATTCACATTTGGCATAATTTTTAGATTAATTGGGGGCATGCTTTGTAATCATATTTTTCACACTTATTTAGTATTCAATAAACCCAAAGTAAGTGGGGGAATGTTTTAAAAACCTATCCTCCACATTGAAACTTATATCAGTTTTCAAATTTCTCCATATATAATGGGGCATGTTATGGTAGCATGTTATCCAAACTTGTGCAAAATTTTAAATTGTCTAAAGCACATAGTCATATGATTCAAATATACATTTGTGATAGAATTTTATACATTGGTACCATTATTATACACAATTTTAGCATGAGACATATATAAGGTGATATGTTATGCAATGTGTGCCTAATATTACAAAATTAAAATTAGTTTCAGATTTCAAAACTCTTCTATGGACTATCATCACCCACTAGGTCAGAATGTTATGGAATGTATTGATCCAATATATTTTAGTATCTATTTCAATTTTGGTATCGTTGAGGTGATTAAATCACTCAATATTTCCAATTTTATAGGTTGGAACTAGCCTCACCAAATATATGGTATGGGTTGAATTTTTTCACTCATGATCACCCAGTTATAAGTATGATTGGGTTGCATGGTTGAGCTAATCTCAATTTGTAGGTGGCAACCCATCTCTTCTCCAAGGTTGGGGGCATGTGCCTTCCAATCACTCTCTATCCATATTTATATATGCACTTTATATTTTAATATATATTTATCCTAATCTAAATTTTAGAGCTTTACAATGATACATATTTTCAAATCAACTTGCTAATAGGCAAGGTAATTACAATAATACATAGGTGTACTCCAAAACCTTGATCTTTCAATTTAAATCAATTTCAAATGCTTTCCATTTCAAATTATATACATTGATTATATACTATAACATGCTTTCAGTTATATGTCAGTCACCAACAAATCACTCAAGTTGGGTTCATGTAAAGGTAAGGTGTGTTATACACACCTAGGTATGTATTTATTCTCTTTTAAACCAAAAATTTCATTACTAAATTAAGGGGGAGGGAATGTAGATGATATTTATGAATTATATATCACCTTAGTATTGTACACTTGGTAAACTTAAAACTTGGCTATTCCTCCTAATTTTGGACTTTATTGCTTTTAGAAGTCTCACATTTACTTTATATTATGCCCCTTTGCCTATATCTTGGGCCAAAAATTATTATGTTGATGACCCAAACTTTCCTCTTTCCCAAAATTCTTAAAATATGCTTATCTTATAACCCTACAAGTTTTGAGTCTATACATGTTTTCTAGCTACCAAGACACAAACATCTGTCCCAAACCCCTACATCAAGGCTAGTATCTTATCCTAACATAGGTGTCTAGTGCCTTAAATTCATCTAATTTATAAATGAAATGTATCCTAATGGTTGGACTAAGTGATTTATGTTAGGGTGTGGAGCTAAAAGCTTCAACTGTTTGCACACACATGAAGAAAGGATGTTGAAGAACTAGAGCCACCGGCGTCGGCAGTATGACCAACGTCGATCAGATGCAGTGGAGAAGGAGACCGGCGACGGCAGAGAGTCGGTCGACATCGGCAGCACCAGACAAGCAGGGACCGACGTCGGTCGCCTGTGTAGTCCAGAACTGCTGTTTACAAATAGTCAGTTAGTTAAACCGAGTGTTTGCATGCTAATAGACTATTTTAAGTCGCGAGCTGTGTGTCTAATTTTAGTAGTTAGAGGTCTATTTTTGTAACCATGGATTTCTATTTAAAGAACCATGAGGCATGTATTGTAATTATCATATAGATCAAGTAAGAGCATTGAAGCAAGCAAGGTCAAGGAGATCTACAGGTGTAAGGTCAAGGAGATCAGCTATAGCATTTAAGAAGGGATTGTAACTCAGGTTTTAGAGTTGGTTTTGTGTTGAGCAAGAGAGAGAGAGGGAAGAAGGTCTTGAGGTGTGGCAAGCCTTTGAGGTGGAGGAAGAAGTGGCATCTTCCTTATTTATATTTTCTTCTAGTATTATCTAATACAATTGTGTGTATTGTCTCTCAAATTCTTTGCTGTCTCATGTTTCTAGTTTCTTAATCATTCTGGTATAATTTCCGTGTTCAATTGCTCATATATAAGTAATCAATTATGCTACCATTGGATAAGGGGCCTCCTAACAGTTGGTATCAGAGCTACGGTTTGCAGGAAGCAGGTTATTGTTTTTGATTACAGGTCATTCACAGGGTTTTCTGATTGAGTGGGAGCTCAGCAATGGTAGAAGAAAGCAAGCTACGAATGGAGAAGTTTAACGGCAAGAATTATCAACACTGGAGGATGTAGATTGAGGACTATCTGTATCAGAAGGATCTATACTTACCGTTGGGTGGGGTTGCATGCAAGCCCACAGATATGAAGGATGAAGAATGGAGTGTTCTTGATCGGAAGGCTCTTGGTTCCATAAGGTTGAGTCTTGGAGCTTCTGTGATTTCCAGCTTATCACAGTGCAAAACAACGAAAGAGTTGATAAAGTCTTTGGCAAATTTATACAAAAAGCCCTCAGCTTCTAATAAGGTATACCTTATGAAGTAGCTATTTACTTTACAAATGCAGGAAGGAGGTTCGGTACATACTCATCTCAGTGATTTCCATGGTTTGGTAAACCAATTAGCTTTAGTCAACATTGTTTTTGATGATGAGGTAAAGGCTCTCTTGATTTTATGTTCTTTGCCTGAAAGTTGGGACGGTATGGTTATGGCAGTAAGTAACTCTGCATCTGCTTCTAAAATCTTAAAGGTTGATGATGTTGTGAGTGTGATTTTGAATGAAGAAATACGGAGGAGAAGCACAGGTGAATCATCAGGGAACGCTCTAAGTGCGGAAAGCAGAGGAAGGCAAAAGGAGAAGATTGAGCAAGGGAAATCAAGGTCAGGAAGGAGATCCGAGTCTAAAGGTATTACCTGCTGGTTTTGTGAAAAGAAAGGACATATAAAGAAGGAGTGTTGGTTGAGAGATAAAGAGAATCAACATGCAGGTATGGAAGAAGCAAAGGATGCAAACATTGTGGTACAGGATGCTCTCATACTTTCTTTGGATAGTCACGTAGGATCATGGATATTAGATTCTGGTTCATCTTTTCATGCATCCCCAAACAGAGATTTGTTTCATGAGTATGAACATGGAGATTTTGGAGTTCTTTATTTAGGGGATGGTATGCCTTGTCAGATAGTTGGCAAAGGGAAAGTGCAGCTGAGATTGCAGATTGACAACACATGGGTGTTGAAGGAGGTCATGCATGTTCCAATTCTGAAGCAGAGTTTGATTTCTGTAGGAAGGTTGGGAGATGAGGGATGCACAATAACCCTCACAGCGGATTCTTGGAAGGTTACCAAGGGAGCACTTGTTTTAGCAAGAGGTAAGAAAGTAGGTTCTCTTTATCTATCTACTTGTACTACTGATTCCACTTCTGGTGCAGATTCAAAGATGTGGTCTATTAGGCAAGGTCACATGAATAAGAAGGGAATGGAAGTTCTTGACTCAAAAGGTATGTGTTCAAGTTCAGAAGGCATGGATAGAATTCATTGCAAGAAAAGGAAATTTGAGGCTTTTGACAAGAACAGGGATGTCTTGGTGTTCATGGAGGAGATGAAGGCCTTAGAACAGTTACAGGTAGTAAATAAATCTGAGCAGGGCAGCATGGATATAGATTTGATCCAAGAAGAGCTTGTGGATGAAGAATTCATCACTCATGGGAACACACAAGCACTGATGTCGGTTACTTGGAACCGACATCGGTCATCCAGACACCGGCTTCGGTCATCCAGACACTGGCTTCGGTCATGTGCAGACCAGCAGGGTTGGTAGGTCGGGCAGGAGAAGTCCGACGTCGGTCATTAGGACTGACGTCGGCAGGGGGACACCGGCATCGGCCAGGGGTAACGACGTCGGCAGTCAGGATCAGTGCGGGGAACCGACATCGATCGGGAGCAGACTGGGAGTTGGCCAAGATCGGTCACTGGAACGGATGTTGGGTGGATCTATGAGTCTCAAACACCCATACAGAGGTCAGAAAAGGTATGTGAACCTCATATTCATTGTTCACCTTCTTTATATTGCTTACTGATAGTCATGAACTAGGAAGATGGAGGAAGCAATGCAGGTAGAATCCAGAAATAGTGGGAGCTTGACATGGATGAGGAGTGTGAGTCCTTGGATTAGAGCCAAACATGTACTTGTTGGTGGAGTTGTCAGCTAGATATAGAGGGATGGATTCCCATTTTAGAGAAGAGAGTGGATGGACATCTGAGATAGAAGGCTATGGTATATGGTCTTGAGTTATGCTGCAGGGCAATGGAGGTTTGACCATTATTTTTTATCTTTACCAGGTTGGATAATATTAGCTACATTATCCTATTACTGTATTGTGTTACTTTTTGTAGGGTTGCATATACAGGGAGTTTTCTGAGCTAAGGGTAGAGTTGGTTCAGAAGTATGTCATGAAGAATTTGGGAGCAGCAAAGTTCTTGTGGCATAGGTGATAGATATAGCATCACAGGTTTGCGTGGTGGTTGGTCTTCAAGGGTGACTTTGAAGAGGGATACAGGGCCTAAGGAATAAAATAGATGGTGTACAGGTACAGGTACAGGTTACAGCTGTTTATCTCCAAGTGGGAGATTGTTAGGGTGTGGAGCTAAAAGCTTCAACTGTTTGCACACACATGAAGAAAGGATGCTGAAGAACCAGAGCCACCGGCATCGGCAGTATGACCGACGTCGGTCAGATGCAGTGGAGAAGGAGACCAACGACGGCAGAGAGTCGGCCGACGTCGGCAGCACCAGACAAGTAGGGACCGACGTCGGTCGCCTGTGCGGTCCAGAACTGCTATTTACGAATAGTCAGTTAGTTAAACCGAGTGTTTGCATGCTAAGAGACTATTTTAAGTTGCGCGCTGTGTGTCTAATTTTAGTAGTTAGAGGTCTATTTTTGTAACCATGGATTTCTATTTAAAGAACCATGAGGCATGTATTGTAATTATCATATAGATCAAGTAAGAGCATTGAAGCAAGCAAGGTCAAGGAGATCTACAGGTGTAAGGTCAAGGAGATCAGCTATAGCATTCAAGGAGGGATTGTAACTCAGGTTTTAGATTTGGTTTTGTGTTGAGCAAGAGAGAGAGGGAAGAAGGTCTTGAGGTGTGGCAAGCCTTTGAGGTGGAGGAAGAAGTGGCATCTTCCTTATTTGTATTTTCTTCTAGTATTATCTAATACAATTGTGTGTATTGTCTCTCAAATTCTTTGCTGTCTCATGTTTCTAGTTTCTTAATCATTCTGGTATAATTTCCATGTTTAATTGCTCATATATAAGTAATCAATTGTGCTACCGTTGGATAAGGGGCCTCCTAACAATTTAATGTGATATATTTCTTGATAGGAATATATATATATATATATATATATATATATATATATATATATATATATATATCATAATCACTCCTCATTAATTCTTCAACTAGTATTTGTAGACACCTAAATCTAGCCATCAATGACCATCAATTGAGTTTTTGATCAAATTCCATCAAAATGCATAATTTGGCCTAAAAACACTAGAACACATTAAATGAGTTGAAATTGATATATTAAAGTTCCAATTTTTACCAAATTATCATTAAATAGGTTAATTCAATTTATGAAGCAACTAACTTTAATCAAATCATTTTGAGTCAAAATGCCAATTTTGCACCTAGGTGCCCTGGATTGCTCTTTTCTATCAAATTTATTATATGAGAAATGTGCCTTTATTATTTTTTATTGAAAACATCATAAATGGGATAATGATTCCAACACATCTAACATCGACTTCCAATTCTAATTTAGTCAAATTTTGAGCTAATAATATGATATTTTGACCAATTTGATTAATTTGTGCACAACTTGCCAAGGTTTTGCATCAAAGTTGACTAATCATGTTTAAGTCTAATTAAACCAAATCAAGAGATTAAGTTAATTTTATATGGAACATTTTGAAAGCTTATTTTAAGAAATTAATTATCATTAACTACATCATCAAATGACATCATTTATGGGGTGGCATCTATAAGCTCTAAATGCCACAAATATCTAAATTAATGCCTTCCATGCCTCATTAAGACTGTCCATACCTAGTTAATGCTCCTCTATCCCAATTATTTATGAGCCTATTTATGATTTTAATTACATAATTAAATTAATCCTTAGCCGCACATCTTCATCTTGAGATGGATGGTTCAAGTTGATTCTAAACCATTCTAAAAATCTATAAATAGGAGGCCTTGCCTTTTAAATTTTTAGATATTTTATGCCAAACTTATAATGCCCAAATGAATTCAAAAATACATTGAAATTAGTTTTATAATTCCAAATTATTAAGACAAGACAAAGCCAAATATGGTGCCAAGGAGAAATACAGATAGCCACACTTCATTGATGTAGACTTTATGAGCACAAACTGAGCAAGCCACTTCAACAAACTATTTGGAGCATCCAAGGAAGGTGAAATAAGGTTTCTTTTTCATTTTAGTTGTGTTTTCCATTCTGGTCTTGTTAACTAAGCTCCCCCATTAGGATAGGATTAATGTGTTAGCTATTAGTGTGCTATTTTGATTTTCATTTCATATACTAACACAATACTAATATCCTCTTATTGCAATCCTATGTTCACAAATGGCACACTCGGTGGGACCTAGCCTCATAAATTTGGTCAAATTACACCTACAAGAAACATACTAAGCATTGTCATATAGGATATTGGAGTGTGGAGGCAAATAAGATAAAAATTTGAGTAAAAATCCATTTTTTCTAAGCCATAATTTTGTTCTCAAGACTGTCTAACCCAACTTGCCTATCCAACCCAATTCACCTGCCAACCCAACTCACCTATCAACCCAATTCACCTATCAACTTAGCTTGACTGTCAACTTGAGAGCTAAATTTTTAATGTCATATTCTCAAACTCCTAAGTGCTTCAAAGTAGGTCATTGTAATCTTGTTTTTTTAGGTTGAGGGGTTAGTTTTGAAGTAGAGTTAAATGCTTTTGATTAACCACACACCTTTCAAATTAGGTTTAAAAATAACTTGATCAAAAATCATGTGCACTTCAAATTTAGCTTAAAATGAACATGTCATGTTTCTCACACATTTGAATTGGTACCTAAAATGAACCTAAGATTTAGCTTAGTCTTAGGTACTTTTAATATAGTGCTTAAAGCACATCATAAATATTGCAACATTTTCAATTTGGTGTTTTAATCATGAATCTAAGCTAAGTCTTGAATTTTTAATTTGGATTTAAAATGAACTTAGGTTTTTATTGCTTCATGTGGTTATTTTGTGTAATATTTTCTATATTTGTACTAAAGCTAAAGGGATAGTAAAAAATCTATGCAAACATTTTAAAATTTAGTGTAACAAATCAACATCACTTTAATTGTTTGTAAAACTTGATTGTTGATTATTTTAGTAAAAAAATAGATGTGTGTATGCTCTCCCATCCATCCCTTTTAGGTAATTTTTGGGATCAAAAGTGCCATCTCATCACAATTTGAGCCTAGTCCAAGGCATACAAAGAATGTCATCTAAATCACTCCCCAAAAACTCATAATAGTTTGGGTGATCTTGAAATGAACTTGAAGTCTTTCTATCAATCATTTATTTTATTGCATCTTAGCTTGAGAGGGGGACTTTATTACCTCCTGCAAGTTCTATAGAGAAGCTTTGACCTAGGGTTTCATCTCCTAACACTGATTTTAACCACTCCCACTAGGATCAAAGGTTTGAATAGTTAAACCACCTTCTAGTGTTGGAGTTACACATGAGATGTTTTTGTATTTTGGACATTGTACTACACTGAGTAAGTAATAGATGTAGTGGTTAAAAAAAAGACAAGACTTTTTTATAATAAGCCAAGTGTTGTAGATACCCAATTAAATTACTGCTTCTCTTAATTTCTAACATGAAGTTTGTAGATATGGGATCCATCTAAAATGATTGAAAACCAATTAGTTTTAGTCAACACCACTTTACCACACCCTTAATAGGAATTTGGATGATTTAATTATATTTTTTCATTTTCTTACTTGGTGTTTTGAGACTAAAACTAATGTGTTTATTTGTAAACCATGTCAAAACCAATTTGTTTATATGTCACTCTTTTGTCTAAAGACGAATTATGCTATCTATTTTACACCACACTTATGCCTTGAAATTTTTGTTAAACATGTTTGTGTGTGTGTTACTTGTTTGAGGGGGGTAGTGTTATACTACCCAAAACATGTCAAACCATTTTTACCTTTGAGTCTTTGAAACATAAAATAGATCACATCATTCAATCATGTTTATGCCATTAGGCTTTTCAATTTGTTTCAAGACTTGTTTACCATTTCACCAAAAACCATTTGTTTCAAACCATGTCACATCAACCATTTAGACCTTGTTTATGCTTTGTCATGTTGTCCAATCTTGTCTAGCTTGTTTAGTCAAATCCTAGTTTTAGATATTGAGTTTTTAATTAACCTTATCAAAGTTTGGATTCAAATATAGATTGATTTTTATCTAGGCCTCAATTCATGAGGCTGATATACAGATCTTTCTCTTTTGGGTTGTATAGCTTTAGTTAATTGATTACCTAAATTTGAAGACTATTGATTGTTTGTTTGTTCAATGCCTATCCTCATCATTGTTTGTGCCTTTGTTTGGGAGAACATAGCCTTTCTCCAAGAGCCTTTTACCTTATGGCTTATACCAACTGATATATTTATGTTTGATTCTGTGTGTCAAGTCTATGTCAAAGTTGTTTCCAAACTTATTAGATTAAATTAAATTCACATAAATCCTTTATTTTAAGTCTAGATTTTGATTCTATTTGGCCAAAAGTCCTAGCACATCCTATTTGAGACTAGCTTTTGACTCCATGTTTGGATAAAATACCTAGTGACTCTTTTCCCTTTCCTAGTTTAGACCTTATTTGGAACACTTTGACCTAGAATTTGACATGTCAGTTTTTATTCAGACACTTACCTTTTATGTGTATGATATTTGACATTAGATTATTTTATGCCAAGTATTAGAATAAATGATTATGGAGATATAGTTCTATGATCAAGTCATTATTTGGAGATACAACTCCACTTTTGACCAAATTAGACCTAGTTTGAACCATTTATCCTTTTAGTTTTAGATCTTACAAAACTCTAAGCCTTTTGTTTTAAATCTTTCATTATCTATGTAGATATGTCTAGCTACACTTATGGTGGAGTCATGTACAATCCATATTATGATAGAATGGCCACACAAAATCCCACTAAGAACCCCTATAGAGAAAGATTTTATAAGGAGTTTTATTATTCTCCCTACAATACTCCATATTAGGAACATAGTCAAAATATACAAAATCCAAATCAAATTAACAATTAGAATAATATGGTTTATGAGGAGTACTTTGAAGCCCCAATTATAGATAATGTTATTTGGGATATGGATTTATACCCTCTTTACAATAATTAGTACACAGAACATATTCAAGAACTAGCTTATGAGCCAACTCAAGATTATGATGATATGGTTTATGAGGTAGAATTAGATGTTTTGGATTGTGTGAGTAATCAATCTCCACAATTCCCCTTCATCATTCCAAGACCTCATCCTTTGGCTTATTTGAGCAACCAAGCTTTACACCACCCTATCGTTACCATTTTAGGACTTCATCCTTTGGCTCATGTGAGAAATCATGCTCCCCAATGCCCTATCATTATCCAATCTTAGGCAATTCCTCATTTGATACCAATATAATAAAAAAATCAACCCATCCAATCATTCAAAGACTAAGTTGTGTTCAAAACTGGTATTTCCTAATTCATTGGAAACCAAGGCCAAGAAAACCAACCAATCCAAGATATTTTTATTGAACCAATCACTTGTGATAAGTTAACTTATGATTAATTACCTATTGATCTTATACCAATTTTTTAAAAGTCTCACTCTAACAAGCTAGTCTTTACTGAGCCACTTCTTAATGATTATAACTACCTTTGGGGAAATCATTACCCTAACCATATAAATATTTTTTAAGAGCCTCCTATTGATAAGTCAGTATTTGAGGAGTTTGCTCTTGACCTTTTTCCCATCCTAGAGGAATCCCACTTTGACAAACTAGTTTTTGTAGAGCCTATTATGCCATCATAGGCTATTACTTGTCCAATACCAAACATTGAACAAGACATCGTTATAATAGATTACCCATCAGATGGAGAATTAGAATCAGAGTTAGGTTTTATTCTTGAACTGATATCAAATTTAGCATCAGAATCAGAATCAACATTCATCTCAACATCAGATTCAAAGTCCACTGAGTCAAAATTAGATTTAAAAACAAAATACATTCATGAATTTTACAATATTTGTTACGCACACCTCTCTAATCAATTTGAATACATTTATGATCCTTTTATAGTTTTAGAGGGTGAGTACTTTAGCTTCAACATGAGTTATCCTAGTATCTTCTATGAGGATTTTAAAACCTCTCCCTATTCCATTACCATTCCATAGGCCATTACCATAAACCAAAATAGCCATATTATTAACATTCCATCTCCCACAAGTATTAATTAGGACTGATAGAATCATACTTTGTTGAATTAAATCCATGGTGACATAGCAGTTGAAGAAGAGCAAGAAGGCCAAGTCCACATTCATATAGTAGAACACTTGCCTAGTGAAACCTTTTTGGAGGCACTAGGGGACAAGCAAAGTTCAAACTCAACATCTTCTAGTGAAACTTTTTTGGAAGTGCTAGAAGATAATCAAAGTCAAAATTTAACATTCCTTAGTGAAACATTCTCAAAGGAATTATGGAACAATCATGGCAACTTCATTGGTGAAAACCTCATTGAGGCACTGCTAGTTAAGCATAAAAGTCCTTCACTGCTTGATGAAGATAATATCAAAGATCAAATCAAAATAGCTTCTAATCTATAGCCTAACTAGATGGTATCTACTCTCAAGATAAAATAAAAAAATTGGTGATCCTATCGAGAGAATATTTAGAGGTCTTCGGCCTTGCCACATCTAAAATTATGTCAAATCTAGCATCAATAATATTACATGTGACTGAACATCATGATCTTCATTTGTTTCCCAACCATTACCCATTCCATTATCATTTACCATATATTTCATAATCAAACCTACCATCCATTATTTATCCCTATTTACCATTTACAACCATACTTTCCTTTGCATAGGCTATAAAGATACCTTGTCTTGATGTTTGAAGGAATCAAAATCAATGACCAACAAAGATCATAACAACATTCTTAGAATCCAGATCTATAGCCAATTCTTGATAGAGCAATTATTCGAATTAGGTGTGGGATAGAAATTAACATGATTGATTATTATGTTTGTATCATTTACTAATTAGGACATGCATCTTCACTTCAATAGGAATAATAGAATCATATGCCATTTTACCATACTCAGGCCAAATAGAAAAAACAACAATAATCACCCAAGCCAAAAACATGTACCATATCCATTTGCCATTGTCACATATTCTTGCCATTTTCCCCATCACTTGGGGGAAACCCTCCTACCATTTTATCTAATCTATAAAAACCCATCATTATCCTAGAGCAAGACCATGACATCCTATCATTCCATTCCTATCTAGACTAAAGCCTATTTTTAGTCATCTTACCTAATCCTATTTTGATATTGGTTCTTCCCAAACTTTTCACGAGGGGATTTCGATCAAGTTTCAATAATCAATAAAATCTATGTTTTAATGACCATCTATGAAAGTAGTGTGATAGTTGATCTAGCAAGATATATTTCATTTTCCATTATATATCAAAGTTAGTTTATGTGAGCTTGATTATAACTACCTATGGGTAAATTAGGGTTTCACTAGTCTTGCTACTAATTATAACTACCTATGGGAAAATTAGTACCATTAATATATGATATTGTATCCTATTTATAACTACCTATGGGAAAACTAGGGGAAATATTTGTTTATCATGCATTGCCATCTCACCTTGCCATTACTATTTTCATTTGACTGGCGATTTGTTGGATATGAGAACTTATTGGGACCTAGTTGGTTTTTCCTCACTTTTTGTGTGGATGGAATTACTATTAATTGAAATCATTTAAGCACTATGTAGGTCATGATCAATTTATTTTAAGGTCATCTTAGTCCCCCTAAACCATGCTCTCACCATTATATGAGTAACCTAAGCTAAACACTCTCACCATTTTACAAGCAGGTATCTTGTCATTCTTGATCGAGTTAAGATACCTCAAAATTCCAAAAACATTCAAATATTTAAAAATACCAAAAGCATTTATCCTATCTAAGCCTAGTAAGTTATCCTCAATTCACCCTAATAGGGCATGGTCATTATTAGGATGCTTTCTTTTGATTTTGTTTTTAGACTTTTTATTTGTTTGTTTATTTCAAAGTTGTTTGTCTATTTGTGTGCTTTCTATGTTTTTATTTTTTTATTTGTTTTCTTTCAACACTGTTTCCTTGACTTTGTCTATATGTATGCATTGGATGATTCCTTACACACATTATTCTTGAGTCCATCCATATTCATACATCAACATTATCATCATGGTTTTTATAATTAGTACATTGTTTTCAGTTGTTTATTAGATTGGGAGTCAATCTTTATGCATATTTTGAGATATTCTTCATGGTGTTCTATCATAATGCATATCATCACATGCCACAAAAAAAATAAGCTTAAAGAAGGTATAAAAATAATAGATCTACAAAATTTTCTCCTTGACACCTTGGAAAATCCTCCCATCCTTAATCAAATCAAGCCATTGACCATCCTAGTTGTATTATTACTAATAAGGATGAGCATCTCCTCATTGGTAGGTAAAACTAAATCATTTTTATTGATAAATATTATTATTATATTCATCTCTTTCATCACTTTACACTTGATCATCTTTAATCTATATTTTAGGTTATATCCTTGAGTTATGCTTGCTAATCAACCTTAACTAGGGCACAATCATCTTTATAAAATAATCTAGGTCCCCTTAATGATTATAACTACCTATGGGCAAATCATTATTTCAAATTTTATTCCTAATTATAACCACCTTTAGGAAAATCAATATCCTTTTTAAATAAATGAATTTAAGCATTTTCTCATTTGGATTAATCTCAACCATGGGTTAATTCCACCTTTCTTCTTGTTTCTTTTTCGAGGGACCACCCATCAACAAATGTGATGGCCACTCCCTTGAGGGGGCATCATCATAAGCTTCCCAAACACTCTTTGGATATTTTTCTTTAACCATCATTTTCTTTTTGGCATACATGCCATCTCTTATAATTTGAGAAGACATTGTTTTTCCTACATTTTGTAATATCTTCCCAAACAAGGGAAAATTATAGACACCTAAATATGGCCACTAACGATCATCAATCAGGGTTTTGACCAATTTCCACCAAAATACATAATTTGGCTTAAAAACACTAAAACACATTAAATGAGTTGAAATTGATATATTCACATGTTTATTTTGTCTAGAGTATCATTAAATTTATGAAGTATCTAACTTTGATCAAATAATTTTGAGTTAAAATGCTAATTTTGCACTTTAAGTACTCTGGATTGCTATTTTCTATCAAATTTATTGTACAAGACACATGCCTTTGTTATTCTACATTGAAAACATCCTAAATGGGATAATGGTTCCAACACATCTAACATTAACTTCCAATTCCAATCCACTTAAATTTCAAGCCAATAATTGACAATTTGACCAATTTGATTAATTTGTGTACAAATTGCCAAGGTTTTGCATCAAAGTTGACTAATCATGTTTAAGGCTAATTAAACAAAATTAAGACTTAAGTAAATTTTACATGGAAATTTTTGAATATTTATTTTTATAAATTGATTATCATTAACTACATCATTAAAGGACATCATCCTATGGGGTGGCATCTACAAGCCATAAATGCCATAAATATCTAAATTAATGCCTCCCATGCCTCATTAAGACCCTCCATGCCTAGTTAATTCCCCTCTATCACAAATATTGATGAGCCTATTTATGATTTTTAATTAAATAATTAAATTAATCCTTAGCCACACATATTCATCTTGAGATGGATGGTTTAGGTTGATTTTAAACCATTCCAAAAATCTATAAATAGGAGGCATTACCTTTTGAATTTTAAGCTCTTTTATGCCAAAATTATAATGAAAAAATGAATTCAAAAATACATTGAAATTAGTGTTATAATTTCAAATTATTGAGCCAAGCCAAGCTAATCCAAAGCCAAACATGGTGTCAAGGAGAGATAGAGGTAGCCACACTTCATTGATGCAAACTTCATGAGCATAAACTAAGCAAGCCACTAATAAATTATTTGGAACATCCAAAAAAGGTGAAATAAGGTTTCTTTTGCATTTTAGTTTTGTTTTCCATTATATTCTTGTTAACTAATCTCCCCCATTGAGATAGGCTTAAGGTGTTAGCTATTAGTGTGTTATTTTAATTTCATATATTAACACAATACGAATATCCCCTTATTGCAATCCTATGTTCATAGTATTCATACTAAAGGGTATTCAATGGAGTAAAGCTTACCTATTTATTACTATTTTCATATCATTCATAGGGACTAAAAATTTATAGGTATAAATTATTGAAGGAGAATCCCAAGAACCCAATTTTCTAAGTTACAATCCAAGTCATTGTTGTACTTGATTTTCACATAACTCACCCTTGTGCACACACAATCCAACACATTAGGGGAGAAATAAATTAGTATGAGACCCTATTTTGAGTAGTGGTTATGTAGTAAACACCCATTAATAGAGTGTTATTTATGGTTAACTCAACACCGTGAGCCCATTAACCCATTTTTCTCAAGGTCACTATGAAAATGAAGAACTAGAGTTTTACCATTTTATGAGGAGAAATAGTCCATGACCAATATTTTAATTCACCAAAATTAAGGTAAAGATAAACCTAAAAGAATCTAGGTGGTCACATATTTTTCCAATAAATATTCATTATAAGACACCTATGTCTAGTTTAGACAGTAGCATCGATGCTACCATCCAAGGTTGACACTAGTATCTATGGATTTAGAGGCACTCAATACAAAATCTGGTGACTTTTCTAGAATCCTCTTATGGTTTGCTTCTTACCTATCTTAGATCTAGAATGATGCTATCATTAGAACCATATAAGTACATTATTTCTTTGTTATTTCCATATTTAGCATAGTTTTAGTCTTATTTTTTAGCCTATCTCAATTTAATAAATTTAACATATGTTGTATTTGAGTTTAGTATTTAATTATCCTTTTATAAATCTAATTATCACCTTTGTACATTATAATTTATATATTATTAACCTTAACTACCCAAGTATGATCCACATCCAAAATTATGATTAAGCTAATGGTGAATTGAGCGTGATAAAGCCCAAATTTCAATTAAACTTGTATAGAAAATAAAAACCCATTGAGAGATATAGAAACTTAAATTTATGATATTGGTATTTGTAACCCAAAGACATAAATAGGTGGGAATATATAATGGTTTTGTAGGAAACAATCCTAGAGGGCACTAAACCTTCAAGTTATGCATTATGTACTTTAGGTGAATCAACTAATGTAGATGGATTGTAGATTCAAATGTCAATTTTTTAGTTCTTATATGCATGATAAAAAGAGAATCGAGTGAATCCATGCTCCTACCATTATTTTAGATAGAAAATAGTATTAAAACATGGCACGAGTATGTATCATGCCCCTATTGATAAATGTAAAATATGCAATTTTATGTAAATTAGGTTTTGTAATTATTTTTTAATATTATGAATGAATATGTTTCATACATAAAAAATAATATGATATATAATGTGTTCTTATAATTTGGGTGTATATGCATATAATTTGTCATCATAATGTTTACCAATGATTGAAATTTGAACCATTTTGAATCATTTTAAACTATATTCTATACCAAATTATATATTTTTACTTGAAGAGGCTTATCTCATGCATTGCAAGCCCACTAAAATGCCCACATTTCAAGGTGAGGGATGTATAATGAAATTCACTCATCTCAAAATAAAATTTAACTATATCATGTGTATTAAGATGTAATCATTAAATATTATATCATATTTAAAAAGTATGTGAACATAGTAAGATGTGTACTATTCAAATCATGTATGTAACTTATGAGGCAAGTCTTATAGAAAAGTATCAATGAAGCTCATACTATTAAATTGTAATAAAAACATACAAAATATGTAGTTTATGATATGGATCATGGAATTCATTAAAATTAACAAGCTCAACAAGCACACATACATAAAAAACATAATGTCAAATAAAAAGTCCAAGGGATGCATACAAGGGACATGTTAAAATGTCACATACGCTAATATTTCACACATAAGGATAAAAAACACATGTAAGGGACATGAATAATGTTGAAAATAAGGAACATTTTAAAATACATTATTAAAAAAAGGGCCACTATTATCGCTTGGATTTTCACCCTTTAAGGAGATGTCTCAGCTCTCCTCATCCAAGTGGCACAAAAAAAATACCTCTAGGCTTGTGGGTAGCCTATGAATGAGGTGAATATCTAGATAGGGCTAGCTCCCTTGATGTACGACTTTGGATTACTAATACACCTAAACTTTGTGGGGGAAAAGGAGAGAGAAAACTAAAAGCAAACTATCTTAAAGGAGGTGATACACCAAATAAGTTGATGAATTCCAACTAGCTGCATATTACACATGAAACCAAAAGACTAACCAAACATACACTTCTCCAATCTGTATCTTCTTAGATCAATATTACATTATGAGGTTATGGATGAATGTTTAAGATAGGAGGACTAGACAAGAGGCCTTCAATGACACTAGTGAATAGATTAACTCACTCAACCTTGACACTTCCTATAACACTTCACATGCCCTACAAAAAAAAGCTTTCCAACTACAAATAGGTGAGAGAATGAAACGACAATGCTAAGGAAATAACAAGATATCACTAAGCAAAATCAATCATCCAAGTAAATACACTATGAACATTTATATAATAGGTAAAAATTGGTAGTTTTATTGATCAAATAATATGCAAATGAGTAGGGATTTGCCATTATTTTACTTAAATTTTTTCCTCATTTTTTAGTTTTGAAAGTAGAAGTAAAATTGAAAGAAAGGGGTGTGTAAGGGTACCTAGTTGAAATTACACACGTGTTGATATTCAAACGAAGTGAGAGATCTTACTTAGTTAGGGAAGAATACATGTAGATAAGAAAGCACTAAAAAAATTTGTTGGTTAGACAATAAGATGGGGGGATTGCCTAGCGTAGGTTAGATCCAAGAAAGAAACAAATTGCTAAGATGGATGTCAATCCCCTTTCTGATAAAAGATTTGATACAAATAAAAAATACACGTAATAAATAACCTAAAGATAAATGCTATCTAATTCAAGACATGTAAATGATTGTTTAAAGGAAATAACTAACTATATAAAAAAGTTGGTCAATACTTATGCTAAGGTAGTTACGATCAAGTTTAGGCTATTATTTCTAGTTTATAGGGTAATAAGGACAAATAAAATAGAATTTTTGTTGTGGTCTAGTTGGTGGTTTGATTGGTGGTTTGGTTATTGGTTTGGTCACAGCCAGTAACCAATGGTGGTTAAGGTAACCATTGATGATTTGGCTAATAGTTAGTGGTTACCTATTAAATTTTGGGAAACACAAAAAATGAAATGCATGAATATAATATAAGTAGAATCTAATTGAGGCATTAAAAGTAGTAAACAAAATTGAAAACAAGGAGATAAATACCTATGATCAAGATCAATGGAAAAGGGGCTTGATGATTGGAGGAATTATACCAGCATAATGATTCTCTATCTTTTGAGAATGATTTGGGTAGAGCTTCAGGTTGTTAGCTACCTACAGGAAGATTTGGCAACATGTACTTACAGAATTTCCCCTTCATTCTCCTTCTTCTAGCTCTTCTTTTATAGGAAGAAGTTACCAATTTTAATTGGAATATGTTGCTAAATGTTCAAGAGGAAGTTGATAATTAGATAGGTGAATAAAGATGCTAATTTAGGCACCATGAAGCTGATTTGTATCAACAAATGAAAGGTTTCTAAGTTGGGTGCAAAGTTGATCTTGCACCTAACTAGAAATTAATTTAATGTAGGTTGGGAATCTAACCATTGATGGTTTGGCTAACTGTCAGTGGTTTGGCTAACCATCAATAGTTGAGGTTTTAGAGGAAAATGGTTGAAAAGTGATTAAAAAGAGGTGGGTTAAATGGTTAAGTTGGTAAGTTAAAAAGTAGACTAGGTTAACTAGGTGGTTAACTAGCTCTAATGTGGGGTAAGGGTTCAAGGGTGTTTCAACATCAAAAATGAGGTAGTTTTTGAGTGTTTATATTTTCCCCCTTTTTATTATGCAGCTTTGGGTTGTTAAGCTATAAAAAAAAAGCTAAGTAAAGTTAAAGGTGAAGGGTGATGGCTAAGCTGATTCTAGATGTACTAGGTAAGAGGATGCTACCTAAATAATTCCATGGATGTAATATCCAAAAATAACTTCAGGCCAAATATATTTCTTGAATGGTCCATGGGTGGGTTGTGGAGAATAGGTGTGATTTGAAGGTAAGGTAGTGATACTCAACTAGGTTCCCCTAAATTGAAGAATCACATGGTTCAGTTTGGGTGAAGGTTTATGGAGAAGGGTCATCTCTAAAAGGTTTGATTACCTTGAGTATGGGAAGAGGTATTCCCCCTCAATTTGGGAGTTAATTAGGTTAGGTCAAATTGGGTTAGGGTTTGATAAATGGTAGATGATAAGTCATGACGTGGGTGATTAAAAAAGTGAGGTTGGGCATTTGAGATGTAAATATGCACAAAAAATACAACGAAGTGCGATAGCCTAGATCACACAAAGACTAAGATCTCCATGTTGGTAATAATAAAGTTGGGTTATAGGATAAATGACAAGGTAATAGGGCCCTAACATTGGTCATAAATAATTATGTTAGTCTTATCAAGTGTCATAGATAGGGTCGATGTTTACTCAGGTATCTAGGGTAGGAAGTGCTCCCAAGAAAAACATAAATAGTTTTGTTATGTATGAGGTGGTGTAAATTTAAAATGTTAAAAATGAAAAAATTGGTATATATGGTAAAAAGGAGCAAGGTAAGGTCATCACAAACTATGTGATAGGTTGGGTCAAAAGGGGCTAACATTGAGGTAGACATGGTCGAATGGTTGAGCAGTTTGGTAGAGAAGGGTAATATCTAAAATTTAAGGGAGAAAGTGACTCCAAAATAGGTTGGTGGAGAAGGGCAAGCTCCATAATTTGAGGGAGAAGGTGACTCCCAAATAAGTTGGTAGATTTCCAAATGGGTTTCCCCACTTGGGTGTACCACTTAGTTTGGTTTAGGTTGATAAAGTTGATAAGATAGGTAAAGTTAGATTTGATAGGTTAGGTTGAGTGGATAAGGTTGGGTGAAGTTGATAAGATGGATTGATTGTATAGGCTGGGTAAGGTAGGTAAAGTTGGTTAATTATTGTTGGTTGATAGGTTTGATAGGTTAGAGTTGGTTGATTGATAGGATGGGGTGATGGTTATTGGTTTGATAAGGTTAGTTGGGTTGATAGATTAGGTTAGTTGGGTAAAGTTTACAAGGTAGGTTAGGATGGTGGTTAGGGGTGGATAACATAATGGTTGAAGAGGTTGGATAGGTTGAAGTTAAGATTGGTAAAAATAATTGATAAGTTGGTATTGATGGGTTATTGGTTATGTAGGATGATGGTCAAAGGGTTGGCAAAGGTAAGAGAAGGGAAATCTCCAAAAGGGTGGGGTTGGTTTGGTCAAGTTGAAGGTTTGCAAGGGAAGGTAATCCCAAATGGTTTGATGGTAAGGGAAAGTTGGTGGTTTTAATGGATCAAAAGGAGGAAGACACATCTCCCTAGGTTAATTTAATTGGGTAAGGGATGACTGAGATGACTCCTAATGCGCTAGGCAAGAGGACATTACCTACATAGTCCCATGGATGGTGGATCTAATGTTAACTTCAAGCTGGATGTAGTTCTTTCAATTTTGTGTTTGATGGGTTTGATTGGAGGAAGATGAGGTGATTGGAGAAAAGTAACCTCCAAATGTTAGGTTTGGTTTGATTTTGGGTTGGCTAGGATTATGGAGAAAGGTAACCTCCAAGGTTTAGGGAAAAGGTGACTCCCAAAGGTAAAAGGTCAAGTTACTTCATTGGTTGGTTAGTTTGATATCTTAACTTGATTATATGAATTAGGTGAATATGATTAGTAGTTACTAGTTTAGGTGGTAGTTATTGGTTTGTTTGGATAAGGTAAATAAGGTTGGTTTTATAGGTTTGATGGGTTAAATTTGGTTTGGGGTGTTTGGTTAATTAGGTGATGATTTAGTTTCAATGACTCAAAAGGGAGAATACATGTCTTCCCAAGTGATTATGAAAGTATAAAGGGGAGGCTAAATGATCTGATTGACAAAGACCATGATGGAAATATGGGTGGGTTTATGAACATAAAATCCTTGTCATGATTTTTCTTTATTTTTAGTTCGATGGTTAAAAAGGTAACTTGATCACATGGTGTCAAGTAAGCTCAAATACCTTAATTTGTGGATGACAAAAAGGGAAATGGATGATAGGTAGTGGGTGATAGATATGGAAACCTTCTTATGGGGAGGGATTGCCTCTTTTGTAGGTGACCTAGGAACCATGATAGACAAGTCCATGTCATATGCTATGTGTAGACTGATCAATGTGGGAAGTCTGTTTGATGGGTTTGATAGGTTAAGTAGGTTTGGTTGATAGGTTGGTTGATCAGTTGGATTGATATGTTGATAGGCTAGTAGATTGGTTAAGAGAGATAGGGTTGGTTAGGTGGTTGGATTTAACAAGTTGGGTGAGGTTGATAAGGTCAGTTAATAGTGGTTGATTAATAAATTGATAGGTTAATTGTTTGGCTGGTTTGGTTAAGGTTGATAGAGCTGGTTATGCTGATAAGGTGGGTTAAGGTATTTGATATGATGGGTGGGGTAGATGGCCCAAGTTTTGACAAGGTTGGGGTGATGGATGTGGTAGATTTTTATAGGTTATTAGCTAGGTAAGATAATGGTTAAATGGTTGTTGATAGGCTATTGGTTGGTTGAAGTTGAAAATTTATTGGTTGTAGGTAAGGGTTGATTGGTTATGGGTACCCAAAATAGATAAATCTACTTTGCTTATTTGATCCATTAACATTGTACCCAGTATAGGTGGTAGTTAATGGTTTAGGGGTTGATTATGGTTGAATTTTGATGGGTGATGGGTAGAGTTGGGTTGATTATAGGTAAGGTAAGGAGCATAGATAACTTGAGATGCTAGGTAATGCTTGGATACAAGAGGGTTGTGCTATGAGATTATAGCAAAGCTAAGATCTCTAGAAAAGGTTATAGAATGGCTTTCAATTTGAACAAAGTAATGAAAATGAAGGTAAATGACGTAAAAATTATTGAAGTTTGATGGTAGAAGGTCAATTCCTCATAACTCAAACAAAGAGAAAACAATAAAAAAGTCTAGAAAGTAATGCATACACTAAGTGCGTTAGCTCCTCAGATAACTTTTATCTTGTATTGGCTTATGCCTTAGTTAAAAATGTGTGAGGATAGTCTGGATTGTAAATTGGGTACTAAATAGGAAAGCTAAGGATGGTTTTGAGTAATTTTTAGGTGGTCAAGAGAATCTATACTGGATTGGGTATGTGGCCTTGTAATGAGGGCTTACTCCCCACACTTCACAATCTCGAAGCTAGGTTGGGTCACTTAGCCAAGATATACCATTTATCCAGGGCTTATACTAATCCAGAGAACTGAGTGGGCTCTCCCCTTAATATTGACCTCCAAATGGGATTGCTAGGTAGGGTAAGGTTTACCGTTGGGTGGTGAAATCCCAGTCAGGCCTTGTCTTAGGTATGTTATGGTATTTTGATTGATTATGTGGTTTAGGTTTTGTGTGTGATATAAAAGTGAAGCTATGATAGATTACTTGCCTTTTTAAGTTACTAGGTGAACCAAAGTAGCAAGAAAATAATAAATGCAAGGTTTGTTTTAATCCCAAAAGTAAAATTTTAGATTTCTTTGGATGAGCAAACAATAGAGAGAGAAGGCATACAATGATAACTAGGAAAAGAAAGGTGATGGGTCCTACTAGGCATGCTATAATGTTTTACTCAAATTTTCTCCTCATTTCTTATTTTTGAAAGTAGAAGTAAAAATGAAATAAAGGGGTGTGTAAGGGTACCTGATTAAAAGTGTGTATGTGTTGATATCTAGATGAAGTGAGAGCTCTTATTTGGCTAGGGAAGAATACCTACAGATAAGAAAGCACTAAAAGAAACTTGTTGGTTAGAAAATAAGATGGGGGGGGTTTCATGGCATAGGCTAGATCCAAGAAAGTAACAACTTGCTAGGATGGTTATCAATCCCCTTTCTGATAAAAGTTTTGATACAAATAAAAAATACTTGTAATAAATAACATAAAAATAAATGCTATGTAATACAAGATAGGTAAATGTTTGTTTAAATGAAATAATTAACTATAAGAAAAATTTCGTCAATGATTATGCTAAGATAGTTAGGGTTGAGTTTAAGTTGTTGTTACTAGTCTATAAGGTAACAAGGACACAAAAAATAGAATTTTGGTCGCAGTCTAGTTGGTGGTTTGGTTGTTAGTTTGGTCACAAATAATAACCAACAACAGTTAAGGTAACCATCAATGGTTTGGCTAACCATTGGTAGTTTCACCAATAGTTAGTGGTTACCTATCAAATTCTAGGAAACATAAAAAATGAAATGTAGGTTGGGTAAAAGATTAAACAAATGTTTGGGTAAGGGTTTTAGGTTAGCAGAGGTTTGATATGGGTCTAAGATAATAAGAATAGAATATAAGTAGAATTTGATTGAGGCATTAAAAGTATCAAATAAAATTGAAAACAAAGAGAGAAATACCTGTGATTAAGAGCAATGGAAAAGGGGTTAGATGCCTAGAGGAATTCTACTAGCATAATGGTGCTCTAGATTTTGAGAATGATCTAGGTAGAGTTTTGAGTTGTTAGGTACCTATAAGAAGATTTGGTAGCATGTACTTACAAATTTTCCCCTCCATTCTCCTTCTTGTAACTCTCCTTTTATAGGAAGAAGTTGAAAATTATAAGTGGAATAAGTTTATAAATGTTCAAGAGGAAGCTGCTAATTATATAAGTGGATAAAGATGCTAATTTAGGCACCACAAAGCTAATTTATATCACCAAATGGAAGGTTGCTAAGTTGGGTACAAAGCTAATCTTACACCTAGTTGGAAATTGCTTTAACATAGGCTAGGAACCTAACCATCAGTAGTTTGGCTAACCATCGATGGTTGATGGTTTAAAATAAAATGGTTAAAAGTGATTAAAAAGAGGTAGGTTAAAATGGTTAAGTTAGCAAGTTAAAAAGTGGGCTAGGTTAACTAGGTGGTTAACTAGATCCAATGTGGGGTAAGGGTTCAAAGGTGTTTTTATATAAAAAATAGGGTAGTTTTTGAGTGTCTACAGTGATACTTAGGTGGAGCATGAGTTACAAAAGCCAAAATGGCTAGTTATTATAAAACTTGAGAGAGAGAGAGGATAAGGGAGAAGTAAAAAGGTCATAAGGACACTTGTAAAGCTAATAAAATGAGTTACTTATGCATGAGAAATGAATGTGGAATAGACCATGCAAGGTCAAAAGGAACAAGTGGCTCTCCAAGTCATGAAACTCTTGTAAAGTGGCATGAAATTTCTCATTATGGCTCAACAAACTATGTTAATGATTTAGCCTTGTTTGAACATCCCAAAATTGATTAGGGATAGGTATGATGATTGGAATGAAGGGTAAAGATTTTAGTCATGCCTCTCCATGCATTGGTTACAATTTTAGTCATCTAGAATCTTCCTAAAATGAGCTATCATAATCTGCAGTCTAAGAAACTCCTCTTTCCCACACCTTGTACACTTGGTCTCAATTTATTCTTTATTTTTCCATGAAAATATATGGGATGGAGTGGATGACATGTGTCAAGACCCTCCATGGACTTAGAGGCATCAGACATATCTTAAAAAGGCTCTCACTTAGAGTTTTCACACTTCTCACCCTCTTACTCATTATGCCAATTTTGATTGGCTAAGATGAAGTTATTTGTTTGAATAATTAGGAGTTTTTATGAATAATTAAATGTACATTATGGGTTATCCCAAGTCCTAATACTTCTCCTAAATTTGGTTTCATCTTTAGACTCCTAGAACCTGAAAAACACACAAAATTGTCAAAAATACCATGTTTTGAATATCATCCATATAATTCTTTACAACCTAAAAGTATGGGGAGTATATTGACAGGGTCCTCTCTAAGGTTCAAACATCATCCTATGAAAACTATGCCATCATAGTATCTTTCCATCTCCATTTCCTCAAACTGGTCCTTAGTAAGGGTTTTGCAAGGGTTTAGGCTTGTTTACCCTCTTAAGCTTTGTTCATAAAGGTGGGACATTGAATTTGAAAAAAAATTTCATAAGATAAAATTATATGACCCCTTTCAACCTATATAAACTTCCTTTAACTCCATGCAAATCCTCATGAAATATGTGAGCATTTGAAATCACCTTATCGAGCTTGTTTTCACATTTTGCATAGGTCTAATTTGGTCCTGAGCCCAAAAATGGCCTTATTTATGTTTTATCTATATACCAAGAGATTTTAAATGTCTAAATTTACCCTAAAAACATTCTCTAATCATTTATAAGGCTCACTAAGAGCTAGAAGTGAGAGAGATCTACCATTTGAACTCTAGGCCTACCCATGTCTAGTAGGCCTGAGTTGTCTTAAAGTTCAAAAAATGGATTATCATGGATTACCATAAAATATATATGATTTAAACACACATAATATATCCCTATTAATGTGTTTAAATACAATTTAGTTATCACTTGAGGTTAGAATCAAATTTGACCCTCCATTTAGCTTTGGCTTAGAACCTTGCCTAATAGGCCTACCTACAAGTTTGAGGGTCCAGGACACCCTTTTAGGATTATTACATATATGAAAGGATATTAATAATTTATTAGGTGTTTTTTAGCTTTAAAAACCTCCTTTCATGGTCCAAACATCTCCTGATCCATCCATTTATCACCCTTTCTCCAAAATCTGTGAATTTACACTTAAGGGGAGTGCCCTCTGTCAGAGACAAAATAGAGGGAAATTTCCCTATTTAATTAGATAAGTTGGATATTATAATGGAAAATCCAAGTTTTATGGTTTTCATACACAATAAATCAACCCTTTTTTCTAATATTAGATCCTCCAAAAACAAAAAAAACCAAAATAGACTATGTGAAATGGACTGTGTGTAAGGTCTCCTCATATGGATTATGTGTTATTTGTTTAGAGACCTTTATTTGATTTAATTTTCACGTAAAGATAATAATTAGATAATTATTATCATGGTGGATGTATCCTAGTTCTATTAAACACCTTAATTCCTTACATAAATCTTTTCTTACATTGAACTCTTAAGGTTGCATGTACTAATTCCTGACTATGTTTTTTGTCTGGGGTGATGCCTGTAGGTGCGTGTGTAGTTGGAGATTTAAAATAATTATTATAGTACCATTTATAATCTCATGATATATTTTTACATTGGTTTTAACCTTTTATCTCACCCTTATTCATTTCCCACACTAAAAATCCCCAAATTTTCTTATTGCCTACATAGTTACAGCTAACAGAGTTTTTGGCTTTAGAGGGGGGATACCTATAGGTTACTTTACATAGTTTGGGATTTAAAAAAATGTAATGGGTATAAATGAAGTTAATTTTAATCCTTTGGTTCTTTTTTTCATTCATTTTACTCATCCCTATATAGGATATACCTCATCAAAGCATATTCCCTTTGCTCTCTGCCTATCATAGTTAACTACAGTTGACTGTGAGAGGTCCTGTAGGTGTTCCTACTTGATCTAGGTCTTGAAGACAATGAATAAAACCCATTTTGAAGTTATATACACCACACTAAAACTTAAATTACTAATTTAATTCTTGGAGTGATGTCCATCACCAAAGTATCTATCTCAATCCTTATGATAACCCTACAACCAGCCTGTAGGTTACATTTGTGATGAAAAGGGAACCTATAGGTGTATTTTAAGGACAAAACCTTGCATATAATTTTTTTCATAATGATATTAATGTTCATTGTGTTTATTTAATTCCATAAGTTAATTTAAACATGATAATATGCTTTGTTTTCTCCTTAAGGCATCAATGATCACTCAAAAGGCTCAAAACCTATAGATGTTAATGAAGGAGTTCAATACATAAATTGACAACTTTAGCCCTCTTAGAAACTATCTTCCCCTAGTCCTCTTGACCCCAAATTTGTAAAGTAATTATATAATGTGAATATATCAAGGTTTTATCCCTAATATTCATTAAAACCTTTGATAACCCTGTTACATGGTCTTGCCAAAAGGCTCAGACCTCTATTTTACATCTTTAAGGAAAAGAGTCCTTAATACTATCATTGTTCCTTTGAGCATGGTTCCAAAATTCCATTTGTCAATCCATCCCTAAAAATAGGTATACCATGGTAATTTTAACATATTAATACACCAAGGAAGGTTTCACCACATTTTTAAACCTCTATATATAAGTACTTCATGCTCTATTGATGACACTTATAGGTAGATGTTTCTATGTACAGGCAGTGGGTACAATAGTATGCATTGTGTTTAGACATAAAATGAGTTTTATGCCTATCCTAACACATCCAAAAGCATATTCACACTATCAGGGATATGAAACAAGTATCAATACCTCCCTTTTAATGTGAACTCATCCATGAGAGCACCTATAGGTGCATTTTAATGGTAGAAGACTGTGAATTTAGGTAGTGGACAAAAATATAGGCAGTGTGCAAGAAATATATGCTTGGGGTTAAATATAGATCTTATATAATTGAAAAAATACACTCTTCTCACTCCAAAATATTTGAAACACCTCTTAGAGCTCCCATTCCATCATGACATCATTATGAGATACTTGCATATTCAAAGAGCTACCTACATATGCATAGTGTATTAACTGCACCCATAGAATATTTATTATATAATGAGATTTTAAGGTGAATATATTTATATGAAATTAAAAAAATGATAATAAAACTATAAAAACCCTTTTTAACCATGATCAAAACTTGAAGATATTGAAAATGGTGAAAAACTACCTGTAACATAGAATGGTGTATCTCTTGCAACATGAGATGATTTGCATATATAAACACCTTAAAATGATAAAAAAAGAATAATAATAATTTTATGAGGGATTTAAAATCATATTAAACCAATATTATCAAGTGAATTATATGAACCTATCTAAACCAAGGCAGAACCTATAGGGTGCATAGATTAACAAGCAGAAAACACAATCAACTTCATGAGTATGGTTCATAAATCAAAATCCATCATTATTCAAAATATTTTTATATAAATTAATCCCTTTAGGTTTAATTTCACCTACCAAATATGTTTCACATGTAAGTTATCCAACTATTTGTACCAAGTACAAACCTGAAGACTCATTCTGTGTGCCTAGAAGGGTGAAAAAGGAGCAAAAGGGTTTTAGCATAATTTTGAAACTTATAGAGTAATTAAAGCATATAAATAAATATTAATATTATAAATATTCATCTCATGAATTTTTCCCATGTGGAACACTTCCTTGTGGGTCATACAAGTGCCAAACTCTTCTTTTTTCTCAAGAAAACTACCCTTTCTTCTGAAGAACCTACCACTTTTAGTTACCAAAAGTTTATTAAGACATATGAGGACACATGGGGTGTGAAATCACATTTTATAACCTTAAAATTTCCCAAGGAGGCTATATAAGTCATTAAATACCCCTTTTGACCTCAAAATGATATAAGGACTAAAATGACTAATGACCAAGGATAATATAACATATAATAACATAAAAAGACATATAATACACCATATGACATATTATTATACCCATAAAAGCACTTAAAACTTAAGTTTTTACCTATAGGTGTCCCAATTTTACCTACAAGGTTAAATTTGGCCAACAAACTGGTGACTAATAAGGATAGCATGCATGTAATGCTAAGGATCAGTAGCCTTATCAGTCAATTAGGATTATGGAGTCATCTAAAGTTTGAAGAAAAAAAGGAGACCTTTGACCATAGGCTTTGATCAATATAAGACCTTTTGATTATCTCAAACACACAAAACAAAAGATATACACCAAATAAAGCACACACACTAGCAAGACACACACATGTGCTCAAAGCACTTAGGAAAAAATAAGAACAAACCACTATGTACAATTAAAAATTAAGCATAAATACCTTTCTAAAATCAAAATTAAAGCTCCTTACATCTCCTTCTTGGTGAGATGAATCATGGTGACAAGCATGTTGCTCTTTGGATTTAAAACTTGATAGATTAGACCTATTCCTTGGTAGTTCACTTGATCTGATCTCAAGTAGATCATCCTAAAATAGGTCTCCAATGTAAAATTACTCCTCTTGGCCATGTACAACATACCTCATATTTATACCTACTCTTCATCTCATAATTAACTTTCATCTTCTTTGTCAGCATGGTTTCAAGAGGAATTGTTTCTTGTTCTTTGGAAAATTGAGGCCAATAGAAGCTTGTTTTATCTTCCAAAGGCTGATTTTAAATTTACTCTTGCTCATCTATGAAATTTTGAAAAATATCATCTTACTTACCATCACTTGTAGACATGTCCAAGGCATTTGTAGACCATTTTAGAGACTCAAAATCATTTCAAATGTTTTCAAATTATTTCCATAAGTCCTCATCTTCTCTATGATCAACATCATAAAGGGGGAAAATAATAGAAGATCCTTCATCCTCTTCTTTAGAACACACAAATACTTCACCAAGATTTCTTATTTGACACAAGGCATTATTAATTATCAACCAAACAAGAAGACTCAACACAAGTACTCACCTCTTCTTCATCACTTTGAACTCTTAAGGGATCTCAAATTATATCTTAGCTATCATAATCTGATTTTGCTTCACAAGGGCTACACGATCTTTAGTCTCATTCTTTTTGGTGATGCCAAGACTAGGCATCTTGTAATCATGTGACCTAGCCCAATGAGGCTACCAAGGAGTTACATTTTCAAGTAAGATTTCTAAATTTTCTTCAACCAAATGCTCCTCTTTAGGTTCCCATACTACATGTCCATCAAGGTAAAGGGTGATGGGGTGAGGACAAGATGAGATAGTTGGTAGAGGTTGAACATAGGGTTTAAAATTAGATTGAGAATGAATTGTAAGGGATCCTTTTGGGAGCTCTTGAGGAGGGGTTGGAAAAACTTGGGCTAAAATAGCTTGGTTGTCTTCCTTCCACATGACAATAAATTTATTGACATCTAATTTAGCTTGAGAAATCTCTTTAGGAGGGGTAGATGGGGTGTGTTTAAGCATAGGATCTTCTTTTGGCTCTAAATCTTCCATCACACCTTGACATAGCAATTCCATCCTTGACTATAAATCTTCAATTTTCTTGGCTAGGTTTTCTTGGAAAAGTCTTTCTTTAAGTTCATAAGAATTTTCATAAGGATGAGGAGTACAAGAGGGTTGACATGGAAAATAAGAGGTCTTTTGAGGAAGGGTGAGAGGGTCTTGTATAGGATCAAGCTCTTTCTCAACTTCACACTCCTTATCAAGGATTTTATCCTATATATTTCCCAATGATTCCACTATCTTACTCTAGCTTAGGATTTTAGGATTAGGATTCTTTTCTTGAGATGGTGATGTAATTTGAGGAGTGGATGAAGTGTTCAAGAAACTTGGGATCTCCTTAGGCTTGGATTCTCCACCTTATCTCCAACTTGGAAGCTCATATATAAAGGTCTCTACTTGAGGTGGGGATGCAATAAAAGAGGGAAATGAGGGATTAAATTCCACTTCTTATATTGATGATATGAATTGTTACATCTACTTATTGGCTAACTCAATCTACCTATCAAGATTAGCTTCATAAATAAGATTTGTCTTCCTAACTCTCTCTTCTAGTTGATTGGGAAAAAAATGGCTTTGATAAGCTTGATTGGGCTCATGAATAGGGGTCAAGTAGGATTTATAACAGTCTTGGGGAAGTGGATATGAAGGTTGATAGGTTTGGTGATGCTACTCCTCATGAATTCTTAGCCTATCTTCCAAGGATGAAACTAGGACACTCACATCTAGCATCTCACTTGTGAGCCTTTACCACTTGGCTCTCTCAATAAGTGCCCACTCTCTTTTGAATATCTCTAATGCATCTATCACCTTATGAATATGATGAATAGGAACCTCTTGACCATATCCCTTTTATGTGTCAACATCCAACATGTACTTCTCATATCCCAATAGTGTTTGCTTGAAGGTTGAAATGGATTGACTTGAGAAGTGACTAGGTTGAATAGGATAAAGATATGGAGAAGGCTAGTTAAAATATGATATAATTCATGAATCAGATGATAGGTGTCATATTTGAGCTGGTAAAAATCATACTAGAATTGGTAGGGATCATAACAAGGCTGATATGGAATGCCATAGGCTTGATAAACCTCACCAACTTATGTAAAATAATACTCAACACCAAATAAACCATGGAAATTCATTAAAAATCAAGAACACAAGGAATGATCATTAATAATCTTCAAAAGGAATACCTAGGATGCTTGACTAGCTAATGTAACTTCAAAGTTTCCAGTGATGTTTATATAGATGCCTCCAAAGGATGAATATTGAAAGACAACATCAAAAATCTTTCAACTTCTTGGACTAAGAGTCCCAATAGGCATGCTAAAAACTATTGTCACTTAGATTTTCAACCTTTGAGGAGTTATCTTAGCTCTCTTCATCTAAGTGGCATAATTGAAACACCTCTAGGCTTGTGGGTAGCCTATGAATGAGGTGAATCTCTAGATAGGGATATTTCCCTTGATGTACCACTTTGGATCACTACTACACATAAAATTTTGGGGGGAAAAGGGAAATAGAAAATTGAAAGAAAACTATCCTAAGGGTGGTGATACACCAAATAAGTTGATGACTTCTAACCAGCTACATGTTACACATGAAACCAAGAGACTAACCAAACATACACTTTTCCAATCTACATCTTCTCACATCAATATTACATTATCAGGTTATGGATGAATGCTTAGGCTAGGAGGACTAGACAAGAGGCCTTGAATAACACTAGTGAATATAATAAATCACTCATCCTTGACACTTACTAGAACTATTCACATGCCCTGCTAGAATAATATTTCCAACTATAAATAGGTGAGAGAATGAAAAATAATGCTAAGAAAACAAGTTATCACTAATCAAAATTGATCATTAAAGTAAATGTTGATGGCGTAAAATTACGCTAAGTCTTAGCCAATCAACAATGGGAAGTTTCAAGTTGTGGGACAATGCGGCTTGAAACAACCTCCAAGTTTTAAAGAAGTTGGTCTCTTCTATTTTATAGGTGTTGGGGAAAAGGGATAAGAGACTAAACAGAAATGCAAAATGTAGGAATTGAAACCTAACTATGGTGATGCACCTGAGAGTAATCCTAATCCTAACCTGAGCACAGAGAAACTATTATATGATTCAATTACATTTAAGGACAGGTGCATGATCAATGTAAATGATTTGAATAACAAGAATAGAGGCTCATAATAGGGGAGTATTTTAATGAGATATAGGAATTGTCAACAAAGGCATAGTGTTCAATCTTCTTAATAGAATCCTTTAATCACATAAGAGGTGCATAAGTCACACATAGTTATGTAGAACTTCAAACTCCAAAAAATGAGACAAAAGCAAATAACATTTCCAATCAGAACACTAGTAAATCTATAGCATAGACTACTATGTAAGTGACACAGATAACACCAACCAAGGCATGGAGCTTAAATTTCCTTAATTCATTTAGCCACATAAAGGGCATAGAAACATGCATGATTATATCAACTTTACAACTTCAAGAAATCAAGACAAGAGCAAATGATATTACTGGTCAAAATTACAAGAAGTCTAAACTATCAAAAATCTTCCCCTTTTTAGATTTTACAATTCTACTTATATAGCTTCAGATGCCTCCTTGATCATCCCCTTTCCCATGCAATTTCACTCCATCCTTCACTCAAAAGAGACAAAATAGATGACACATTCAATGCCTTGGATGCATTTTGGTCTTATCAGGAACTACCCTTACTATGGCATGGCAATCCATGTCTAGTAGCTTTCTTTGTGCCTAAAAATCCTTGTTCCATCACCTATTTGACTGCTCAATTGTCTACTCTATCTCCACTATTAGGGGACAAACAGATGGCACCTTTAATACTCTTAAGCCCCAAAAATCTACCTGGTGCACTGTTATATCTATCAAGAATAACTTCCACCTATTTTCCCTCCCTCTCTATTGTAGCAAATAGGTGGACATGAGGACACTTAGTCAATCTATGACATTTCTCTCCTTTTGATCTAGAAAGCACCAGAGGATGACACTTGGCCACTTTCACTTTATTTATATTTCATTGAGGAACACTCCACCTTCAACACCTATTACACTCCACTTCATTGATACTTTACAACTTTACTGAAACATAACTCAGTGCATTCTTTGCCTTGGCAACCCTTAAGAAAGGATGGATGCATGTGGCAGTCTTCACTCATTGACACTCGGCACTTTATCGGTACTTTGAAATATCATTTGGGACCCACCATAATCTTCATTCAATGATTAGGTTTAAAGGTGATCTCTCAGAAGTTGATACGTGGCGACCTCAACTGCTTCTGGGAAGATACATGGCATCTTCCACTTCTCTTGCTGGGGGTATGTGGTGCCTTTTGCTTTCTTTAGGGATGGAGTAGAAAGGGACCTAAAAGGTGACACTTGGAAGCCTCCAATGCACTTCGATACTTAGCAAAATGAATGATGCCTTTATGCATTGAATGGAAAGCATTGGACCCAGGCATTGAAATAAAGGCTCTCGACAATCGACATGTGGTGGCTTCCACTGCTTCTTCAAAAGGGTAACTCAAGGCCTCCACAACTGCCACTTGGTGCTTTCCATTTTTTCTATTTCTTAGCTCATCAAAGGTTTTTGTCAAAATAGAAAACATGGGTGCCTTTATGATACATGGGTGATGACAGGTGGTGCATTCTGCTTAACTACTACTGGGTATGTGGCACGATCTGTGGTTCTCTAGAAAGCCACAACAAAGTCCTTAAAAGTCACCAGCTGTCCATCCTTGTCTCCCAAAAAATGACACTTGGCCACTTCTACTTGAATCCAATACTTAGGCCAAAATTAAAATGGAAAGAACAAAAGGGGCAAAAAGTGACCGTGCTCTAGGGATGACACTTGGCAACTTTCACTACACTTTGACACTTAGGTAAAAACAAACCCATCCTCTACTCCAAAACTCTGCAGCTTCATTCGAGATGCGAAGGAACCAAAATTTTAGTGCTCAAACCAAAAAATAAATTAAATACGGTGTAAAGTAGGAAATTACTCTATAGTTATTGGTGACCATCAGGGATTTTGAGCCTACTCAAAAAGAATCTGACTCCCACTTGATCAAAATTTCAAAATTTACAGCTTTAAAAGAGTTATCTAAAAGATAGACCACTCATGGTCAGATAATCCTTGCTTGCTTTGCAACTCATCAAAAGCTAGGTCCAAGCTAATGAGATCCTTGTGTGAGAAGGTTTGTAGGATCTGGATAGTGGATTTTAGCTTGGATTCTAGTCAAAAAATGGGAATCAAAATAGTCTTGACCTCCAGTGCTAAGGAATCATCCTACAAGCTCTAGAAAACTACCTGGTCCCTTTTTTTAGTTAGCAGCAATGGTTGGAGTTGATCGGCCATCAAGACCATAGTTGCATCTGGAAATGGGGAAGGCAAGCCTAGTTGCACCAAATCTTCAATATGTTGCCTCATCTCATTGATGCCTTCCTTCACGACATCAAGGCAAGCGTTGCAACTAAGCTCTTCATTGATCCATTTCATGACAACCATTCTATCAGGGATCCCTGTAGCTACCAGTATCACATCCATTGAGCTATAGAGCTTTTACAATAATGAATGAGATTCCATGACTCTCTGGGAGATCATTGCTAGAGTTCTCTATACTAGATTTTCTACCCTTTCACACAATTGCTGTGCATTGTATAGGAAGGTGAAAAGTGGCCTGAGATGGATAATCTCAGAAGAGATCCTTGCCCATGCTAACTCATAGAGCTCCTTCACTATCTACATGACTCTGACACCTCTAGGTCTATTGGCTAGCTCGATTGCCAACTATGTCACCCTCTACTACTTTGCCTAGAACTGGGCTTCAAAAGTCGCAGCCTTATTCTATTCTTCTAGTAGCCCTTGCTGTGATTAACTTGTAGTTGGAGTCCTTTGACTCTTCCCTGTAATGTTGCATTTTCTTGCCTTAGAGCTATAGCTACATCTTTCACAAGCACAAGCTCTGCCTTTAATGAATCATTTTGGGCCTGAATTGCCTATTGAGTCTAGAGGGAAATAGTATCTTGCAACTATTTCTATAGAATAGCTATTTCATTATCCTTCTAGTTTATTTGTTTGGCCAAACTATTATAGTTTACCTTCTCCTGGGCCAAATCAACCTCCATCTTTTGTAGTCTCCTTGATTTCTTTAAGTAATCTTCTGTGACTATAGAAGTTGATTCAGTCCGTAGCTCAACTCTGTCTTGAGGCCTGAATAGGGACATGTCTATGGCCACTGCATTCATGGTGTAGTCATCTAGCTGCATTTGCTCACTCAACTTAGCAACGTTGGGCGACAAATGGGTCACCATCAGCTACTATTGAATAGGGTCAAATTGTGACCTCAAATGTGGGACCACTAGTGCTTTATTCTCTTTACTCCTCTTCTTCTCTAATCGGGCTTCTCTTGCCTTCTTAGCAGCGTCAGCCTGTGTCTGAAAGGTGGAAGGGGATGCGATATGTCCCCCTACAAAAGGAAATCCTTATGGTAGGCTATATTAGAGAGCCATTGGTTATGTAGGGGTGAGCTACAAGGGCATCTTCCTGGGAATGGAAGGAGAATAATGGGGTAATGTGGGGGCTTGAGGCACTGATGAGGGGGCAACTTGTGAGATGGGAATAATAGTAGTGGCAAGAGGTGTCACTTGGCTGGGTGGAGGTACTATGCCGACATGGTGGGGAATAGGTTGAGAGGGAGGAGGGGTAAGAATAATTACCTATGAGGAGATTGCTATGGTCTATGTTGATGGTTCCTCCTCCTCTGGATCTAATTAGAACTGCACCCTTCTTTTTTTGGGTGTCTCTGCCTCTGACACCTATTGCATTTGTCTACCCTCTACTTCTGTTGTTGTCAGTGGTGCTTGCAAGGAACCAGGGACTTCAATTTCTCCCACTGATGTAAAAGCCTATGGTGGTGTGGATGCCACACTTCTTTGCTACTCTACGATAGCTATGGCTTGTTTTGGAGCCTATGGTGGTTGGCTTGGTCCTACTCTAGCTGCTTTCTATTCTACCCTGAGTGTCGGTGTTGGGCTTGTGTCTAGGCTAAAAATAGGGGATGGATTCCATTCATCCCAAAGTTCTTCCCACCTTTCATCTGAGTCCACACCATCGAAAGTATAGGTGGTCTGGGAGATTTCTTACCTATATCTCCAATAGGCTTCAATTTTCTCTACATCCTAACCTTTGTTCCTCAACATCCTTCTCAAACCTGAGGTCATCCTAGCCTTAGGATCATACTCCCTTTGTTTATCATAGAAGGTCTCCCATGGCCTATTCGGTGGGAGAGGCAGGTCTGTCAACTCAACATAGAGACCAGGGGTGTCTTCCACAAGATTTTTCCTAGTTTCCCAATAAGGGTAGCTTTCATGCATGATCTTAGTTCCAATTCTATTTGTCCTCACTACAGAGGCTATGAAATCTACTGGGTCATAAACCCACTTGTCTTCGATCAATAAGAAGCCTAGGGAGGTTAGCTTCCTCAGTAGCATGGTCTTGGCTTCTTTAGCCTCTAGGCTTACATTGCTTGCCATCCAAGGGAGATTATACATTCTCCTTTTCTTCTTTTCAGAGCTAAATTTGTTGTTAACCATTTATACCTACCTGACAATTTCTAGGAATGCTAACCGAAGAGTCAAAACTTTCAATATCAATACTGACTCCCCACAAAATCCATGGACCCTTAAGGTCATGTGATGGGCCCCAAAATAGTAATCACATGGGATGGGACAACTAACCAGGAGGTTCATGACACTTGGGAATAACCTATTTATAATAGGCTCGGGGCTAAGGTAATGGAGGATAGGGGAGATGAATAATTCCCAAAAGTCATATGTGTCACTAGTTTTTAATAAAATATGTGTCCATGCAGACACAGGGATGGTTCTTTGGGGGTCAAAGGCTAGGTCATATAGGTTCAGGCTCATAAATTGGGAGAAGAGTTAGGGTTCTAGTGTAGAATGAGATGGAACAGAAAGGAGGAATACCTGAATATTCCTTGTGCCCTAAATTGGGTCAGCTACTCAACCATTGAGAAGGCAAGGTGCTTAGAGAAGTCAAGATGGTACTCCTGCATCTTGTCAACTATTTTTAGCCTAAAGAGGATGGCCATTTGCTCTGCATTTACCGTCACATCATCCTTCATGCCAAAGATGAGAGCCATCATCAATAGTGCATCTTGGCTGGTGGGTGCGAACTGAGTTCTCAAAGTGAGGAGTGTGGGTACCATTGAGTCTCCATCAGTCATTTAGAACTCAAACCTTAGAAACTTGGCCTAAGTATTGATGTTTGCCCATGTCCTCTGTGCCCTTTCAATAGTAGGGAAGGTGGCAGTATTGTCGTATCATAGGGCAAGCATGTCCTTGATCACTTGAGGGGTGACCTGCAACATGAAAGGGCCTTACTAGATGGAGCAAGATTGTGGGTTGAGCAAGTCTGTGCATAGTTCAATTATATTCGAGCATGGGTGCACAACTGAGATAATGAATTATGCCAATTGTGAGGTCTAGATCCTCATCTCGAATGTTCATATTACCTTGTCTAGGCTCTCTGTAGGCACCTTTGGTGTGCCCCTTCTCAAAGGTTCTTGCCACTGGCTCTTTGTAGAATCAGGTCCATGATTTTGTCTTTATAGTCCTTGACTTTAGATGGGTCACTAGTTTGGTCAACTCTTAGGGCTTTGGTTCTTAGGTAGCTTCTTGGTGGCTACACGAGAGCTGCAGCGTATGATCTGCTCACCAGTAATTTGTCTAGATATCTTGGTGCCCTTGCTCCTTGTTGGGATGATGATGCTCCAGCGATTTTTCTATCTCTTGTGCAATATCTGATATGAACTTCACTCAAGATAAAAACATGCTTGTTGAAACAATTTCACTAGGTGCTAACAATTGCAATGAGTAAGATATTTTTCATAGGAATGCCTGAGAGTTGTAAACTTTAAAATCTGCTAAGGGGGTATTTATGGGCCGATCAAGTCCCAAATGGCATTAATTTTAGGTGACCATTAGCAAATCCTACTCAATCTTTAGGAAACAACAAGGTGGACATGTTATGTGGCACAAGGTACCTTGGAAATCTCAAAAGATTTGGGAAAGCATTTATTGTAGCAAAAATAAAGAATTAAAGAATTCCTAAGACGTCAAATCTACATTTAAAATACTTATTTTAAAAGAAAGCAAAAAAACAAAAAATAAAAACAAAGTGATGCAGGAATGGAAACTACCTAACTATATTTATGATAAATCCTTACTTCCCTCCAAGATCAAAAATGAACTTTCCCACATCCTATTTATGACAAGTCAACGTGTGTTGCCATATTGGTGATTACAACAGATATGTCATTGATGGAATGTTCACTACACCAGCCACACAAGTCTGCCTACACTCAAATGAGTCTGAGCAAATCGTGTATTTGACATCTACAAACTCTTCTTGTCCTTGAATGCCCATCGAAAGCTGGTTCTTCATGCTGCCAGGTGTCATCAAGAAATCATTGGATATTGATTCTTCACTCTGTGCCTTTTGATATCCATTATCTCTTGGCTCATCTCCTTTGAATTCCAGCTTTATTTCATCATCATGCTCTGTGATGACTGCATCCTCTTGAAAGGATGAATCTGAAAGCTGGCATGCTTGCTACATACTTAGAAGAGTGTCATAGTCATCTTCTCCATATCCTTCCTGAATGATGGTGTCACCTATCTCAATGGCTTGATCAAGGGAGTATCCATACTCCTCCATGTCTTCTTGAAAAGTGAGGAAGAAGTTAGAAATGATCTCCTCCTCATTTGAAGTTAAGGAAAAAGCTTGTGGATTATCCTCTTGCTCATCAAAGGGGGTGCCTATGGTGATTTCTTCCTCATTTGTACTTATGGAATCTTCTTGACTAGCCATGAATTGAGTGTACTCTTCTACATACTCATCTGCTTCCTTCAAAATATACTCTTCTTCAATAAAGGATGAAGAAGAAGGCTATGATGGAAAAAAGGAAGCCTCTTAAAGAAGGGTAGGAGGGTCTTGAGGGGAAGGTGAGAGTTTGGGGACCTCTTCCCTTGCTGCTGTCATAGACTCTGCATTATTGGGAAAATGATCCTGACAAGTCTGACCTTGTTCATGAATAGGGGTGACATATGTTTGATATGGGATTTGTGGTGGTGGATATCAATTTTGGTAGAATTGGTAAGGCTGGTTCTCATGAATGCTTAGCCTCTCTTCTAGAAATGCAATCAATCCACACACCTCCAGCATTTCATATGTAAGTTCTTGCCAATTTTCCCTTTCAATGGGGTCTCACTCACTTTTGATCAGGTTGATTGCTTCACTCACTTGATAGATGACATGACAAGGAACCTCTTGGCCATATCCCCTTCTACTATCAAGCTCTAATACATATTTCTTAAAACCCATCAATGCTTTTTTGAAGGTGAAAATAAGGCTAGGTTGGGCATGACATGTGGCATATTGGGTAGACTGATCATAAGATTGGTATAGCTCATAATCATTTGCATCCTTGTTACTTGTCATGGTTCTAGTAGAAGCCTGTTCTTGATTAAATATATAAGGAGAATAAGACTCGTAGCTATGAGTTATAGAGCTATACATACCAAAGGGTTTTCTTGATGATACTACTTGATTGGCTGATGACTTAGAGTCATTGTTGGTGTTGATGAAAAACCTCCAAAGGCTGATTGGCTAAAGAACACACCAAGAATTCTCCAAGTTTCTTGAAAGATGGGTCCCATCGGGCATGCCATAAACTGTTGACAGCGTAAAATTGTGCTAAGTCTTAGCCAATCAATAATGGGAAGTTTCAAGCTGTGGGACAATGCGGCTTGAAACAACCTCTAGGTTTTAAAGAAGTTGGTCTCTTCTATTTTATAGGTGTTGGGGAAAAGGGATAAGAGACTAAATAGAAATGCAAAATGCAGGAATTAAAACCTAACTATGGCAATGCACCTGAGAGTAATCCTAATCCTAACCTAAGCATAGAGAAACTAGTATATGATTCAGTTACATTTAAGAGTAGACAGGTGCATGATCAATGTAAATGATTTGAATAACATGAATAGAGGCTCACAACAGGGGAGTCTTTTGCTGAGATACAATAATTGTCAACAAAGGCATAGTGTTCAATCTTCTTAATAGAATCCTTCAATCACAGAAGAGGTGCAGAAGTCACGCACAGTTATGTATAACTTTAGACTCCAAAAAATGAGACAAAAACAAATAACATTTCCAATCACAACACTAGCAAATCTACAACATAGACTACTATGTAAGTGACACAGATAACACCAACCAAGGCATGGAGCTTAAATTTCCTTAGTTCATTCAACCACATAAAGGGCACAAAACATGCATGATTATATCAACTTTACAACTTCAAGAAATCAAGATAAGAGCAAATGATATTACTGGTCAAAATTACAAGAATTCTAAACTATCATAAATCTTCCCCCTTTTTAGATTTTACAATTCTGCTTATATAGCTTCGAATGCCTCCTTGATCATCCCCTTTCCCATGCAATTTCACTCCCTCCTTCAATCGTAAGAGACAAAATGGATGGTGCATTCAATGCCTTGGATGCATTCTGGTCTTATTATGAACTACCCTTACTGTGGCATGGCAATCCATGTCTAGTACCTTTCTTCGCACCTAAAAATCCTCATTCCATCACCTCTTTGGCCACTCAACTGTCTACTCTATCTCCGCTATTAGGGGACAAATAGATGGCACCTTCAATACTTATAAGCCCCAAAAATCTACCTGGTGCACTGTTCTATGTACCGAGAATAAATTTTGCCTATTTTCCCTCCCTCTCTATTGTAGCAGATAGGTGGACATGAGGACACTTAGTCAATCTATGACATTTCTCTCCTTTTGATCTAGAAATCACTAGAGGATGACACTTGGCCACTTTTGCTTTCTTTATATTCCATTAAGGAATGTTCTGCCTTTGACACCTATCACACTCTGCTTCCTTGATACTTTTTAGCTTTATTGAAACATAACTTAGTGCATTCTTTGCCTTGGTAACCCTTAAGAAAGGATGGATGCATGTGGTAGTCTTCACTCATTAACACTCAACGCTTCATCGGTAATTTGAAATATCATCCGAGACCTACCACAATCTTTATTCAATGATTAGGTTTGAAGGTGATCTCTCAAAAGTTGATATGTGGTGACCTCCGCTGATTTTGGGAAGATACGTGGCATCTTTCACTTCTCCTGCTAGGGGTATGTGGTGCCTTCCACTTTCTTTAGGGATGGAGTAGAAAGGGACCTAGAAGGTGACACTTGGCAGCCTTTGCTACACTTCGATACTTAGCAAAATGAATGATGCCTATATGCATTGAATGGAAAGCATTGGACCCAAGCATTGAAACAAAGGCTCTCGATAATCGACATTTGGTGGCTTCTGCTGCTTCTTCAAAAGGGTAATTCTGGGCCTCCGCAACTACCACCTGGTGCTTTCCATTTTTTTTGTTGCTTAGCTTGTTGAAGGTCTTTGTCAAAATAGAAAACATGGGTACCTCTATGATACGTGGGTGTTGACACGTAGTTCATTCTGCTTAACTACTAATAAGTATGTGGCATGATTCATGGTTCTCTAGAAAGCCACAACAAAGTCCTCGGAAGTCACTAGCTGTCCATCCTTGTCTCCCAAAAAATGACACTTGGCTGCTTCTGCTTGAATCCAATACTTAGGCCAAAATTGAAATGGAAAGAACAAAAGGGGAAAAAAGGGATCATGCTCTGAGGATGACACTTGGTAGCTTTCGCTGCACTTTGACACTTAGGTAAAAATGAACCCTTCCTCTACTCCAAAACTCTATGGCTTCATCTGAGATGTGAAGGAACCAAAATTTCAGTGCTCGAACCAAAAAATAAATTAAATACGGTGTAGAGTAGGAAATTACTCTACAGTAAACACATTATTATTAGTTATGGAAGAGGTAAAAATAAGTAGTCTTATTAATCAAATGGTATGCAAATGAGTAGGGCTTCACCATCCTCAAGTGGAGCATGAGTTACAAAAGCCAAAATGGCTAGTTTTTATAAAACTTGAGAGAGAAAGGAGAAAAGAGAGGTCCAAAGGTCATAAGGATAATTGTCAAGTTGATAGAATGAGTTAATTATGAATTAAAAAGTAATATAGAATAAACCATGTAAGGTTATAAGGAACAAGTGGCTCTCTAAGTCATGAAACTCTTGCAAAGTGGCATGAAAGTTCTCATTATGGCTAAAAAACTATCTTCATGATTTAGCCTTGTTTGACCATCCAAAAAATAATTAAGGATAAGTCTGATGATTGGAATGAAGGGGAAGGATTTTAGGCATGCCTCTCCATGCATTGGTTGTAGTCTTGGTCATCTAGAATCTTCCCAAAATGAGCTATCACCATTTGTAGTCTAAGAAACTCTTCTTTCCCACACCTTGTACACTTGGCCTCAAATTTGGCTTTAGTTTTCCATGAAAATCCATGGGATGGAGTGAATGACATTTTTCAAGACACTTCATGGCCTTAGAGGCATCAAACACACCTTAAAAAGGCTCTCACTTGGAGTTTTTACACTTCTCACCCTCTTGCTCACTATGCCAATTTTGCTTGGCTGAGATGAAGCTATTTATTTGAATACTTAAGAGTTATTTTGAATAATAAAATGGACATGAGGGGTTATTCCAAGTCTTAATCCTTCTCCCAAAGTTGGTTTCATCTTTATACTCCTCCTAGAACCTAAAAAACACATAAAAATGTCAAAAATACCTTGCTTTGAACCTCATCCATACAATTCCATATAATCCAAAAGTATGGGGAGTATCTTGAGAGGGTCCTCTCCAAGGTTCAAACATCATCCTAGTTAAACTATGACATTAGAGTAGCTTTCCATTTCCATTTCCTCAAATTGGTCCTTAGCGAGGGTTTTACAAAGGTTTAGCCATGTTTACCCTCTTAAGATTCGTTCATAAAGGTGGGACATTGAATTTTAAAAAAAATTCCATAATATAAAAGTATATGACCCTTTTCAACTTCTGTAAACTCCCTTTTCCTCCATAAAAAGCCTCATGAAAGATGTGAGCATTTAAAATTACCTTTTCAAGCTTGTTTTCACATTTTACATAGGTCTAATTTGGTCATGCACCCAAAAATGACCTTATTTATGTTTTTACTAAATACCAATATTTTATACATGTCTAAATTTACCATAAAAATATGCTCCAATAAGTTATAAGGTTCACTAAGAGCTAGAGTGAGAGTGACCTACCATTTTAACTCTAGGCCTAACAATGTCTAGTAGGCCAAGGTTATCTTAAAGATCAAAAAATGGCATCTCATGTATTAAATTTAAATATATATGCTTTAAACACACCTAATGTATCCCTAAGAACAGGGGTCAATCCATTTTAGTTCTCACTTGAGGTTAGAAACAAATTTGACCCTCCCTTTGGCTTTGGCTTAGAGCCTTGCCTAATAGGCCTACCTACAAGTTTGAGGCTCTAGGACACCATTTTGGTATTCCTCCATATATTCAAGGTTATTAATAATTTACTAGGTGTGTTTTATCTTTACCAACCTCCTTTAATGGTCCAAACAGCTCCTGATCCATCCATTTTCACCCTTTCTCCAAAATCTACCAATTTACACTTAAGGGGAGTATCCTCTATTTGAGACAAAATAGAGGGAACTTGCCCTATTTAATAAAACAAGTTGGATATTCAAATTGAATATAAAATTGGTAGGGATGTCCTACACAAAAAATAATCCCTTGGTTCAAAGATTATATCTTTCAAAAACATAAAAAACCAAAACATATTGTGTGAAATGGACTATGTATAAGGTCTCCTCATATGGATTGTGTGTTGTCTATTTAGAGCCATTTATTTTATTTAATTAACATGTAAATATACTAATTATATTATTAACATAATTATGTATTTATCCTAGGTCTATTAAACACCTCAACTCCTTACATACCTCTTTCCTTACATTGAACTCTTAAGGCTACATGTACCAATTCCTGAATGTGTTTTTTGCTTGGGGTGATGCCTAAAGGTGTGTGTGTGTAGTTGGAGCTTTAAAAAAATGATTAGATTCCCATTTATAATCTCATAATATCCTTTGACATTGTTTTCAACCTTTTTTCTCACCCTTATGCATTTCCCACACTCAAAATCACCAAATTTGCTTATTGTTTGTCACAGTTATAGTTGATTGAGTTTTTTGCTTTAGAGGGGGGTGATTATAGGTTACTTTACATAGTTTGGGATCTAAAAAAAAATTAATGGGCCTATTTTAAGTTACTTTTAATCCTTTTATGTTTTTTTTATTTCATTTAACTCATCCTCATATATGCTAGACCTCATCAAATCATATTCCCTTTGCTCTCTGTCTCTCACAATCAACTACAGTTGACTATGAGAGGTCTTGTAGGGTTTTTTTGCCTATTATAGGTCTTAAAGACAATGGATATAACCCATTTTTAAGTTGTATACACCACAGTCTACTGACATTTCTCCTTTCATTCTTGGAGTGAGGTTTTAAACTCTTAAGGCTGCATGTACCAATTCATGACTATGTTTTTTGTTTGGGGTGATGCCTATAGGTGTGTGTGTAGTTGGAGCTTGAAAACAATGCTTAGAGGACCATTTATAATCTCATGATATCTTTTGACATTGGTTTAAACATTTTATCTCACCCTTATGAACTTTACACACTAAAAATCCCCAAATTTGATTATTAGCTATCATAGTTATAGTTGACTAAGTTTTTTGCTTTGGAGGTCGGGTACCTATAGGTTACTTTACATAGTTTGGGATTTAAAATTTTTTAATGAGACCAATTAAGGTTCATTTGAATCCTTTAGTTATTTTTTTAATTCATTTTACTCATTCCTATATAGGCTATACCTCATCAAAGCATATTCCCTTTGCTCTCTACCTTTCACAGTCAACTATAGTTGACTATGAGAGGTCTTGTAGGTGTTCCTGCCTATTCTAGGTCTTGAAGACAACGAATACAACCCATTTTGAATTTTTATAAACCACACTCTAACTACCCTTTCTCATTTAATTCTTGGAGTGATGTCCATCACTAAAGTATCTAGCTTAATCCTTATGATAACCCTATAACCAACCTGGAGGTTACATTTGTGATGAAAAGTGAACCTATAAGTGTATTTTAAGGACAAAACCCTACATATCAAAATTTTCCTAATGATATTCATGTTCATGGTGTGTCTTTAACTATATAATGTCATTCAAACATGAAATATTATTTTTTAATCCTTAAGGCATCAATGATCACTCAAAAGGTTCAAAACCTATAGATGTTAATGAAGGAGTTCAGTACATAAATTAGAAAATTTATCCCTCTTAATAGCTATCCTCCCCTAGTCCTCTTGACCCTGAAATTTGTAAATTCCTTCTATAATGTGAATAAATCAAGTTTTGATCCCCAAAATTCATTAAAACCTTTGATAACCCTATTACACAGTCTTGACAAAAAGGCCCAAACCTCTATTTTTCATATTTAGGGAAAAGAGTCCTTAATATTATCATTATTCCTTTGAGCATGGTTCCAAACTTCCATTTATCAATACAACACTGAAACTAGGTCTATTATGGTCCTTTTAACATATTAATACCCCAAATAAGGTTTTACCACATGTTTCAACCTCTCTATACAAGTACTTCATGCTCTGTTGATGTCATTTGTAGGTAAATGTTTCCATGTACAAGTAGTGGGTACAAACTTGGGCAGTATGCATTATGTTTGGCCATAAAATGAGTTTTATAGCTATCCTAACACCTCCAAAATCATCTTCACACTATTAGGGATATGAAACAAGTATCAATACATCCCTTTCAACATGAACTCATCCATGAGAGAACTTAAAAGTGAATTTTAATGGTAAAAGACTATGAATTTAGGTAGTGTGTAAGAAATATATGCTTTGGATTCAATATATATCTTCTCTAAGTGAAAAAATAGACTCTTCTCACTCTAAAATATTTTTAACACCTCTTAGAAATCCTATTCCATCATGACATCATTATGAGATATTTGTATATTGAAAGAGCTACCTACATATATGTAGAGACCACAGATCCTAATACCACAATGAGGAGACCACAATTCCTATTCTAAAACATAGATTTTTTTATGTAATTAATATTTATCTATTGATATAACTTGGGTATATCTTATCCTATAAAATATCCTTTTCCAAATGGGAAAGCATCTAACCATACATGTTAGTCATTCCTTTACCAAATGGTCAATCATCAAACCAAATGGGTTAGTCATTCCTTTGCCAACTAGGCAATCATCTAACCAAATAGGTTAGTCATTCCTTTGCCAAATGGGCAATCTTATAGCTAAATGGGTTAGCTATCTACACATGGGTAGGTTATGTTCTAGCTAGAGACTTGACTCATTGAGATCATCTAGATCCTGAGTTGCTCACTATTCACCACTCATCTCTACTTCGATAAGCACCAGGGTCATTGTGACAGTAGCATGTATAAAACATATAAGAAAAAGTCATATTCTACCTTAAATTTGGCCTAAATCCTCAAGAACTATGATGATCCATCCAGGATCCTTTTAAGTATATCACAGATTTCTTATCTTTGCTTTATTTATCTAAAAAAGGGTCTTATTATTATAATGGTCTTGCCTTTTCATTTAACTTTAATCTTGTTTAGCGCACAACCCCAAACCCATCCTATTCACCTACGTACTAGATCAACCTTCACTACCCAAACTACTTACATACCTACTTCTGAATAGGATCAAGGTGTAGTATACATGTAGTTCTATTTTCTATTCTAAGTTTTATGTGAATTGTGAATTTGGGTATGCAGCCCTTTCTAGGGCCTAGTTCCCTAGATAGTTCCTTTGTGATTGCTGCCCAAATGGGAGTGTAAAAGTATCCGTTTAAGTAAATGATTACTTTTTAAACTAAACTAGCCTTAAATCCTAATAAGAAATAAAAATAAACATTGCAAGCTACATCCCCCTTTTACTTTGTATTTATAGTGGTTTTGATCCTTGGTTTATAAAACTTAATCCATATAATTGCTGTTGTCAAAGTTTCATTATTTGAGAGCTATATGGTTGGTGGTTTCTTGATAATAACTAGTTTAACACTCTCAACCCTAGTTTTTATGGCTTCTTTTCAGTGATACTAAGTTTTGAGTAAGAAATGTACTTTCTCCATTCTATTTCATAAGTTCACAAGTCAGAATCATCTAAGGTAGTCAAAGCCAATTTATTATCTTGATTAGTGTTTGTTGTCTAAGAGGGATTATCCCACCCCTTAGTCTTAAAGACACGACATGATCCTTATTTCTCCCTAATGGTTTATAGAAATGATTCCCATATGTCATTTTTATAGCTGTATTAGGCTATGAATGTAGTAGCTCAAACATGATGACATTCCCCATAAATGTGAGCCATATGCACCACTTGCACCGAACACTGCACAATTTTGTTTAACCCTAACTTTTTGCTCTAAGTTTGAGATTTAAAAAGAAGTAAAGAATGATTGAAGTGAATTATTACATTTAATTTCAAAAGAAAATTCTTGTGTAGAAAGGTAGAAGCAAATGTATAACATCATCATCTAATTTAGTCCTCATGTCGGGTTTTTGATAACATCATCTCTTTGATAATTATACTTTAAAAAGATAACTTATTCATAATGAGTTTAATAATTATATTTGAACCTAAATTTAACATTAAATAAATATTTTACATGCTTGAAAAAAGGTTGTAATTGAGGTTTAAACCTTAAAATGAAGAATATATGTTATCATTCTATTTTTATTTTTCTTAATGATAATAAAGGAAGATTTTATTTTTTAAATGAAGAATGAAACAATAATATATTTTCAACAATGTTTAGGAAAAATTAAAATCAACATAATGATTTTAAAATATTATTATGAAATGTGTTATAATAGGTATTCCCAAAATGTAAAATTATTAATTCTCTTTAATAAATTTTTAACTACTCAATTATAAAAAATTCCAATAATTTTCTATGTATACATGTAAAAATTACTCATAACAAATCTCTAAAGAATTCATTGTACCATAACTTCTAACTACACAAATTATGATATTTAAACTTATTTCCAAGCAACATAATGAAATTCTGAATATAATATCATTCTAGTTATAATAATAAAAATTCTTTCTAAATTAATTTTCTAAAATAAACAAAAATGTTATATTTTCTGTTTTAAATTATTTCCTTAACAATAAATAAAAATAATTCATTTTCCATTTTAAATTATTTCCTTAACAATAAATAAAAATAATTTATTTTCCATTTTAAATCAATTAAATAAAATATTATAAAAATAAAGAAAAATATTATAATTTCCATCCAAATCATTTCCTTAACAATAAATAAATTAATATACTTAAAAAAAATCATGTAAATAAAATACTATAAAAACACATAAAAAATTTATATTTACGTACAAATAAATATAAATATTATTAGAGACCACAAATCTTGATACCACAATGAGGAGACCACAATTCCTATCCTAAAACATATATATTTTTTAATGTAATTAATGTTTGTTTGTGCATATAACTCAGGTATATATTATCCTACAAATATGGGTTAGTCATTCCTTTACTAAATGGGCAATCATCTAACCAAATGGGCTAGTTATTCTTTTGCCAACTGGGAAATCATTTAACTAAATGGGTTAGTCATTCCTTTACCAAATGATCAATCATCTAACCAAATGGGTTAGATATCTACACATGGGTAGGTTATGCTATGGCTAGAGACTTGATTCATAAAGATCAACCAGATCTGGAGTTGCTCATTTTTCAATGCTCATCTCTATTTAGATACACACTGAGGTCATCATGATAGCAGCATGTATAAAACATATAACAAAAAGTCACATTCTACCTTAGAATTTTTCCTAAATCCTCAGGAACTACAACGATCCAATCTGAGTATATCATAGACTTCTTATCTTTGCTTTATTTATCTAAACTAGGGTCCTTTTATTATAATGGTCTTGCCTTTTCATTTAACTTTAATCTTGTTTAGCATACAACCCCAACCCCATCTTATTCACCTACATACTGGAAGTATCCTTCACTTTCCAGACTGTCTACATTCCTGCTTCTAAATAGGATCAAGGTGTAGTATACATGTAGTTATATTTTCTATTCTAAGTTTCATGTGAACTGTGAATCTAGGTATGTAGCCCTTTCTAGGCCTAGTACCCCAGACAATTCCTATGTGATTACTACCTAAATAGGAGTGTAAAAATATCAGTTTAAATGAATGAATACTTGTTTAACTTAACTAGCCTTAAATCCTAACAAGAAATAGAAATGAACATTGCAAGCTACATCCCCCTTTAAATTTTTGTTTAAAATGGTTTTGATCCTTGATTTATACAACCTAATCCATATAATTATTGTTGCCAAAGTTTCATTATCTGAGATCCATATAGTTGGTGGTTTCTTGATAATAATTAGTTTAACACTCTCAATCTTGGTTTTTATTGTTCCTTTTTGGTGATATCAAGTTTTGAGTAAGAAATGTACTTTCTCCATTCTATTTCAGAAGTTCACAAGTTAGAATCATCTAAGGTAGTTGAAGTCATTTTATTATCTTGATTAGTGTTTGTTGTCCAAGAAGGATTATCTCACCCCTTGGTCTTAAAAATATGACATGGTCTTTATTTTTCCCCCATGGTTTATAAGGATGATGCCCAGATGTTGTTGTTGTAGCTATATTAGGCTATGAATATAGTAGCTCAAGCGTGATGGTATTACCCATAAATGTGAGCTAGAGGCACCACTTGCACTAAATGCTATATAGTTTTGTTTAACTCTAAATTCTTTCTCTAAGTTTGAGATTTTTAAAAAAGTAAAAAATGCTTGAAGTGAATTATTGCATTTAATTTCAAAAGCAAATTCTTGTGTAGAAAGGTAGAAGCAAATACATAACATATTAGTGTAGGTTTTTATTTTTCCCTATTTATTAATTAGGAAAATTGTATTTCTTGTGCATACATGGAGTTTTTCTACATTTTTGGGATAGGCTAGCTTATGTGGAGGTGTGTGTCATAGATGTGTCATAGGTGTCATAAGAATGTCATAAGTAACTCCCTTGATGGGAGTTACTTCTCTATTTTTAGCACCTTGTCACCACCTTTCATGGAGGAGTTATAGTCTATTCTTGGGATGCCTTGTCCACATTTTTTGGAGGAGTTACGTACTCTCCTATATGTATTCCTCACTTTGGCCATCTCATGCTAATCAAATTTTGGTTTTCTCCATTTTGTCTTGTGTAATTTCTCTTATTGTGTTATATTCAAATTACTTTAGCATCTATGTGGTGTGCACTTGCTTCAACTTATGTGATCATGTCTCCATTGCACTTGCATTATTCAGATTCTAGCAAAAACTCTAATATGGTATCAGATCAAGAACGGTAATCGTGTGTATGGTTATGCTTTTAGTTCATTTTGAAATCAAGAGGAGTGGAGTTCTCTTTGTTTTTTTTTATTTTCTAGATTTGATCTAAAAAATTTTTAAAAAAAAAACTTTCAAAATCTTTTCTATTATCATTTCCTTGTCCTTTGGGTGTCTTGGCTAGTTCAGAAGTTAGCTTGGGCACCATTGTTGAGCACTCAACAATAGAGGGAAGAGTAGCAACTCTAAACAGCAATCCTTCCTAGGTTGTACGGTGTTCAGCGTGCTATGTCACAAATTTTTTGAGTAAAAAGTGGTGCATCCTTTCTAACAAAAATGCCTTCTACCAAGTCTACTATTTATTTGTTTATTTTATTGCACCACACTCCTTCTATCTAGGCACCTTTAGTTCCAACAGTAGAAGTACTTTTGTTCTACCACGCCAAGCTTCAACACTTGGCCAGGCCGTACAACGTGAAGTCTGTAGGTTCATTTTTCTTTTTTGCAAGCATATTTATTTCTGCACCTAGCTTTTAGTCTTCCATCCTTTTTCCATCAAGGTGCCATGCTGTACAACATTTCTAGCAGGTCTATTTTTTGTCTTTTGTGCAAGATAAATTTTGACTGAGCCCTTTTTGGGTGACCCTTCCTTACTTGGCATCCCATGTGGCATCCCTTGGACATGTGGCTTCATTCATTTCTATCTATGCTTCATTTTTTATTAAAATTGACTTGATAAAACAAAAATCAGTCAATTTGGCTGAATATTCAGTTTTATAGACAATTTTGTAATTTTGGGGTTTTCAATTTAAAACTTGTATCTTCGACCTACGAAGATGAAGGGTGAGGCCCGAGTTGGTGGGAGGATAATTCCCCCTCACACAAACCTCTTTTGGATTCCTCATTCTATGCTAAATCCAATGAGTGGTTGGAAGGCCATTTTCTCTCTCAAAATAGGCATTTTTTTTGCTAAAACACTAGTTTACGGGAAAATTGAACCTTTAATATCTTGCAAATGGTAGCTCAGATTTGGGTGCCATTTTTTGAAAAAGTATTTGTAATTCAATTCTCCATAGTGTAGGTTTTTTATTTGTAAAAAATGCACTAATTTATAAAGTGCCAAAAATTTGGGTCTCTCAGGATGCATATTCGGCTGAGTCCGACGTCTTGTTTGCTTTAGTCTTGCACTGATTTCTCTAAGATGCATTCTCAGTTGAGTTCAATGTATTTTTGAGTGTGCACTTGCATGTTTGGGGGGGACTCAATATTTTAGGGGGGTGTGATTGCTTTTCACAACTCAAAAATATTTGCTTTCATTCTCCTTTTTGCATAAATTCACAACTTGCAATCAACACAACTTCACCTAAATTCAGCTAAAAAAATGGATTCTTTTCAACTTAAACCCCTAACACCCTTCAACTATCATGAATGGAAGGTTAAAATGTCAATCATTCTTAGAAGTAAAGGGTTGTCTAGGATCACCATGGGTACTAAAGTAGAACCCAACACTGATGCTGAAAAGGTTAAGTGGTACAATCGTAGTGATGAAGCCTATGGATTATTGAGCTTGTCTATGTCTCCAAAACTTCTCTTCCATTTAGAATCCTCCTAGGCTCCCAATGACATATGGGACACCTTAGAAAAGGTATTTGGGAAGCTTGATGAGATGAGAGGTCATGAACTCAAAAACAAACTCATAAGTCTAAGTCCTAGCAACTTTGACACCCTACAAGACTTCTTCACTAAGTTTAAGGCCCTTAGATTGTAATTGAAAGAATGTGAGATAGAGAAGAAATATGATCAACTCATACTTTCTATTCTCATAAAGTTAGGTCCGAGTTATTCAGTCTTTGTCTCCACTTTTCATGCCACAAAAAGTGCCCTTGGCACTACATGGAAAATGCCTTCTTTGGATTCATTCATTTCCAACTTGACTAGGGAGAAAGATAAGATAATTCAGATGGGCACAATGAAATATACTCAACCCTAAGCTTTGATAGCTAGAAATGGTAAGGATAAGACTTCAATAAAGGAGAAGAAGAAAGAAAACACCAATCTTGCCAAAAACAACATTGAGTCTTCATCCTCCAATGCTAAACCTAAGAAAGAGAAGGTTAAGTGTGCCTATTGTAAAAATACAGGGCATGATGAACACAAATGCATGAAAAAACAAATAAATCACTTAACTCATCTTCTAGAGAAAAACAACATAGGTGTTCCTAAGTCCATCAAGCAGAATTCATCTACCCAAGATTCTATCAAGGCAAAAGGCAAGGGTAAGGAGAAAGAAAAGGGTAAGGCCCTTATAGCTACAGTAGCTTCTACTTCTTCATGGATCATTGACTCAGGTGCTTCTCACCACATGGGCTTTTCACTAGTTGAGTTTTCATCTTTAGAGCCTTGTATCATGACTTCAATTAGTTTGGGTGATGACACTTTAGTTTCTATTGCAGGGAGAGGGTTAGTTGAAATGGAAGGAGGAACATTCAATAATGTTCTAAGTGTTCCTTCTCTTTCAACCAATCTCCTATCAGTGTACCAAATCACTCACATTGGTCAAGGCACGAGAGTTGAGTTTTCACCAGATTCAGTGGCTATCAGGGAGTTGCATAGTGATACTATAGTGGTAGTGGGTAGGGCAGATCACCAAGGCAGGTTATACACCTCACATTTTGCATTAGATTCTTCTCCAACATCATTGTTGACTCATTCAAATGGAGTTATTAAATTATGGCATGAGTGGTTTGGCCACCTTAACTACCACTATCTTGAGTAACTTTACAAAAATGACATGGTCATTGGCTTGCCTCATGTCTAATTCTCAAAAAGACTTTGCGAAGGGTGTTCCCTTGGGAAGCATCCCAAAGCAAAATTTGACAAAGGCAAAGCTTGGAGGGCTTCACAACCTTTGGAGTTAGTCAACAGTGATGTATTAGGACCCTTTCTCAAACCATCTTTCACAAGGGCCAAGTACATCCTCACTTTCACTGATGATTTCTCTAGGTACACTTGGATATATTTTTTCAAACAAAAGTCTAAAGTGTTTGAAAATTTTCTAGACTTCAAGGCTCTTGTCGAGAAATAGAGTGAGAAATCCATCAAGGTTCTTCAAACTGATAATGGAGGGGAGTATGTCAGCATCAAATTTGAGTAGTTTTGCACTATAGAAAAGATTGATTTGCAACACATAGTCACTTACAGTCCTTCATAAAATGGGGTTGCAGAATGCAAGAATAGGTTCTTGAAAGAGATGGGTAGTTATATGATTCACTCCAAATCCTTAGCACCAAAGTACTAGGCTGAATCCATCAATTGTGCTTTCTACATTCAAAACAGGGTTCCTCATAAAGCTTTGAAAGGGATAACACCCTTTGAAGCTTGGCATAAAAGGAAACTTGATGTTGAGCACCTTAGAGTTTTTATATCCCCAGCCATGGCCCATATTATGAATAAGAAACACAAAGCTATGGAACGTCAGTCCAAGCCTTGCATCTTTTTAGGATATCCAGATGGTATTAAGGGATATCACCTTCTAGATCTAGTCACTCATGAGTTGTTCATCAAGAGAAGTGTCCATTTTTAAGAGAGTCTTAGAGACTCAACACTTGACATTTCTTCTCCCTCATCAGATCTACTTCTTCATGATGATTCCTCATCAAATTTAGATCATCCACAGCACGTTCTTGAGCCAGAGACATCTTCTTCTTCTTCGAGTTCAAATAGTGAGGACAGTGATGCATAGTCATCCACCTCTAGTCAATCAAAGGATGAGGATTTAACACATCACTCACCCACTTCTGGGCCACTTTGGGCTAGATAGACACTTGAGAGTGATGACACTTGGGCAAGAGATCCCGCAGATGACAGATGTACTAGGGGGATTTTTAGAGAGATCCACATGCCTTCTTTGCTTTAGTTTTGGATCCTCAGACTTTTTGAGAGGCATCGGGGGTACCTGAATGGGATAATGCTATGGAGGAAGAATATTCTTCCTTAATAAAAAATCACACTTGGGATTTGACTTCACTTCATAAGGGAAGAAAGATGGTTTAATGTAGGTGGATATATCAGACCAAGTTTGCAGCAGATGGGTCAGTTGATAAGTATAAAGTGTGATTGGTCACCAAGAGTTTCTCATAGATGGCAGGCATTGACTACTTAGAGACCATTACACCTATTGTAAAGATTACTTCTATTTGACTCACCTTGGCTATTGCCATAGCACATGGTTGGGATGTGCATCAGATGGATGTGAAGAGTGCCTTTCTTCATGGAGACCTAGAGGAGGAGATCTACATGGAGCAGCCACCAGGATTTGTTTAGAATTATTCCTTAGTATGTAGACTTAGAAAATATATTTATGGCCTCAAATAGGTCCCTCAAGCTTGGTATGCCAAGATGGATTCCTTCTTTCTCACATCAGGTTTCACTAGGTGCCATTCTGATCCTAATGTCTACTTTTTATGGTAGGATGATTCACTCTTGATTTTTGTTCTATATGTTGATGACCTTTTGATCACCAAGAGTTCTTCATTAGCTATTGTAGTGGTGAAGGCATCTCTTTAGGATAGATTTGACATGACATACTTGGGTTTGTTACACTACTTCCTTGGCATCGAGATCTCACAGTTAGAATCAGGGGTTTCTCTTGCATAGCCTAAGTATGCTCTTGACTTATTGGCTTAGTTTCACATGGCTGATTGTAAGCCATCTCTGACTCTCTTTCTATCAGGAGTCAAGCTTGAGGCTGATTTTTCTTCACCATTGGTTGATGCCACTCGATATCGACAACTTGTTGGTAGTCCCATCTACTTGACTCACACCAGGCCTGACATATCATATATAGTGGGACTTGTCTCTAGATTCATGCAAGAACCTCATGAGTTAGATTGGAAAGCAGCTAAGAGGATCTTGCATTACATATAGGGTTCACATAGATACGAGATTCATTATAGATTTGGCATAGAGGTTGACTTGGTTGGATATATAGATTCAGATTGGGCTGGTGATTCACAGACTCACAGGTTCACTTCTGGTTACCGTTTCTCTCTAGGTTTTGGTCTTATCAATTGGTCTAGCAAGAAGAAGAATGCTATTGCTATATCATCCACAGAGGTAGAGTACAGGGGAGCTGTTAATGCAGCTACTAAGGCTATTTGGCTTCAGGGGATTCTTTCTAAGTTTGGCATTTCTATTAGGCAACCCACCATCATGTATTGTGATAACCAGAGTACCATTCAGATTTGTAGGAATCTAGTTCAGCACCAGTAGACCAAGCACATAGAGATTCACATGCATTTCATTCAAGAGATTATTCATAGTCAGGTCATTGACTTGATATTTTGCCAGTCTTCAGAGTAGGTTACAGACATCTTCACCAAAACTTTCACTAAGATCAAGTTCATTCATCTACGAGGTTTTCTTGGGGTGTGGTCCACATTTGCAATAACATCATCTTCAGGGGGGCCTTTTAGCCTCTTCTTTGCTTTTATGTCTCTCTTTTAGGGGGGAGTTTTTTCCTACGAGTTTTCTCCTTTTCTCTATCTTATGGGAGATTGCATTTGTACATGGGTACCTCATCAGGCCTAGTTGCCAGGACCCATCTTATATTTCCATATTTCCCACCTAAGCTATGCTTATGGGGGGGTATTAGTGTAGGTTTTTATTTTTACCTATTTATTAATTAGGTAAATTGTATTTCTTGTGCATACATGGAGTTTTCCTACATTTGTGGGATAGACTAGCTTATGTGGAGGTGTGTGTCATAGATGTTTCATAGGTGTCATAAGAATGCCATAAGTAACTCCCTTGATGGGAGTTACTTCTCTATTCTTAGCACCTTATCACCACCTTTCATAGAGGAGTCACAGTCTATTCTTGGGGTGCCTTGTCCACCTTTTATGGAGGAGTTACTTACATACTCTCCTATATGTATTCCTCACTTTGGCCATCTCATGCTAATCAGATTTTGGTTTTCTCCATTTTGTCTTGTGCAATTTCTCTTATTGTGTTATTTTCAAATTGCTTTAGCATCTATGTGGTGTACACTTGCTTCAACTTGTGTGATCACGTCTCCATTACACTCGCATTATCCAGATTCTGGCAACAACTCCGATATCATCATCTAGTTTAGTCCTCATGCCAGGTTTTTGATAACACATCTCTTTGATAATTATACTTTAAAAGATAACTTATTCATAATGAGTTTAAGAATGCTATTTGAACTTAAATTTATCATTAAATAAATCCTTTATATGCTTGAAAGGAAGGTTGTAATTGAGGTTTAAACCTTAATGAAGAATATATGTTATCATTATATTTTTTTTCTTAATGATAGTAAAAGAAGATTTTATTTTCCAAATGAAGAATGAAACAATAATAGATTTTCAACCATGTTTAGGAACAATGAAAATCAACATAATGATTTTAAAATCTTATTATGAAATGCATTCTAATAGGTATTCCCAAAATGTAAAATTATTAATTCTCTTTAATAAATTTTCAACTACTCAATTATAAAAATTTCCAATAATTTTCTACGTATACATGTAAAAATTACTTACAACGAATCTCTAAAGAATTCGTTGTAGCATAACTTTTAACTACACAAATTATCAAATTTAAACTTATTTCCAAGCAACATAATGAAAGTCTGAATAGAATATCATTCTAGTTATAATAATAATAATAATAATAATAATAATAATAATAATAATAATAATAATAATAATAATAATAATAATAATAATAATAATAATAATAATAATTCTGTCATTTAATTTTCTAAATTAAATAAAATTGTTATATTTTCCATTTTAAATTATTTCCTTAACAATAAATAAAAATAATTCCTTTTCCCTTTTAAATAAATTAAATAAAATATTATAAAGATAAAGAAAAATATTATCATTTTCATCCAAATAATTTCCTTAATGATAACTAAAATAATATACTTAATAAAAATAAAAATCATGTTAATAAAATACTATAAAAATAAATTAAAAAATTATATTTACATACACATAAATATAAATATTATTAGATTTTTATTTTAAACAATTTATTATAACCATAAATAATATATTTCCTTTTCAATAAATAAAAACAATATGTTTACCTAGTGCCTACAGAAAACTTTGACTAAAATGGAATGTGGTTCCACTTAATTGAAAACAGCTAAGATAAAGTGAATGGTGGTGGTGTTGATCTTGGGCTAAGTTAAAAAATGGAAGTAAAGATTTGTTGATGCCATTCTCCCATGCATTGACCTTATTTCCTATAGCTTTCCCTTCTCCCCTCTGTGTCCCTCTCTCTTTGCCCTGCACCGATTTCCTTCTTTTACTTCCCTTTTTTTTATGTTCCTTCCCTCAAACCGTTAATCTATATTTTAAAGCATCCATTTCTTCCTTAAGCATTCGTGCCTTTTTATCCCTCTCTCCCAACATTTACCTCTCCATTTATAGCTTTTTCATGCCCTTTTTTCCTCCTTCATTAAAGGTGTTTAGTTCTTTCTTATGTGGAAGTTGATGTGACTGTTTGCATGGATGATGCATGAGTTAAGGAAGAGTTTAAGGTGGGTGATGACTAAGGGAAGTGGAGTGATTTAATTTTAACTTGAAGTTTATGTTTGTTTTATCCTTAATTTTGGCATGCATGGTGGGTAGGCTTAGGGTGGTAGGTAGTTTAAGTTAGGATAAATTTAATGTAGTTAATTAATAGTTTTAAATTATTTATAATAATATAATTAATTAATATTTTTAAAAATTATTTTTAAAAAAAATATAATTAATTAATAATCTTAAAAATTATTTATGATGAAATAAAATTAATTAATATTTATTTATGAAAATAAAATTAATAATTATTCATGAAAAATATAACTTATTTATAAACTTTAAAATTAACAAAATAAAAGAAAAGCTATATTAATAACCTTTGGTGATTTCCAAATATTTAAATTCATTACTTATAAATGTGAGTATAAGACTAAATATTCATTCTATTAAATTTTCCTTCATTCACAATTGGAATTTGTGACCACATCACATATTTTTATGTAAGAAAAATAACTATAATGTTTTAGTGACTAATTTGAAAACAATGAAATTAAAATGTACCTTGCTTTTACATTTTCCCATCAATGTCCTGATATTACTTTGATATTAGCACAAGGGTTAATTTATCTAATCAATTCATCCTGATATAAAATACTAAATGAAGTCCAAAACCACTTAAAGTATGAGCAAAAGTCCACAGTGTGGGTAGAGAGGTCGTAACAATATGCATCATGTATTGATTTCACCCATGGAACATTTCTTGGAGAATGAGATTGGAAGGTGAAGGGATTGAGAGGAAATTTAAAACATGACAATGAAATTAACACAACCCTCTATAATCATGATCAAAACCTAAATATCTTAAAAATGGTGAAAAACTACTTGTAACATAGAATAGTGTATCCTCTTACAACATGAGATGATTTGCATATCCAAACACATTAAAAAACTAAACCAAGAATGGGTATAATTTGAGGATGGATTCAACATCATCTGGAACCAATCTTATCAAGTGCATTATATGGACCTATCCAAACCAAGGCAAAACTTATAGGGTACATAGATTAGCAAGCTAAAAAAAATAGTCAACTTCATGAGGATGGTTCATAAAGCACATGCCACCATTCTTTGAAATCTTATTATGGAAATTAATCTATCTAAGTGCAATTTCACCTCCTAAAATATTTTGACCTGGAAGTTCTCCAACTATTTGTACCAAGTACAAACTTGAATATTGGTTGTATGTGCCTAGAAGGGTGAAAAAGGAGCAAAATAGCTTTATCCAAATTTTGACACTTACAAAGTACTTAAAAGATGGAAATAAATCTAAGGAATTTGAAGTGTCATCTCATGAACTTACTCTATGTGGCACACTCCCTTGTGGGTTTTACATGTTCTAAACTCTTCTCTTTTCTCAAAAAAATTGTCCTTTCTTTTAAATAACCCACCAATTTTAGTTAATAACAGTTGATTAAGACATATGAGGACACATGTTGTATGATGTCACCTTTTTAAACCTTTACATTTCCTAATGAGGCCATACAAGTCATTAAATGCTCCCTTTTGACCTCAAAATGATATAAAGAATAAAATAACTAATGACCAAGGCTAACATAACATGTAATAACATAAGAATACATATAATACACCCTATGACATAATATTATACCCCTAAAAGCACCTAAAAACTCAATTTTATACCTATAGGGGTCCCAATTTGACCTGTAGGATCAAATTTGGTCAACACCATTCAAATCATGTATGTAACTTATGAGGCAAGTCATATAGAAATGTATCAATGAAGCTCATACTATTAAATTGTAATAAAAACATACATAATAGGTATTTTATGATATGGATCATGGCATTAATTAAAATTAACAAGCTCAATAAGCACACAGACATAAAAAACACAATGTTGAATAAAAAGTCCAAGGGATGCATACAAGGGAAATGTTAAATTGTCACATAAACTAATATTTCACATACAAGGATAAAAAACACATGTAAGGGACATGAATAATGTTTATAATTTTGAAAATAAGGGACATGTTAAAATGCCATATAAAACAAAGGGCCAAGGGCCATAAATAATGTGCATGCTCAAATGTTGCACATACCAAAAAATATCTCATAGAGATGTTTAAGTAATTTTTAACTCAAGGGATAAGCACCAAACACAGTATAAAATAAAGGCATAATATACTATGTACAATTAGTATCATCAAAGGAGAACATAAATAGAAATATTGTGTACATCAAGTATAGGTAATGTGATCATATCCTAGAAAATAACATATCCATGTACATAATGTAAGATAAAGATGTTAACAAGACATTTTAAAAGAATATATATCTAAAGAATATATGATTTATAGAATGGTAACCTATGGATGATATTCCCATAGTTGAAGGAGGACATTGGGTAGACACAAGTCCAAAATCTTAGTCCATGTAAAATCTCTATGTCCTGCATAATAGTGATGAATACTAGTGAAATGCATGTGTGAAAAAAAGAGTATGTTAGCTACCAATCATGAGATAAATAACATATGATAATGGTGTAAATATATGTATAATCATGATTATCTCTTACTTTTGGATATTTTATAATATTTTAAATATTTTTGTATTTTTTCCACATATGATTTTTTTTTACTTTTTGACATTTTGAAACTAGAACCAAAGAAACTAGTGATAAACCTTGGGTTAGAAAGTAGAAGAAAGGAGAGGGATATAAAAAAATTATAACATGTTTCAATGGAAATTAAACACTAAAATGATGGCATGGTCATGTATGAACAAGATTCCCCCAATGTACTAGTGATTTTGAAACTTTAAAAGGTTTATATGTTATAAATTGGAATTGGAAATTCAAAGTGTAGGAAATAACTAAAGTATATCAATTACTAAAAAATTTATTCCTATTTAAATAAATGATATTCATTGGAAAAGAGAGATAGATTGAAAAAAAATAAAGAAATTGAAATTAATGAAGTTATACCTCACTTTGTAGATTAATATACCTCCCAAAACTTGAATTTATGTGCTTCAAATTGATATACAAATACACTTGATATATTAGATTGCTTAACTGGGATCTAGACTTGTAACAATGGTGGATGATAAGGATACATGAATACAAGATGAAATCATATTATTACTCAAATTATTAGTGTTTCAATTATATTTCTTGCATGCATATGCATGTACTTATATATAGGGTGATAGGGAAAATGGATGGCTAGATTTAAGCCATGGTGTAATAAGGCTGATGGAGGGTTAAGGACTTTCCTATGAATTTCAAATTCTTTAAGAAGCCTATAATTTCATTAAGGAAGGGACATAGGAAGTTTAGGGGATTATAGATGAATTAGAGTTAATAAAAATGGTTAGTACATGGTTTAAAAAGATTATTTGCAAGATAAATTTGTGGGGTAATTGAAGGTAGTTAGGGAGGTGAATTTAAAATTCATGAAATATTGTGAGGACTTGTTAGTGTTAAATGATATTATAATAAAGGTATAAGTGATACTAATGAGTGATTAATTATTTTTGGATGGATAGTAAGGTTAGTATGTGAGTATGGAAGGAAGGGGATGATATACTAGGACTAGGATTAATATAGTGTTAATTAGTGAAATTGGTATTAAAATTAAAAATAACATAGGAGTGAGTATATTTGGATGTATAAATTTTCCCCTCTATGAAATGACATTATGACCAGAAGAAGTAATGTCATTTCAAATAAAAATATATTCAAGGATGTTGGTAAATTAGGATGGATGATGCACCCTTAAGGGATCATGCAGATAAGAATGAGATAGGTGGCCAATTGAAAGGCAATGAGGGGTGGGATGCATGAATGGACATGAAAATGAGGGGATAAGATGTGATAAATGGTATGATGGATAAAATTTATGGAGAAGATGTACTTTAAGAAATGAGCCTTAAATTGATGAGGCCCCTAGTAAATACATATGCAAGAGAGTAAAATTGATGGTGTCACAACCTTATACGTTCCCTAAAATGGAAAGCATCCATGATGGGATGGCAATAAAAGGCTACTAGATTTAGATGTATCCTAGGCAAGGACACATTTAGGGAGAGATGTAGGCTTGGATTGGATGATTAGATGAAATATTTAGACATATACTAGGCAAAGACACATGCTCAGGTTGAAAGCTTTAGACATATCCCAATAAAGGATGCATTTTAGGGAGAGTTGTAGTCAAAATGGATGATGGGTTGTAAGATTTAGATGTATTCCAAGAAATAACACATGCTAGGGAGAGTTGTGGGAAAAATGGAATGATGAGATGCAATCTTTAGACATATACTTAGAAGGAATGCATGTCAGGGAGAGCTATGGAAAAAATGGAATGATGGACCACTAGCTTTAGACATATCCTAGGCAAGATGCATACCAGGGAGAGCTATAGGAAAAATGGGATGATTGATTGTTTGATGGGATTGAATGAATATTTGATGGGTTGTGATTCAAAGCATATGTATAAAAGAGATAGAATTACGTGACAAAGAAAATTAAATAATTTGAGTGACTAAAATAGAAAAAGTGATGAGGGCAACTAAACTGTCCTCAAGCACTTCATGCGATCTGATACTTCCTACATAGTCTTAGAAGACCTCAATCTAGGATGATGAGTAAATATATTAGTTGTTAAATTTAATTTATATGTTAGGTTTGATGATTAGACAATGATGGATGACTTGGATAAATGATTAGATATTAGATGTTATATGTTTTTAATGTGATTGTAGCTAAGCTAACCTCAAATGCCCCATGTGATTAAGCATTACCTATATAGTCCATATGGACCTTAGGTAAATGTAGTTATCTCAAATAGGAATTTAGATGAGAAATTTGGTTGCAGAGATGATGATGAAATGTTAAAATAAGGTTAATGAGTGTAGTGATGAATATTAGGAGGATGAAAGAATTAGTAGGTAATGTTAATAAGACAAAATTAGGGACAACATGAGGTGTTATGACCATGATGAGAATAATTAACTTAGAATTTATGAGATTTGAGCTTTGGTCTATGATATTGGTGACAGAGAGATGGACAATATCTTGCATGATTATCATCATGGAGAGAGGATGCATGAGTACTAGAGAATAGATGACCATGGAGACCTAGTAGTTGCCCTTAACTCTTGTGATTTTTATTTTAATTTGAAATTTTTATGGTAGTTAGGAAAATTAAGTGAAGTCATTTTTTGTGTGTAGTAATTTTGATACAATAAAATGTGACTTTGTGTTTGTAAAATGTGGGTTTGATGGTGGTAGATGTGAGTTTGATAGGGTTTGGTGTAGGTGACATAGTATCACTAAAAACATGATATTGTGATTAGAGTTATAATTTTGTTAAGGTGAAATGTAAATTAGCAAAGGGGAAATGGAGTTTACAAAGAAGCATAACACATTCTCATGATTTGGGAAATATAGGTTTGAAATTCAAAATGTGAGTTCACAGTCATAAAACGTGAGTTTGTGCTTTGGTTAAAAGAGTGAGGATGTAAATGAAGAAACATGAAATGGAGCATGGAGACATGAATTTTTAAAAAGAGACATGATTTTAGATAAATAGTAGAAAAGGATAAATTAGTAAAATATTTAAAAAATGGAAGAAGTGGAAATGAGTTAGTTAAATGAGTGATATAGATAGGCTAATGGATATGATGTGTTTATGATATGAAAGGGGTTTTACATTTGATCAATTAAAGTGGTCTATCCTTGATGGTGTTGAGATATATCCATTCTAGATGATGAAAGATTTGATGTATTGGATCTGGTTGGTTTATACCATGTAATATAAATGCCATCGATTTAGACTAATATAACATTGATTATTGCATTGGTAGAGCCCTAGTGTTATGAGACTGATGCATTTTAGTTTGTCATTAGAGAGATGATGATTAACCTATAGTACATTTAGAGGATATATAGGATCCTAATTAGGGGTGACATATTATACTGGTAACCCTAGTCATAGATTAAAAAAATGATGCACTTGGTGGGCCATGTGAGAGTTGGGTTACACCAAGGGTGACTAAACATAGATTGGTTTTGCCACCATCATATGATGGATCAATTGACTATGTCATTGATGGATATTATCAATGAAATATTGATACCTAATAAGAGAAGATGATATTTTCCTATTGGATTGGGGGATGTGGTTGTTGAGGTGGTGGAACATCACCAAATAGTTTTTTAGGGGCTAAAATTATTGGCACAATTATATAAGGACCTGCACCTACCCACTTACATATCTAAGGTTAGTTTTGATGTGACTACACTATTATAGATATGTGACTAGGATCACATGGTCATTAAGAGTGCCTTCGGGATGTGCCAGTAGTGAATACTTGATGATATCATCATATATATCTAGGATATTATTATAGGTGGATAGAGAGGCCATGCAGGAGACTTAAATTTTTATAAGTAGGTCTTAAATGATTTGGCAATAGCTTAGGTTACCTAGATGCCTTTTAGAGGGATCCAATGTAGATGGGTGGAGGATGGGAACTACATGGAATTTATGATGGCATAATGTTATATTATAGGGAGACAAGATGTAGTGGTAGAGCGATATCATCTTAATAGATTTATTTGATAGTTTGGTCATCAACAAGACATTCTATAGGGCCTTCACATGTTTACATGGGACATCAAAGAGATACCATTATGGGTTTAGTGTATTATCAATGCCATGGATACCATGGATTTTGAAAATTTAGTGGTAGTGGTTAGGGACTATTAGATGACTTTAGTAGATCCCAAGGTTATGATAGACTATTATGGATGGTGGACACAATAAGTACCCCCTATATTGACCTATCCAATAGGGTATGCCCTGAGATTACCTGATATGATTCAATAGTTAGTGCATGGGTTAAGATAAAGGTGATAACTAAGGGATATATTAAGCCACTATCTAAGGTAAAGGAAAAGGATAGGAGGAGATGGGGATGGAGGGGTGGATATGGATAGGGAGGATGGATCCAGATACATGCAACACATGTTTCCTAGCTTGAGGGAGGATATTAGAAAGGGAGTTCTCATCCCTTATAGTAGAGTCAGATCAAGTGACTATAAATATATTAGAGAGATCTAAACTTGGTATTCCATAATAACAAGGGTGGTATAGGAGAGAGATCGTCTAGATAGATGAGTGGTATCCCTACATGGAGAGGTGGTCAAGTTACAAGGATATATTATTTAGATGAATACTTAGATAGCCATAGTATTATCACATGTGACTACTCTACTGGGTTAAGTGACCACCTTAAAAAATTAAATCATGAACTATGATATGTAGATTTCAAAATCATGTAGACACTATTTATGGATTATATAACACCTCAGTCTTGTATACTTAGAAAACTAAGACCTTGGTTGTTCTTCTTAGTTCTAGACCTTCATCACTTTTAGAAGTTTCACATCTACTCTATCTTGTGCCCCTTATCCTATCTCTTGGTTAAAATAATATTATGTTGATGACCTAGACTTGATATCATGCCCATAATGCAAAAAACCATTTTATCTTCCACCTCTACAAGTTCTAAGCCTATACTTATTTTCTTTCTCCCTTGACACTTACATTCTGGATAGACACCTGCATTAACACATGTATCTTGCTCTAATGCAAATGTCCATTGCCTTAAAGTCATATAATTTTCAAATGAAATGTAACTTAATGGTCAGTCTAAATGATTTAATGTGAGTTATTTCTCTAAAGGGATTGATATAAATATAAGATCAACCCTCATTCATTCCTCAACTAGGAAAAACCTAGTATTCATACCAAACAACATTCAATTGAGCAAAGCTTCCCTATTTATTCCTATTTCCATATCAGTAATAGAGATTGCACATCTATAGGTATGAAGTACTAAAGGAGTATATTAAGAGCATGCTTTTATCATTTATGCTAGGTCACTATTATACTTTATTTCCACATATTACATGATTCACAAATAAGCCAACCTAATAAATGGGTATGTATCAGTCTAAGGCCCTCTTTAGAATATTGGATATGTATCCAAAACTCATTAATAAATGGGTATTTGGGGTCAAATTGACACCATGATATTGTTAACCCATTTTTCCCAAGCACTATGAAGATGAAGAACTAGGGTTTTACAATTTCATGATGAGTGATAGTCCATGACCTAGATCTAAATACACCAAATTGAAGGTGAATATAAACCTAGAATCATCTAGGGGGTCACATCCTTTCCTAGTAGGTATTTTGTACAAGACACCTATATTAAGTTCATACACTAACATCGATGAAACCATCCTAGGTTGACACAAGTGTATGTGGATATAAAAGCACTCAATCCAAAATTTGGTGACTATTCTAGAATCATCTTCTAGTCTTCTTTTTGTTGGTTCTAGATCTAAAACTATGTTAGTATTAGAATAAACTATGCACATTATTTCTTTATTAGTTCTAAATAAAGTGTAGATGTAATTTATATATTTATCTTACCTTAGTTTAATAAATTCAACATATGTTATATCTGAGTTTATAATCTAAATGGACAACTTTAGATCTAATTATCACCCTTATGAATTATCATGTATACATTCTTAACCCTATCTACCCAAGTACGAGATATCTCTCTCCACATCTAATTTTAGGGTTAAACACATTACAGGTCTAAATCACATAGTTACAACTAGTTAATGATAAAATGACCAATTTTTAGACATATCTAGTTTATAAGGATGGAGATATATGTACTTATACATTGAGCGAGATGCAACTCTATATTATCAAAGATTGGGCTAGTTGGGTAGATAGATAATGAGGGTCAGTGATGAGACATAGTACTTGATATATTTATATGAGTAGGATATGATGGCAAGTTAGAGGAATACATAATATAGGGAAAATAGTTTCACCTCTTCTAGGTCAACATAGTTAGTGCATCCATTACAGAGGCTACCATGACAACTATCTCTATAAAACTAGAGTGACACGTGATTTTTGATATGTAATTGTATTTTGGAACATGGGTGGCCATGATGCATATTTTATATATCATTTTTGATGTACTCATGGACATATTATGATGTGTGTGTGTGTGTGTGTGTGTGTGTGTGTGTGTGTGTGTGTGTGTGTGTGTGTGTGTGTGTGTGTGTGTGTGTGTGTGTGTGTGTGTGTGTGTGTGTGTGTGTGTGTGTGTGTGTGTGTGTTTGTATGATGATTTTATTTGAGTACATGATTGACTATTGGTATGTGTTGTGATTTAAATGTTGATTTGATGTAATTGATTTATGTATCATGATTCATGTACATTATAGATGATCATGTACTTAGTTTAGATGTAATGTGATGTTATGAATTTATTAATGAGATATGATTATGGATATGATGTGCCTATTATTAGCTTGTTATGTTAATCATGTGACATCATATATTGATGTTCTTATGTTTAAATATATTTGTCATGTCACCTTGTTCATGGATTATGTAGATATGATGATGTTAGAATAGGTGTCATGGTTAGTTTAGATCATATAATTATGGCTATATGATAGTTATGATTATTGATATTGATGGATGTTAGATTATATAGTGGTTTTGATGATTGATGTTAGACTATATGAGGTTAGACATGGTTATGTTATATGGATATGCAATGATGTATGCCATAGATGAGATATTTAGAGCCATTTGTATCTTTTTTAATGTAACACTAGGCATTATGTGCCATGACATTCATGTATCCATGATGACATTTTGGTAGAGTGCATAAAGGACTAAATCTTAAAAAAACATAAAATATACATGTGACATTTCATGTGATGCACCAATGGTATTGATATGACCAAGGTGACATTATGGAATTATGTCAAGTTCATAAAAGACATAAAAATACAAGATAATGTCAATATGACTAATAATTAAGACATATAAGTGAACATACAATCATGAAAACATGCACAAAGTACATAAAACATATAAATACATATAACTTATGAGTTCATACAACATAAAAGGGTATACAAGAATGAATAATTTTATGGACTAGTTATTTCTAAAAATGGGAATTAGGTGAACAACCTAGGGTTATTTTGTACCCATGTGATTGCTTATTTTGCCTCAAGATGAAATGAAGACACAATAAAAATGTGTTGAATAATGAAAAGAGACATGCAAAAATAAGGATGATGAAGAGGGGAATGAGGTACATGAATAAATGTGGGTGAAGGTTTGAGGGAATTTTTAAATGAGACATATGCATATGTGGACTATTTAGGTACAAAAGTAAATCTATATAGAGTAACTAAGACATGAGGACTTGAGTAGTGACTATGCGATGGGGGGGTTAAAGGATAAGTGATCGGGGAAATGAAATACATATATTGATGAATATCCAAGGGTATTATTCTCCTTCCCCTTGTTGATTTGTCAAATTTCCTTCTACTAAGAAGTCACTGCTATACTGCATATTCTTCCCTAAAATCATGCTACATGTATACAAATTTGGTACTAAGTTCAAGGATGGTGAATGAAATATGAGATGGATGAATGGAAAAAATGAAATGGAGAAATTTTTTCCCAATTACTTGAGGTGTTAAAAACATGGTGCTTGTAGATGAATGATTATCATGAGTGATGTCATTAACTAGTTTTCATCACTATGCTTATCCATGGCTCAAAAAACCTAGGTTTCACATTTGGATGGAGATTTTTTTTGGATTAAGACTATGTAAAATAATGTACAAGAATTGGGACTTGATTCAATTATATAATTTATTTAGGTGAATCACACTCATTGGCTCATACAATTATTGATAATCTTGGGTGGACATTTTATATACCCCATAACCAAACTTGGTGATAATGGTATATGGCCCAATCCACTTAGGCTTAAAATTTCACTTTTTCTCCCATTCTAAGTTTGTATTCCTATGGTTTTCCTTAAGGACTAAATCTCTCTCAAACTCATGAGATCATAATTTTTATATTATATATATTTCATTGCTTTTTTTTATAAGATTTAAAATGATCAAGGGCATGTAGACACTTCTCATATAAAATTTCTAATTTTTGTAATTGTGCAACCCTATATGACTCTTCATTGATTAGGATTTTTAGTGAAATACATAAGGAGAGGAGTTAAAATTCAATTAGAAATATGGACTTAGTGATAAATACTAATGAATAAGGTGTCAAATTAGTTGGAGTATGAATATTTTTATAGTAATCCAATAATTACGATATACCTATAAATTCCAATTGTAACCAACATATTGATGATTTTTTTGATGATATTTATGAGGGTTTTATTGTTGCCTCTACTTGGATTTTACTTTGTAGGTAATAGGGCATAAATTTTTTGTGCTAGATATGAAATTATTGATAAAGGTCCTATTATTTCTTGCATAACATGCCCTAATTTCATCATGAAATTATGGAACCTCTTTTGATCTAGTCTTTGGTCTTTTAATTTAATAAAGTCTATGTCTTGGATCTATTTTCATTTATTGGTCTAGTTGAGAAGGTCCTTGGATGTGAAGTTTGAATTGGAAGCTTACTTCACTATTTTATCCAAGCATGAATGCGAGAGCTTTAATTGGAAATGATTGGTATAAAAATTACATTTAAGTCTTTTTTGGTTTAGATGTCTAATTTTACTAAGTCTAAATAGGTCTGGATTAATTTGAAATATCTTATGAATCCTTTTGGGCCAAATTCATCTTAGACTCAAGTAAATCATGTGATTTTTTAAAATATTTTATGCATCTTATCCTTAACTAATTTGGTTCAAATAATGATTATTTTCTTTCTCATAGGGTCTATTTGAATGAGTATTTACCACTTATCGCTCACTTTCTTCCTTAAGCCTCTTTAGGACTTAGTCACATTTATTAAACACTCAACCTTCTAGATGAATGGGATGAGGAATTTTGTCAAAATCAAGACTCCCAACTTCACTATAGCTTATAGATAATTGAGTCATGACCTTGGGCCTCCAAATAAGAGGTATGCTTCTACCTACCAATATATTGCCTCATCACTTCCTTAGGTCACTTAGAATAATGATTTTATTGAAGAGATTTTGGGTGAATGAAATGATTCCACCTGGAAATATATTGCTTCACTATGACCTCAAGATGTTTATTACATTCAAGGTGGTCAAGAGATCAAGCTAGTGAATGAGATGACACCACATGGTGACATTCCACTTCACCATGACATTAGTATGGTTAGTTTATAGTAATCAAATTGACATAGCCCCATATATCTAGGATGATGCCATATAACAAGATCTTAGGACCCTACAAAAATCATCTCATCTCAAACATAGAGTCAAGGATAGAGAGCTCTTAGGTGAGTGAGATCATGCCATATGGTGAAATATCATCTCACTCAAGCTAAGGAATAATTAAAGGATATGGGGACCTCAAGTGAGTGGCAGGTGAATTAGGGGCTACCATGCAGTGAGGCCTTAATGAATAAAAGACACATTGACATTATTGAAAATTGAAAAGCATCTAAGTGGTATGACATTCCAAATAAAGATATGTGAGCATCCATGAAAATAATTAAAACTTAGATTTGACATCCATCCTAGCTTGTCAAGACCATAAATGTCTATAAATTGGACTGCAAGTCTAATTAGATATGTGCAATCAAGTAGTGGATTATATCCTCACAACATAATGGTAATATATTTTAAAATTCATGGCAGTTAGAAAGTGGCATTGACCAAGTAATGTCATACACATTGGAATCAAATAAAGAGCCACACAAGATGAATTATTCCTTAAATAAGGTGTGGCCTCTAACTTAATAATACATGGCCAATTGGAGATTTTAGTAAGATCCTAATGACATCCAATTACATAGAATTTAAGTGGAATTCAATAAATGTGGCCCCTAGTACTTTGATCATGGTTTGAAATGGACCCAATTTGATCTTTGATGGACCTACTTCATTGGGATGTCACAACCATATATTGGCATAATAGGTTTATGGCTCTATGGACTGGGAATCTCTATATAAGACCAATTATTCATTATGTTAAGTTTTGGTTCATTTAGAATTATATGTTAGATTATAGAGCTAGGTATTTTTTACATATTTATTTTTTACATTTTTTAGTTAGTTTCTTTTAATATGAGCTATGTTGTTTTGAGGCATATTTATGTTGTTTCAAATAAGAAGGGTGAATCCCAAACATCGTTCTTTTATGAAATATCTTTAAATTAAAAGGTTGTGATGTTAATGTTCATTTCTTACACATGTAAATGGTGGTACTGTTCCTTTTTATACATATTTGAGTTTTAATTAGACTTTTGCACCATCTTTATTTGTGGATGTACAAATACTAGTCAAATAAAATATTGGTTTCATGGGATTTACCTAATAAAATAAACCAAATTGATATTGATTACAAATAGGCTCACTTCTATTTCTCCATACCCTTTATATTTTGATAATGTTTTCTATAGCTTGTTAGTTTATTCTTAGCTTAGCCTAAAATACAAACAATGCCTTCAAGTTTCATCTGGATGATATGAAATCAACTTGTCTTCTTTTATACATTTTTAAATCAATAGATTAAAGGTAAGTACTGATTGAAAATGAATTAATTGATAAATATAAATGAGTTTATGATTTTGGGTATAATTTTTTAAATTTATTTGATAAGTATTAAAGTAAATTTTAAATAATCACCTTGTATAATTAACTTACATTGACCAACTGAAGTATTTAGTTTTCCATGATGTAGTAGACATAAACCTTGGGGACGTTTCTAAGTCTTACTTTCAAGAGAGTTGGAGGGGATACTCACTTTTTGAGCCTCCATTTCTACCTAAATTTTTTTTCATGCTAAGTTCACTATGAACAGGTCCTTGACATCTTTATTTTTGAAAGATTTTCCATTGTCAGATATTATGACCAAATAAATTTCATAGCGGTAAATGATATGATTCTTGACAAATTTTGGTGTTTCATTACATATAAAATAAGTGAGTGGAATAGATTCCAACCACTTGGTGAAATATTATATGGTAGTGATTATACGATTATGGACATCAAATGAGGAAGGGTTCATCTTGCTAATGAGGTATAATCCCTAAGTGAGGAAAGGCCATGGACTAGTTATTGGTTTTAGATCTTGAGATGGTGTGTGAATTATATTCCCATAGTTATGGAAGGTTATTCATTTTTTGACATATTGACATGTATCATGGTATATGGTAAGCCAATAATATCCAACCTAAAGGAGTTGTTTGGCTAGGACCATCCCACTAGTATGGACCCCATAAATGACATCGTGGACCTCCTTGATCACCGAAAGAGTCTCATATAAGTTTATACACATTAACAAAGTTACATCATACCATCATTGATAGAGAATGCTACCAAGGATGGTATAATGAGAATATTTTTGGATGAGAGCTTTGTGGTGGTGATGGTTATGATTTTGGGGAAGGATATTATCATAGAGAAATTCATAGATCTCTTGGTATAAGAGAGGAATGGGATCAATGATTTCACATAGTTTTTAGGATGTAGGATATGTTTGATGGGATGGTGGTATAATTTTATCCACTCATAAGTGATTCTCATGTATATATAAGGTCATATGAATAAAATAACCAATAGTATCCATCATGTATATTGATTTGTTGTTGCCTCATGGTACTTGCTCAAAAAAGAAGTTGAAATTGTGCCTTTAAGTTGTCAAACATTTACATATAAGGGATTAATTTGTCATCCTTTATATATAAATTCTTGTTGAAATATTTTATTATTAATTAATAATCATCATAAACTTGTAGATTCTAAATATTATATTGAAAAGCCAACTGAATCCCTGTTATTATAAATTTGTACTCTATAATTTTATTAGTGCATGAAAAAATAATCCTAAAAGCTTTGGGAATGAACTCACCTTGAGGAGTGATGAGGATAATGATAGATCCTTAGCTATGATTAGTGAAAGAGCCATCAAAATATAGCTTATTGGATGGTTATTCTTCTATTGTCAAGATGGATTCATTTAGAATGTTGTGGCCAATAGTGCTATATCAGGAAAATGTGCTTATACTAATTTATCCACCAACACTTGTCCTTTAATTACCTTATTATTAACATAATAAATATGAAATTAAATAAGGATAATGATAAATTTATACATATTTCCTATAAGGTCTAAATTTGATAATAGTTATTTGAAAGGATAAATTTTAGTGATGAGCTTGACTTGATTATTTAGTATGTAGTGCTTGAGCTGATGTGATGAAAAAATAATGGCCAAATAGGCCTTATAAATTGAAGTATAATTTGACTCATATGAAACTAAATTAATATTGGTATAGAAGACATCTAATTATTTTACATACTCACCATGTTAATCCAGGAAGGCTCCCAAAGCACACTGAGTTGCTGAGATGTACAAAAGTAATGGGTTTTTAGGTATTGGTGGTGCCAAAATTGGAGGATTAAGTAAATATTATTTGAGATATTTAAAATATTTTTATAATTATATAATACATTATAATTAAATCCCTTTATAAATAATATGTGTGAAGGGTTGACATTTTTTGTTAGTTGTGAGATAAATTGACATATGGCCTATAGTTTACCTTGTAGACTATGGATTTGATTGATATTCTTTGGTAGAGGAATTTATGTAATGGATTTGAATTTAGTTTGGTCAAATTAAATGAATTAGAGAGATAAAATAAACCCCATTATTTTAATTGTGTGAATTTGAAAACACACTTCTTAGGGTTGAATCTAACTTTATATTCTCTTAGCATTTCAAATATTCTCCAAAAAATTTCTCAATGCTCAGCCTATGTTTTAGACTTACCCAAGATGTCATAAACATAATATTCAACTATTTCATGCATCATATAGTGGAATATGACATTCATGTATTTTTTATGTGTTAACAAAATTATTAAGTCCAAAAGACATGACTTGATATCAAAATGTGCCCTACAAAGTGGTGAAGGTAGTATTATGTTGTTCTTATAACAAGATGTGAATTTGATTATAGCCAAAAAATTCATCCATAGTGGAATCCATGATCATGTTTATTTTAATTAAGGGAAGTACATATTTGGGGAAAACATTTTTGATGTCCCTGAGGTCAGTGCAAATGTGGGTTCATCCTTGGGGTTTTCCAATAGGAACAATGTTAGAGATCCAATTAGAATAGTTAATAGGATTGATGAAACTATCTTCTAATAACTTATGTATGTCTTCTTTAACTAAAATTACCACTTTTAGATATATATTTCAAAGTTTTTGTTTCATTGGTTTGGCATATAGATGGACCACTAAGTGGTGAACAACCAAAGTTGGGTTGAGGCCTAGAATATCAACATAACACCAAGTGAATATATCATTGAACTCCTTGAGAAGATAAATAAGTATGTCCCTTTATTTAAGGGTTAAATTAGCTCCAAGCTTCAAAACCTTAGGTTTGTATTCAATACTAATGTTGATATCCATAGTTTATAGGAACAGGGATGGAGACTAATTTTATAAATAATCAAGATGAGAAGACAATTGGTATTCATTAGGTGATTAGAATTTTTTTGGGAAATATTCAAAAAATTCATCATATGTTTTCTATTCTTCTAGACTAAGATAATGTATGGATGATATGCTAGTGACATTAGTTGAAGATAAGGTATTTTAATCTTATCAAGATTCTATTTGATTAAGATATGGAATATGTTCCCCAAAATATGCATTAGGTTCTAGATTTATTTTGAATCCTTTTCTATAGTCTATTGATGGCATATGGTCTCTTACATCCATAAATTCCATGATGTCTTCATCATTTTGGAAAATGTCAAAGGAAGGATAATTTTTTTGATCCTAGTCAATAATATTTGGATGGAAAAAGTCAAGTATGATGGTGTAGATGGAGGTGTTGGTGAAAATGTTTATGGAAAAAAAATCCTCATAGAGGCTATGAATGAAACCTATTTCAACATCCTCATTAGATTAAGACTCATAAAAAATTGAAGTGTTTGAAATGACATCATAGGGATCAACAAAAAGTGGTTTATGTGAATAAGGATTTAACATAGAGGTAAGGTTAGTTTTGTATTAGTCTCATAAAACAAATAAAATAAACACACTAAATTCCTAAAACCTCTAGCCTAGACACTAGGGGGAGCGTAGGTAACAAAAAATAAATGAAAGCACAAAAAAAACATAAAAGATAACTCTTTTACCATCATTGGAGCTTAAAATGGATTTATTGAATTAAACATCAATAAGTCTTCATCAATGGAGGTTGCTTGGTTCATTCTCTCCTTAGTACCTTAGCTTCTGATTAATTGGCTTATGATTTGGGTATGATAACACTACTTGCATGAGTCTTATGGAAAAACTATTGCATAATAAATATACAATATCCAAACTTATAAATGAATTGGTATGTCCTTGTATTTATATCTTTAGGAATTAACTCTCACCTAAGGTGAGTTAAGTCTAAGTTTAGGCTTAGAATGGGTTCAAACTAAACCCAGTTGAGTGAAAACTAACTCTAGTTGAGTTAATAGTTGTCAAGTAGTTATGATTTGTAATTACTAGGTATGGATCTCAAATTATATATTTTAGGATATTTTGAAAGAGCTTGAAAACCTATAAAGGATATGATGAAAGGCTTAGATATTTTGAATTTTTGAAATTTCCATTTTAAAATATTCATTAATTTCAAATGGATAATTTAACTAGGAATTTAATCTTATTTAGATTGTTAAATGATTATGATTAGCCTTTTAGATATTTCAAGATTTGATTATTTAGATTGTTAAATGATTATGATTAGCCTTTTAGATATTTCAAGATTTGATTAAGTGTGTAAGTTCCCCATTTAATAGGTACATATGCCAAATTTATAGTTGTGATGCTGCAAGGTGATTAGGGATGAATCAGTGAGAAGTTATTATTACATACAATAAAATACCCCAATTAGAGATGCCTCAACATGATTATGAGCTTTGATGAATGATGTATAATAAAATTTGGGATATTTAATGATTATTAGGCTTAATTTTTAATGGTTGGTAGGAATTAATCTAAAGTCTTGTCAAAATCTAGTTATGGCCAGATGTTTTAGATAATTTCATCTTATATTCCAAGAGGGGAAAAAGAAAGAAACTAGATATGGGTATGATTGAAAAACTTGTTTGGTTGTGTATGCAATGAATCTAATGATTATAGAGAGATCCTATTTTGTTTGGGAGGAATGACCTAAAAATAAGATAGCACTAAATCAAAGGGATAGTTAGATAGATAGATGGGTAGATTGCCTAGCACTAGCTAGATCATAGAAGCATGATCTTCATTAGGGGCTATCAATCCACACATTTAAAAAAATTAAGTATAGAAAATAGAATATAAAATACTTGCACCAATAATCAAAAGGTATTGAAATTGAATACAAGAGATGCTTGATAATGAAATAGACTAAAATGACTAATATAGTAATAAGTGGGTCAATACTAATGCTAAATAGGTTGTGTGTGCTTTAAAAAATAGGTTAGAGGCCTATGAATAGATAGAGGAAAATAAATTTGGATTTAGTTGAGGGTAGGTGGGTGAAAATAGATTACTATTATTTTCTACCACAGTGACCATCAGTGGTTGAGATGACTGTTGGTGGTTGAGGTCACTTTCAGTGGTTGAGGTAATCATCAGTGGTTGGATAGATTTTTAGTGGTTAGGATGACCATTGGTGGTTACTGTGATTGGGTTTAGGTGATAAAATGGTTAGATTGATGGGATCATAGAAGGTAATTTTGAGAGATTGTTTTATGCTGAGCTCTTTGTGAAATGGAAACAAAGTAATTGATAGATTGAAAATAAATACTTAGCTTACCAAAGATTGATTGGATGAATGGTTGAAGTGGTTGGATTATTAATTGAGTTTGGCATGATTTTGATAGAGTAATGGTACTTAGATCTGAGCTAAAGGGTGATGATAAGTCAACTCTCTAATGTGATGGATGGATTACTATATTGCTGGAAGAAGTGACCTATAAAGTAATTTTGGATGCAAAAATCTCTTGAAGTCATGGATCATTTTTCACCTCTTGCTCCTCTCTTCTTATAAGAAGGAAGGATATGTGTAACAAGATGTTTAACAAGAGGTGTAACTTGATATCTAATTTTAACTCATGCATGCATTAGCTCACATACAAATCAAATGAGATAATTATAAAAAATAAGGTAGAGTGAAGGGTCAGCTAAGTTAGTTTAGGTAATGGAACCTGACCATTGATGGTCAGGGTGACCATCAATGGTTAAGGTGATTGTCAGTGGTCAAGGGTCAAGGTCAAGTTGGGTTTAGTTAGTAGGTCAATCTGACTTGGGTTAGGCTAATCCTAAGGTGGTTTAGGAGAGTTGTAACATTTGGAACCATCATGTGTGTATTTTTGGGGTCTACATTTTACCCCTTTTTATTATGCATTTTGTTATAGAAAATGATAAAACAAAAATAAAGTATGGGTTGAAGGTTTAGTTACCCCAAGCATGGGAAGAGGTATTCCCCCTCAATTCAAGAGTTGACGAGGTTAAATAGAATTAGGTGTGGGTTTGATAAGTGGTTAAGGTGATGATAAAGGTGGGTGATAGGTTGGGAATTTAAGTGAAAATACATGCATAATGATGATATCCAAGATAAAGTATTGACTAGGTTGCCATAATTAGTAAAAATAAAGGTTGGTGCTAGAAGGATAGGTGACAAGTAGACCACATGACCAAATTTTAACATGGCAGTTGGGAACACTTTTAAAAATAAGTCTCCAAGGAAAAAAATGTGTTTTCATGGGTATCCAAGGTAGGAAGTGATCTCAAGGAAACACAAATTGGTCTAGTGAAGTCATGGGTATCTGAGGTAGGAGGTGCTCTCGAGAAGACACCAATTAGTTAGGTGTGCACAAGGTAATAGAAGATCAAAAATAGGTCAACATGGAAAATTTTGTCATTATGGTCAAAAGGACTAGGCAGGATCATCACAAAATATGCATGAGTTAGGTTAAAATGGACCAATGGTGAGGTGATGAGGTGGTTGGTATGGTAGGTGGAGAAAGTAGTCTCCATGATTGGGTGCTTAGTGTGGGTTTTAATTTTTTTTTTAAAAGTTAGTTGGGTTAAAAAAGTACATGAGCTTGATCATTGATGGTTAGGGTCCTTAGGATCAACCATTAGTGGTCACCTTGACTATCAATGGTTAGGGTGTAAACCCAAAATTCATGGAGATAAAGTGTCTCTACTTGTCATTTTTGTTCATTTGAACAATTTGACTTTTGAGATCTAGCCTTTTGTCATTTTGGGCAAAGTCGATGATGAGGATTGATTAATGGGTGAGGTTGATTACTGAGTGGGTTTGTTAACCAAGATGGAGGTGGGTGTATATGTAGATGAGGATGGGTATTGGGTCCTTAGATTCCTCCTTGATGATGGTCAAGGAATAAGGTAGGGGTTGCTTGTTAATAGGTATAATAGTTTGGTTTTGAAAATGCAATTAGTTTTGAATTGGATTGTTTTGACATTATGTGAGGGTCTTTGGTTTTTTGACCTAGGGTTTAGGTTTTGCTTAGTTTTTGGTTGAGTTTTATAGGTAAAAATGGAAATTAGGAGGGTAGGTAGGTTGAGGGTAGGATGGGTAGTAATTTGTAGGTAAATTGTGTTTGCTTGGGCGCTTATTAAGGTATTTAGGGTTGAGGCATATTCCATCGATAGTCATGCATAGTGACCATCAATAGTCAAATCAACTATCAATGATCAATGACTATCGATAGTTGACTACCTAACCATTGATGGTCATCATGATCAATGATAGTCATCTATGGTGAAAAGAGTTTTTTGAATTTTTTAAAGTTTTGAAAGTAGACTGTATATGCTAAATGTTTGGTTTAGGTTGACCTTGTAGTAAAGTGTTAGGTTTGACAAGTAGTAGTGCAAGTTCTAAGTTAATAGATGAGGTAAAGAGGTTAGATGTTGGAGGTAAATTTTAGGAAGGTGATGGTCAAATAGTTAATAGTAAGGGTAAAGGGAAACACATCATTGTTAAGGATTAAGGGTAAATAAGATAGTTTAAGAGATGAAATTTGTAAGCAAAATAGTATCGATGACTAAGTTTTTTGGTATTGAACATTTATAGGCATGGGAGTAGATTCAAATTCATGATTGGGTGCCACATATATTCTTTGAGATTTATTGATTGATGACCCTGGTGGATTGGGTTCACATGAAGGAGGTTGGGCTTAGAGCGATGTTGTACTACCAAATCATGCTATGAGATAAGGTGATGATCATGGACCTCATCAAGAGATGGGATCTATCCATGAACACCTTCCTTCTACCCACTGGTGAGATGATTATCTTACTAGAGGATGTGCACAAAATCAATTGATTACCCATACGAGGTGATCTGATATATCACATCAAGCAAGAAAAGAGAGACAAGTTCTTGGAGCTGCTATATGGAGATGACCATGATCTTATCAGATGGCATGTTAGAGGATTTAATTACACTCCACTATATTAGAGGGACAAAGATGAAAAGAGGCTAATGACCATAATAATGATGGTGGTATCATGCTTTGTTTTACTTAATTCAAGTAGTGAGATGTTTCCTTATCTACTGTTGGGGGTGTTAGTTAAGATGTTGTTAGGTTGGATAGTGTTTAGTTGGGTGCCTATTCTTCTAATTTAGATATAAAGGGAGATATGGGATTTTAGAGATCATAAAATATATGTCATCAATGTCAGGTTCATACTACACTTCTGGTCATATGAGCACATTTGAGTTCGATGATCGATGGGGCTACCATGGGAGGGTTATGCCCATATGAAGTTCATAGTTGGATTTATGAGGTGGAGAGTTGATTTTTACCTCACATGAGTAGGAGGTAGGGTACATGATATAGATTGGTTTAGAGGTGTACTAGAAGCGTTGGTTGTTAGTGACATAATTTAGAGGCCATATGTTAGGTTTCCAAACTAGGATGGATACAAGAGACATACACTATCTTTGTAGAGCTATAGGTGGATTTTTAGTAGGAGGGATGGGGAGATAGAGATTATCTCATTTGATAGGGTGCAATTATAGTTTGGCTTGGTATAGGGGATTTTGGGTCTATTTATGAGGTATAGGTGGGAGGATGCAAAGCTTCTTCTCCCAAAGCCATAGCTTATTTAGATTTTGCTTGATCATGAGGAGTTATTTGTTAGGGCCAAGATAGATAATTTAGGGTTTGCAGAGGGTATTTTATGCGATATCAAGCTCTTTATATGGTAGTGTATTTTAGTGGTGATGATAATGGTAGGTAGCCTATGGATGTTGATCTAATTGGTATAAGTTGAAAGGTACATGTATAGGGGTTACCCTAGGTGCATAGGTAGGAGTGGTGCTAGAAATAACATAAGCTTAGATAAGGTTAGTTGGCAGTGACATAAGGTCAAGTGGATGTAGTTATGAGTGAGAGGGACTAGGTTAGAGCTTCACTAGCCTTGGTTACCTAGGAGAGAGGCTCCCTCAAATAGATTAGAGAAGGAGCCATGATACCTTTAGGACCACTGGGTACTATCCCCATGGCATGTTATCTAGCCATAGTAGAGGAGCTATGCTACTATGAGGCCATAATCCTGTGACATTGTTATGATGAACCATGATGGGGTGAATACAAAGCTAGTTTGGTAGGTGGTGATAACATGGTAACACTAGGTTAGTGGGATAATTCTACAGGTGGGTAGGCATATACCTCAAGAGGACAAGCACTAGGAGATAACAATGCCATAAGTGATAGTGGTGCCCCAGGGGCATAGTAATGACATAGTTATGAGATATTATATTTTTTTATATATCATTTTGATACCAGCCTATGAGTCGATGTAGTAAGATGTACATTTTGAGAGAGAGACATGTATATTGTTATATAAATTATGATGTTATTGATGATAGAATCATGATTTATAGATATTTTCCTTGTATATCACTCATAGTTCATGGTTTACTTTGATGTTTATGATGTAATGTGCATATTGATCATTGATGATGTTATATGTATTATGGTTTTGATGCATATATTGGTGGGCTCATGATCACATTGATATTGATTTATCTTAGCCATGTATGTGATGAGATGTCTTGTGTTTATGTTCATGATGATGCTTATGACATTTATCGTTATGATGATGATGTTCATGCCTAAAACTTAGTGATTATATGCTTCCTTATTGAGACATGTGGTGAAAATGGTTTATTTCTTTATTGTTCATGGATGCTATGATGTTAATATGATTTTGATGGTTATGATTATGTTTATGGACATAGTTTATCTATTATTTTTTCTTATGATAAATGTTGATATGATGTTATGTAGTTATGATTATGGATATTTTTCTTATGGAAAAACACATAAAGGAAGTTGAATAACAACACCACATGTGATAAAAAGAATATAATCAATAGACAAACACCTTAGTGAATAGATCAACTAGTTATGATAGGATAAGAAGAGGGAATGATGCTTCTTCTTAGTCAAGGATTAATACAAACCCAAAGTTGGATGGGATTAAGGAAAGTAATTCCTTTGAACACTTTGCATTAGCATTCATTAATTGGTTAAAAGGTGTCTTGATCAAATAATGTCAAGTGAGATCAAAATTCCTTACTTACAATGTATAAAGTGAAGATGGATGAAAATGAAACCTTCTTGTGATACTAGCATGCCTCTTCTAGAGGTTACCAAAGAGTCATTACAAATAAGTCTTTGTCATATAAGGTGTAGACTAATTGACGTAGAAATTTTATTCATGAGAGATGATTGTGGCTTTCATAATTGTTTTGCTTATGAGAGCCATTTGTGGCTTTCAAAATTCTTTTGTTTTTGCTCTTGCTTGATAATGGGTATTTTGCTTATTTACTATTTCTTGGGGGGTTAGGGAAGTTGATCAATGTTAGAAGCTTTCAAAAAATTATTTTATTTGATGAATGCTTTACTCAGCCATCCTTTAAGGGAGTGGTCTAAGTTTATGTGTTTTGATGAATGCATTTGATAGCTATCCTTTAAGGGAGTATTCTACCTTATTTTGAGAAATTTTAATATGTTTTAAATAGTTACGCTTCAAAGGAATAGTCTACAAATGCTAGGAATGACCCATGATTATATTTGGTTTTGATTTTTCTTTTGCTTGTTTGATTTTTTATTGACATAGACTTGTTTATATAGGCTTAAGGGTTGACCTTAATGAAGGAAAAATAAAAGGAACAAGAAGGTTGATTAGGTGTAAAGAGGTTTAGGTGATAATGATCATGGGAATCCATCCTATAAAAGAGGTAGAAAGTACCATAATAACCATGCCATGGGTAGAGCCAAAGTACCCATTATTTAATATTAGGCCATGATTATGACATATAATCACATGATTCAGTTTTAATCAGTCGCCCCTAAAATAGGGAGATGAATGTGGTTTTGAAAGCAAGGGATGAGCTTATGTCAGATAATGATAAAAAGGTGAGTTTGATCTTTTTTAATTAAAGGATGCAAATGCAAAGCTCAGGTTCTGGGTTTTGTTTGAGAGAAGATAATTGATAATTTCTTGATCCATACTTGTGGGTTATGATATAAGGTCCAAGCCAATTGAAAGCAAACTTGCCACACTTAATTTTCTCCATATTGGTGACATGTTGGTTTTACTTTACAATGAGGTCTCTGATGTTAAATTATCTCACTTTAAGGTGTTTGTTATAAGAAGTTTGATATGTTATTGATAGATATGAAGATGGGTAAGGGTGGCTAAATGATGCACAACAAGTAGCTCAAGCTAGGCTAAATGGTGTTGATGATAATAATTTTAAAATGTGAGATATTTCAAATATATGAGAAGAGATGGGATTTGGACTTTGAGAAGTAAGACAAACTCTACTCCAAAAACAAGAGATAATGGGGTAGCACTTGTATGGGTTCAGATGCTATTAAAATATGTCCATAAGGTAAAAGGGATATGTAAATTCCAATCCTGACTAGAGGCATTGACCATCTTAGTGAGCATGTTGTTGAGAGTTTTATTAGAGGCTTTTGCTTGTCTATTAGCTTAAGGGTGATAGGGTGATGAGAAAATTAATTTAATGCCAAATACATCACAAAGACCTTAGAATTTTTTGTTTTTAAAATATTTTCCATTGTTAATGATAATTTTTTAAGGAACATTGAAATGATAGATGATGTGATGATTGATGAAGTCGATAATCTTTTCAACTTTTATTGAGACTAAAGGAAAAGCTTCTACCCATTTAGTAAAATACTCTATCACAGTGATGATATAATGGTGTCACTATGAAGAATAGGGGTTAATTTCACTAATAAGATCTAGAACCCATTATGAGAAGGGCAAAAATTAGTGGATATATGAAGGCTATGACTAGGAGCATGATGTAAATTGGTTTGTTATTGACACTCAACACACTTTTTCACATAGTCACAAAAGTTTTGGTTAAGGTGGGCCAATAATATCCAAGGTGAAGGATGCATTTATCCATGATGAGGCCACTAAATTTTCCCCCACATATCCTATTGTGTGTTTCTATGATAGCATGAGAGGCTTCATGACTACATAGGTAGTAGAAGAGGATACCATAAAAGCCATATTTATAAAGAATTCTACCCATAATGGTATAACATGAGGTAATATAGATAAATGATCTTTGAGAATTCTAATAAAGACCAAAAGGAATGATGGAAAGGCTAAGATAGTCAAAGGTCTACTGATACCAAAGGTTAAGTTGGGTCTCTTCCACATTAAAGATAGTGGGAGAATCTAGTTTGACATAAGAAAGCTAGGTAAGTCTATGGATAATGATAAATAGCTTACAGTCATAATATTTAAATGGGATTTGAGAAGCAAGGGAAGCCATGGTGTCAACAACTTGTTGGTAGATTGTAAGGTGGATTGGATATGGTAGTGTTCAAATGATGTTAAGAGTTCATCAACTAGTTGTTTGTACTACTGCAAAACATCACTTTTTCACTAGTAAGAGCCATTGATTTGATTGACCAAAAATTGGGAGTCACCAAATATATTTATAGTTTTGACTCCTAAGGATAAGGCAGTTTGAAGGCCTATTATTAGGGATTTTTACTCATCCATATTGTTGGTACATTTGAAATCTAGCTTAAAAGATAAAGGGAGGGGCTCTTTATAAAGGAGAATAAGGATAATGCCAACTCCCCCACCCTACTAACACTTTGATATGTTAAAGAACATGGTCACTTGATAGGTGAAGTCTACCTGAGAGAGGGTTGTTATGGATTCATTAGGGAACTCAAGAGGAGGAGGTTGGTTTTCTTCTAATGGTGCTTTGAATAATTGGTCAAAAATGACTTGCCATTTAATTGACCTTTGTTGAAGAAACTCAAGGTCAAAATCTATTAAAATAATGAGCCACTTGGCCATACATTAGTTTTGGTATGGATTGGAGTGCATATACTTGAGTGGGTCAATATTGGTTATGACATAGGTCTTGTGGTTAAGAAGGTAGTGGCAAAGTTTGGTGGCCATGAAGACTAAAGCTAAGAAAAGTTTTTTAGTATGGGTGTACTAAGTCTTGTATTTTAAAAGCATGCGATTGATGTAGTAGATAGCTTTCTCTTTATGTTATTCATCTTGATGATCAAGAATTGACCCTAGGGAGTGGTCAATAGAGAAAATATAAAGGTAGAAAGGTTGATCATCCTTGGGAGGGGTGAGGACAAGTGGAGACAAAAGGTACCTCTTGATTGCATCAAAGGCCTTTTGATAATTGTTATTCCACTCAAAATATACATCCTTCTTAAGAGGTAATAGAAGGGCTGACATCAATCCAAGAGATGAGAGATAAAGTGATGAATGTATTGGATTTTCCCTTGTATACTATGGAGTTATTTGAGGTTGATTAGAGGAATAATGCCAAAAATTGATTTGATTTTTTCAAGATTAAATTTGATTCCCCAAAGGGAGATAATAAATTCAAGTAGTTTTCTTGACAAGTCCCAAAAAATATACTTCTTGGGGTTAAGATAGATATGGTAATAGATGAGGCACTCAAAAATAATCTTGAGAATGGCCAAATTATCATTACAATATTTAGATTTCCCTAGGAGGTCATCCATATAGTCCTCAACAATTTTGTGGATAAGATCATGGAAGATGTAGGTCATATCATGTTAGTAGGTTTCACCAATGTTTTTTAGTCCAAAAGGAATGACCTTATAGTATAAAGTCCTCTATGGGGTGATAAAGGTGGTTTTGTGTTGATCTTTGTGGGTAATTAGGATTTTATTGTAACCCAATAATCCATCTATAAGAGATAATATCTCATGTCCAGCTGTAAGATCAACTAGCTAGTTAATGTTTGGTAGAGAAAAGTCATCTTTTGGGTAAACAAGGTTGAGGTCACATAAGTCCACACAAATGCATAGTCCCCTTATGGATTTGGTAATAGGGATGATGTTCAAGACCCATTGGGGATAGTGAATGCACTGAATGTTATTGATATATAAGAGATGTTGAAGCTCTTCTTTTATAAGAAGGACTATGTGAGGGTGCATTAATAAAATTTTCTACTTGATGGGTTTGGAATCACAATTGGTGATGATGTTGTGGGTAGAAATCTAGGGATCAATTCTTGGCATGTCATTATAAGACCAAGCAAAGGATATGTTATGGTCTTGCAAAAAGGAGGGTAAATTCCAAAGTTCTTTAGAATTTAGTTATTAGCCAATTTTGACAATATAGGGATTATTAGAGTGCCAAAGTTCATATCCATGGTGGATTCATTTAACATGGTTGAAGTCTTAAGAGGAAGGGATTTGTGGATGGAAGAATCTGGTGAACCAAGATAGGTGAGAATGGAATCATCATCCTAACAATGAACATTATTAATGGTAAGAGATTCATGTCCTATCATCTCAGGATGGGTTAAAGGGATGGTTATAGTTGTCCCTTCTTTTTGATAAGTTAGGGGTTTGAGGTTGATCATATTGATGAAAAAAATGTTAGGTGGGATGATGTGATCATCCTCATACTTAGGTGGAGAAGAGGTGGTAAGGAAGGGATTTTTTACTCAATGATGGTGATGGTAGGTGGTTTGGTTTTCCTCTTTTTTGGTAGAATGAAACTGAGGTTGTGTTTCTCATGAGGCTTTCTAGTCTTAATTAAAATCAACTTGTGTAGGCCATGCTCATATTGTCCAAGACTAAATCCTTTCCAAGCACACCTATAGAGGTATGTCTTAGCAAATTTTGGTTTTTCTAGATAGGAGAAGTGAGAGGTGAATGGTCAAGGCAAAAAGGAGGTGGTAGAAGCATCAAGTGGTTTGTCAAGTCCCCCATAGATAAAATGGGTTTGATAGTTTGAAGGTTTGATGGGAATAATGGCTATGATATTAGGTTCATAACCATGTTGGTGGTTAAGTTTCCCATACTCTTGGGGAGTAGGGAAAGTGTCAAGGGTCAGGAGGCAATATTCCCCAAGTGAAAGATGTTGTAATGTAGATTCTAAGAGGTTTATGGTGGGGATTTGGTTTGAGAAAATTGATGAACTTATAGATGCCTCATTGGTAGAAAAGGATATAACATCATCTTTTGTGGTTGAGGGCTTGCCTTTGGCTGATGAGGGTGTGTTAGATGGAGGTAGGAAGATGTTGTTAGGTTGATAAGTCATGTTACATGACAAAACGGGACTTGGGTCAGCTTGTATAGTGATAACCTCCTTCATGTTCAAGTTTGATGCAACGATGAAGGATAGAGGGTACACAACTCATGGTGTAGATACAATGTCATCCTAGTAAGACATTATATTACATAGAAGATCTTTGGGAGTGTGCAAGGTCATAAATGGATATGAAGGATTATAGTTACTGAATTAGTGGCCATGATATCATTAAAGGATTAGAGGATGGCCAAGGTTTTGGACACGACATTGTTTGGTATTTTGAGTTGGCCATAAGCATGGGAGGAGATGATACTAATATTGGTTACCCCATCAATCATAACCCATTTGATGTGGGTTTGGTTTATGTAGGTAGTGATGAAAAGAGGGGGATCTGGGTCATCAAGATATATAAATGGTATTTTTAAATCCTTGAAGGTGATAAGGTTAGAAATTTGGATAGTAGCAACAAAAGTTACTAGAGGTTGAGGGTTTTAATGTTGGACCTCTATTGATTATAATTCCTCTATAATTACTTGGAGATAATGAGGTGATGTAGAAATCAACTCGTATAGGCTCATCTTTACCAGGGTTTGGTTAAGTTATTTAAGAACCACTATTCAGATTGATTTAGAGGGGTTAGATTGAGAGGTACCCAAGATAGATACCTTAGGTTTGGCTGAAGGTGAAGGTGATTGAATTTGATTTGGTTGGTAGGTGGAATATGGGTATGTCCATGGGATGAACACTTTGGCTTTTCCTTTATCTTTTTGATATGATCGTATGACCACATCGATAGTATGGATAGAAGGAAGAGTTGGGGTAGGAAATTAGTTTGGTTCCCTATCACTCTGAGGTGAGGGTGGGGGAGTGGGTAGGCATTGGGTAGTGGTCATTATTTGTTGAATTGGTAGTGGGCTTGTGGGAGGTTCATCTATTAATAGATTTTTCTCATCATAGAGTCAATGAATTATGGTTTAGAGGGATTTGTAGTTGTTTGTGTCATACCTGGGTGTCTTATGATAGGAGCATATTTGGTGGTTGTTATACTAGATGGGTTTTGGGCTAGGAGGGTAAAATGGTCTGATAAGAGGTAAGGTCAAACAAGAAGCTTGTAGTAACCTTTGGAAAATAGTTGAGTAAGGCTTAGTTAAAGGTGGAGAGGGTTTATAGGTTTTGGCCTTGGTTGGTGGGATGGAAGTATTTTTATAAATGTGCTTGGTGGTAAAGGTCTTAGGTAAGGTGGTGTTATTAATTAATGATTTCTATTTAGGTAAGGAAGTTGATAAGTTAGAGGTAGAAGATGTCAAGGAAGCTAGTTTGGTTATTGATGGCTTAGTGCAAATGGGTGTGTCATAAAGCAAGAGTGATGGTGTAACCAAGAGTGGTGGTTGGGTTTTGGTTAATATGGTTAGATTCCTAATCAAAGTAGAGGGATGAGGCCCAAAAATAGAGGGAAAGTTTAAGGGAGGTAAAATTTTGGCTTCCTAGACTTTTGTTGGCTTTACCTCATTAGTTGACTTGGTTTGGTGCTTGGTTGGTGGGTCTGGTGATGTGAGCTCTAGTTTCAAGGATGGGTGATTAAGGATCTACATAGGGAACACACCAAAGTTTTTATTTGGTTTGGTTGAAGTGATATAAGGAAATTTGGTTATTTGAGATTTGGTTACTTTGGATGGTTGAGAAATGGTCAGGTTGGTAGAAGTTTTCATTGGTTTGGTTGATAAGATGGCAGGTTAGATAATAGAAGTTATTGGCTGGTATGATAAAGATATTAATGGAGGTTAATATTTGGTGATGTAAGGGAGCCCCAATTATTTACAAAAGGTGGCTCGATCCATGTTAAGTTTGGAGATAAATTCCAACCTCTGAACTAGTCTAGAGAATGGTTTGTAGACTGGTCTTATTCCCTATGTAGTGGACTCAAAAGATAAGCCCATAGGTTGAGAAATGGGAATGGTAACCTCATACTCTTCCTCAATCAAAGTGTTTAAGGTTTTTATGAATGTTTCCTCTATGGGAGGTATAGATATGGTGGTTTTCTCCTTGGGAATGATTTCCAAAGGGGAATAGTAACCTCATACTTTTCCTTAATCAAAGTATTTAAGGTTTTTATGGGTTTTTCCTCTATGGGAGGTATAGATATGGTGGTTTTCTCCTTGGGAATTATTTCCAAAGGGGAAGTGAATTATTTGATAGTTGAGGGAGAAGGTAAAGTGGTGATGGTTGATTGTTTTGTTATGTCAGTTAAAAGAGGGGTTAATGACTCCACTACCAAAATAAGTGGAGGGGAAAAGGTTAATTCCTTAGTTTAGGTCTCAAAAGGAAGTGAAGATAACTTTAATACCTCAATAAGTGGATAGGGCAAATAATAGGTAGATTTGGTGGTAGGTTCTTCAGTGACAAACATGTTAAGAACCATATTAATGGTATGGGCATCATGAGAACACTCTGCTTTATTTATCTCATTTTTGGTAGGTGCATGATTAGGAAAATGTTGTATAAAAATGTCAAGGACTTGGTATAGAGGTGTGTTGGGGTTTTCCAACATAAGCTCCCCCTTGTCAATGAGGGTTTAGACAATGCTTTTGAAGGTATTACACCTACTAATGTCAAGCCTAAATACTCAATGGAAAGAACATAGGTCATTATCATTATAATAGATAGGTGTAGGATGAGAAGAATGAAATTATTTATGGGGTTTGATAGGAGGAAGTTGTATGATATTAGATTTCAATAACTTCTCTAGGACTGAAGCATAATATTCCCCAAGTGAAGTAAATTGCTTCTGATTATTTCAATTTTGGTTCCTCATGTTTTGATTTGAGGAGTTAAAAGAGTTTGGTTGTTTGATAGATGGTGGAGGATTGGTCTTAAGGATAACCACATTTGTAGTTCCCTTGCTCTTAGAATTTTTATTGGTTTAGTTGCTTGGTTTAGAGGAAGAGGCCTCATTGGTTTTGTAGTTAGAGTTTTTTGTTTTTCAACATTAACTTTCCTTCATTGATGGCTCTATTTTCTAGTTTATGAGCCATGGTAAAAGCTTCATCAAAGGTTTTGAATATTTAAAATGTAACATATAAAATATGTGCTTAGCACATGCCTAAGCAAAAATTTCTATTAGTTCAGGTTGGGATAAAGAGAAGGAAAGTTGATTGATTAAGCTTCTCCAATAAGTTACAAGATCAATAATAAATTCATCATCATATTGACGAATAGAGTAAAGGTTAGTGATGGAAAATTTCTTGGACATGTTTATTGAAAAGTGATCTAACAAAGTTTGGGACAACTGGATGAAGGAGAAGAGAGAGTGTTTGGCTATGGCACTATACCAGTCTAATGCTAGACCAGACAAGGACATGGGGAAGGTACAAAGAAGGAGGGCATCATCATAGGCAATAAAATAACATGCATGTTGAAATGCCTTGAGATGCTATTGGGTATCTTCCTTTTAAATTTAGAAAATGTGGGAAGTTCCCACTAAGGGGGATATGGTCTTATAGGGACAGATGGGTGAATGGGTTCATTATAGATATGTTCATATGATAAGATGTTGTGAGCACTAGAGATGGATGACTCTAAGTTAGTCATTTTATCCATGATTATTTTCATTAGATCTATTAGGGGTTATGTACTTGAAAGGTTTTAAGGTGCATATTATTATTGTGGTTGGGTGACATATTGATAATTGGTAGGAGGTTGAGGAGCTGCCACATATTGATATGTGAACATAGGTGGTTGGGTAGATGTCATGTAGGGGTAAGTGAATGTAGTTGGTTGGGTAGTGGGTATAGGTACATTTCATTATGGGTTATTGATGTAAACTAGGTTAGGTGCAATGGGCACCTTTTTATAGGTTAAGGTAGGTTGCATAGGATCTATAGTTGGGTTTGTAACTAAAGGAAAGGTGGTGACCTTTGTACTAATCAGTGGTAAGGTAGAGGGTATAGACACCACAAGATTTTGAAGTGGAGTAGTGAATAATAGATTGGAGGTAGCTAAAATAAGGTTGGTAATGATAGTAGTAGGTGCTCCCATAGTGAGGGGAATATAGGTGGTTAATGGTTGGGTTAGTCCTAGGTTAGAGGTGTTGTTGGTAGGGGTGGAAGGTGTAAGGGTGTTGGTTTATTGGGCAGATTGGTTTTCCATAGTAGTATCAAGGGGATTATTGGTAGATGAAGATGCTTGGGTAGTCAATGTTTGGGTGGTTATTGTGGCAATATAATGGTTCTCAATAAGGTGGGAAGGCATCCTATAAGGTGGGTCCATAGGTGGAAATGAAGTAGGGATGTGGTGGGGCATGGACATGGTGCTGAGATAATGTTGAAGGGCCATATAATTGTTATCTAAGAAAGTGGCAAAGTCTATATCTCCTTAGGTAACTACCTGAGGGAAAGGAATTCTTGAAGGGTGAGGAGATTCTTATGGCTTATAAACATACTCCATGGATGAGGTAGAAGAGGTTGATTGGCTTAGTGATGGGTTCTATTCTACTAACTAGTGAGTTAGAACCATAAAAGATAAGGGAGAGAGAATAAATAACATTCTCACCACTCAAATAGAGAGAAGATAAGAAATGAGAAAGGAAATCAAACACACACTAAAAAATATGTTAAGTACTAAAGTTCTCTTTAGTCTCTCTTTTGGCTTATACCTTAAGATTTTAAGAAATGATGTGACTAAAATTAGTTTGTAGAGTGGGTACTAGAAAAGAAGTCTATGGTTGGTTTTAAGTTGTATTTAAGCTCTCAAAAGGATATATATTAGGAATCAATACATGGATTAGTATTGGGGCCTACCCTTCAATTCATACACTGTAGTGATAAGGGTTTTAGGTGCTTAGCTAATATATACTAATTTTCAGAATTTATACTCAACTAGAGAGCTGAGTTAGTTCTCCCCTTAGTAATGATCTCTAATTAGAATCATTAAGAAAGGGTAAGGTGACCATGAGGTGATGAAATCCCAATTGAGCCTATGTCAAATTATTTAAATGTTTGATTGATGTAGGTGGTTTGGTTTGTGTGTGTGATACAAGTGATGTTATGATTGAATTACTTTGATTTAATTTAAATAAGTGAGCTAAACTTGCAAACAACCAATGTATGTAGTCAATTTTAAGCCCATTTTTTTTTTTAAATTTTAATTATGAGCATAAAATAGAGAGAGGAGTAAATAGATGCAAACAAAATAAAATCCAAGTAAAAACTCAAGGGTTCCACTGGACATACCATAATGTTTTAGAGAATTTTAGCTTATATTTCAAGAGGGGAAGAAGAAATAAACTAGATATGGGTGTGTTTGAAAAACTTATTTGGTTTTGCACATGTTGAATCAGATGATTTTGGAGAGCTCCTCTTTGGCTTGGGAAGAATGACTTGTGAATAAGATAACACTAAAATAAGTGGCTAGTTAGATATATAGCTGGGTGGATTGCCTAGCACTAGCTAGATCCTAGAAGCAAGAGTTTAGTCAAGGGATGTCAATCCACATGTTTTAAATAATTAAATTTATAAAATAAAAGATAAATTACATTCATCAATATTGAAAAGGTACTAAAATTGAATACAAGAGATGCTTGATAAATCAATAGACTAAAATGACTAATATAGAAATAAGTAAGTCAATACTAATGCTAAATAGGTTGGGTGTGCTTCATAAAATAGGTTGGGGGTCTATGAATAAGTAAAGGAAAAGAAATTTGGATTTGGTTGAAGGTATGTGGGTGAAAATAGCTTGTTTTTATTTACTACTCCAGTGACCATTGGTGGTTGAGGTGATCATTGGTGGTTGAAATAACTATCAATGGTTGGATAGACCATCGATGGTTAGGATGATCATCAATGGTTATTATGTATTGAGTGTGGGTGATAAATGGGTTAGATTGATGGGATTACATAAGGTTATTCTAGGAGATTGGTTTACATTGGGTTTTTTATGAAATGGAAACAAAGTAATTGATACATTGAGAGCAAATACTTAGCTTGCTAGAGATTGATCAGATGAATGGTTAAGGTGGTTAGCTCATTGATGGAGTCTATAATGATTTTGATAGAGTAATAATACTTGGTTATCAATTGAGGGGTGATAGTAAGTCAGCTCTTTGATGTGATGGCTATATTATTAAAATAAGTGACCTATAAAGAAACCCTATATGAATTTTTTTTTGAAGTCATGGATCCTTTTTCATGTCCTACTCCTCTCTTCTTATAGGAAGGAAGGATAGGTGAAATAAAACATTTAACAGAAGGTGTAACTTACTGTCTAATTTTAACTCATGCATTAACTCACATATGAATCAGACAAGCTAATTATAAAAAAACAATGTGGAGTGAAGGGTAAGTTAAGTTAGTTTAGGTGGTGGAACCTGACCTTCGATGGTCTAGGGTCAAGGTCAAGTTGGGTTAAAAAAGTGGGTTTAGCGAGTAGGTCAGTCTAACTTGGGTTAGGCCTAGTTTATGGTTCAACAGTCAAATTTAGGCCTAAGGGAATCTCAAGGTGGTCTAGAAGAGTTGTGGCATTCGAAACCATTATGTGTGTATTTTTAGTGTCTACACTAGAATTGGATGTCTACAGTTTGCTCCTATTTAGGAAGTTGTTACAAGCTATAAGAATAATAACATATTTTCAAAGAATGAAAAGGTCTTCTATGCCTATGACTTTGATGGTAATGGATAAGATCTGGATGCCCCCTCGAAGGATCAATCAGTAAAGAAGGTTGGTGATTGATCCCTTGAAATAAGGAAATGATGGGACCAAAAAGATAAAATGAGGTGGAAAAGATTGATTTACCAATAGGTGGTTATAATCAGCGGCATGGTGAGCTACCTTGATTAGGTAGATAAATATGATGATTTGCCCACAGGTAATTATAATCATTGACATAGGTAGGACCAAAAAGATAATGATTTGCCCATAGGTATTTATAATCATTAAAAAAGGATAAGGGTAACAAGAGAATGCTTTTCTCAAAGGTGGTTATAATCATTAAGAGAGAAAATAATGATTTGCCCATAGGCAGTTATAATAATTAGTAGGATAAAATATGCCCCAATTGGGAGAATAGAGATAATGGTTTGCCCAAAAATAGTTATAAGCATTATCATAATGAAAATGTGCCTTAATTAGGTTGAAGAATGATAAGTATTTGCCCATAGGTAGTTATAATATGTAACATTTAGATATATCAAAACATAATTATTTGCCCAAAGGTAGTTATAATCATTGGCTTTGAAGGTGGGATGATACACAATTATCTACCCAAAGGTGGTTAGAATCATAGGCATTAAAAGTGGGATAGTACACAATGATTTTTCTAGAGCTGATTATAATCATTAGTGAAACGAGTGGAGTATGATAGAAAATTGAAATAGGGGGATTACATATTGAATCCAGACATAGGGAAGAAAAATAAGTCAATATAGAGGAGAAAAATGAATTTAGGAAGCCTTCAAGTATGGAGATGTACGTCCTAACTATCAAAGATTAAAATTATTTCATGATTTATTTAATTTGTATTTAAAAAATGATTCAAATAGATCAAGAAGTTTTTTAGGTGCTAAAGATAAATATCATGACCTCATTGCTTGTTATATTTCTTGAGCTAATTTTTGGTATAACACATGAAAGTATGCATCATGATATAAAACACCATAATAATGTAGCCAAAAAATACATAAGGACTAACATGTGATCCAATAAATAATGGAAAATAATGCACCAATGATAAAAACCGTGATGAAAATGTTGATACATGAATATGGATGGACTTAAATTAATGTGCAAGGAATCACCTAATGGACGTAAATATGATAATTCAAGGCACAATAATGAAATCAAATAAATATAAAAATAAATAATAAACAAAATACCTAAAAATAAAAAAGTACAAAACAAAAACAAAATAATGAATAAATAAAATGAAGTAAACACATCAATGATTAATCACAATGTTATCAAAAACATAGAAAAAACAAGATGATGATATAAATAAAAGGATAGACATTATCTCTAAGCTATATGCGATAATGAAATAAATAAATAAAATAGGGGGAATATAAGAAAAGGAAGGGGTGATTGAGGTGATTCCAAATGTACTAGGCAAATGGTTGCTACCTACATAGTTCTATGGATGCAAGGTTTAACATAAACTTAAGGTCAAATTTAGTTTTCCCAAGATATGGGATAGAAAAAAATAATGAGCAAGAGAAACATGATTGATATTGTAGAGGAATATGGGAATGGGCTTGTAAAATTGTGAGAGTGTGGCTTAGGTTTCTCTCAAAATAGAAAGAGCATGGAAAAAGGTGACTAAGTTGACCTCAACATGAATTGAGTGCTACCTACATAGTCCTAGAATGGGACCTCATGTCACTATAGTGTTGCCTTTCAATAGAAGAATATGACTAGGTAGTAGTAAATTATCAAATTAGGCAAAATAGGCAAATGGCATAGTAGGACATTGGAAGGGCAATGTGGGACTTCAAGGCATGATAAAGGTGTTGTTCTAATATTTCCATAGGTGGTTATAATTAGGAGACAATGACATAGGCCAATGATACTAATTTTACCATAAGTGGTTATAATTAGTATCATGATGGTGGCACTTTGATTTTACCAAAGGTGGTTATAATCAGTAGTACTTAAATGGAAAAAAACAAGGAATGAAGGATGTAACTATCAAACCACATCATACTAGTGAAAAATATGACCTCTATCTAGAATACTAAATCAACTACTAAAACTTGATTTGAATATTTTCAATGAAGGTTCCCAAAGAACCAATGAAATGGAACCAAGGTGAAAGGGGTTGGGTAGGGAGGGTAAAATAGCTCTGGTCAATAAGAAAGGTATGGTAGAATGATATATGGTATGGCATAAGGAATATGATGATATGGCAATTATATATAATGGTAATAGGGTTATCCCCAAGTGATGAGATAAGGTAAATGTTAGGGTATGAAACAACAACAAGGTGAATGGTAAATGAAAAAGATAAGGTAAATAGTTATATAAAGGTAAATGTTTCTTTTGTTCCTACTAATGTGGAGATGCACGTCTTGATCAACATATGAGACAATTAGAATAGTCAAAGTTTTGTAAATTTCTAGCCCACACTGCTTTTGAATAGTTATTCTGTCAAGAACCTACTATAAATTTAGACTCTAATGATGTTGCTATAATATTTGTTGGTCATTGATTCTATTTCATTTAACTATTGAGGCAAGATATCTTCATAGTCTCTACAAAGGAAAGTGTGGGTAGGGATGGGAAATATGAATAAATAGTGGATTATAGGTTTGATTTGGTAATGTAAAAGTGGATGATAATGGAATGTATTATGGTTGGGCAATAGATGAAGATTGAGATTTAAGGCACACATAATATTTTTGATTCTAAATTCAACATAGTTTTGGTTATGGTAGGGCTGAAGACTTATGAATATGCTCTAGATAGGACCACAAAATGTTTCTATTGTTTGAGATTGAGAGTAGCTATTATCTAATTATAATGTAGATTGAAAAGTATATTGATGTTATCTCTAATAATGTCTTCATCAAGAAGTGAATAATTATTGTGCTAAGCTATTTTCACCTCGATGAGGTTTTCACCAAGAAATTGGCCTTGATTATCTTATAGTTTCTCAAAAAATGTTTCACTAAGGAACATTGCATTTTGAATTTGATTGTCTTCTAGCACCTCTAAAAAGGTTTCACTAGAAGATGTTAAATTTGGACTTTGATTTCCCCCCAGTGCCTCCAAAAAGGTTTCACTTGGAGATTATTATTCTTTTGCATGAATGTGGTTTTGGTCCCCCTGATTTTATTCAACTGATATGTCATCATAGATGCAATTCAACAAGGTGTGATTCTATTGATCCTAATTGACACTTGTGGGAGGTGAAATGTTAATATAATGGCTATGTTGGTTGGTGTTAATGGCATATGAAATGATAATGGAATGGAAAGAGGCAACACAATCCTCATAGAAGATACTAGGAAAACTTTTGTTGACATTGAATTAATCATCCTCAAAAAATATGGAAGGATCACAAATATATTCAAATTGATCTGCAAGGCATGTGTAACAAATGTTATAACAACCACTAATGTATTCAACTTCTAAAGTTGAGTCTAATCTAAGGGACTCTGAATCTGATATTGAGACTGATGTTGAGTCCTCATCTAATGCTAAATTTGATTTTGGTTCAAGAATATAATCTAACTTTAATTTTTATTCTTCCTTAATTATGGATGTTGATACAATGATGTTTTTTTGAATGTTTTATATTGGATAAGTAATGGCCTGTGATGGAATAATGAGATCTTTGAAAATATTCTTAATTAAGAAGGATTTCATAGAGATTAGCTTGTCAAATTGAGACTCCTCAAAGATGGGATAAAGGTCAAGAGATAACTCCATAGAGACTAAATTTTCAAATGGAGGCACTTTAAAATAGGACAATGGTCAAGATAATTATTTGTTGAAAGGAGGTTATAATTATTAAGAAGTGACTCAGTAAAGACTAGCTTGTCAGAGTGAGAATACTCGACAATGGGTAAAATATCAAAAAGTGATTCATCATAGGTTGACTTATCACAAATAAGCATTTCAAAAAAAAACATCATGGATTGGTTGGTTCTTTTGGCCCTAGTTTACAAGTAGTTGTAAAATATCAATTTTGAACACATCTTGGCCTTTAAATGATTGGCTCTATTGGAGAGGTATTGATTGGCTTTGTTGTAGCTCGATGATCAACATGGATTTTCTAAAGTGGGATATGGTTGGAAATGGATGAATAATGGCTAGTGGTTGGATAATAATCTCTTTGTGAATAGGCTCATCTAGGATGGGTTTAAAAAAGATTGGTTGTTAGTTTAGGATGGTAACTATGACCCATCTAGTTGTAATTGTACAACTTTATTGGGAGAATGAGCTACCAAACTTGGAATGGTGTAGAATGGTAATGGTATGGAATTTTAAATCTTGGTTATTATTTTGAGCTAAAGGATGAGGTCCTAGAATAGTATGGTAGGGCATTGTTAAGCTTAGTTGTTATCATGAGCCAAAAGATGAGGTCTTAGAATGGTAATCCTTGGACACTGTAGAGCTTGGTTGCTCACACAATCTAAAGGAGGATTAATGGTATATGTGTGGGATCAGTTACCATTAGCCATGAAAGGGTGAACTTGGTATGTCAATCAGCCCAAACAAGGTGTCATCACAAACTACACTTTATGATCCTAGCTTTGTTCTCCTATTAGAGAACTAATCTTAATTTGGATCCTTCCTAGGTTTATAGGCTTATTGTAAGTCTTAGTTATGTGTACATTTATTATATCTATAAATACATTTTATTCCTACCTTTATGAGGTATCACTCACCTACCTAATCCACTTGTTGGATTTAGAGTTACTTGCATGTAATTTTTCTTTTCCTACATGGCACACATCTCTCTTCTCTTTATAAGGAACTAGATCACAAGTGGCACACACTTAGGGGGCTTGTAAGGTAATAATGAGATTATATGTAACTCTTATTTTTTCTCCTCTAGATCTATAAAATATCCCTTCCTCTCCTCTTTTTCTCACTAGAATCTCATAGCTCTCTCTTCTTCTCTTGCACTCTTGAATCAATTTTGTACTTGTGAAGATTTTGGTAGCAAGCCTTCTAATAAGATCACATGGGTTTTTCTCTGATATGTTTAGTTTTCTAATTTAAAAATATTTGTCTCATTTTTAGTTTACTCCATGAAAGGTAATAATATTTATGTCTTTAATTAAAATTTGTACTCTTTAATGTCTTTATTTTTTTTAGGCATAATTCTTAATATGGTATTAGAGCTAGATTCATCTATTTGACATTTCTTTTGAGAGTGTGTAGGTTTGAGAGAATTTCGAAATTATTTTGCAAGGGATCTTCCCTTTCCATTTTGTCTAAATCCATCTCTCTTTATCTTTTTTTTGCTTAAGTTCCCTCTAACAGGTGGTTGCAAGTTTCTTATAATGTTTTTTTCCATCCTTTCTCTTGGTTTTGGGAGTCCCTCCAAATAATTCTTTTTAACTATTTTTTGAAAAAGAAGAGTAGAGAATTTAAGTTTATTTATGTTTTTATTACTTAGTTTTTTAATTCTCTATTGATCATTCTTTATATTCAGAGTTTTTTTATTCTTGGCTATTTTTTGTGCTTAGCTGGTTGTCTTTGCAGAGTGCGTCTCTACTCTTTGCACTTCTATTTACCTACTCTTAGCACTTTTTTTTCAATTTATCAATATTATTTTACTTTATTGACTGAGTATTTATTTAGGTATTTTTTTCCATTGAAAATATCTTATTTAGAATTTTTTTGACTTTCTCTCCTTGTCTTCCTGCTATTTAGTGTTGCCTTTTTTTGGCACAGTGGTGCCCTTTTTAGTGGGTTGTGTTCATTTTTTTGTCTAGTCCCTACTCCTCATTTTTTTATCCTATTTTTTGTCACCCCTTTAATCATATGACATCCATATTCATCTTCTCTATTGCTTCTCACTATGTTTCATTAGCATTGCTTTTATCTCTACCATGCATCACCCTACTTTTGTTTAGTCTTTCATTGGTATTTTGGATTTTGTGAATTGCTACATTTCATGCTGAATGTTTAGATTTTAATTTATGTCATCTTCATTATATCTACTCTTATCATGAGGTATCAAGACATTTTTTTCAACGTCTCTTATTTTCTATCTTAACATGCATGCTACCTTAAATCATTAAAAAAACTTCAACATTTTAATCTTTATCTATTTGTGCTAAGGTGGTTTTTTTATATTGTTTTAAACAAGTCATTTTTAAAAATTTCTCAATATACATTTTAAATCTCAAAATCAAAAAGTACTTTTTACCACATGTATCCAATGTGGTGTAATAATATCTAATTACAATTTTAATTAAATTGCTTATCTTACATCCTCAAAGCATGAATGGAATTTTAATTAATTTATGACAAGTATTTTTTGGTGTCTTTCATAAGACGTGGTTGAGTTAATCTTTCAAAAAAAAAAATTTACACTCAAGAAAAAACATTTTCATTTAGCCACGTAATTTTTGTTTGCCTAAAGTTTTTAAATAAACCAAAAAAGCATTTCAATATTAAAAGCTTTATTTAACATTTTTTTCAAAAACAAACAAGTTTTTCATGTGGTGTTTTAAATCCTTTTTTTTTTGGAAAGAGAATCTTGTGGAAAAAAAAGTTCTTTCAATTCTAGTTAAATTTAAAAAAGAATCTTCTTTAAAAATAAAAAAAATAATTCTCACGAGGGTGAGAATTTATATGTTTTTTTTTTTTTTTTTTTGAATTTATGTTTTTTTCAAACTCATTAAATTTTTATTTCCAATATTAATAATTGTAAGTCTTTTTTAACATTTAATTTAACTTGCTATAATTTATGGTGTTTTGATGTAAACTTATCTTTAGTAGTTAATTGATTTAAACTTTGAGATAATATATTTTAATCTTCATTTTTTAAGATGAATATTTTTAAATGTTTATTGAATAATTTAATGCTATTTGTTATTGGGTTTTTCTCAATGTTAACAAAGTATGTCTCTTTTGATCTCAAGGGCCTAAACTTGGCCATTTTATTTGTTTTCCGAAAAACTAAGCAAACTATTTGAGATGATGACATATTTGCTTTTAAAAAACAAACTGCAATTTAAAATGCTACTATTACTACTTTACATCATTCCATTAATGCACTTCAAAATATTTTTTAAAGCAAAATGGATAATATGCAATTTTCTCTTGATTATTTCAATGCTAAACTGTGTCTTTTGCACTTGACACTATTTATAGTTATGGTGAACCTTCTTGTACTTTTGAAATACTTAAAACATCTTTGAACACCTCTCTTATAAACCCTAGCTTAAAAATCATGCAAAATATGGGCTATTTGGGTGGTGCACTTGGTTAGTGTCAATGCGGTATTATTGAACCTCTTTTGCCTACTTCCATTGAAAATTCTAAAAGTCTCAGTTATGTTGATTCTATTATTTCATCTACACAATGTAAAATTAGATTCTTATTATTCTCCTAATCAAAGGACTTATAATGCAACTTATTTTGATTATATTGCTTCTAATGCTCATGTTTTGATTAAAAATGATAAACCTTGTGCACATTGTGAAAAAAATGGGCATCATCTATCTAAATATTGGAAGCTATATCCATGAAAATCTTGTGGTAAATCCATGCACATCACATTGCATTTTTGGAAAATGACTAAATCTCCTACCTCTAAGGGTAAAACTATTTAGATTCATAAAGAAAATGAATCTTCTAAAGACTTTAATATTGATTTAACTTATTTGGAAATAATAGAGTTTTATTCCTATTTTAATTAAGGGTCTAGATTAATAAATAAATACATAATATAGAAATAAATACAATATTGATTTATGCAATTATTTGTATTTTTCACTTTTTTAAAAATAGAAATAAATAAGAAGTAATATAACTTAGCTAGAAAATAGACTAAGATGATTGATATAGAGGTAAAAAATAATTGTGTAGGACTAGGAAAGTGTCATAAACCAAAATCTAGCTTTCATTGGATGAAAGGATAACAACACTAAAAAGTGGATGATTTAGTGTTCGATGCTATTTTTCATTCTTTTTAATATTATCTAAACTATCATATGGACCTAAAACTTTCTAGGTAGTTGTGTTGTACTTGTATGAGCATGACTATGAAAAATTGAGTGGTAGTAGTCGATGGAACTCATTGTGGAGTTGATTTTGTCCTCAAACCCTAACCCTCCATCATATTTAATAAAACAACATTTAAATCACTTAATAAAGAGGAGGGTTAGTGGGAAAGATGTACTAAACATGCAATCCATACCCCTTATGTGGGCACGTTACGTACATACCAATACTTCAAAGAGGGATCAAGCTATATGTAGTTCTCCCACCTAGTGTGTTTTGTGAAATAGTGTGATACAGATGTAAATGCTAAATTAATATTATTTGAGGTGGATAGGGACTGATATGAGGATTTGAGTAGGTTTGTAGTTGTGTTGGGTGATTGTTTGCAAAGAATAAGGAAGTTTTATTTAGTTCTTTGTTTATATTCTTGCTTGATTTGTAATTTTTGTCACCTCCCTTGTAAATGAGCTTTGAGTGGGATTTTATAGGGAACAACTGGTCATGGGTCAGATGTATTCATGTTAGGTTGACCTAATTAAGGATAAATACTAAATGAAAATGATGGTTGGGACTCAGAGTGCAAATGGATAGGACCACCAAAAATGAGACACTTATCTATGGGGTGCTATAATCCAAATGGGGTGATCCTATCCTATAGGCTTAGGATCCAAGTGAACAATATTGGCATGAGAAATATTATCTAGCTGAGGTGGAATGATCAAAAAGGTGTTTAGAAGGGTCACAAGAGCATGCAAAAAGGATATATAGATGGAGTGTCACAATCCACACTCAAACTACCATTTTGGATAATTTATATGACTACATTTGCCCCTCCCTTTATTCTAGTGATGTAACAAAGTGAAATACCAAGATAAAATAAAAAATAGAAAGCATACTTGAAGTTACCTGCAAGGGTGAAACCCATGAAGATGTGTGATGTTGAGTGTGCATAGAAAGAACACAATGTGAAGTATAAATATGCAAGAGAAAATAAGGAATAAATTAGTTTTTATTAGACACACTATGTCTAAAATAAGAACGTACAAAGGTTGTGTAAAAGAGAGAGGAAGAGAAAGGAATGAATACACGTCATCAAGTACATGAACCAATACAAAACCTATTATGATGTTGAGTGATATTGGGTATGTGCTGCACTAAGAGTAATATCACAAACAAAGTTGAGTGCTCAATTCTATGCGTGTGGATCAAGAATACAAAGGCTATCCATTTAACTCTATTATCACCCACTATATAGTGAATATATGTGATCATACATGTGTTAAGTGATGTTTGGACTGTGCATCTAATCCCTCTGAGCAGGTGGCTCAAGAATATAAAGGCTAGCTAGTCCTTTGGCTCCATCATTACCCATTAAGTGTGAACTATGAATTCATACCAGTATGAATGTGTGTCATATGAGATGGCTCATGAAGCTTATGAATGCTTTTTAATCTAATGATATGGCATGGATAATATAATGTGTACTGATAACTAGGCCAATCTTGGCCACTCTAAAGGTGGAGATTAGGCTTATATGAAAGCCACTTTGAAACTGAGAATTAGGCTTATATGAAATCCACTTCAAAATGATGCCAACCACCTACAAATGGAATAAGACATGTAACTACTAAGAATACTTGGGTAATATAATGAACTAGAAAAAGAAGAAGGTGAATGTGCCATGTACATTACCTCCAATCACTAGTGTTTGTAACATGAATTTTGATCTAGAACTTGTACCAACTACCCAATTTAAAACTAGAAGTGAGAGACATCATGCTATGCATGATGCCCCCTATGTCTAAATAATCTAAGTAAAATGTTACTTAAACTACCCAATCTAAACTAGATTGTAGCTAACAAATTGTAATTGACCTTACCTTTCTATCTATTTTTAATTTTTTTGGGTTTTTGAATATTTGGATAGGAGCACCAAAAAGTAGAGACTTTGTTATAGGGCACTATAGTTTGAATAGGGTGCTCTTGTCCTTTACTATTTTTGATGATTTTCTATGTTCTTACCTATTTTTTTGGTCTCTTCTATGTGTTTTGAATTTTAATTGCTATTTTGAGTGTTCTAAAAAACTAATTTTGACCAGTAGAGGGCTCTAATCTCTATGACAAAACCCTTATTTGTTTCCCCCTCTTCTAAGGGTAGGAATGAAGACCCTACAATGACTACCCTCAAAATAAAGAGCTCTAAAAGTGTGTTATGCTATAAAATACATGATATAGTAATGATGATTGAAAATATGTCTCAAGATATAACATAATTTGTGTTGAAAATTGTTAGATCAATAGGGGTATGCCTAGATAGATGTAACAATGTAATAGTATGTGTAGTATACTAAACTAAAACTAGAAATTTGGTTATTTTTCAAGGAGGAATAGAGCATGATGTCCATCATGGAATCTAAAAAGGTAAGATAATGCATGATGTAGATCATGGCATTGCAAATAACTAAGAAGAAAACAAGTAAACAAACACACAAGGCAAGAAGAAAAAACCATACAAAAGAGGCTAAGGGGCCAAAAAAATAAAGGACATGGGTATATGTCACTCAAAATATGAAATAAATCATACAAGGCATGTTCAAATTCCTACACACACATATAATTGTAAACAAGCAAGATTGGCATGAGGGGCATAAGCACATACAAGAATACAAGAAAAGGACATTGGCAAATTTCCTAAGGTGCACACAAGTAGTAAAATAGGAACTAAGAAATGAAATCACATCTAGCTAATCAAATAAAGAAAGGAAGACATGTAGATGCTGGAAATAATATCACATCTAATTGATCAAGGTAAGAATTGAAAGTATGTAAAACATATATTACAAGACTAGGTAGATGCTAATAAATACACAAGTTATACATACTAGTGAGTGTCGATAGAATAGTCTATGTAGGCTAGTAATTAATTTACATCAACATGATAACTATAGTATGGTGTGTAGGAATGACATAACTTGGATGGTGTAGTCATGTAGAGGATGCCCTTAGTGGGTAAATATGTCAATGTATGTCTCGAATGTGAAAGTAGGATGCCCCCTTAATGGATAGAGTGAAGAAATCAAAGATTTTAATGATAATGCACATACTCAAAGAAGATCAAATGAAGCATGGTAATATAGATAAATTGACAAACAATAACATATAACAACAAAATGTAAGTCTAACATAGTAGTAGAAATGTAAAACATGGATAATGCATATGATTGAAATTTTTTTGGTGTTTTGAGTTATTTGAATGTTTTTGTATTTTGACATGTTATATTGTTTTTGGTATTTTTAAATATTGTATTTTTAAAATAATATATGTAAAATTAATTGTAAGGAAACTATGTACAAGAAAGTGAAAAGAAACTATGTACAAGAAAGCTAAAAGAAACTATGTACAAGTAAGTTAAGAATTATGTACAAGTAAGACTAAAAATAAATGATACTAATCGATGAGTCTCATAAGAGACTCCCTATCATGGTGTCTTATATCAAGGATATGGATCCTTCATGATCATGAAGTATGATGGAAGGGTTGAGACTATGAATCTAAAAGCTATGTATGATGTAAGTGCTTTGACATCTCTATAGTGGAAATTGACTGTAGGGTCCTCATTTAACTCTAAGAAGTGGATACAACTGTGGGGATTTTAGGGACCCATTTTGTAGTAGAAATAAGCTCTCTAAAAATGTGATCTATGTGTAGAGGCATGAGACCTCAAATATACTACCCTTGGTGTGAATATTGTAGCTGGAAACTATCTAGAGTCCTAAAATTACCACTGATCTAGTGTTCACTCTAAAAGAGGTCTCCATGGAAGTGTAAAACTCTTTATGCTGGTGAGGGATGCCTTGATTATGTCTAAATATTAACTAGAAGAATAATTTTAATTGGTGGAGTAGCTAAAAATGGTGACTATAGAGTAGGAGATGGCTCAAAAGTGGGGAGTGGTAACTCATACAAAACTCCATAAACTATAACAACTTGATTAGTGTGAATGTATTTGACACATATATGAACTATAGAAGGTACTGCATGAAGTTTCTGTATCCATGGTCAGTTAAGAAACATGTTAAAGACTCATGCATTGGGAATAATAGTAAATGGTATGGCCACATGTGTTGGACTAACTTATAGAGGAAGTACAATCTCACCCAATGAACTTTGTATGTGTCCATTGAATCCATTGATAATTATGTCTATTGGGGTGATATATTGATCTAATATCCTAAATGCTTAAGTAATAACATAGTGCACATGTTCACACTAGATTTATTGTCTATGAGAACATTATGAATGGGATGGTGATCAATGTAGGTTCTAATAAAGAGTTCATAGTAATCTGAATCATCCTCAACTATCTCCTATTCTGAGAAGGAGATCAAAGGTCTAGCTAGTACTCTAGAATTATAGACACCAATCATGTTACTCAAAGGATGTGACTCAACTAAAGGTGCCTAGTATATATCTGGTGGAGGGTGTGCATGATATGCATGGTGAACACTTGTTGTGCCCCTTTTCTTCTATTTAGAATGTTGTGGGAAAAGATATGAGAAAATTTTAGAGCTTTGTCTTGTGTTTGTTTTGCCTGAGGAGGCTCAACTGGAGTGCCAAGATCAATAAGGCTGCCATTTAGCAAATCCTATATATTATGTCTCACATTAATGCATCTATTAATTGTGTGGCCTCATGCCCTATGAAAATATTAGAATGCATTCTAATCATATCCTTGTGGAAGAGGCTTTGTCATATCAACTTCCTGAATAGGAGGGAGAGATAGGGCATTGCATTTGAATAGCTGTTGTAAGACTTTAGATAAAGATATGGTAGATTGATAAAGGCTCACTAAGGAGGTGCTGATAAAACTACTCACTAAGGGGGCTCTAAATCTACATTAACTATAGGTTGATTTTGACTTTTTCTATCATTAACCTTTACTTTGTATGGAACTTTACTATTACTCTTATTTATTGTTTATGATATGATTATGTACTTAAGTTTTCCCATTGAAAGTAATTTGACTTCCCTTTCCTTTAGTGTATGACATAAATTAGTGAAGGATTTTTTTTTTTAATATTATTGACTCATGTAAATATGACAAAAGACTCTTTTTAAAGAGATCTTGTAAATCTTGATCGGCTATGGGGCTAGTCATTTAAGCCAAGATAGTCTTATATCTAAGAACATAATCTATGAGATGTTCATTTGACCTTTTTTTTATTGTGAAACTTGGGCATAAGAATCATTATCACATATGTTAATGCTAAAATGATCTAGGAACATGTTAGCTAAAGGATCAAATGCTTTGATTGATTGATTCGGTATACTATAGAACCACTGTAAATCATAATCCTTTAAACTTTGTGAAAATATCTTGGTTAGTAACCAGTCATTTGGAACGTAGTCCAAGCATGCTGCATGAAAATATCTCAAGTATGTCTCTAGGTCACCTTTGCCATCATATAAAGTGAGCTTGGGTTGAACAAAACCTATTGGTAAGGGTGTAGAAGCAATATGTCATGCCAATGGTGTATGAAGTAGAGAAAAAGAGTCCAAAGCCTATATTGGTATATAGGCACCTTGTTCAATATGTATCACCTTTGATTGAAGAGATTTAATCTCTTACACAAGGGCAACCACATCAAGAGGCAAAGATGTACTATCTGTAACTAATGGTGCCACATAACAAGGTTGGGCTGCTATAGGGGGTTGTTGAGACATAGTTACCTTCATAGTGTCATTTGCAATTAATTTTTATATGGTTTGAGAGGATTAACCATTGTTTAATTTTTTTGTTCTTATTATAGTATTTTAAGCATATCATCTTGTATATCAAGTTTTTTAGTTAAAAGGTCTTGAAGTTCCCTCTTATCAGTTTTGTCAAAACCAGTATAGTGGGCCATTATTAAAGTAAGAAAACAAAGTGACAGTGGATTGAATTTTTTGTAATAAGTTGTAATAAGAAAAATGTTATGGAAGGAAATTACCAAATAAATGAAATGTAAAGTCCTAAAAACAACAAACTAGAATATGCATAAAAAGGATATGAAGCTCACTAACATGGAAGGTGATACCTCCAAAAACATAGGAAGCTAGTATATTCTGCTAGGGTTTGAAAGAAATGATTTTTATAATTACTATGGTGAATTCTAAAAATTAAATGTGATATTCTAATTTATATATGCAGGAAAAATCAAAAAAGTATTGACAAAAATCAGCAAAGAATTTTCCCTAACGTTTTTAGGGTTTTTGTGTACAAACAAAGTCAAATTTACCAAAAGATTTAACTTATTTGAGAATAATGGATTTTTATTCCTATTTTAGTTAAGGGTATAGATTAATAAATTAGTAAAAAATATAACAATAAATACAATCTTGATTTATGTGACTGTTTATCTTTTTCACCTCTCTAAAAATAATAATAAATAAGAAGGAATATAACTTAGCTAGAAAATAGACTAAGATGGTTGATACAAAGGTTGAAAATGGATATACAAGACTAGGAAGGTGTCGTAAACCTAAATCTAGATTTTGTTGGGTAAAAGGATAAGAGCACCAAAAAGTGGATGCTTTAGTGTTCAACACTATTGTTCATTCCTGTTGGTATTATCCAAACTAATCACAAGGACCTAATTTTTTTTGAGTAGTTACATTGTAACTATATGAGCATGCCTATAAAAAATAGAGTGCTAGTTATTGATAGAACTCTTTGTGGAGCTAATTTTATCTGAGTCACTTGAGAAAGAGGGGGATTAGTGTGAAATATGTATTGAATGTGCAATCCACACCCCTTCTATGGGCACGCTTCCTAGATACCAATACTCTAAAGAGGGATCAAGCCATATGTAGTTCTCCCACCTAGTGTGATTTGTGCAATAGTGTGATGTAGATGCAAATGCTAAATTGATAGTGTTTGAGGTGGCTAGGGATTGGTATGAAGATTTAGATAGGTTTGCAGCTATGTTGGGTGACTGTGTGAAAAGAATAGGGAAGTTTGATTTAGTGATTTATTTGCATTCTTTATTGATTTTCAAGTTTTGTCACCTCCCTTGTAAATGAGCTTTAAGTGGCTTTTATAAGGAATAATTGGTCATGGGTCAGATGTATTCATGATAGGTTAATCTAATTAAGGATAAGGACCAGATGAAAATGACCATTGGGGCTCAGAGTGAAAATAGATAAGACTACCAAAAATAGGACACTTCTCTATGGGGTGCTATAGTCCAAATGGGGAACTCATATCCTACATGCTCAAGACCTAGGGGAATAAGATTGGCATGAGGAATATTTTCTGGCTAAAGTAGAATGTCTAGTAATGAGAAAAAAGGTGTCTAAAAGGGTTGCAAGAGCATGTAAAATGGACTTGTATATGGGGTGTCACAAGCCACACTCAAACTACCAATTTGGAAATTTTATAGGACTATAGATATGTCTTTTTTCAATAATTCTTTCATGTTTCACGCAGAATATCTTTTGCAAGTGATACATCTTCTTTGTCTCCATTTTGATTAAAATTAATCTTTTATGCATTCATTAGTTTTTGTTGAAAATGATATATGCTTTATTTAGAGATTTTTGACTAACTTATTTTCATGCAATTTAATGCACTTTGTGATGGAATTTGTCTTAACTCCATTTGCCTAGTTGTACATCTACTTTTATTACTTTATGTAGGTAGATTGTATTTTGATGGCATATTGGTGACTTAACTTTAAAGATTGGTGTTATCTTGCTTATTATGAAGGTTTGTGGATCATTACTCATTTTGGTTGGTATTTTTTCCATGACATATTGACCACCTTGTTTTAAAAATATTCTTGGAGATTCTTGGTGATCACACTTTCTTTATTGTGACTTTGGACAACACCTTTTCTTCTTTCTTCTCCCAATATCTTTTATTGTTCCTCTTGAAATAAATTTATATTAATGGGGAGTATTGTGTAATTTAAACTCATTTATTTATTTTTAAAAGGTTATTACCCACTTTTATATCCCTAAAACTAAGTTTACAGGGGAGTGTTAGAGAATTAATCTTAATTTGGGTCCTTCCAAGGTTTATAGGTTTATCCTAAGTCTTAGTTATATGTGCATTTATTATATTTGTAAATGAATTTTATTATTATATTTATGAGATGTCACTCACCTCCCTAATATACTTATTGTATTTATAGTTACTTACATGTAACTCTCTCTTTCCCACAAGGCACACACCTCCCTTCTCTTTGTAAGGGACTGGGCCACAAGTGACACACACTTAGGAGCTTATAATGTAATAATGGGATTATATGTAATTCCCATTTCCCTCTTATATCTCTATAAAATAGCCTTTCCTCTCCTCTTTTCCTCACTATAATCACATGTCTCTCTCTTCTTATCTTATAATCTTGATTCAATCTTGTACTTGTGAATATTTCAATAGTAAGCTTTTTAATAAGATCACGTGGGATTTTATTTAACATGTTCAATTTCCCACTTTAAAAATCTTTATCTCTTTTTTATTTTGCTCCATAAAAGATAATATTATTTTTTGCTTTCATTAAATTTTGCACTCTTTAATTTCTTTGCTAAATAATTTTAGAATAATTCCTAATATCTTCATATTGAGTATTGTAAAGAGGATAAGGATCCATATCACAAACTACATCACCACCGTAAGGGTTTTGAATAAAGTCATCTTGTGTCACCAAATTATCATAACCTAGATTGTACATGGCTCCACTACAAGTTTAAAGATACATATCCAAATCAATGATGAACATTTTGTGAAAAAGGCCTAGAGTTCTAAAAAATCTTAAAAATAATGTACAAAGTACAAATGGTTTGATTTTGGTCTAAAAGTGGAATTCTATCTATAAAAATGTCTATGCTAAAACATGGTATTAAATAGTCTAATATCAAATGTCTTAAACAAAAAGGTAAATTAGATGCAATAAAACTAAAATGTGGAAATTAGGTACAAAGTGCTTTAAACAAGTCTAAGCTAGGTCTAAATAAACAAATATTTCTATATCTTTTGGCAAAACAAGGCACAAAATCTAGGATCAAAATAGTCATTGCTAGGTCTTTTGGAAAAGGCACAAAATCTATACTTTAAAAAAAATAGGTTTGAAACGGCAATAGATTTAATATAATAAATTTGAAACACTTTGGTATAAACTAGGAATTTAGATTTAGACATGAACTTAGTCAATTTATATAAGGCATGAAACAATAGGCATATGGAAGATAGACCACTTCTCCTAAATCTAGGCATAAAAAAAAGTTTTCAAATCGACTAAGAAATTAGGATAAGTTAAACAACCCAAAAGAGAAATATTGATGTCTAGGTCAAAATTACACAAGGCATAGACGAAATAAATCAATGTTTATACTTAAACTTGTCAAGACTAATTATGAACTCAACTTATAAAATTAGGCATCTCAAAAAAGATAATAATCTAGACAAGAGTGAATGACATAATGACACTAGGTATAAATCCAAAAGGCACATGTGGCTTTGGTTTTGAATTAGAATTTGGACACAAGACAAACAAGTATTTGAAATGATTTGAATAGTTTAATGATGTTATCATGCTATAAATGTTTGTTTCAAAACTCAAATGCATAAAGCTTATAATGAATTGGGTAGCATAATGATGCCCTTTTCAATCAAGTGATACACACACAAACAAGTTTGTCCAAAGACTAAGGCAAAGGTGAGATATCAAATGGGTAGCATAAAACCTCCTCAAACAAAGGAGTGATGTATAAAGAAGACTCATTTTTGGATGTAATAAGATAGACATAATATTTTAGACTCAAGACCATGTAATAAAGGATAAAAATGATATAAAACACCTAAGTGTAATGTCCTAAATCCTAAAACTGACAAGGTTATGTAATACTCTCAAATTCCATCAATATAATCACTCTTGAGAAGATTTTAATTGTTAATAAAAAAAGTAAAAGTGCATGAAAAGTAAATTTTTTAGTCTCCCTCTTCTCTCAAGAGTTTTTACTATGACATGTAACTTTGAGGTACTCACTCTACATCAACAATATGTTCATGACAAGTGGGGTTATTCTAAATTATCAATTTTTGTTCATTTATAGAAGGTATTAAGTGTGAATAAAACTAGAGATACAATCACATCATTTGGATCTATGTCAACTAGCTTGTTGTGAAAAGGTCTTGTCCTTTTTAGAACCACTACATCCATTGCTTAGTGTAGTGTGATATTTGAGTTACCTCTACATTTTGAGGCTAAGTTCCACTAGTGGAGCTTATTTTAACCACTCAAAACAATTACCTTAGTAGGTAAACCTAAATTTATATACCCAACCATGGAATGGGGTTGAAAAAATTCTAAGAGATGAATTCCTAGATCAATGCTTCCCTAAAGAACCCATAAGGAGGTGATGAACTCCTATTCATAAGTTAAAATGCATGAAAAATAAAGACAAGTGAGAAGACTTTATGGTCATTTTAGGGTCATCCAAACCATACAGATTTGAGGAGGAAGTTAATGAATTTATTTTCATGATTTTGGACTAAAGAGAAAAAGATAAATAATGAGTGCTTTTGGTCACCCAAGTTATCTAAAGGGGACGAGGGGAGTTCATACACACATCACTCATTTTGATAAAAAAATAAACAACTTCAATAAACAAGCATAAAATGAAAAACTCTTAAGAGTTAATGTTCACCAAATTTGATCCCAAGTCAAATTTGGGTCAACCCCTACTATTTTAAAATTTTAGAAAAAGTTTCATGTGTCCTATGGGGTCATCTATTGTCCTACATGTCTCACTTACCCTTTCCCTAGTCCTTGTTAAAGCCCATCCTCCTTGTACTGGCTCAGTCAACATTATTCAACTATGGTAAAACTTATTAAAAGGCTCAATTTATTTTTAAAATGTCTTAAAATGGTCTTTGATATGTTTTAATGTGTTTACAAGTCATAAATTGACCACTTGTTAGGTTTTAGGTGTTAAAAGGGTCATTTGGTCATATTTTTACCTTAATTAAATGACTTTTAATGAATTTAAAATTAAAATATTTGTCACCAAGGTGTATAAGAATGTGTATAAGGTCAAATTATGTTAGAATCATGTCAGGTGGTAGTTACAAGTCTATTATGATCATGAAATGATAGTTTTCCTCAAAAATAGGCCCTTATGGGCACTTGTACGGACTTCTCAAGTCCACCATCAAGTGAAAAAGTTATGGAGTGTCTATTCACATCCTTAAAGTTCATATTAATGTTTGGTTTTAAGAAAATATGCAATAAAATTCATCTGTAACTTATTTTCCTTCATTTTCCATTAGCAGGCCAAGGAAGGGCAGATTCAAGCACTCACTATGGAAGCTACAAGTGGAATTGGAAAGAGTGATTCTAGGGGTGGATTTTAATATAATTTTAATTAATTTAAATAAAAATAAGTTTCATATTTATTCCCCCTCCTTTATGAATAATCATTTACACTCTAGGTAGCTTTTTATGGAATTGCATTCAAGAGGGGTATATGTTTGCATTTGTTTCTTATTTTTAGGAATACAGGGAGCTATGTGAGTTTTATGAGGTATTTTTATGTGGGAATAATTTCATATCCATTATTTTTCAATGCCTTTATAGGAGGATTCTAAATTGTGCTTGTTTTCTAAGTTGGTAGCCATATATGGGTAACCTGAGTTTTGCCACATGAAAAAGAGCTCCATGGGAGGTTTCAATGATATTGTATTCATATTTTAAAATTTGTTTCATTAATTACCTTGTGAAATATCAAATTAACATATGCCTTGAAAGCTAATTTGTCTAGTTTTCATTGCTCACTGCCTTGTTTACAGATTATTGACAGTCACCTACTCTAAGAGGTTGTACAAAAGAATGAATCATAGAATTTATGGTGTATTTCATGTTTGAATTCATATAAAATCCCCAAGGTTCTTATATTTCATACTATGAAGGTTTAGGAGGCTACCGAGATGAAGTTTCACTTTAAAGAATGAGTTGATCATTTTGGGTTCTCAGTCCCCAAATGTTACAAATAGAGATCCTGAGGCTTATATGGGATTATATATGTCATGAAAAAGAGATATTTAAATAAATTTTCTTTGGTTTAACTAGTATCCATATCCATAAAGAATAATCCTACCAATTTTTAAGGCCAAAGGAGGAGTGGATATTGAATTTGAACAAGATTAAAAATGACAAAAAACCATTGAATGTTGGTAGTGAATTCTATAGGAGTGTTAGTGAAAAGTTGTTTTTACACCTCACATGGAAATTGTAAATTATGAAATCAAGTTTAAATCATTAAAAATGGTTCAAAATAGAATCCCAAGATAATATTATAGATACAAGGTGGATCTTGATGTTTTGAGACCTCTTAAGTAACCCATGTCTATACAACAAGCCTAGAACAATCACCTACAACCAACATACTAGGTAATGATCTAGTTTGATTGATATAGAGTGTTTTTAAGGTTACAAGGTGAAAATTTTAGTTCAATCAAGTAATGTGAATTTAAAGGAATCTTAATGAATACTACCATACCATGAACTAGCCTTAAATCTTGCCTAAAATCACCTACAGGACTGTCTCAGTCCAAATAGTGTAGAGGATGATCTAATTTAAGGCTTAAGAATGAGTTGATAATAGTTTGAAGTGTTAGAAACAAAATTTAGGCATGATGAAAGGTTACAAGATCCAATATCATCCAGAGGGAATTCAAAACATCATCAAGCAAATTTCAAATGACCTATGACACCTAAGGCAAGGTCTTGGGACTATCTCAGTCCATAAAGGATAGTAAGTAATTGGAAGGCATAAAAGGGACAAAAGGTTAGGTTTATAGAATGTTTCAAATTGGAATAATTAATTTTCACCTTAAGGAAATCATATAAATCCTAAAGACACTAATACAAGCATGAACCTAGCATAAGCACCTACAACATGCCTAAAACATGACTGTGATAGTCAAGGCAAGGTATGTTGACAATGAGGAGGAAGTTGAAAGTTTAAGCTTGGTTTGGAGTTATAAAGTATATATAAGGTGAAATTAGTGAAAGGTAAATTTAAGTAACTCAAGATAAACCTAATTAAATCATGATCTAAGCCTAAATTGGCCAAAACACCACTAATTAGGGGCAAGAATGATGACTATGACAGTCAAGGTAGATGTGTCTCCTTGAGGACCTAAGCATGAAATGATGCTAGTTTGGATGATTTATAAGTAAATTTAGAGAAAATTATGTATTAATTACCTAATAACCATGGAAAGGAGGTCCACAATCATCAAACAAAGCTCAACTAAGTACCTACAGGCAGGGATTCTAGTGTCTCAGTCCTCACCAAATAATATGGCCTAATCCTAAGAATGAGAGAGAACTAATGCAAGGGATGGATCTTGATTATATATATTTGATAGAGGATCACATAAATGAACTTTTAAAAATCAAATGAGGATTATATTTGGTCTACAAATCATGACCCAAGCTTGAAACAACCAACACCCTAAATAATGATTCCTCAACAAGCAGTCAATGGCCTAATAGATGGTTTCCAAGAGGCAGGGAAGTATTTCAGAGAAAAATAGACTAGTAAATGGTTAAAAAACACAATGGAAGGCATGTATGACCCTTATATTCCATGTACAAGTAAAATATAACCTTCATTTCCTCCAAACACATTCATATCCTACTCACCGTCATAGATTACTTGATTCATAAAGTCTACCTTGGAAATATGTGAAGATGGAGGTATAAATGGAAGAGTTAGGTGTCCAAATTAGGTAAAAATTAAAATTTATGGTTTATTAATATTATAAAATGATAAATTTTACAATTCCAATAATGAAAACCCTCTCTATTATGTCTCAGAGTAGGGGCAGTCCCTTCACGTAAAAAGAAGATAGTTTTGGGAAAAATGATGAAATTCATGACCAGAGGGAAATAAAATACCAAGTGAATATTTTTTAATATTAAAAATTTCCATTTAAACCTATAAAAACTTTATAAAATGTTTTATGTAAAATAGGGTACCCTACACCACAAAGGTTGTAGTCACCATGAGTTTGTTGCTAGTGGAGAAATGAAGAAAAGGTGAATTGGAAGTTGATTTCAAGGTAAATAGGTTATAATGAGGTGAATTTTTCTTTTATAATATGTCATAGACCTTCATGGATCATTTTAAAATCAATTCTAAGCTCATTACTCACCCAACATTCATCTTCCTTATCTAGCATGCAAAAAGACTTAGACTAGTCTTTTGACCATTTCAAGGCTTTCATACTTCCACAATGAAATAGAGGATAAAAATTGATATGGATCATGATATGTATCATGTGAAAGTTAATAAAACATTTAAAAGATGTTTCACACGTGAAAGAGCTATTTTTGATAATTTTTGTTCTTCTAGACCAAATAGGCCTAATTGGGAAGACTAATTGATCAACAAACACACTTTCCTTGGGTGTTGAGACATGAAAATTGAAAAAAATAATAATGATGGAAAAGGGTACTAAAAAATTATTTCAATTAGTCCTATAAGTCTGTAAATTCTCTTGTACCATTGGCTTTGTGAAAAAATAGGGCTACAAGAGGACTAAGCCTAGTGAAGGCTCTATGAGAAAAATGGGGACTTGAAGAGAGTTTGATGGTTCCAAATGGATTTTTTTCAGTTAAATATGATTAAAATAATCCTTAAATTAATAAAAATTTAATGAATTGAGCTAAATCTAATTTTTATCTATTTTGGCCAAATTGGGCCTATTAAGACAAAGAGGCCTTGTGACACCTAAGGGAGGAATTGATGATTTCAAGAGATATAACTGATTGATATGATTCAAGATGATTTTAATGTTTCATTGGGACTAAAATTTAACTATCCAAGAGACCTCATGATCAAACTCTTGCTTTTTCCACTTGTCAAGGAGTTTCAAAGACTTAAAGATGCTTATGAAGAATTTCAATGCCACATGTGAGGAAGGTGCTCAATTTGGAATGAAAAAATGTCAACATAAATTAATTTATCTCTCTTCCACCTCATTTCCATGAAACACTTATCCCTAACCTACTTTGAAGTGATCTTGAAAGCCCATCATCAAGGCAGTTTCACAAGAGAGAATGATTGAGAAGATTGCTACACCACATTTGGAGAAAAGGCTATTTTGGGATAAAATGAAATGAAAATCAGTTTCATAACTTATTTTCCACCTCATTACTATTATTTTAACTTATCCTCACATTTGGACACTTGTTCTTGTGCCTCTTCAACTTCTCTTCTCCCTCTTTTCTACCAAATTCTATAAATGTGAGCCATCTTGGCTATTATAAAAGAGACCACAGCTAGTATGGTGAGACCTTACTGGTATGACATTGAATTTTGTATTTCAACATTGAATACAAGTCTGATTTAGAGTTAAGAACATTTTTTCTAAGTGTATGAGTGATGTATAGTGGAACTAAGTGATGGTGTTCATCCTTACTCCTATTTATCCTTCATGTTTAAGTAAGAGTTCTAATTTTAATAGGTCATGTGAAGTGTATGAATGTATTAGGCCCCTCTTCAAGTATGAAATTGTATTTATGATATGTAATCTACCCATAGATTAGTTATCTTGTTAATTATCCTATGTATGCTTACCTTCACATTGAAACACTATGTTAGGATCTTTCAATGCCTAGAATTGGTCTTGGAAAGCTTTGTTTCTTAGTAGGAGTGTGATAGTTTGTGGGATATGTCTTTGTGTATCACCTATTTAGTGTATATTCCTTTTTCATGAAAAATCCTAACCCTTTTCTCCTAAACAAACATTACACTAGGTGATAAGCACTTAAAGATGAAATCTAGGGAGCTAGCCCTCATAATCTAGAGATTCATCTCTCTTACAAGTTCCCACAAACTTGAGAGATGATTCCATGTTGCATCAAATTGCAAGAGATTCATAGAGTATCATAAGGTGCACAATTTGATGACAATAGTTAACTAATGTGAAAGTTCATTTTATTGCACCAAAATGAAATGTGTTGTGAAGTTTGGGCCCCTTAGCATTTGCTTGTTGAAATATTTGAAAAAGAAAAAATGACTAAAGTAAAAAAATTACTAAAAAACCAATTTAAAATGTGAAAATTTCAAGTTAGAAGTGTTTTAAATGTTTCTTTTTGGCCTTTGGGACCCACAAAACACATTGAAGAGTCCTTATGCTTAGAAGAACATCTTGAGTGAATAAATGACTTGTCAAATCTTACTCTCGAGTTTCTAGTTTTTTAACAGAGAGTGAAAAAACATAGAAACACAAAAAAATACCACAACTCTCTTTAAAAAATTGTGACTATCAGCATAATATCGTAACTTACTTGTAAAACACAAAGTTATTGAAATATCACTACTATCATGATAATAATGCATAAATAAAGGCAATATCACTACTTTTGGATTCATGATATCACAACATCATATAAATATAGGAAATAACACAACTTAACCTATAGCACAAAATGGTTAGCAAGAAAACTATCATGGTTAGGCAATACCATGAAAGTTATGGCAATATTGAAACTTGCAGAGTCATGATATTGTGAAATATCACTACTTATCATGTAATATAATAACTTATCATGCAATATCAAAACTAGAAACATAAAATCATAACTGAAAATGTAATATCACAACTAGAAATTAGACTTAAAAAATTCCAAAAACATTTACACAAGATCTAGAAAATCTTAAACAATCATCATTAACCACTTATTTTCCTCAAGGATTCTAGGATCCCTATCAATCTCACAAGAAACCACTTTTATTTTAGTTTACCCATCTTTAATGGCTTAACATCCCACCATACATGCCAACATGTGAAAAAGGATTTAACATAGAGGGGAGGTTAGTCTTGTGCTAGTCTCATAAAATAAATGAAAAAAACACACTAAATTCCTAACACCTCTAGCCTAGACACTAGGGGGAGCTTAGGTAACAAAAACTAAGTGAAAGCACAAAAAAAATATAAAATACATAACTCTTTTGCCTTCCTTAGAGATTCAAATAGATTTGTTAAATGGCATTCTCAGCTTGTGCATCAAGAAGTCTTCATCAATGGAGGTTTCTTGGCTCCTCTCCTTGGTACCTTGACTTGTGATTGCTTGGATTAAGAATTGGGAATGGTATCACTACTTTCATAAGTATTATGGAATAAATCTTATATAATAAATGTACAATATCCAAGCTTAAAAATTAATGGGTATGGCCTTGTATTTATAGCCTTAAGAATTAATTCTCACCCAAGGTGAGTTAAGGTTGAGTTTAGACTTATAATCGGTTAAAACTAAACCTAAGTGAGTTAAAACTAACTCCAATTGAGTTAATAGTTGTCAAGTAATTATGATTTGCAATTACTAGGCATGGCTCTCAAATTACATATTTCAAGATATTTTCAAAGAGTTTGATAACTCATAAAGACAATGATGAAAGGCTTAGATATTTTAAATTATTGGAATTTACGTTTTTAGATATTCATTAATTTTAAATGGATAATTCAAATAGGTATTTAATCTTGTTTAGATTATTTATTGATTTTGATAAACTTTATAGCTCTTTCAAGATTTGATTAAGTGTGAAAGTACCCCATTTAATAGGTCCATAGGCCAAATTGATAGTTACAATGCCACAAGGCAATTAGGGATGAATCAATGAGAGGTCATTGTTTCATATAATATAATACCCTAATTAGGGATGCCTCAACATGATTATGAGATTTGATGAATGATGCACAAGAAACTTTGAGACATTTAGTGATTCATAGGCTAAATTTGCAATGGTTGGTAGGAATCAATCTAAAGTCTAGTCAGAAGCCAATTATGGCCAGAATTAGATGTTTATAGTTTGTATTCTAAACCTTGATACAACCTATGACATTTGATCAGGATTGGTTCTAATATGCCTTATTCATGAAGGCCTGGTCCCTTCCCTTTCTAATTCATATTTTAACACATATGATTTGATTTAGAGTATTCTAGATCTTTAAAATAAGAATAAAAACCCTCTTTTGATAACCAAGAAACATCTAATCTTTCAATATGTTCTTATGATGATAATCCCTACATGGAAAATGACATTGATCCAAATTGATGGGTAATCAACTTAACCTTCTACATGGTGGGACACCTATAACTATAGGTTGATGAGGGGAGATCACCAATAGTTAATATATGATATTAATATTATCCACACCCTTTTTGAATAATATTGATATGAGTGGATGATATAATATTGGAAGAAGTGGATGGAATTCACCAAGATGGACATATTTCTCAGATTTGGGATCATAGGGGAATTTTCAGTTTTAGGACAATATATACTATATTCAAGTACTTCTATGACTTGATAATTATTGATGAAGTTTGGATCACTAGGAATGATGAATTCCATGCTTAAGTGGGGGTGTTATTATTATAGATTACACACTATACACAATGGTGTTTCATACTTACCTCATCCAATTGATACAATGGGATCATCTCGAGGTGTGGGTAGCCTAGTTAGTGAGGTGAACCTCTAGTTTTGGGGCTAGCTCCCCTAATGCATCATCTATTGAATCAATTCATAAACCTACTAAATTATTGATGAAAAGGGATAAATATATACATGAAATAAAACCTAAGCTATGGGAGGTGATGAACCAACACATTGTGTCCACTCTAACTAACCCTTTAACAACACTTGTAAATAAGATAAGGACTAGTGATTAAATTACTTTCTCCTAAATACTCCTAAGCATTAGTAATTCACATGGAGGCTATGTTAAGTGGATAAAAATTTAGGATGATGAATGAGAGGCCTATTTTTATGACACTACCAATCATATTCTCTTATAATAACAATCACCAATACTTTCACACACCATATGAATTATTTAGATAATATCCTTGCAACTAGGTGAGAACAAGGACCTATAAAGGAAGATAATATTAAAAACTTATGAAAATAAACAAGTATGAAACACACTCAACTAACACAAAGAATTTTAACTAGTCTTTATAGTCATTCAAAGGATTATATGGTACAATTTGGGCAAAGTTTCTTTATACCCAGTTGAGGGATGCCTAAAATGACCTTTGAGCCTCAATTTATAGAATAAGATAAGGGAATATAAGGATAATTTAGACTGTAAGTGGAATTTAGAGGCCATAATGATCCTCATTCACTCAATCAATAGTTACAAACATTAGTAACAACTCCATGATCTCTCCATGTGTTGCCTTGGCTAGATAATGGTCTTCAATCAGCATATGGCATAGGAAATAGTCTAATGGAGTCTCATTAAATCTTGGTTGACCCCATTAAAATCATTATCAACCCAACTTGGTAAACCACTTCCCATCTTAGTAGTTACAATGGTGGCATTGTGGTCTAATTGGACTCCATGAAGCATTAAGTAGCCTACCTCTCTCTTTTGCATGGCAATAAGGCATAAGGAACTACCCCATCCTCCATAATAATATTGAAATGTTCCTAATATCCTCCATAAATTAGTTAAAAGTATGTTTATTACCATAAATATACTCCCTTAACATCCCTAAACACCAATAGACATCTCCCTCAATTGACCAAATAGGCCTACTAAGCAATTAGGCCTAGTCACTTAGTGTTAGTTTCTTGGATGGCCATGAGAATTGCCTAGAACCTTAAGAATGGATAAGTAAGAATTTTTTAAGTCTAAAAAATCATATCACACCATGACATATTCCTTTTAAATAGTACACACCTACAACTCTTGCTCTATTAGGTGACTAGGTCACCTTTCACTAGCACTTCTAGACGACCTCTTTAATTTAGGCTTGTAAAAGAATTTTCAAGAAGAACTGAGGGTATTTTGTGGCCTAATAGAGTGGAATTCACTTCACACTATCCTCTTAAATTATATGCAACTATTCATATAACTTTATAGCATGTATTCCTCATTAAATCTTGCAAAAAATAGGGTTTTGGTGCATTTGTATAGATCTCAATAGAAAACAATGACATGAATATGACATTATCAATGATTTATTTGTATTTAAGGCTAATTAAATTCATTTTTGTGTAAATTTATCAAGATATTTCCCATCAAGATTTTATTAGGGTTTTAGAGAGGTTTAGGGAGGTTTATACTCTTAATAATAGTTCATAAAGGTTAGGCATTCAACCTATGAAATAATTCCACTAAACTATAGTAGACAAGGCCCCTCAAGATTCACCATGTGCTCATAACTCCATGTAGATCCTTTGTATAGTTATGATCACAAGAAGGTGCTCTTTGATTGACCATTTTGCATTTTGTGCATTCTTAAGGGAATTTTGGCCAAAATGGTTAATTTTGAACTCTTCTCTACAAACCAATTCTTATTGCACATTTAAAAATCCATTAGATACACTTATATGTTAGTTTTAGGTCTTATTTAACCCTTTATTATCCTTTGAATTTAGTCTCCAAGTAGTAATGATTTGAGAAGGGTAATAGGCTAATAGACCTAATGATGATGTTTCTATGTTTTACCCTAAAAGGGAGTTATATATGCACTTAAAAACCTATAAGATTATGTAATATATCACATATATCCTTTGGATCACTTGTGTTATCTTATTTAAACCACTTACTTCCTCCTTCATAAAGTACACAGTCAACTAACTAGACATTTAGACATGGTTGTAGATGACCGTCAAATGAACTAGTTTTAAGACTATACTTATTCCTTAAGACCTCTCATGATAACTTGAGGGGCATATTAACATGTCTAAATAATTCCAAAAATGGCTCTAAAATACTCTCAAAACTACACTCTCTAGGCCTGTAACAATCTTCTCTAGGCTTGATCCATACACCTAGTCCAATCCCATGAGAAGCCTTCAAAACTACACTCTCTAGGCCTGTAACAATCCTCTCTAGGCTTGATCCATACACCATACACTCTAAAAGTGATAGACAATGGCTCATTTATGTGCCCATAAGACCTAAAAATACCATAAAATCCATTTGAAGACTCAACTATCTAATCTGAAGGTATTTGAGGGCAAATTTTTTTCATCGGGTCACTAGATGGGTTTTGATAGGGTTTAGGACCTAGATTCTTAAGAATGATTTATAGATTTAAGGGTTAAAATATCAAAAAAAATTCCAAGGATCATCAATATAAAACCTCCTATAACTTATCCTAGGAGATAAAAACCCCATGCATCTGTTCTTTGGTGCTCCCACATGAAGAAAGTGCCTCTCAGGCTTAAAAACCCTGCAACTATGAGGTCAAGGGAGAATAAAAAGGTGCAGAAGAGAAAAATATATCCAGTTTTGAATTTCAACATCTCCTAGGGTCTAAAATAAACCAAATGACCTATTCTAATGTTCTTCTTTACCATCTCTCCTTTATAAATCCTTTGCAACCCCATTAGCTCATGTTTAGGGTTCATGATCCACTAAGCTAATTTAACCCTAGAGGTCTATAAATTGAGCTTTATTATATCTTACTGAGTCAAAAAACTTCATCATCCCATCTATAATTTTTTCACTCATCTCCCTAAATATTCTAGTCTCCATAAAACTCTCTAAATGTGCAATTGTCATCAAATTTCATGTCTGGGCCTGTACGTTCCTATTTAGGCATGTTAGGCCTAACTAGCTTATCAAGACATCTCCTTTGCTTTAGGGGACTAGATAATTTAATGTAGGCTGAGAGACTTGAGAAAATAGTTCATAGAACTTGTTTTGCTCTCACTTAATTTCTATGTAGGGTTTCTCACACTTCCACCTTCCTACCTAAAGATCTTACCTATAGGTGGTAGCTTTGTGTCTTGACTAAGTGTGGATTTTTTCATCAATTGGAACCTCTGGTATTTTTATGCCATTTAACACCATCATGAAGTGACTAAAATATCTATATATATCCTCCATGCTAATTTTTACTCATGAAAACCCTGACCTTTTCACATATCCACCCATAGGGCTATGACTATTTATCTAGGCCTTTAGGCCTAGTTGTACATTTTGACCATTGTGTTGTCTTTAGTTTATTTAGTACAAATATATGAGTGTCTGTTAGATTTTAGATTAAAATTCACATGTGTCTCAATATCTTGTGACCTTAGACCTCTTTAAAGACTTATTCAACTCTGTTATAATCATGTAGTTGCTCTTGGCCTCAAGACTACAAATTTTTCAAATGGACTCCTTGGGTTGGTCTCTTATTTGGTAAAATATCATCCACATGAAGAGTCTTCTAATATTAGTGGGATAGGTTTAAAATATTCTCCTTATCTTAACTTCCTCCTCTAGTAGCTAAGAGACCTTTATCCTCTTAATGTATAGGTGCAAGCTTATAGATGATCAATTCTTCAAACTTGTATCATTTAGAGAGGTCTAGTGATGGTGTTACCTTCTATAAGGGTTAATGTTTAGTGAATAAATATTAAATTGGATAAAAAATCATTGTAAGAGTGTGGAGGGAGTGTGAAGTCTTCACTAATTGTATTCTCAACTGTTGAGAACCTCAAACCTCAAGAATTTTGTTTCCCTTGACTTGCAACCTATTCTAATGTATGGTTCTTGATCCTTTGAATGTTCATTCATATAAGTTATGGTTAATAATGACATGTAGGAGTGGAATATTCCTTTTATTTTCTTCCCAATTTATCATTTTTATGATTGAAACATCTCAAGCATCTAGACATGCAAAACTATGTGTACATTTATGATTGTCACCATCTCACACTATGAACATGCCATCATGAGTTGATTTGTAAAACCATATTAAATATTAAATGAAAGTTTAAGAGATATAAATGAGATTGGGTATTCACATGATTTATGGTTTTTATCAATAAACATGAAAAAAAAAATTAGCGGTCTCAACCTCGAATTCATAAAAACAACCTACTGCCATTAGCCTATAGATTGACCAAACTAAAGATTTCTTATTTCTTGATGACTCACATGTGCCAAGTAATTTGGAAAAATCATGTAATGTGGATGAAATATTTTAATGATCCTCTCCAATATGATTATTATTCCAATGTGCTCAAAATTGAATATATTAAGGTAAACTTAAACCTTGTCTAGATGGATAAGATACTATGAGTCCTTCACCTTCTTAGTGGCTATTCATAAAGGAGGGGAAACCAATCTAGGAAATAATTCCCAAAAATTTAATAATAATAAGGTTCCCTAATTTTAATAAAATATTATGTCCTTATTCTCTATCCTTGGTTTGAACCAAATAGAAACCTGATTGGCTCTTCTGAGCTGCCATGGAGAATGATGGAGAGAAGGGATCGATTTTTGACTTATTTTGACTTAAAACTCCATCTAAATAATGGATATAGTTATAGGAGTAATAAAATAAGACATTCACATTATTTAACATGATTTTTATCTAAAAACATTATATAAACTACCTAAAAACCTTCTCTTTTTGCTATGAAAACTATATATTATGCTTCAAAATTGATGAAAATGATATGTCAAGTGACTTTGACATTTTGAAAACTCCTATATAGACATGTAGTGATGTTTTAATACCTTCATGATGCCATAAACTTGTAATTTTCTTGAAAAACCTTCTTTAGACATTATAAAATGGATAATAATGCATTACAAAAAGGGTTACAATGTTAGAAATGAATATTGCCAACCTTGTTGGCACTTGTACAGATTAGAGGAAGAGTAACATGACTTTGACACATGAGATGTGACTCAAATTGAACCTATATACTTAACACTTTTTAACCTACTTTACCATGTCATAAGGTGACTAGATAACATAAGGTCAAAAGATGACATTTACCTTAATATTGTCAAAACAATGTTAAACCATGTTAAAATACCTCAAAAAGACCATTGTGAAGACTATGACAAGATCTAAGGTAACCATACACAAGTTGAGTGGGCCTTAGTAGAAAATTTTTAACTATAGGGGTTGATATTTGGCTTGAGAAGCTAAACTATCATTATTGTTTGTGACTCATAGGGGTTGACCAACTTACTGGCCAAGAGAACTAGCTATCTAATTATTTTGGGCATAAGAATCACACATTATAACATGAATTGAGATGACTAGTCTACCTAAGATTGACAAAAAACCTACCACCTTGAAATTTTTTAATGACTACAACAACCTCACCACACACACAAAGACAACACACACATAAGCAAGAAGGAAACACACATGTGATGATAGACACTTATTGGAAACTAGACAATTAAGAAAAGAACTGACTATGTGAAACTAACCTAAACTTTTATTCTCCTTCTTGTGTCAAATGGGAAGTTCATTGGATCCTTCACTGCATGGGATGAATAATGGCATGAGTTAAGAAACCTCTTAGACTTTGATCTCATTATCTTCATCCTTTCCTTAAATGGCATTCCTCTCATCATACTTTCAAGTGAGGTGAAAAATATAAATCAATGTCCTATGAAGATATATTCTTCTTGATTATCAATTTTCACCTCAAACTACTATCTATCATTGGTAATGTGGGAGTATTCTAAGATGGTTACATCTTGGTTGATAGGGGCAAAAACCTCAACCTTTGTTTCAATTGGATTCTCAAAAATAATATTTTTTTCATCTTGGAAGGTACCATATTCATCATATATTTGTGGAAATTAAAATTAAATCTCTTGAAGATGATTTTTAAGACCTATTGGCTCACTATGAACCTTGCATTCTTCCTCAATAACTTCATCTTGTTATTTTTGAGGTACTTGCCTACCATACTCTTCAAGATCCTTGACCATGTCCAAGTAACACTACCTCATGTCATTAGGACCTTGGATCTTCTCTTGAGACTCAACATAACCAACTACCATAGTGTTATCCATAGGACCCTTCTTGATATCTTCACCATACTCATTGTCCAATTTGAAAATTTTAGCATTCTCTTGATGAGGTGGAGATGTATAATCTAAAATTAAACAAAAATTCTCTGGATATTCCCAAAAGGTGTTCTCTTTAGGAACAATAAAAAAGAAATGGACCTCACTATCCTCTTACCATCTCCTTATGGAGTAACATGTTGATTACGTGCCTCTAATTCTATAACAGGGTCATGATACGGATCATGTTCTATTGTAAATTGATTATCTTCATCCTCTATAAAGAATGGAAGTTCACTGATCCATTTAAGTTCTAGTTCATCTTGATTTTTTAATCCTAAACTTGAATTATCCTCTCCAAGTTCCAAACATTAGTGTTACTTTCAATTAATACCTCAACTTGCTATTCTATTCCATTATTCAAAGCCATCATGCTTAGTTCCTTTAATCTCATCGAAGGATTCATGCTACAACTATTGCCAAGTGTCACTCGAATCACTTGAAGTGATCTTATCTTCAATAATGGATTCATGAGGGTTGTTTTCATGTATATATCCTAGAGGATAATTTTATTATGTTTCATCCACTTCAAGGTCTTGACATTCTAATTTCTCTACATTATCAAACTACTCTATAGGCTCAAACTTTGATTTGTTAGGGTAAATAGGAGTACCAATAATGATTTCCTCATCATAGGTGTTTGAAATATATTTTTCAAAGCATTCTTGAAACCCACTTTCAACTACAACATAATCAAGCTCTTGAAGGACTATCACCTCATCAATGTTCTCCATCAAGTTCCCTTTCACATTTGAATGCTCCAATTCTACCTTCAATGTAGCTAGCTTCTCCCAAATTGGATACTTAGGAGTAATAGGTTGATAAAGACATTGTTAAAGAGATGGAGAAAGATAATTAGTTGAAGACACTACATTATTCCTTGTCCATTTCTCAATTATTTTTTTAAACTTAGATGTATCTTGATTCTTATGAATGACTATGGTATGAAGGATAGATTGGGAACTTGAAAAACTTGAAAGATCTCTTAAACTAGCCTCCATGTAATCCTATTCATTTGTATGTTCCTCATTTTATCTCTTAACCATAGGTCTTCCTTTAAATAGGGAGATGTTGGGAGGTTAAGCATGCCCAATTAGTGGAGTTAGAACATAAGGCTTTATAGGTTGTTCTTAAGTGATTTTGGGGGGGAAGAGGCATTCTTACAACTTGGTAGCTTAGGAGAAATAAGATCATCTAAGGGATTTAGAGTAATAGGGACAAAAATTTTAGTTAAGGTGTGCTTGTTTTCTCCTTTCCAATTGGTAACCAACATGCCAAATTTTGATATACCTTCATTTTGAGGAATGTTTTCAACTTGAGGTGTGCTTTGGAAACTTTGGAACTTCCTAGGCTCGATTCTCACAACCCCTCCTTCTTGGTTTTGAATTGACATTGAAGGAGTGGTATAAGGATATTGATATGGGGTAGAAGGAGTTGGAGTTTCATAAGATTGGTTGCTTGAGATTATTACTCATTCAAGGCCAATATCTCACTAGTAATGATTTGACTCATGCTTTTTTACTCCAACTCATTAGAGAAACTAGGTGGATCTTGAAAGGGTGGTTAGGGAGGGAGGGAGGTGTATTAATTATGATAATAAGGCTTTTAAATAGGCTGATAGGGATCACAAGGGTAAGGTTGATGTCCTTGGAGGTAAGGAGGATGGCAAGGTTTAGAAGGCTATTGAGGTATGTGGTGGGCTTCCATGAGGGATGGCAAGGAGTACCATATGATTGATAAGGAATTTTATAACCTACATATCCTTCATATCTAATCATTAAATGTCATGAGGAAAATAGAGAACAATAAAACTATCAAAAATAACTATTTTACCTTTGGGTGAAGACCTTTTGATGACCCTTGACATGAGATATTGAGTGCTAATCTTCTACCAGAATATTTGTATCTCCTTAAAGCCACCAAATGATGAGAGTGTATAATCCACTATCCTTTAATTATGGTCCTACCAAGCATGCTAAAAATTATTATTAGTGTGGATTTCACCCTTGAGTCGTGGTGTTTTAGACCTGCCTCATCCAGTTGATATAATGGGATCAAATTTAGGTGTGGGTAGCCTAGTTAGTGAGGTGAACCTCTAGTTTTGGGGCTAAATCCCATTATGCATAATCTATTAGATAAATTTATAAACCTACTAAATTATTAATGAAAAGGGATAAAGATATGTATGAAAAAAACCTATGATATGGGAAGTGATGCACCAACATGTTGTGTCCACTCTAACTAACCCTTCAACAACACTATGAACCAGATAAGGACTAGTGATTAGATTAATCTCTCTGAGAGACACCTAAGCATTAATAATTAATATGGAGGCTATGTTAAGGGGATTAAAATTGATGATGATGAATGGAATGCCTATTTTCATGACACTACTAATTAGATTTTAATCCAATCATAATCACCAACACTTTCACACACCATATGACCTGTTTAGACAATCTCCTAACAACTAGGTGAGAAAAAGGTCTTACAAAGGATGATAAGTTCAAAACTTATGAAAATAAAAAAATTATGAAACATACTTATCTAACATAGATAATTTTAACCAATCCTTATATTCATTCAAGGGTTTCTAAGGTATAATTTGGGCATAGTTTCTTCATACCTAATCGAACGATGCCTAAAATGGCCTTTGAGACTTAATTTATAGAAAAAGAGAAGTAAAGAGAAGGAAAATATGGAGTGGAGGTGGAATGTATAGACTATGATTATCCTCATTAACTTAATCAATAGTTACAAACATTAGTAACAACTCCATGATCTCTTCATGTGTTGCTTTGGTTGGATAATGGTCTTCAATGAGAGTATGGCATAGTAAATGGTCTAATGGAGGATCTTTCAGTCTTGGATGACCCCATTAAAAGCATGACCACATCAACCTACTCAACTAATTTCCCTCTTGGTAGTTAAAATGGTGGAATTATGGTCTAATTGACCTCCATGAAGTATTAAGTAGCCTACCTCTCTCTTTTGCATTCTAATGAGGCTTAATAAATTACCTCATCCTCCATAATAGACATAAAATATGCATAATAACCTCCATTAATTAGTTACAAGTATGTTTATGACCATTAATTTACTCCCATATCATCCCTCCACACTAATAGACATCTCCCTTAGTTGACCAACTATGCCTACTAGGCAACTAGGCTTATTCACTTGGTGCTAGTTTCTTGGATGGCCATCAGACTTGCATAAAACCTTAATAATGTGTAAGTGAGCATGTTTTAGTTCTAAAAAATCATATCATACCATGACATATTCCTTAAAAATTGTGCACACCTATAATTCTTGCTCCTTTAGCTGACTAGGTCACCTTTCATTAGCACTTATAGACTATCTCTTTAGTCTAGGCCTAAATAAGAATTTACAAGAGAAAATAAAGGTATTTTTTGGTATGATATATTGGAATTCACTTCAAAATATCCTCTTAAATTATTTTCATCCATTCATACAACTCTATACCTTAGATTCCTCATTAAATATTACAAAAGATAGGGTTATGGTGCTTTCGTACATATGTTCATATAAATAAATGCCATGATTAGGACCTTATAAAAGTTAATAATTTTTTTTAATTGTATTAAATACCAATTCAATGCATTTTAGTTCAAATTTATCAATATCTTTCCCATCAAACTTTTATTAGGGTTTTAAAGAGGTTTAAGGAGGTTTAGACTCTTAACAATAGTTCATAAAAGTTTAGACTTAAACCTATGAACTAATGCCAATAAATTATAGTAGATAAGGCCCCTTAACCTTCCCCAAATGATCATATCCCCATTTATATCCTCCATATTGTTCTAAGAAAAAGAATGTGCTCTTTGGGTGATCATTCTACATTTTATGCATTCTTAATGTAATTTTAGGCCAAAATGATCAATTCTAAGCTCTCCTTTACAAAAAAATTCTTATTTCACATCTATAAATCCATTACATACACTTATATGTTGGTTTTAATTACTATTTAACACTTTATTATCCTTTGAATTCAGTCTCCAATTAGTAATTTTTTGAGAAGGGTATTAGGCCAATAGATGTAATGATAGTGTTTCTATGTTTTACCATCAAAGGGAGTTATTTGATCACTTTTACACCTATGAGAGAATGGATCCTAACACCTATATCATTTATATCACTTGTGTTTTCTTGTTTAAACCACTTTCTTCCTCCTTCATAATGTACATAATCAACTAATTAAACAATTAGGCAAGGCTATAGATGACCATCAAATTAACTAGTTTGAAGACTATAATTATGCCTTGAGATCTTTCATGATAACTTGAGGAGATTATTACCATGTATACCTAAGGCCAAAAATGGATCTAAAATACTCCATTAGGTGTCACCTAGTTTAATTCCATGATAAGCCTTCAAAATTGCACTCTCTAGGCATGTAATAGTCCTCCCTAATCCTGATCTGTACATGATACACTCTACACATTCAAAATAGTGGATAATTTAGGTTCCCATGATACTTTATAATACCATAAAAACCATTTCAATACTTAAATATCTCATTTTAAGTCATTTAAGGATAAAATTATTTCATTAGGTCATTAGTTGGGTTTTGATAGGGTTTAGATGGACTTAGATTATTAAGAATGATTCATAGAGTTAAGGAGTAAAATATAAAAAATATGATAATGATAATCATAATACAACCTAATTAAACTTCCCATAGTAATTTATAACCCCATGCATCTGCTTCTTGGTGTTACCACATGTAAAAAGTGTATCTCAGGCTTAAAACCCTGTAATTATGAGGTTGAGGGAGAAGAAAAAGGTGTAAAAGAGAAAAATAGGGTTTGTTTTGAATTTATACATCTCTTATTGGTATGAAATAACCCACATTATTTATTCTAATATTCCTCTTTTCCATCCCTCCTCCATATATCCTTTTCAACCCCATTAGCTCATGCTTAGGGTTCATGATCCACTAGGTGAGTTTGATCTTAGAGGTCTACAAATTGAGATTTCTTCTATCTGCCTAAGTCCAAAAAACTAATTATCCCATATGGAATGTTTTCACTCATCCTACTAAAGCTTATAGTCTTGAAAACACTTTTCAAATGTGTAATTTTCCTCAAATTCCATGTTTGGTCTTATACATGCTTATTTAGGCTTTTTATGCCTAACTAACTTGTCAAGGCATATCCTTTTATTCAATGGAATAGATAATTAAATGTAGAATAATAGAATTTATAAAACAATCTAGATACCATGTTTCACTCTATTCAATTTTACTCACACTTCCACCTTCCTACCTAAATATCCTAGTTATATGTGGCAACTCTATGTTTTGATTAAGTGTGGATTCTTTCTTTAATTGGAATCTCTAGTAGTTTTATTAAATTTACCACCATTGGTAAGTGCATCCAATATCTCTATATATCCCCCATGATAATGTTTAATCATAAAAACCTTGATCTTTTCATATATTCACTCATAGGCCTATGACTATCTTTCTAGGCCTTCAGGCCTAGTTGGACCTTCTACCCCTTAGGTTGTATTTAGTTTCTTTAGAGAAACTCTATGAGGGTATGTTGGATTTTAGAGTTAAGTGCACATGTGTATCAATATCATGTAACATTATACCTCTTTAAGGACTTATTCAACTCTGCTATAAGCTTGTATGTGCTCTTAGCCTCAAGATTGCAAATTCTTAAAATGGACTCCTTGGGTTGGTTTTTTTTGGGTAAACTCTCATCCACATGAGGTTTCTTATGAGATTAGTGGGGTGGATTAAAACTCTTCTCCTTATCTTAACTCCCTCTTCTAGTAGCTAAGAGACCTCTATCCTCCTAATATACATGTACAAGCCTACAAATGATCAATTCTTTAAACTTGTATCATTTAGAGAGGTCTAGTGATGGTGTTTCCCTCTATAAGGGTTAGTGTTTAGTAAATGGATCTTATATTGGATAATAGAGATTTGTAAGAGTGTGGAGGGAGTGTGAAGTCTTCACCAATAATGTTCTCAACTATTAAGAAGCTCAAAACCTCAAGAATTTTGTTTCCCCTAACCTACAACCTATTATAATATGAGGTTCATGATCCTTTGAATGTTTATTCATATCAATTGGGGTGAATAATGATGTGTAGGAGTGGAAATGGCCTTTGAGGTTTTGCCAAATGCATCATTTGGATTATTGAAACCTTCCATGCATCAAGACATGCAAAACCATATGTACATTTATGAATGTCATGTTGAGAATGTATTCTTAAGTATGCATTAAATTTTCATTGGTGTCATAAAAGTGTCATTGATATCATTATTAGTTGTTGATGTAGATCTCAATAAAATTTTCAATTGATACCTACACTTGATTGCAAACTTGCCATTCCTTCTTGACTCACGTTAGGCATATCTTGTCCAAATGGACCAAAACATAAACTCTTTCTTTATCAAAGTTATAAAACATATAAAACATTCCAACACTTTTTTCAAACCATCTCAATTCAATTCTATCACTCATCATCCTACATGTCATTCAATATTCCACTTCCTATCTTCTAAGCCTACTAACCCTATTTTTGGGTAAGTATCCTTTTTGGGAACATTTGATATCTTTTCTCAATAAAAGAAATACATTTTCAATGTCGCTTTTGGGCCATACAACTCCATCTTTCTCCTAGCATAATTTTCAAAGCACAATACATTTCCTTCTTTAAACCTTACCTTAATTAACCCTTCAAATGGACAAACCTCCTTAGTTTGGGCAATGTACAAACTTTAAATTCAAGTTATTTACATTTTTAGGTGCCCATTTAGATCCCCCCAACTAAATCCATTCTTTTTAGGCCTTTTTATTTAGACATTCACTTTTCCTTCACTTCTCTCACTCATTTAGTCTTATTTAGCCCTCTTTACTTGTCATAGTGGTCAAAGTCCATACCAAACCATCCATAAAACTATAAATATTTTTTATTAACTTGAGGAATATCAAATACAACCTAAATACAAAATTTCATCACCTTTGATAATTGGAACACATTTTATAAGTAAAACCCTAACTCTAGGGTTTCTAGACCTTACATAGACCTGTGAGTAATTTAAATTTGATATCTTGGGCTTAAAAATGTTTCAAGAAATAAAATCACCTTGATTTGGTTTTTAATCATTCCCTTCAACCTTTCCAAAGGCCTAAAGTCATGGTTTAGTCCATTTTATGCTGAAAATAATGAGAACTTAGTCAACTATGTTCTAGTAACTATGTAAAGGTTATTTCATCCTCCCAAACAATTTGGTCTTACCTAGTTCATTCATAAAGTTTATACAATATTCAATCCTTATCCTCTTACCATAATCCATTACATTCTTTGTTCCTTGACTATGCATGTTAAGGTAACCTATAGGCCTATTAGCAGTAACATAGTGAATCCGGTTAACTTCAAGCTTCTTATGCCCACTTAAGGGTTTCAAGGCTCCCTTTTATAATATTACCATGTTTCTAGATCATGGATGTTAGTGAAAATTATAACAAGATCAAGGGTTAGACATTAACTCGCTTATATTATGACTTTGTATCCAAGCATGGTTCTCACTAACCCATTATTCTACTATAAATTATAACTTGGAAGTCATTGATTGATTGGAATCACTAAGTTCCATTAAAAAAACACTTCACTCACTAATTATTGATTCAATAGGTACACAATATATACCCTAATAACCAAGTAACCCTTCCTTCCTTGATAGACACAAACAAGGTATAAGGCATAATACAACATTCAAACATTACTTTAAGCCTTCACTATCAACTTTTCCAAACAATAGAAATTATGAATTATCAACTTAGATAATTTTCAATATCTACTTAATCATTCTCACACCCCTTCACTCATTAATCCAAAAATAACGTGACTTAAGACCAAATTATTCCTGACTGTAGAACTTTATTAAAATTGCAATAATTACTCAATATAGAATACAATACTTCTAGTTACTATATGGCCACTAAAAATAAATTAAGTCATTATAAACAAGAAGGAAATATTTTATAAATAAACAATACATTCATATGTAACTCTTATTTATAACAAAAAGGACTCACACAGTCCTGTACATTGTCTTTGTCAGACCTTCTCTCTTCACTATTTCATCTATCCTATTTTATTCTCTATGCTTCCTGTACTTCAAACCACCATACACTATATGTTTTATATATATGTTATAAACTCTTATAATAATATTCATAATTATTTATTGATTCAAAAAACCTCTCACATCCCCTAGACCTATGTAGGGTGGTGGACTGCTAACTCACTCTTAACTTGACATAGCACAACATTCTCATGAAAACACATTTATAATATCCACCTAGGTACATTAATACTCCTACATACAACCTTATCCCATTACATTACCTTTTAAATCTAAAACACATCATTAGACTCTCAATACAATTTTGAAAATTCAAATTACACAAAAGGACAAGAAACTAGTTTTGAATTCAAATTCAAATTTTCACACAAAACATGACTCTAAGACACATTATAGACCATATCTAAGCATTCATAAGATGTCCCTACATCATACCCCTAAGGTGAGAATTTATTTGACACCCATATTCTTCTACTTTCAAAATATCATATAAGTGTGTGTGCTCTTGACTGCCACACTTTTACTTTGTCTTGCCTCTTACCATCTTCCTCCATGATATACATAAAAAATAAAAATCATTAAAGAAAACATGTTATTTATCATGCCCTTGAGGCATTCTCCAACTCTCCTCTTTGATTTCTTATTATTATTACTTTCAATCACCTTCATGTGCTTTGTATGCTTCACTCTTATTCTTTGCATCAGCCACTAAAGCATCTTTCTCTTATCTCTGCATGTGTTCTTCTTCACCTAAAACCTATACTTCAACCTCAATAGATGTAACTTTCTCATAAAGAGAACTTCCATATTCTTGACTTGTTTTTTCCTTCATTAATGCCCTTGGATATTACTACTATGACATTCCACAAGTCTATATTTTCCTTGGTAATCTCCTTAACCATTTCTCTATATATTTGATGAGGATCAAATCAATATTCGTGCTTTAAAGATTTATACAAGATTGAATATTCCTCATACCTTTCCTTATGATACTATCCTATTACTCTTTTGGCTTCACTTACATCTTCTTAAGTGATAATTTATTCCTTTTTCATGTTATCTTGATTCCAAAATGGCTGACCTACTTGTTCTTGTTCCATCAGCATGACTCTACCTTGAGTCTCTTCTTCATCTTGACTTCTTTTAATCACCACTTGGTCATATGTACATAAAAAATTATTCATGCATATGAAATCAACATAATGTATAACTCACATATACCTCCTCTATAGAATACTCCTACTCTAATACCAAAATGATGCAGAGCTCAATCAACTTTTCAATTGCTACCTACATTTGCTTACAAACTTTCCATTCTTTACTGACTCACATTAGGCATATCTTTTCCAAATGGACCAAAACACAAACTCCTACTTTATCAAAATTTGAAAACACATAAAACATTCCAACACTTTATTTCAAACCATCTCAAACCAATTATATCACTCATCATCCTACATGCCATTCAATATTCCACTTCTTGTCTTCTAATCCTACTAGCCTTATTTTTGGGTAAGTTTCCTTATTGATAATAGCTGATAACCTCTCTTAAGAAACCAAACACATTTTCAAGGACAATTTTCGGCCATACAACTCATTCATCTTTCTCCTAGTATAATTCTCAAAGCATAATGCACTTCCTTCTTTAAACCTTCCCTTAATTATCCCTTCAAATAGACAAACCTCTTTAGTATGGGTAATGTACAAACTATAAATTAAATATATTAACATTTTTAGGTACCCATTTGGCTCCCTCAACTAAAACCTTCCCTTTTATGCCTTCTTCATTGTATAAATTCACTTTTCCTTCACTTTCCTCACTCATTTAGGTTTATTTAGCCCTCTTTACTAGTCACAGTGGTCAAAGTCTATATCATACCATCCATATAACTATAAATATTTATGATTCACTTGAGGCATATAAAATATAACCTAAATATAAAATTTCACCACCTTTTGATGATTGAAACTCATTTTATAAGAAAAACCCTAACTTTAGGGTTTCTAAACCCTACACAAACCTGTGAGCACTTTAAATTCCATATATTGGGATTCAAAATGTTTCAAGTGTTAAAATTACTTGGATTGGGTCTATACTCATTCCATTAAACCTTTATAAACTTATAGAGTCCTAGTTTAGTCCATTCCATTATTAAAATAATGAAAACATAGTCAACTATGTTCTTCTAGTGATTGTGTAAGGGTTCTTTCATCAATCCTTTCATCCTCCCAAAAAATTTCATCTTACCTAGTTCATTCATAAATTTTAGACAATATACAATACCTATCCTCTTACAATAATTCATTACATTATTCTTTATTTTTTGACTATGCACGTTCAAGCAACCTCATGCCTATTGGCAACACCATAGTGAATCACGGTAAATTCAAGCTTAGTATGCCCACTTAAGGGTTTCAAGGCTTACTTTTATAATAGTACCGCCTTATTATATCATGGATTATAATTCAAATTATAATAAGATCAAAGGTTATACCTTAAATCCCTTACATTGTGACTATGTATCCAAACAGGGTTCTCACTGACCCTTTATTCTCCTATAGCTTGTAACTTGGAAGTCATTTCTTAATTGGAATCACTCAATGTCATTACAAAAAAAATTCACCAACTAATTATTGTTTCAATAGGTACATAGTATATCCTATAAGAAACAAGTAACCTTACCTTCCTTGATAGACACAAATAGGGTATAAGGCTGAATACAACATTCAAATAGTACTTTAAGCCTTCACTGCCAACTTGTCTAAAAAATAGACACTATAAGTCTCCACTTGGATAAGTTTAAATATATACTTAATCATTCTCACACCCCTTCACTCATCAATACAAAAATAAAATGACTCAACACCAAATCATTCTTGATTGTTACTAAAACAATACTCTATTAAAATTTTAATAATTACTCAATGAAGAATGCAATACTTCTAGTTACTATATGGTCATTAAAAATAACTTGAATCATGATAAACAAGAAGTAAATCTTGTATAAAGTAACAATACTTTCATTTTTAAATTTTATTTATAACAAAAAGGACTCACACAATCCTGTACATTATCTTTGGCAAACCTTCTCTCTTCACTATTTTGTCTACCCTATTTTGTTCTCTATGTTTCCTCTACTTCAAACCACCACAAATTATATATTTCCTATATATTTTATAAACTCTTAGAATGAGATTCATAATTTTTTCTTGATTCACGAAACCTCTCACATCCCCTAGACCTACATAGGGTGGTGGACTGTGAACTCACTCTAACTTGACATAGCACAACAATCTCATGAAAAAACATTATTAATGTCCACTTAGGTCCATTAATACTCTCATATAAAAAATTTTCCCCTTACATTCTCTTGTAAACCTCAAACACATCATTAGACTCTCAATATAGTTTTAAAAATTCAAATTACACAAAAGGGAGGGAAACTAATTTTGAATTCAAATTAAAATATTCACACACAAACATGAATATAAGAAAATTATACACCATCTCCAATAATTCCTAAGATTCCCCTGCATCAGTTGTCATTTTTGTTCTTGATGTTGAGTTCTTAAGCTATGTACTTAAGAAACCTAGTGAGGAGGCACAAGCTTCGTAGCATGATAAGGTAAGCAATATATGACTTGTGTGAATAATATTAGTATCATGTGGTCATGGTATGAGTTAATTTTATAGGTGGGTGGGGTATTTAGAATAGTATAAAATGTTTTAAGATATGATCATGGTCTAAGTATGCCTGACAGTTCAAGATCTAGTGTGCAAAGAGACCTAGTTATGCCTAATAAGGGGTCAAGATCATTTCCCAAGGTGATATATCACTTAAGAGCATTGAAATATTTTAGAGAGTTTTTTAAAGTATGTTTACAAATTTTGAGGTCATATCTTGAAGAAGAAATCATGAAAATTAGTGTTGAGATCCTATGTGTGCATAGAATGGGGTGTTACAGACCCAAGAAGGAATTTATTATGCTCCTTGGAATGTGAAACCTTTTCATGTGATCCTAATAATTTCATATAAGTTAGGTAAGGTCCCTAAATTAATTTTAATATAATTGGTTTTGGAATTGAGGGGAAATCCTTTATGAATGATTGCTAAGAAGGGAAACTTGTCAAACCCTCCTAAAACCCTCATAATGAACCAATAGGAAAGATATTATTGGTTATGGATCATAATGGTTTTATTAATATAGTTTTATGTTTTAAACATGTAAATTAATCTTCTAGTTTCCTTTAGGTGGTTTTGATTTATCACAAGAGTGAGTAGAAGCTACAAGAAACCCCTTATTTCTCAAAATTTTGATGTAATACGAAGGGTTGAACAAGTCAAAGCATGAAAATGGATGGAGGATTATGTGTGAGACTTATATTTTATTCCCATTTAATTTTTTCAGTATTTTTTATACCTAAAATGTGCTAAAATAGTCATGGAAGTTGGCTTATTGCTAAAAAGGCTGAAAGAGCAAGACAATGAGAAAATTACGCAACATTGAGAAAGAGATTAGGGATTGGTCACAGGGGATTAGGGATGGATAAAAATAAATGAGGTTATTTTTAAATATATATAATTAATATACCCCTTATATATAATTTTTTGTGATGAACACAAACATGCTAAAAGTTATTCTTAAAGTGATTTGTCTAACATAATGAAGTCTATGTAGGGTGAAGATGTGACATTGGTCTGTAAGACCACTATGGATATTAAAAATTGTAATATATATTTTAAAATTTTATATAAGGATGCTTAATTTTCATGTAAATCCATTGGAATATCATAAATTTTTTTCCATAGGTGTTCAAAAACTTGATCTTTTTGACTGTGTTTTTGATGCTACATGCAATTTTCTGTGTGTAAGTGAGGATGTTATGTTTTAGTGTTTTTTCATAGTGTTTAAGAATAAAATGAACATTAATTTGTTATATAGGTATAATATTTAATTTTAAAAAAAATTTATGCATTAAAAACTCCTATTAAGGTGTGAAAATTTAAAGGTTCTTGACTGGGTTTTTGAGGCTTATGTGCAGTTCTAAGTAGGCATATGAAGTTGATCAATTAGAGGTGTTTTGACCTATATGATGAATTATAATGAACATTATGTTGAAAATAAGGTAATTTATATTATATAAATTTTATTTTTTATTATGGTTATGTGGAAAAGTTGAATGTATGATTCATATTTACAAGACAAACTTTTTGATAGTAAGAATGCCTAATGGTGAGTAGAACGAATTGGGTGGTTCAAAGAGTGAAATGAGATAAATGGTTTTGGGGACATAAGGTGAGATTAAAATGGGATTTAAAAAAAAAAATTATTTAATCCACTTTTAGATTATAAAAGTGGTCCAAGTATGTCTAAATGAAATGTGTGCTTAGAGAAGGCCTAATTGCATTAGGTCTCTATTAGGCCTACTGGTGGGATTTGGCCCTTAAAGGTAATGACTGACTTATGTGGTGGTCTTTTAAAATTTTAAAAATGTTTATTGATATATTTAAATTTTGATCCAAGTATGGTGAGGTTATTTGACAAAAAATATGGGTAATAGCAAGAGTCAAGCATAAAGACAAAGCCTAATAGGCCTAATTCAACTAGTTAGAATATTGAGTATATAAATGAATGATATATGGTTTTGGAAACTAGGTAAAGGGATTTGGTATCAATATATATGTGTGATGAATATGATGTGAATATATAACTATGTTTATATAGGTGTTGAGTAAGGTCATTTGACCTAATTCTACCAAGGAAAGGGCTAGTTGAGTGAGAAGGCCTAATAAGATATTTGATAAAGATAAAAGAGTGAAAAGAGAAAAAATGGAGGACATATTTATTTGAGTGATCAAAAAGTGTTCTAAGGTGATAAAATATTCAAGGTATCTGAGTTGGTGTTAAGTTACCTAGGGGGTTAGAGCCTCCTTGCAAGTTAGTGATTGTTAAAGGACTAGTTGGGTTAGTGCTTGACTAATAAGGGGTTGGTACCTCACTAAAATTTTGATTAGTTGCTTATAATATTATATTAAAAGTTTTGAATTAGTGGGTTTTATTACCCATGATGGTTTCCCACATAGATATTGTGTTCATTTGTTATGTTTTCACTTCTTTCTCATCTGAATGATTGTTTGTGCATCACTATATCTCTAGATCTATTTGTTTGATTAATGAATGATATATGGAATTTAAATAAGATTTTTCACACTAATTCACCCCCATATCAGTGGTTATACCTCAAAAAGGTATCAAATCATAGTCCTTTTTATAGACCCAACAATCTAAGGGAGATCTTTGGAGCATAGGTATGGATTGTGATAATGAAAGTGTTATATATGATTGCAATATCCAAGTTTATATAAGGCCATTAGGATGTTTATTGCCTATGTAGGTTTCAAAGGCTTCAAGATATACCAAATAGATGTCAATTCAACTTTCCTAAATGGGAAATTATAAGAAGAAGTATACATTGAATAACTTGAGGGTTTCCTATTGACTGATAAAAAGGACTATGTCTACAGATTGAAGGACTTTACAATCTAAAACAAACCCTCAAATCTTGGTATGATAGACTATAAAAGTACTTATTAGACCAAAGTTTCAAAAGAGGAGTTGTAGATAGTAACCTGTATATGAAGATTGAAAATGATCATCAATTAATAGTGGTTGTCTATGTGGATGATATCATCTTTGATGGAACAAACGAAATCATGACGAAAGATTTTATAGAGGTGATGAAGTCAGACTTTGAAATGTCTATGTTTAGAGAACTGTCCTTCTTTCTTGGACTTCAAATCAATCAATCTAAAAAAGGTATGTTCATTTCATAGGTCAAGTATATAAAATAGATTCTAAAGAAGTTTTAAATGTTAGATTATAAGTCTGTAAGTACAACTATGGTTACAAGATGCAAGATAATTAAGGAAGATGAATCCTCAAAGGTTAATCAGACACAATATAGATCCATGATTGGGAGTTTGTTGTATACCACTACCTTTAGACCTAAAATCATGTAAGAAGTAGGTCTTATGAGAACATTTCAATCATATTCTAAGGAAATTCATCTACAAGTAGTCAATAGGATACTTAGGTATCTCAAAGGAACTATGGAGTACAATTTATGGTACCCAAGGAGCAAGAAGTTTGATCTAGTAGCCTATACAGATGTAGATTGGGATGGGAGTGTAGATGATAGAAAGATCACTAATGGAGGAGTCTTCTTCTTAGGTAAGTACCTAGTCTCATTTTTAAGTAATAAATAGCCATAATTGTATTTATCTACTTATGAGGTTGAGTACATTGTAGTAGCTTCATGTTGTACTCAATTATTATAGATGAGACAAACCTTGAGAGATTATAAGGTGGAGTTTGATGGTCATATTCCTATATTTTGTGATAATAATAGTACCATTAATGTTTCAAATAATCCTTTCATATATTTAAGGACCAAACACATCCCTATCAAATATAATTTATTAAGAGAACAAGTGAGTGAACAAAGTATTAAGCTTGAATTTATGTCTACCAAGGATCAAATTGTAGATATCTTGACTAAGCCTCTTCCAAAGGATAATTTTGAATATCTGAGATAGGAATTAGGTGTGATTCCTATTATTATAATTCACTAAGAAATTCAAAACTATTAGGGGGAAATAATAAGGAGATACTTTAGCTCTAATAGTAGGAAATAAGTGCACAATATGTGAGGTCAAATGGGGAGTCATATCAGTTTATCAAGAAGAATATGTCTAAGGTATGTAATGAGATAGGGGGAGTTTGTTGATATAGTATTTCATTTCTACATCTTGAAATTTTGTTGTAGATAGTTATTTTCCATTAATGTCAAAGGGGAGATTGATCTGCATTGGGGAGATGTATCCTAGTAAGAGAAGCTTCTTTGAGTGGGTGCCATAAATGAATGATTTCTATCAATGACAAAAGATGATATTGTTGATAATGTATTATAAGGTATGAATTAATTTTTCATTGATTCCATAAAAGTGTCATTTATTTCATTCTAATTTTTCATTATTTTTTTTGATGTTGAGTTCTTAAGCCACGTACTTAAGAGACCTAGTGAGGAGGCACAGGTTTGGTAACATTCTGAGGTAAGCAACCTGACTTGTGTGATAATTTTTTTATAATGTGAGAATTATATGAGTTCATTTAACATGTGGATTAGGTATTGAGTATATTAAAAATGGTTTCAACGTATGATCATGGTCTAAGTATGCTTGGCAGTTCAAGGTGTAGTGTGAAAAGAGACCTAATATGGCCTAATAAGGGGTCAAATTAATTTAAAAAGGTGATATAATTATTAATATCATTTTAAAAAGTTTTATAGGATTTTTTAAATATGTTGACAAATTTTTAGGTCATATCCTAAAGAAGAAAGCATGAAAATTGGTGTTTAGATCCTTTGCGTGCACAAAATGGGGTGTTGTAGACCCAAGAAGGAATTTATTATGCTCATTGGAACATGAAAAATTTGCATGAGATCATAATAAGTTAATGTAATTTGGGTAAGGTCCTTATATTTATTTTCGTATAATTGGTTTTGGAGTTGAGGGGCAATCCTTTATGAACAATTATTAAGAAGGGAAACTAGTCAAAACCCTCCTAAAATCCTCATAATGAAATGATAGGAAAGATATTGTTGGTTATTGATTAGAATGGTTTTATTTACCTATTTTTATATTTTTAACATGAAAAGGAATCTTCCAAGTTCCTCTAGGTGGTTTTGGTTTGTCACAAGAGTGAGTAGAAGCTATAAGAAACCCCTTGTTTCTTTTAATATTGATGTAACAGGCAGGGTTGACCAAATTAAAGCATGAAAATGGATGGGGGATGATTTTTGATACTTATAGTTTATGATCATGTAATTTTTTGAGTATGTTTCAGACCTAAAATGTTCTAAACTGATCATGGAAGTTGGCTTATTGCTAAAAAGGACTAAAGAGCAAGACAATGAAAAAACTAGGCAATAGCGAGGAAGACATTAAGGATTGGTTGTAAAGGAGTAGGGATGGATACAAATATATTATTTCATTGTTAAATAAATATACCTCATACCTCCTTTTTAAATTTTTTTGGTGATGCACATGAACATGATAAAATTTGTTCTTAAAGTGATCTGTCTAACATAGTGAAGTCTATGTAGGGTGAAGATGTAAGATTGGTCTGTAAGACCAATATGGATATTAATACTTATAATATATATTTTAAATATGATATAATGATGATTAAGTTTAATTTAAATTAATTATAATATCATAAATTTTTTCCCATAGGTGTTCTAAAATTTGATCTTCCTGACTATGTTTTTGATGCTATAGGTAGTTTTCTATGTATGAATGAGAATGTTGTTTTTGAGTGTTTTTTAATAGTGTTGAAGAATCCAGTGCACATTAATTATATATATATACATATCATAGGTTAATTTTTACACATTTTTATGCATGACAAACTCCTATGAATGTATGAAAAAATTTAGAGGTTCTTGACTGGGATTTTGAGACCCATGTGCAGTTATGAGTAAGCATATGAAGTTGATTAGTTAGAGGTCTTTTGCCTTGTATGATGAATTATAATGAAAATGATGTTTAAAAAAATGTCATGGATATTATATAAATGTGATTTTTTGGGTATGTTTATATGGATAATTTGAGTATATTATTTAAATTTACAAGACAAACTTTTTGACAGTAAGAAGGCCTAATGGCAAGTAGACCTAATTGGGTGTTTCAAGGAGTGAAATGAGCTAAATCATGTTGGGTAATTAAGGTGAGATTATAAAGGGTATATTTGAGTCATTTTTAAGTGTTTCATCAACTTTTGGATGCTCAAATTATTCCAAGGAGGTCTAAGTGAAATGTGTGCTTAGAGAAGGCCTAATTGCATTAGGTCTCTATTAGACCTAATGGTGGTATTTGGCCCTTAAGGGTAATGACCGACCTATGTGGTGGTTTTTTCACTTGTGAAACGTGTGTATTTATATATTTTAATTGTGATCTAAGTATTTTTAGGTTATTTTCTGACCAAGATGGGTAAGATCAAGATTCAAGTATAAAGGCAAAGCCTAATAGGCCTAATTTGACTAGTTAGAATATTGAGTATATGAATGAATGATATAAAGTTTTGGAAACTAGGTAAATGGATTTAATATAATAAAATAGTTATGATGAATATTACATGAAAATATAACTATCTTTATATAGGTTTTGATCAAGGTCATTTGACATAATTCTACCAAGGAAAGGGCTAGTTGAGCGAGAAGGCCTAATAGGCTATTTGAGAAAGATAGAAGAGTGAGAAGAGAAAAAGGAGGTCATGTTAAATTTATTGAAAAACACATGTTATAATGTGATAAAATATTCAAGGTATCTAATTTAGTGTTGTATTACCTAGGGGTTTGGATCCTCCTTCCAAGTTGGTGCTTGCTAAAGGACTAGTTAGGTTGGTGCTAGACTAGTGAGGGATTGGTGCTCCTTGTGGGGTTGGTGCCTCACTAAAATTTTGATTAATTACTTATAAAAATGTATTATAATATATGAATCAGTGGGTTTTATTCCCTATGAGACTTTCCCACATAGATCTTATGTTCATTTTTTATGTTTCCACTTCTTGCTCATATGAATGATTGTTTGTGCATTACCATATCTCTAGATATATTTGTTTGATTAATAAATGATATATGGAATTTAAATAATAGTTTTCACACTAATACACCCCCACCTATTAGTATTTATACCTCTAACATGTCAACATATCACACTATGAACATGCCATCATGAGCTGACTTGAGAAACCATCCTAACTACTGGATGTAAGTGTAAGAGATAAAAAGGAGAGTGGGGATTGACATGATTGAGGGGAGATATAAATAACCATGACAAAAAATTATTTTAGTGGTTTGAACCTCAAATTCATCAAAAAATACTTACTAAAAATTTCTTATTTCCTAATGGCTCACATGTGTTAAGTGAATTCAGATAAGCATGTAGCATGGCTACATAGACCTCATAGATCCTCTTAAATAGCATTATTATTTACATCAATCTCAAAAGGGAAGATATTGAGGTAAACCAAAACCCTATCTGGATGGATGAGACATTGTGAGTCCTTCACATTCTTAGTGATTTTTTATAAAGGAGGGGGAACCAATCTAGGAACTAATGCCATAAAATGGAAGAATACTAAGGTCCCCTCTTCTTCTCAAAAGCTTAGGTCCTCATTCTCTCTCCTTTGTCTATACTATACATAAACATGACTAGTTCTTTTGAGTGGCCAAATAGAGTGATGGATAAAATGGATTAGTTTTTTACTTATTTTGACTTGAAACTCCCTTCAAAGAATGGATCTTAGACTGGAAGGGATAAAGGAATCCATTAATGTGCATGAACATGATCTTTCTCTGATAAAATTATACAGACTACCTAAAAACCTTCTCTTTATGCTATGAAAATTGTCTATTCTTTTGGAAAAATGATGGAGATGATATGTCAAGTTCCTCTAAAATTTTATAAATTTCTATATGGACATGTAATGATGTGTCCATCTTTTCATTTTACCATAAACTTGTGTTTTTTGTGAAAAACCTTCTTTAGACATTATAAAATAGATAATAATGCATTGTAAAAAGGGGTGTAATGTTAGAAATGAATATTTCCAAACTTTTTGGTACTTGTATGGATTAGAGGAAGAGTAACATGACTTTTAAACATGTTAGGTGACTCAAATTAACCACTAGACCTCTTAACACTCTTGAACCCACTTGACCATGCTATAAGGTGACTAGACAACATAAGGTCAAAATATGACATTTACCTTAATATTGTCAAAAAAACCTTAAACCATGATAAAAGACCTTAAAAAGACCATTGTGAATACTATGACAATATCTAAGGTAAGCATACACAATATATAAGGGCCTTAGTAAAAAAAATTGAACTATAGGGGTTGATATTTGGTCTAGGAGGCCAAATTATCAATAGGGGGAATTTCAAACATTGGTGGAGAGTTAAGGGTAAAACCCACATCTCATAGATCCATGGTCATAAAAAAAGGATGTTATAGGGTAGTTCAAATTTAACCACATTTATGAGTGTTTGGTGTACCATAGGCCCCACCATGATATGAAGATAAATAATACATTTTTACTATATTTTATTATCATCATATGCCTTGATTATGATAAGTTAATGGTTGAGGACTAATTTTGAGTACCCAAAACTCTTGATCACATTAATGTTACAAAAGTTCACTTTAGATCCTTTATTTACAAGCACACATTTTATCTTGTGATTAGAAACAAATACCTCGATGTAAGATGGGTAATTATGATTAAGGCCAATGGGTGGCATGTTTTGGGTGTTGAAGGTGATTTTTTGTAAGGATGAAAAGTGGCATACAAGGGCTTAAAACTAAATTAAATCAATGTTGGTAGGGAATCTTGACTCTTTAAGGATATTATGAATGATATCTTGATGGATAGATGACAATTTGAGAAGATCCATAATTAGTATCTATGTTGGAGTCTTCTCATATTGTTGAAGGATGCCATAATCTCTTTCAAAAGTGGTTAGAAGAGATTTAAAAACATTGAATTTAGGAGAAGTCATTTCAAGTGGGGCCTTAGGAGGTCCCCAAGTATGATGATTATACCATGTATGGTATTAGTAACACAATAAAACAATATCCCTTTTACTTTGATTATGGGATTATATGGGACCTGAGATTCTTTGAGTGTCTTATAACTAATATTGATTATGGAAATTAGGTGTTTATAATTATTGATATTACCAACAAAGGAACCATACTGATAGGGTGTTATTTGGTAATCAACATGGTTTAATGTAGAGGATTGACCTTAGTCTCTTTGTGTATTTTTTGTATTTGATATTGCTTGGGGAAGGAATCTTGATATATACCCAATCATTAATTCTTAGAAGAGGACAATGGTTATTCCCCTTCAACTTATATTTCACTCGTATCAATCAAATATTGAATATAATTTTGTAGTTACATGCATCTTTTAGTATCATGTCCCTTTTCATGGTGATAATGCTAGTATTCATCTTACTTAGACCAATCTAGTCATGGTTTAATTTCATCAAGAAGTTTTATTTCTTTTAAGGTGATCATGTTTGTAATTATAAATTTCTTCAAGACACTTTCCATAGGCTCACCTCAATTTATATAATTCCACTTCCTTGAATCCATCTCTGGTCTTCCTTTAGGTAAAATAATATTTGATGTACTCTGAGGTTTATAAGTTGAGCCTTGGACTATTTTCACAGGCTTAACATTGGTTACACCATTTGTGTTCCACATTATTATTCTCATTGAAGAATTTAGTGTATGCAAAAAATTAAGATAAGTATCAATTTATCCTCATTATTAAATCCAAGATAATGTAAGGTAATCAAATAATATATATCATAATTTTATATAAGGATCATGACCAAATTGGAGATGCTAAACCTAACTAAGGGAAAACTTATCACACAACACTAAATGAGAGAGTTCCAAAGCCTATAAGCAAATAATATCATGAAATAACCCTAGTTAAGTCTTATAATGTATAAAATGAAATATAATATAGTGTTATGAAAGTTATAACACAAGGGGTATGGTTTAAAATATGAAAAACAAATAAGAGATCATGGTAGGAAAATGGGGGTCTATATCACCTAAGGTGGAATATGGAAAGCTTAGAAAACACTATAGATACATTAAGTTTAAAAGGTAATCTAAGCAAGGAGTTAAACATTAAAATATATTAATTTGTGCAATATCTATCTATCAATTGAAATATAAAAATTTAGAGATACTTACCTTTGGATGAAACAATCAAGTCTCAATCTCCCCCTTGGCTAATAGTGATTTGCAAGAAACTATTGTGGCTTTGCAAGAATCACACTAGTTGAAATCATCTATAGGATAAAAGATTCCCTATTTTCATCCAAGACTTATAATGAATGAGCATCATCACAAAAAATATAAATATGATCAATGTGTGCTCTTATGGAGGTTGAGTTTGGTAATTGTATAGGTTATTTATGATTCATTTCAATTATCCCTCCAAAATACATAGTTTGAAAATTCAAACTTATTGGTGTATGTGGAAGGGTTTTAAAGTGTTACATAGGACTTGATAAAATTCTAAAAGTTTTATAAGGTCTGAAAATAAGTCATAAATGTCTATGTACCTCCAACTCCATGTAAAACTATCCTAATACTTATGTATAAGGAGGTTTAGTGTAGAAGGAGGTTAATTTTAGTATGTTTGTTGAAAGTTGAGAAATTTTGGTCTTTAAACAAGTAAAAAATAAGCATGGATATATTTTTACAAGTGATTAATTTACATACCATTAGGATAGGAGCCAAATAAAGTAGTGAAAATAAGAATAAAGTCCAAGTTTTTAGATTATTGGTGGATGGTCTCTAGGTTTGTTGTGAAGAAAATATGGGTTTGTATATGTACTATTAAATATAATAAGATGATAATTATACAATTTTTAACACTTAATATCTTATTTTTATTATTATTTAATCTTATTACATGATTTTGATATGGCTATAAAGGGTACAAAGGTTTGCAATAGAGTATTTCATGACATAGTCTGAGCATGAGGACATTTTCTATATGTTTTTGAAATTGATAAGGTATAAATGATATTTTAAAGAGTAGTAATAGGTTAAAAAGGACATAATATAAATTAAATAAGTTTTTAAAACTCACTAAGCCCTGATTTTCCTCTAAATTACTGCTCTTAGGCCTTCACACATAGTTTTGACTATGACAATCAAAGAAATAGTCATTGTCTTAATCATTTTAGGATTGTTCAAGAATAATAAGTGAATGAAAGGTAGTGTATATGTTTTAATAATGTTATAAATTTTTAAATTTTCTAAAACAAATGATATAAAGTGATATTTCCTTTTATATGTGTTCTCAGGTATGCTAAACCCTAGTTTAGGGTTAAGATACTAAAAACCCTCCAAAATGAAATTTAACCATAATAAATGTATGAAAATTAGTATAATTGTTTTAAAAGGAATTTTTAAGAGTATAAAATTGGTTTTTGTACTTATAATTATCTAAAAAAATAAACATTCTTGATTGAGTTTTTACAGGCCTGTAGAAATATGCCTAAAATAGGGTTCAGAAGAGCGAAAGCCTTCATTAATTCAAAATAGACTAACCAAAGGTTATGAATTTTTTTATAAGGGTAAAATAAATATTTTATAAGGTTTTAAATGTGTTTTAATTGTTTTATAATTTAAATCTAAGAATATATATGTTTTATCAATTAATAGACTTGTAAGTAGGCCTGAAAACATTGTTTAAAAGTCCAAAAAAGAGAACATAACCTCAAAAGGCATAAATAAGAGGAATGGAACCCTTATACAAAGATATAATGAGGTGATATTTAAGTGTTAATTTTTTTTTTAAATGTGCTAAAATACATACAAAGGGTGATATTTTATCTTGATAGTCTACAGTCTTTTCAAGAAAGTTAGAAACCCTATTTATGCAATAAATTTTCAAGAACCAAGTATAGTGAAAGGTTTGTAACCTTTAAAGGATGATAAATATTATATGGAGGGAGTATTTAAAGTGTTTTAAATAAATAATCATCTTTTTACCTCAATATATAACCTAATGATTAGTTTTGCAGGTTTAGATATAAGGCATAAAAAGGCAGAACATTATTTTATTGTGGAAGATTATTAAAAGAGGAATCATGGAGGTTATGACTAAGATCAAAGGTGATATAAATATGTAAATAAAATTATTTAATAATTAATATATTAGTGATTGATAAATTAGTCTCCATTGACAAGAGTGATAGACCTATTTAGGGGATAGTAGGTATAATAGAAAACTTTGTTTTCTTATTGTTTTGACAAAAAGATTATATAGTTTAGGGTGACAAAGATCATTAAACAAAGAGAGATAAAGAGGGTAATGTGAAAAAATATTGAGTTATGAATTTTCTATGAACAAGAGGGGTTTAAATCTTAAATAAGAGAAAAATACCTATTGTAAGAGACCTTGATATCTCTACTTACATCAAGAAAAATAATCTTCAAAAATTTAGTCAAAAAATGAGGTGCTTTAAAACCAACCAAGAAAGTTACAAGACCTATAACAATATATAAGATCTATAACAATAAAATAATTGGTATAAAAATAATATATATAATAATTTTATGTGTGATCTTGGAATTGGTATAGAAAATAGCAATATAGAAGACCTAGTAAGTAGGCTACTTATATCAACTTCCCACAAAGACAAGCTATCTTGCTCCCAAGGAAAACCCAAAGAAATGACTCCTTAAAATGTAGATTTAGAAGAATTGGGATTTGTAATAATGTGAAAATTAATGTTCTTTTTTATAGATTAAAGTGAGGATTACATTTGTAGTAATGGATAGGTCCTAACCCTTCTAGAATTTTATTTGACAAGGTCATCTTACCACAACCTAATTTTAGCAAAGTTACCATTCAACCTCGAATTAGGTTAACCATGGCTGACTTAATCACATAACATGTGCCATAACTTTTAGAACTGGGTTGACCATCACCAACCTAATAGGAAAAATGGGGTTTTCCTTATTTAGGGGCTATTTATAAGATAATTTCCTAGGGATTTGGATAAGTGGTATTTGTAGTGGGTTTAGGTATGATAGAATTAACCAACAATATTGTGAAGCACTAATGGTCTACCCACCCCTATCTTAGTTCACCCTTTAAGGCATGCACTCATAGAGATTAAAACTCAATAGGTTCCTAAAAGAGACAAAGAATCAATAAATTATAAAGTTTAAAAATATTATGTGTATACATATGCCCCACTCAAAGCTCATCACATGTCATGAAATTTTAACATAAGATGGTGATTCGAAAAAGAATACAATAACACATGAAAATAAGCAAACATATTGTACTAAAATGCATAAATTAAATGGAATAAGTAGTTTGTGGAAATAATTGAAAGTAACATATACACACCTTGTGTTGGGAGTAAAATAGGGCTATAAAATTGTAGTGTAATTAGTAGACACATGTGTGAATCACACTATTTCATCTTTGTATTGTATTTTACATGTATTAAATTCTAGAAAGAATGTCAAGGTTCTTCATAATGTAAATAATCCTCCTTCTATTTATAGTTAAAGGTTAGAATATGAAGTAGTAATGCCTTGTAAAAATATCTATATATAACATTTAGTTGTATTGTAAAAGAGTTCCAATGTGATAGAGATTAATATATATTTCTAAAATGGTTTTCACTATATGTCCTTTATCATTGTTATATGCATAGTGAATGATTTATTTGTCTAAATATTTTAATCATGTAGTTTATATCAAATGTTCTATAACTATTGATTCTACCTTTCCTACATAAATATATATATATTTTAGCTAATTAATGGATGAGTTTAGTTTGAATTAATTTTTATTTTATATTTTTTTCACTTCTCACATAACTATCCCTATATTAACATGTTTTAAAGGGTTTTTTAGATAACTTTTGCTAACAATGGTGTAGTGAGCGTGGAAGATTTTAAAACATGCTAAGATGGTTACCAAGAAAAATAGATTTAAATAGATGTATGAATGAGTGAATTCATAATTTCACAATGAAGAAGTAATAAGAATGGGAAGTTATACACAAGAGGTTATCCAAAAGCACATTTACAGTGAAATATATGAGATTTTTAGTGTGAATTTCCTATATTATTAACTATGTGGTTATCAAGATTGGAATATAATATTTTTAGTTGAGGAGGAAAATTTTATAGCCTATATAGAAGAAAGACTATAAAATCTATGAAGATTAGACATTTAATGTAATAATGTGATAGATCATTGGGCAAAGAATAATCTCAATGAATATATTATAGAATTTAATGTCTAAGGATATCTAGCTTTCGAGGCTATATAGGATCTATTTATGAGAGGTATATGAGGAATGCTTGTCTAATGAGTGCCTACTCTTATCAAGAAGTTTGTTATTGGAAAGGACATGGTGCCTACCGATACCAACATGGAGTAGTATCTTTATGCATAATGGGTTTATGTGAGATGTAGGATTTAATGATGAATAGTTAAATAGAGGAACTTGATCCTAAATACAAAGTATGAAGGATGTGGAGAAGTAGAGTGAGAAGGAAATCTTTGGATGTTAAAGAGAGATATGAAAATAAAGAAGGTGAAATAAATATGATAACCCAAATGGAATTACAAATATGAGTATGAGTAAAATAAAGGATGTAAAAGAGAGGGGAGTCTAAAGAGAGGCTACACAAGTTACATAAATTAGATAGTTGGTATATTATGTAGAGTGAGGAATAGAAATGCTTTAGAAATAAGAGGACAAATATTGGGATATAGAGGACATGAAACATAACAAGGAGAAAGAGGAAAGAATACTAGTAGTAGAGAAGTTAAAAGATAGTGATAGATCATAATTACAAGGAAGGATATTATTTAGACCAGGGAGAAATATTATCTGGAGGAAGTTATGTAAAATCATAAGATTATCATAGGTTTAAGATCATATATAGAAGTTACAGAAACACATCATTCATCTCATAAGTATGCATCTTCTGAGTCCATTTTATATGCACTAGTTACACCTATAACATGTTTTTGGTTTTAGGTCATTGAAACACAATAAATCCAAGTGGGATCAAACAAATATAATGTGTGTTTTACATGCAACAATATAATTTATTTCATTCAACCTAGTAATTTCATCCTTACACACTACTATATTATTTGATGAATGTATATGATTAAATCTAGATTTATATGTTAAATTAGCATTATACACTTGAAAAAAATATATCATAGCTCTACCCTTTAGTTTGACCTTCCTTATAGCCAAATGGATCCAACTCACCACTTCACTATGTCTAATTAATTAGTCTAATTTTGATTATATAGATCACTTGTAACCACAAAATTACTAAAAATTGATATATATCCTTCATAGTTAGTTATAAAAACTCAGTGACTTTCTTTCATCCAAAATAGTTGCATTCGAGGTAGGACAATAACATCAACTCTATTATATTTGATCCAACACAAGTGTAGTTAACTTAAAAACACACAAATTTTCAAATATTTTGAAATATATAAGTTGGCCTAAGAATGTCATTAACCTTTCTATGAGGATTATTTCAAAATATCTAGTATAAATATAAGTCAAAGCCAATTCATTTGGACATCTATAAATTACCAAGAAATCAAAATTTAAGCTTAATCAATCAATTTAATAACTAGGTTATTATTTTATATTCATCCCAATTTTAATATCAAGCATATGAGTAATCATACTACATATTCAAAGAACTCAAAACATAAACCATTAGTCATATTTTTCAAATTACAAGCTAGATCAATACATGCATTATCATTTAGTATATTTCACCCTTGTGTAGACACATCCCCACATGTATGGGAGAGCTACATGAATTTGAGGCCCTCCTTAGAGTATCAAATATTTAAGAAACACTCATTAATAGAGGGGTCTTTGGGGTCAGCTTGACACTATGATCCTATTAACCTATTTTCATTAATGTAATCTAACCTAAGGTCAAGATCTAGGGTTTGAGCTAAAAATAATCATCGATAATCTATTTGAGATATCTAGATACATCAGATGAAAGGTGATAAAACTTAGAAATTCCTAGGTAGTCACATCTTGATACATCATATATTTTTTATATGATAGTTGTGTTAAGATTCAGATAGTGGCATCGATGTAAGTGTCCATAGGGTGCCATAAGTGTATTGGAGTTCATAAATAATATTTAGAGAATATGAAAACTAGTTATTGAACATCATACAACCTATTTTTACACTTGTCCAACTTAGATATGTTTGTGCATCATTTCATAAGTTAAGTATTATTTCTTTTTTATGATTGTGAAATAATATATTATTTATCATTACAATTTCTATATCTAGTATTTTATTAATTCAACATTGAAATTGAATATACTAAATTAAATTAGTTAAAATGCCTACTTTAAGGACTATGTTATCTCACTCTTGGATAACCTAATCTTCCCAGCCCTTATTTTTATAAAAAGGGTCAAATATTTGGTAAACCCAATGTAAACCCTAGCCACATTTCCCTGAGTGTTATTTATTTGTGTGTGTACATTTTCACATGTCTTCCTCTTAAGTGTGTCGCATTTAAACATGCCCCTTATTTTCGATCTCCTTAGACCCTTCTTGTGTGAAATTTGAGTACTTTTATGTGTGTGTGTGTTTTACTATTTTTTAAACTTGTTATCTTATAAACATTGACATGGTTATCTTCATGCATCTTATGGATTGATATTTATGCATACTATGAGCTTCATTGATACATCTACTTCGACATGACACTACTATATGATTCATATAGATACAAAATAGTTGTCTTATCCTTTTAGAGATAAGGTGATTATCATTTTTGAAATATCCTCACCATAAAATGGGGGGAATATCAATGGGGGAATGACATATAAGACATGACTCCACATGCATATAGTTGATAAAATGAGCATAATTTTATTTAGTTTACAAAATTTACATGATTCACATATGCATTTGGGATATAATTTTATGCATTAGGCACACATTTGGGAAATATATTTTTAGATTTGTGATACATATTATACACATGTTACAAGTCATAGTTTACATTTTGATAAATACTTTAGCTTGAGACATAGTCAAGGTGTACTTTCACCAAATTACAAATACACCTTCAAAATTATACATACATTTATGAACCAACCTTACCAAAATTTACCATTTGGGATTTTATCTATTGTAGTAGTTGGATTTTTTTATGATTGATATTTTATGCCTTAAATGGACTTGGTACTATGATTCTATTATTTTAGGTTGATATGGTTACACCATTTAACTTGGGTGAGATTGGCTAAATTGGCTAGATTGATTTACACTTGAGTTATGTGATTAAGATTTTATGCTCTCAATGGACTTGACACAATTCATCCTTATACCAAATTGGGGTCATGATCACCCTCTGATTTCCCTCTTCACATCTCCAAGGTTTAGTTGTGAACCTCCATCCAATGCTTCAGCTAGGAATCAACTTTACCAATACAAACTACCAATGGGTAACATGGTTACTATTGACCATTTTTTGCCCAACATGCTAGAAATCGGTCCCCTTCTATCCCTAATGTTCTAGGCCATTAAATTTTTTGATTTTGCATGAATCTATCCATTTCTATAGACTCTACAGGAAATATATGGACTCTGCAAGTTTTGGATTTCTACAGACTCAACAGGTTAGTCCTTTGGCACATGAAGGATCAATTCAGAGAGTGGTGGGTTTTACAAGGCTTCTTCAGGCTCTTGTCTAAAGAAAATCATGAAGAAGGTTTGCATCATTGAACCATTGAACTAGTTTAATGCCTTAGTTCAATGCCTGGTTCAATCACTGGGTTTAATTGGCCTTGGTTCAATTCAGTTGGTTCAACACTTCGGCTTTGGTTCAATCAGCTAGTTTAGCACTTAGTTCATCAGAAAAGTTCAACAAAAATTCCACTGCAAGGTTCATCAGTAAGTTCAAGTAGCTTCAGGTTCAATATTTGGTTTAACCACTTGGCTTGACATGTAGTATTGAACTGTTGAACCGGTTCAATAGACTAGTTCAATGCGTCGGTTCAACATGATTTGTTCAATCATTCAGTTCAATGTTTGGTTCAACCACTTGGCTCGGTGCATAGTGTTGAACTATTGAATTGATTCAAAAAGTGGTTCAAGTGAATGGTTCAATGGGTTGGTTTAATGAGGTGTCCTAAAGCTGAAGGGCAGGCACCCTTGCGGAGGGCAGTTTTTAAGTCAAAGAGCCTTTGTAGAGGGCAAGGAGCTTTTCAAAGGCAGCCGAAGGGGTAAATTTTTTACAATTTTGTTTAAGTCAGAGTTTATTTAGAATCTTTGTCTAAAGGAATTTCTTCAGAAAAAAAGTTTGAAGAAATTCATAGAAAGGCCGCCAGTTCAAAGCGAAAGACCCTGTCAATTCAAAATAGCCAATTTCTATAGACTTTTGTCCATGGGAAAAGGCTCAATGTAGAAAAGTCACAAAAAAGACCCGATGAACTTTACCAAGGATGGTGACATCTTGAAAATTGTCAATTTCAAGGAGACAGATTAGCCATTGTTTAAAGTGATGACGAGTGCACATACGTCAAAATTAGCACAGTGAAATAGCTATTTATTTTAAACTACCTGAACACCAACCATGGAAAGAGCCCAAGGAATGTGGTGACCCACTAGAAGATCACCCCCGAGGGCTAAAAGAGCAAGAAGAAGACAAGGAGTAGAAAAGATAAAGCATCTAAGTGGTAAAGGGAAGGTGAGTTATTGCCAGACAAGCGACGTAGCCTATTTTCTCCAATTGGCATTGATGAGGGGACAAACTATAGTCTATTTTTAGAAAAGAGGCACAGCCATGTTCTTACATTAATACTTGAATGCCAAAGTCAATTTTAGTGATTGTACAACATGGTTCTAGTAGGCCTCTTCTAGAAGAATGACATCAGTAACACTGGCTTCTTCTTTCCAAGGTTTAGAATGCACATGGGCCACTGGGAGAAAAGGGAACCAAAATATTTCCCAAGAAGCACCAAGTTCTCTTCCTCTTTCTATATATTGTAAACTTCTCTTTTGAGAAGGATCCACTCTCAGCCTTAAGGCAAAACTCTACCCAAAAATTTCTCAGGCTTGTAAGGTAGAGCTTTACCAAATTTTACCTTCAATCAAGACTTAGCATTTTTACCTCCATCTGGACTTACACTCATGCATATATTTATGTTTTCTTTTGTGTTAAGTCATTGTCTTTGATGCTTTCCACAAAATGACTCCAGCATGTCTATTGCATTATGAGTTTCTCTTTTGCAAGTTTGCCAGAAGTGTCCCTAGAGGAGTGTAAGTGCCTGTGAATACGCTGTCAAAGAGTGTCTCAGAACACCTTTGATAGTTCCTTCCTCCCTGGATCTCCACGGACCCCTAACTCACTGACACAGAAGAGTTTTTCCCACATTAGATGAAGTGTATGGGCACTTCTTTCCAGTGAAAAGTGTATGTTTGGCCCTGAGTGGATCACACTTTTCATTTTTAGGCCTAGGTTCTATTTTTAGAATCTCTCTCTCTTTTCATTCCCCTGCCTTTTTCATTTTATTTGTTAGTAGTAGGAGAAACTAGGGCCTAAAAGATACATCAGAGGGATCTAGCCCTCATCTAGAGACTCTCCCCTCCAACTTTACCAGTCCCATAGGTGAGAGGGGAGTTTCCATTGTTGCGTGTGGAAAGGCAAGAGATCGGCCTCCCATCTTGAGTGAAATCCACTACATCAATAATTTTTGGCATGCCCAGTGGGATTAACTAGGATAAGTTTTGTCCAAAGAGTTGAAGAATTTTGGTGTGTTCTTCAACCAACCAACCTTTGGAGGATTTTGCATCAACACCAATGGTGACTCTGAGTTGAATCAGCTGGTTAAGCAGTCTAGGTGCCATCAAAAATCTTATTTTTGTATGTATAATTCCTTTGCACAAAATCATGGACCTTATATTCCTTCATATGACTTCAATCAGACTCAAATTTTTCATGCAATCACCTCAAGAATCCCTCTTAGTTGCCCTTCAATGATAAGGGAAGTGGCCTTGGAGTTTGAGAAGTAGATGATGGAGATTGACAGACTAGAGGAGTAGTACATATATTAGCAGGAGCTGATGTATAAAGAGGAGTGTTTGTTTAAGCAAGCTCAGGCCTTGCAATCCATGGAGGATGTTAGTGTTTAGAGCTCTGATACCAGTTATTAGTGTTTAGATCTTTGATACTAGTTGTCAAGATCTTAGAGCACAATTGATTACTTTTGTATAAGCAACTAAACACAGAATTGAAACCAGAAGTAATAAGTAACTAGAAATTAGAAACAATAAATAATAGGAGATACAAGAAATAACTAATTTGTATTAAACTCTTCCAGAAGGAAATACAATGAAGAAATCTCTCTCTTCTCACACCTCAAAGATGTACAGTGATTCTCCCTCAAGAGTTCTCTCTCTCTCTCTCTCAATCAGTTACAATCAACTCAATCACTAAATTGTTCCCCCCAATTATGATACTGCCCCATGGGTCTCTTAAATAGAATTAAAAGCAAATAATTATTAGAAAAATAGACTCAAGACTAATTTTAGTCTTTACATGAAAACTAATTATTCTCCTAAAAATAGAAAATCTAGAAGCATCTAGAAATGCATAGAAGTCTATGTCGATCTGAAGATGATTGATGCCGACTGAACCCTAATCGATGTCAGTTGGTTTTGATCGATTCTGACCAATGCTGATCAACCCCTAACCGATGTCAGTTGACCCCTAACCAATGTTGGTTGGTTTTGACTGATTTCGGTTACTATGTAAGCCTAACAACCTCCACATTAGCTCATTAGTGAAGCTTTTAGATTCACAACTCAACAATCTCCCACTTGGAGATAAATAGTTACACTTATACCTATACATCAACATCCTCTAAACATCTTTAGCTTGTTTCTCCCTCTTCAAGTTCAATCTTGAAGACCAACAAAAGTTGAATGAAGATTCAACTTTTCCTTTGTTATCGGCTTTGTTAACATATCAGTAGGGTTCTTATCCGTATGGATCTTTTCCATCTTCAACTATCCATCCTCCAATACCTATCTAATGAAGTGGTACCTAAGCTGTATATATTTGGTTCTTGAATGAAAGGCTAAATTCTTTGCCAAATGAATTACACTTTGACTATCACTATATAATCTGCAACTCTCTTACTCCTTTCCCAACTCTTCCATGAATTGAGTCATCCAAATCATTTCCTTACTAGCCTCTATGACTGCAATGTATTATGCCTCTGTAGTAGACAAGGCAACAACCTTCTGCAACTTTGAAATCTAGCTAACCGCCATTCCACCAATAGTGAACACATATCCTGTGGTGCTTCTCCTACCATCCAAGTCACCTGCCATATCTGAATCTACATACCCATGTAGAGAAGTGTTTGACCCTCCATAACATAAATGCCTACTACTAGTCCCTCTCAGATATTTGAGAATCCACTGAACTACTTTCCAGTGTTCCTTTCTTGGATTAGCCATAAACTTGCTGACAACTCCCACTACTTGGACAATATCTGGTCTAGTACATATCATTACATACATCAAGCTCCCAACTATTGAAGCATATGGAACTCTACTCATGTACGCAACCTCATCATGTGATTTAGGACACTGTTCTTTGCTCAACTTGAAGTGTCTAGCCATAGGTGTGCTTACCAGTTTTACATCCTGCATATTGAACCTCTCCAACACCTTATTCACATAATCCTCTTGAGACAAAATAAAACTATGATTTTTCATGTCTCTCTTAATACTCATGCCAAGGATTTTATTTTCTACTCTTAAATCCTTCATGGCAAATATGTGAGCTAATTTTACCCTAAGCTTAGTAATTTCTTGCATGTGTGAACCTGAAACAAGCATATCATTTACATACAGTAATAGGATAATATAACTACCATTATCCAATCTATTAAAATAAACACAATGGTCAAATTGACATTTATTAAAGCCATGCTTTGTCATAAACCTATCAAACCTTAAATACCATTGTCTTAGAGCTTGCTTAAGACTATATAAGCTTTTCTTCAGCCTGCACACAAGTTTCTCCTTACCTTTGACCTCAAAACCTTCCGACTGATCCACATATATCTCTTCATCTAAATCTCCATGAAGAAATGTTGTCTTAACATCAAGCTACTCAAGATGCAAATCCTCAATAGCAACTAAAGACAATATAGTCTAAATAGAAGTCATCTTTACTATAGGAGAAAAAATTTCACTAAAATCAATACCTGGTTTCTATGCAAATCCCTTTACTACCAACCTGGCCTTATGTCTCATTTGTCCATTCTCTCCTTCTTTTAACCTGTATACCCATTTGTTTCTCAGTGCTTTCTTTTTGGCTGGCAACTCAACCAAATCTCACGTATGGTTCTCTTCCAAGGAATCAATTTCCTCATTCATGCCATGTTCCCACTATTTCCTGGATTCTACTTGCATTACCTCATCAAAACTTTTTGGTTCTCCACCATCAGTGAGCAACAAGTAGTATAAAGAAGGGGAATAACAAATTAGAGGTTTAATTACCCTTTTAGACCTCCTTATGGGTGTTTGAGACTCATTTATAGCTTACTGCATGCCCAAATTTCCTTTTGATAGTGACTGATCCTAGTCATCTCTGATCAATGTCAGTCTACACCCGACCGACGTTGATTCCACCTAACCAACATCGATTTCCACTTGACTGACATCGGTCTCCACTTGATTGACGTTGGTCTCTGTGTTTTTATGTGAGTGATGATTTTTACCCACATGCTCATTTTGGATCATAACCTCTTCCAAATCAAGATTTCCCTGCTCAAAATTATTCAGCCTCTTGAGCTGATCACTGTACATCACCTTCTTATTGAAAACTACATCACAACTTCTAATAATTTTGTTAGTTTCTAAGTTCCACAATCAAAATCCAAAATCTCCAAAACCATAACTAATGAAAGTGCACCGCATAGATTTAGCATCCAGCTTCTTTCTATTTTCTTTATCAATGTGCACAAAAGCTTTAGAACTAAAAACTTTGAGAAATGAAAGATCTACTTTTTTACCTATCCAAGCCTCTTCTAGAATTCCACCATCCAGTGTAGTAAAAGGCACTCTATTAATCAGGTAAACTGTAGTATCTATAGCTTCTACCCAAAATTGTAAGGGCAAACCAGCATGCAACCTCATACTCCGTGCACGCTCCATTATTTTTCTATTCATCCTTTCAACAACTCCATTTTGCTGAGGTGTCCTTCCATTGTTAGATCTAAGGCACTTCAATCTCAAACCTATTTCATTCTCAACCAAAGCTTTCCATTTCTTAAATGTGTCAAAAACATCATATTTCCTCTTTATACAATAAACCCATACCTTTCTTGTAGCATCATCAATGAAAGAAACATAATACTGTGATCCTCTAATAGAAGCTACCTGAGCTGGTCCCCACACGTCTGTGTGAACAAGCTCCAACTTGTGCTTCTTCTTTGTTGACCCAGTTTTGAGAAACCTCACTTTCTTTTGTTTCCTAAAAATACAATGCTCACAAAAATCTAGATCTATGCTTTTCAAATCTGAAAGCTTACCTTTTGACTTAAGAATATTTATTCCCTTCTCACTCATGTGACCAAGCCTACAATGCCACAACTTTGCATCTACATCTGATGTAGATAAAATAGAAGGAGAATAATTAGTAATACAAGTAGATAGATAAAGTGTACCTACTCTCTTACCTTTTTCTAATACAAGTGCACTCTTGGAAACTTTCTAAGATTCAACTGTGAGAGTTATTGTGCAACCCTCATCACCCAAATTTCTTGCAAAAATTAGATTCCTCTTCAGGATGGGTACATGCATGACATCCTTCAACACCCAGGTGTTGCCATTCTGCAATATCCACTGCACTTTTCCTTTGCCAACAATTTTAAAAGGCTCATCATCCCCTAAATAAACTTTTCTAAAATCTCCATAGACATAATCATTGAAAAATTCTTTATTTGGGGTTGCATGGAAAGAGGCACCAAAATCTAAAACCCATGATTCTACTTTATTATCCAAAGAAAATATAAGAGCATCCTGTGCAACAATACCTATAACTTTTGCTTCTTTATTATCTTCATGCTGATTTTTTTTGTTATCCTTCAACCAATAATCTTTCTTTACATGCCCTTTCTTTCCACAATTCCAATAGGGTATTCTTCCATTTTTGGATTTGGATTTACTTCCCATCTTTGACCTTGATTTCTCTTGCTTGCCCTTCTCTCTTTGCCTTCCCCTACTTTCAACACTTTAAGCATTACCTGATGTTTCCCCTATGCTTTTCCTACAAATTTCTTCATTCAAGATTACACTAACAACATCATCAACTTTCAAGATATTTGAAGCAGATGCAGTATTACTAACTGTCATTACTAAACTATGCCAACTTTTAGGTAAAGAGCATAAGATTAAGAGAGCCTTAATTTCATCATCAAAAATTATTTTGATTGAATTTAACTAATTTACTATTGTATGGAAATCATTAAGATGACTAGATATAGATCCACCTTCCTACATTTGCAAATTAAATAATTGCTTCATAAGATATACCTTATTCAAAGCTGAGGGTTTTTCATATAAATTTGCCAAAGTATCCATTAACTCTACCATTGTATTTGCCTATGATAAGTTGGAAAACATAGAAGCTGCTAGGCTCAACCTTATAGATCCAAGAGCCTTTCTATCAAGAATATTCCATTCTTCATCTTCCATATCTGTGAGCTTCCTTGAAACCCCACCCAATGGTAAATACAAATCTTTTTGATATAGATAATCTTCAATCTACATCCTCCATAATTGGTAATTCTTGCCATTAAATTTCTCCATTCTTAGTTTACTTTCTTCTACCATTGCTTTGCTCCTACTCAATCAAAAACCCCTGTGAGTGAATTCTGTAATCAACAAACACTAACATGCTCTGATACCAGTTGTTAGTGTTTAGAGCTCTGATACCTATTGTTAATGTTTAGAGCTCTGATACCAGTTGTTAGGATCTTAGAGTATAATTGATTACTTTTGTATAAGCAACTAAACACGAAATTGAAACCATGATTAATAAGTAACTAGAAATCAGAAACAATAAATAATAGGAGATACAAGAGACAACCAATCTGTATTAAACTCTTCTAGAAGGAAATACAATGATGAAATCTCTCTCTTCTCACACCTTGAAGATGTATAATAATTCTCCCTCAAGAGAGGAGGAGGTAGAAAAATAGAGAAATCCATTTATTCAAGGTAGTCAGCCTTATGTGTCCCCTCCTATCCTACAGAAAGCCCCCTCTTGTGCACCAAATCCTTTCTATCAGATAACACTTGCTCACTCCAGCTACTCTGATGCAGCTACTCTCAATCCCATGCACCTAACTTTCCAACATCAAAGGGCATTAGAGCAACACCCCATGGATATCAATCTTCTCAATTCCTTATATTGTGAATCTTCCATTGGGGGAAATACCATGAGCTAGCATGTCCCTCTCCTAGAGACTCTTCTGGTGCATCAATAGTCTCTTCTTAGCATTTCTCAACCTCCCCAAGTCCTTCAACATGATGTGTAGATTCCATGTTGGAGGAAGGAATGCCAAGAACTAGCCCAGAGCCTTAAAGAGGATGATGCTGGTGATCTCCAAGAATGACTCTTCTAAGATAATCTAGCCAAGCAAATTGAAGATTTAGAGGCTAAGATGAGGTTGCTTCATGAAAGAGAGATATAACTTCTAGACCTTATGGAAGGGCCCCAAGACCTTGGAGAAAACAAATTTGCTACCTGTTCACAAGAGAAAAATTCCAATTCTAAGATCCTAAACTAGGGGAAAATAGTAGAATCATGGGGCAAGAAGGAGGAGAAGGAAGGTTTTTTTCAAAACCTTGAAGAAGATGAGGCTGCCCCTACTCATGATAATGTTGGTGACCTCCAAGAAAGACTTTTCCAAGAGGATATGGCTAGGAGAATTATAGATTTGGAATCCAAAGAGAGATTCTTCAACCAACATGTGATGGATGGTTCAGACCAAATGGCACCTTCTATGTCTAAACACACCCCATCTATGCACCCCAAAGAGAGCTATCAGGTCACACCTGATATCGATGAAGTGATAGCCAAGTGGAAAGAGGGGAATCATTCGATTCTAACTTAAGGACTGCCTCCTCTTTCACATGTTTTTTCCACTTCACCCCTTCTCAAGGAGGAACCTATTCTACAAGAGGCAAGAGAGGAAGAAAATATCTAATCTGCAATCTCCCAAGGGGTTGTCATGAGTGATAATGAAGAAGAAATCATCATTGATGTTCCTTATGAAGACCTCATCAACAATGGAGAAGATGTAGGGCATGCATACATGCAGATGTTCCAACAATATGAGGAGGAACATAAGCATGGTGAGCTCCCTCCCCCTTTTCTTGATGAACTTCCTTGTTTTTTCAATGAGGAGGATGATTACATTGAGGAGCCTGAGTTGGAGGAGGATCAGGAGGATATCTTTGAACATCTAGAGATCCTGATCTTTTAGGAGGAAAAGGAGAGGTCTGTCTTCCTTGAGGAAAGCCTTGAAGAAGAAAGTTTTGAATAGAGAGGTGATGTTCTATGGGATGATCAATTAGTTTGTGATTCCATTTTAGACATCACCACAGTCACCCTTCTTCAAGAAGGCCAAGAGGAAGTAGAGGATGAGTCTGACAAGGTTTTCAATGAGCCAGAAGGAAATAAGTTAGACCATGATGCATTGTAGAGGGAATGTGCAGATCAAAGGGCTTATGTTGATGAGTCAGCAGCCACAAATTTCTTGGTGATATGCATCAACATGAAGGACTAGAATTCAACAAGCTTCTAGGAACAAGCAAAGTGTGCATATGTTGGAAGCATGTTCAAATTTGACCTACTCAAATACGAGCCAATCTAGGTGACATGCAGGAGGAGCAAGTCACCAACTCTCTATTTCATTTAGCCACTTGTCTAGCACCATAAGTCTTCTTACTAGGAAGGAGACTTAAGAAGTTTTTCTTTTGATCTAAGAGGGAAGCATATGTACTTGGTTAGTTGTATATAGTAGTTTGATTTTAGTTTCTTTTCCTACTTTCCCTAAGTGCAGTTACACAGGTAGTGTTTTTAGCCTTGTGTGTGGGGTAATAAGCTTCATGTTTGATTCTTAGATCTTTGGGACTGATGCTAACCTTTCTTCAAAGTTTCATTTTGAATCTGTGCCCAATGGACTACAAGGCAACTAGTCTCTAAGCATAGTGGGCATGCTTCCCCTGGGAGTTGCTAATTTGTTGACCATTTTTTGCCCAACAGGCTAGAAATTGGTCCCCTTTTGTCCCTGCTATTCTAAGCCATTTCATTTTTTGATTTTGCATGAATCTATCCATTTTTATGGACTCTACAAGAAATCTATAGACTCTACAGGTTTTAGATTTCTATGGACTTAGCAAGTTAGTCCTTTAGCACATGAAGGATCAGTTCAGAGAGTGCTAGGTTTTACAAGGCTTCTTCGAGCTCTTGTCTAAAGAAAATCATGAAAAAGGTTGACATCATTGAACCATTAAACTAGTTCAATGCCTTAGTTCAATGCCTAGTTCAATCACTTGGTTCAATTGGCCTCGATTAATTTAGTTGGTTCAACACTTTGGCTTTGGTTCAATCAACTAGTTCAGTGCTTAGTTCATTAGCAAAGTTCAACAAGAAATCCACTACAAGGTTCATCAGCAAGTTTAAGTGGCTTCAGGTTCAACATTTGGTTTAACCACTTGGCTTGGCATGCAGTGTTGAATCATTGAACTGGTTCAATGGACTGGTTCAACGCATCAGTTCAACACGTTGGTTCAATGCAATTTGTTCAATCATTCAGTTTAATGTTTGGTTCAACCACTTGGCTCGATGCATAGTGTTGAACCATTGAACCGGTTTAATGAGTGGTTCAAGCAAATGGTTTAATGGGTTGGTTCAATGATGCATCCTAAATTTGAAGGGTAGGCACCCTTGCAGAGGGTAGTTTCTAAGTGAAAGAGCCCTTGTTAAGGGCAAAGAGCTTTTCAAAGGTAGCCGAAGGGGTAAATATTTTAGAATTTTGTTTAAGTCAAAATTTCTTCAGACTTTTTGTCTAAAGGAATTCCTTTGGACAAAAAGTCTGAAGAAATTCACAAAAAGGCCACCAGTTCAAAGTGAAAGACCTCGTCAGTTCAAAATGGCCAATTTCCATGGACTTTTATCCGTGGGAAAAGGCCCAAAGCAAAAAATCTGCAGAAAAGACCTAAAGAACTTTGCCAAGGACTGTGACATCTTGAATACCATCAATTTCAAGGAGATGGATTATTCATTATTTAAAGTGATGATGGGTGTATAGACGTCAAAATTAACATAGTGAAATAGTTGTTTGTTTTGAACTACTTGAGTGCCAACCATGGAAAGAGCCCAAGGAATGTAGTGACCTGCTAGAAGATCACCCTTAAGGGCTGAAAGAGTAGGAAGAAGACAAGGAGTAGAAAAGACAAAGCATCCAAGTGGCAAAGTGAAGGCAAGTTATTGCCAAATGAGTGGTGCAACCTATTTTCTCTAGTTGGCATTGATGAGGGGACAAACTATAGTCTATTTACAAAAAAGAGGCACGACCATGTTCTTACATTAATGCTTGAATGCCAAATTAAATTTTAGTGATTGTACAACATGGTTCTAGTAGGCCTCTTCTAGAAGAATGACATCAGTAACAGTGGCTTCCTCTTCTCAAGGTTTAGAACACACATGGGCCATTGGGAGAAAAGGGCACCAAAATCTTTCCCAGGAAGTACCAAGTTCTCTTCCTCTTTCTATATATTATAAACTTCTCTTTTGAGAAGGATCTACCCTCAGCCTTAAGGCAAAACTCTACCCAAAAATCTCTTAGGATTGTAAGGCAGAGCTCTGCCAGATTTTACCTTCAATCAAGACTTAGTATTTTTACCTCCATCTAGACTTGCACTCATGCATATGTCTATGTTTTCTTTTGTGTTAAGTCATTGTCTTGATTCTTTCTAAAGAATGACTCCAAGATGTCTAGTGCATTGTGAGTTTCTCTTTTGTAGGTTTGTCAAAAGTGTCCCTAGAGGAGTGTAGGTGCCTGTGAATAGGCTATCAAAGTGTGTCTCATAACACCTTTGATAGTTCCTTCCTCCTTGTATCTCCATGGACCCCTGACTCACTAACACATAAGAGTTTTTCCCACATCAAATGAAATGTATGGGTGCTTCTTCCTGGTGAAAAGTATATGTTCAGGCCTGAGTGGATCAGACTTTTCTAGTGTATCACCTTTTCATTTTTAGGCTTAGGTTCTATTTTTAGCATCTCTCTCTCTTTTAATTCCCCACCTTTTTCATTTTATTTGTTATCAATAGGAGAAACTAGGGCCTAAAAGATACATCAGAGGGAGCTAGACCTCATCTAGAGACTCTCCCCTCTAGCTTTGTCAGTCCCACAAGTGAGGGGAGTTTCCATTGTTGCATGTGGAAAGGCAAGAGCTCGGCCTCCTGCCCTAGGTGCAATCCACTACATTAATAGTTACATCGACACACATTTACTCCTTTTATCTCTTTCTTTAAAGTATTTTCAAATTACTAAATTTTAGATTATATGCACTAATTACACTTGTAACACACTCTTGGTCATAGGTTATTCACATATAAAAAACTCAAGCAAAGATATGGTGTGTTCTACATGTCATAATACCCATTCTTTTCTTTAACCTAGTAATTTCATTCTTATGCATTACTAGATTAAGAGGGGTGGTAGGTGGGGGGTGGGCAAGTGACAAATATAGATGTTTAAATCTATATTTATATGTTAAACTAGTCTTTTACATTTGAAAAATATATATCATGGCTCTACCCTTCAGTTTGACCTTCGTCACAGCTAAAAGGCTTGCACTCACCACCTCACTAGGTTTAATTATTTGATTCTTAGTCTAAATTATTATTATTAGATCATTTATAATGATATAATGCCTAAAAGATGATATATATCCTTCACAATTAGTTACAAAACCTCACCAACTTTCCTTCATCATGGATAGTTGCATTTATTTAACCCTAAATTTTGATAAGTGTGATTATCTAAGGTCAAGGGGTATTAGATTAAATTTTACACAATGATGGTAAGCTAACCTATTGAGAAAGAAAATTAAATAGAAAACTTAGATAAATAGTATTCTAAATTTATACAACTTAGATTTTATAAAAATATTAAAGTTTAATTATTGATAGATGTTATAATTAAATGGAAACAAATGATAGTTTATATTGCACATACATGTCTAATATAGAATAATCTATAATTATTCTATAAAGTTATCCTAGAACAATAATCAAATTATAGGAATATTAATTATATGGCCTCAAATGCTTGTGTCAAATCTAAATAGTTGTGTTGGCATAGGTGTCTAACTCTAGCACATGTGTCCTATATAGAATATTGACTGGATCTGGATGTGACCAACTAGATCCTTCTAGGTTTTTTATCACCTTTATTTTGATGTGTTTATATTATTTACATAATAAATCACTCTTTTTCAAATGATCAAACCCTATCTCTTCACCCTTGGAGTTAATATAAAAAAATGGGTTAGTGGGCTCATGGTGTTTAACTTACACAAAGACCCCTATATCAATGGGCATTACCTACATATCAAATAATCTAAAGAGGGCATACAAATTATGTATTTGTCCCCTATGTGTTTTCTTGCATTTACACAAGGAAGTAATGTGTGATAAGCAAAGACATTCAATGACCTAGCTTGTAACTTAGAAAATATGGATCATGAACAATCAATGGAACATATTGAAATGCTAAAACATGAAATACAATGCAAGACAATAGTAATAAGGGAAACACACTCAAACAAGTGTATAAATGAAAGCATAGAATATAGGAAACCAACATGAACATATCATACTAGTTCTTAAACATGTATTTGAAAAATATTAAGTACATAACATATCAAGTACATTGTGAATGGTATAAGCATGAATATAGGCATGTATAATTATATAATATCAATCATGATAAAGTAAAGTGATCATAAAATAATATAACCTAGATGCATCATGATCAATGAAGTAGATGCCCCCAATGTCCTTATGATGTGAGTAGAGGGAAAGCCCAACATCTATAAATGCATATATCATGTACCTAGGTATGTTTTTATCACTCTCAAAAGATGCATGAAACATATGTGTATATATAAATGAATGATATGCTATATACTAACATGAAAAAAATAACATATATATAATAAATATTACATCTAGAAGCATGCTTATGTTATTTTTTTTTTTTGAATTTTTAGAATATATTTTTTTTAATTTTTGGAATATTTTTTTTGCATTTTTTGGAATGTTTGGAAGGATAAGAAAAAAATAAATTTATAAGTAAAAGTGATACTAAAATATAATGTACTTAAAAATAATGATTTTGATTTTGTAACTCTTTTATTAACTTACTCATATTGATGTTTTGATATTTTAGGGATTCACAAGTATAAACCCTAAGTGCTTTAGATTAAACATGCATAAATATACCATCTACCATATCCCTTAAAGGAGTGATAACATTGAATTGGTTAGATGGATGGCAAATATCAACCTCCTTAGGTTTAGGAGGATGATTAATTTATTTTTATCCATATTACACATGATTTTATGAAAATATATTCTAATTTTTGAAATAAATTATAACAATTGAGAGATAAGAAAAAATAAAATAACCCTAGAGCACACTAGGATTTGCATGAAAAGACATGAAGGTCAGGTTCACCAAATGTTTAACCCTAAATATTGACAAGTGTGATTATCTAAGGATAAGGGGGTATTGGATTATATTTTACACAAGGATGGTTAAATACCTAATGAGTAGGATAATTAAATAGAAAACTAAAAAACAATATTATAAATTTATACAACTGAGCTTTGCTAAACATAGTAAAGTAAATCTATTGATATATGTTATAATTAATTGGAAATAATGATACTTAGCTATTTTACTATGCACATATATGTATGTTATGGAACATTTTGGAAGTATAATGGAAAGTGATCCTAGAACAATCACCAAATTCTAGGAATATTCTTTTTATGGCCTTGGATGCATGCATTAGATCTAAATAGTTCCATTGACATAAGAGTTTAACCCTCTCATAGGTGTCCTATATAAAATACTAACTAGATTTGGATGTGACTAAATGGAGCCATCTAATTTTTTGTAACTTTTATTTTGATGTGTTTAGATTATGTGCATAGTTAGTCACTCTTTGTCAAATGATCAAACCCTAACTCTTCACCCTTGGAGTGATTATGGGTAAATAGGTTAGTGGGCTCATGGTATTGAGTTTACCTAAGGACCCCTCTTTTAATGAGTGTTACCTAAATAAATAATACTTTTAATATGGCCTCAAACTTATATATTTCTCCCCTACATGTTAGTTTATATGTGCGTAAGGCATATAGTGTCCTAGCTTGTAACTCGGAAACTATGGATCATGAACTATTATTTAAATGCTTCAAACCTATAGAAATACTAATCCTATAGCTGATATATAAATAGGGATGAATAGGGTAGGTTTTATCATTTGAATGTTTAACTGAGTGCTTCTTGGTATGTTGCCTTTGTGAGTTCTAGTTGATTGATAGGTGAGGAATGAATGAGGATTTATCTTGTATATATATCAGTCCCTTATGGAAATATATCACATTAAATCATCGAGGATGAACTTTATGATATTTTTGATTTTCAAATTAGATGAATTTTAGGAACCGAACACTTTTATAAAAAGTGAACACTTTCATTGATGTAGGTGTCTATCTAAGATGCAAGTACTTAGGAATCTAGAAAATAGGTATAGGTTTAAAAATGGTAGTGAAGTATAATAATTAGGTTTATAGATTTTTACAAAGTGTAAAAGGCTTGGTCATTAGAATAATAATGGTCAAACTAAAAGATAATAAATTTAAGCATAATGAGATATTGAATGCAAGCCTTTTAGTGATGTGTAGATATAGAACTGAAAGGTACAATCATGATAGGTATTTTCTAAGTGTATAAGACTAAGGTATTGTTGACCAATTTTTTCCCACAGGCCAAAATGGTCACCCCCTATAGTCAAAATATTATATAAGGGATTTTTATAATGTTATAGGGTATGTTACAACTCATATGGTGTCATTCCTTATGCCATTATGGTTTAGTCATAGTCTAGCTTGGTACTTGTGTCATTTGGTATGTAAGGGACCATTTTAGAGTCATTTTATGCAAGTAGTATGTATTCATGGTGATCAATGTAGTTAGGGAATGGATCAAGTTGATAATGAATGAGAAGATGGAGAGTGTTATATAGACCCTCTGGGATGCTAAGAGTGATTGGAATGACTTAGGAAGCTCATGGTTTTCATTTAGTTCTTCATTGTGTTCACCTAGGCATCTTGGGTCTAGTGGTATAAAGTAAAAGTGGTTAGTTTATTGAGGATATATCTTGCATGTGTGGATGAGTCATGGAGAATTAGTCATATGTATTTATTCAATTTTGTGCCAAGATCATATGCTCTAAATCTTAGGTCCTCCACCCAAGCACATCAAGAGTTACAAAGGTCCAAAGTTGGATCCTCAGTCACTTCCTACTTATTTTCCCATACTTAGCCATTTTCTCAAAAGGTTCAATTAAATCCAAGTGAGAATATTCACAAAGATATATCTCACATGTTTAGTAGTTACAAAGGAAGGTGACCACATGGGTTTATTCACCTTAGTCCCAAGTTGTTACGTACCATGTCTGAGGTCCTCTGTTGAAGTGGAAATGAAGTTATACATGTGCAAAGTTGGGTTTTTAGGGATTTATACTAAGTTTTCCATACTTTTTTATTTAAACTCAGCTGTCACAGGACATCATGTAGAAGTAGTTATGAACTAGCCTTCTTAAACTTCAAATATCTTCACCTAAGAAGCTATTAGGACCATTACATCAAATGCATTCATTTTTTTGGTAAGAAGATCATCTCCTACAAATTTGGGACCTCCATGTTTCTCACACTTCAAGATTTAAGCTTTCAAAGTTGGTCAAAAAACATAAGACATTTGTGTGAACATCAAGTTAAACCTTGGGAAAAATGTATAGATGATTAAATTTTATGTTTTTTGGGAGGTCAATCACATTATGTGGAAATATGAATGATGATCATGCAAACATAAAATTTAAAGATAGATTAAGACAATACTATTGAGCTTAAATTTGATGATCACATGACCATCAATGATGGTCACACAAATGTCAAATGATAGGAGTGAAGACATCAAATTTAAGACCATGGACTAGCCATTATATTTCAAACCATGGGTCTCATCAAGATCAATAGTCCTCACTCGATCATACATCTCAATCCAAAAACATGAGATGAGTCAAATAGTTAGAGAGCTCAAGGGGTCAACACATGGCACAAGCCCATGAAGCTATAGACTAATAACAAGATCCTAAGGATTGACACACATTTAAAATATGGCATAAGTGGATACAAGGTTTGAAATTTCAAAGGTGGATTTTAGAGATCATGATTTTTCATATCTATAAGATCCGATGGAGAAAATGAGAGTCAATGTGTCAATGAGCTAGGTCAAATCTCAATGATCAATCAGAGCAAAGGTTGATAAAGTAGTTTTGATGGGGAAAAGTAAGAAAAAAGTATGAATCCAAGCTCAATCATGGTTTAGTTAGATATAAATACAAATGTTTTGAAACATTATACTAGAGTAGATATGTAAACTCAAATGGTTTCATATCTGGGACCAACTAATCAAAAGGGATCACATCTCTCCACTATACACATTGTGACAAACTAGTTTGGAGCAATTTAGCATTATGATAAGGCCGTAATATATTTATCTAGTTATTCTAACCAAATTTATGTTATAACCTAATTGAAATTATTTATTCCATCTTTAAAACCATCAGGGAGGATCAAAGAAGGAATATTGTAACTATGTAGCAACTAAAATTGATGGGGATCAATCAAACAACCTGAAGAAACATAATTTTTGGAAGTAGTTGTAACTATAGCTAAAGCATTATAAAAAATCAATTCTCATCCTAGTACCAAGACCCTTATATCTTATGTCCAATATCCTATAATTATAGACCTTGATCTATTGTAAATGAGTTCCACTCTAGGTATGGTGAAGCCCTACTAGAATGACATCATATTATGCCTTTGAACATTAATGCATTTCTAATTTTTTAGTTCTAAGACAATTGTATGAGTGTGAAAGTGGTGTATGGTGGTGAAAAGTGATTATTATCTATCTTTTTCTCCCCTTATCCATTCATGTTTATGTGAGAGTTATATTTTAATAGGTCATATGAAGTGTTGTCAATTGTATGGTCCTGTCTTTCAAGTGTACAATGAGCCTTAGTGTTTACAACTAGCCTATGGTTCACTTACCTTGGATATCTCTTATACATCTCACCTTCATATCAAAATATTCAAGTTAGAATTCATAGGTCTTGGAAATTTGTTTGTGCATTTTATTTCTTAGTGCAGGAAAGTATGATGGTCATATGGAATACATCTTGGTGTATCACCCCCTTAAATTAGGCATCTTACTAAAAAGCACTGGACAAAAATGTAATGGTTAAAAATGTAGCATGAAAAATTTAGTGGGGATAAAGTGTAGCACAAAAAAAAATTAGTGAAGATAAAACACCATAGGAATAAAACATAGTAAAGAATGAACTCACACAAAAGATGACACAACTTTTAACTAAAGGTACAAACTCATGAAATCACATTTTTCTCTATTATTTTGCTTGTAAATTTGGTGCATTACTTTTCCACCATGAAATGTTAAATACTATCACCAAAATGAACTAGAAAACAAATAAATAATGTGATAGTCACTAAAATGTCCCAATTATGCTCTTCATGATATTTTTATGACATTACCAATACTGCTATGTTTTTCCTCACTATGTTTTATCCTCATGACATTTTTGTCATACTATATTTTTTTCATACTATGTTTTTACTGCTATGTTTTTTACCACTACATTATCACATAGAGCCTTAAATTAGATTTATTTCATGTAACTTCTAACTCTTTTCCCATACACAAGAATTAACATAGGTAAAAGCAATTCAAGATATATTTAGGGAGATAACCCTTAAAATATAGAGGCTCACTTCCAATATAGGTACACCCACATACCTAGAAGTGTTTCCATGTTGCCAAATCTTGAAGAGGATTGAACACCCTCTTCTAGGGTGAAATATTTAGTGATAATAGTTCTATCATGCCTGGTGGGACCCCATTATCAATAAAGATAACTTGTCTTGGTGAATGTTGGCCTTGACAACACTAGCTACAAAGTGGTGTGCTACTTAGCATTTGGTGACTCCTCAAAGTAAATCCAAGCTCAAGACCATCTTTATTATAATATTACCCTCCATAATTCATTGTCCTCACTAATTCATCCTCTATTAGACCATCCAATCCTAATAATCCACCCATTTATCTTGATATCCCTCTTATAATTTAGTATCCATAGCCTAATCCACCCTTTGAAGAATGGGTAGATTTTACTAGAGAGGAAGAGGTTGAAGAATTTGAAAATTTTGAAGAAGACATGGCTAGACCTCATGCTTTGTCTACCTTCAACATTGATAATTCAATTCAACTTCATGCTTATGGTGCCATCCCTACTAATGCCACAAAAGGTATGCCCAAATTCAATGACGAGAGTCATATCACACCTAGTGAGCACATTAGAGATATCTCTAATTTTATAATTTCCATAACATTATTCAAAAGAATAATGCTATTAGGCTTCTTTCCATGTCCATTAAAGGGAAGGCTCTTGATTGGTATATAACTATGGAAGGTGGATGCATCACAATATGGGATGAGTTTGGATTATTGATGACTTCCAAATTTGGGAATGAAATTGACCATGCTTCTCTCATGCATCAGCTCAACATGATAAAGAGGGGACCCAAAGAAATAATGCATGACTTAAATGAAAGGTTTTAGAAGAATTGGCATAGGTTTCCTCCCCCTATGAGGTCACCTACTAGTTTTGTGTTCCCCACTTACTTGAGAGCCATTATGACTAGAATCATTGTTATACTTCAATCTATGGGAAGATCTACCCTCCCTGAAGCATATGAACTTTTTATCAAAGCTAAAAATAATCTTATCCAAGCTAGAAGACTAATACCTAAAGTTTCAATGCCTCCTTTATGTTAAACTTTAGTTATCATTATAGATGTAGCCCAAGTTTGTAATGTCAATACCAAAGCTAAGGTGGCTCCTAGGCAAGAATAAAATAATGTTGATTAGAAAGCCAAGTTCCTAGCCTTAGATGCTCAAAATAGACAAGCTAATGTGTAACAAGGTGCTTATCAAAAATCTTACCCATATGAATAATAGTATGGTCAATAATATCAAAGAAGGAGAGGCCAATGGAAGCCCAATCCTAATAGGCTTGCTAATACACCCAATCCTAATTCTACCACTAATATAAAGGAGATGGTACCAATCCATAGAAATTTGGTATAGGGAGAATATTGGTAACATGGCCAAATCATGGATGAAAATAAAAATGGAGATCAATTCCTATTGTCTCAAGGGGTAATCACTCCCTTCCTATCAAGTGAAGATTAGGTGATGATGCAAGCTAATGAGGGTTGACAACCTCAAAGATAAATTTTCACCAATTTCCTAGTTGAAGACACTTTTGTGCTAAACCAAGGATGCTCTACTGTATAAAATAAAAAGGCCAAGAATAGGTCTCTATAAAATATAAGTGGCATGGCCACATGCTCCTCTAGTGACCTTGCAAATAAATAAGGTCCAACTATGAGTGTGATAATTTTAAATCTTTCTATGATAGTTCTAAAGGCTTCCATACCTCCAACAAGTCAGGATGTGGTAGGGTATATTCAAAGTGCCTCTATTCCTAAAATTAAAATAAATTATTTACCTCCAAGGACAAAATAAATGGTGAGTACTATTTATCTAAACATAGTATATTCCTTGAAGAGTGCCAAAGCATTTATCTCCTTATGGGATATCCCTCATATGCCTAGTCAAAAAGAATTGTTACAAAAGTAATTTTACGCTATTCCTACTAATATTTTATCTCCAAATAAAACTCATGACCTTTTTTTTTTGAAAATTCTCCTATTACCATTATGGAACTACACACTAGAGCTGAGAATCCTCCACCATTTTAGCTCACCCTTATTATATATGACAAATAGGTGCATAACTGCATGGTTGATAGTGGAGATTCTACTTATATCATGCCCAAAATTATAGCTAAAAAGTTAGGTTTAAAATATGAGCCACATAATAAAGGGGTCTTTTAATTAGATAGTAAACCTACCAAGATAGTAGGGCTGTTAAAAGGCTTAAAGGTATTCTTACATGGTTGTCCCAGTATTCCTATTTTTTATGACATAATTGTGGATGATCTCTTATCCCACTTTGTAATCTACCTATCAAAGGATTTCACAACCAATATATGTGGATATCTCTCAGTTGACTGGTATTTCTTGGCTTTTAGAACAAGATATGGGACTAGGGTGATAATTATGATGCAACCTCTTATAAGGTTTCATATTGTAACTTACATTGAGACAAGTTATAATTTTAATTGTGTCATTCATGAAGAAAAGGATTTTATTCTAGAAGATGACACTTCTTCCAAGCTTGAGGGCATTGTAGATTCATTTCTTGATGAATATGATACTAATACTTATGAGTAGGATCCTTATGCTCTCATAGAGGAAACTGATCTAGGAACATATTATATGCATGAGGAAGTAATACAAACACTTCTACTTGCCAAAGAAGAGGGCAAAGATGATGGATTATGGAAGATGTTTTTTGATGGTTTAAGAAGTAAAGTTGGTGCAAGGGCTAGAGTTATGTTGGTCTCTCCATACAAATAATAATATTATGCTTCATACAAATTTCATTTCAGTTTCACTTGTAATGTGGTTGAGTATGAATGTTTGATTCATGGATTTCAATGGGCAAGGAGAAAAGGGATCAAGAACCTACAAGTGGATGGAGATAGTGAGTTAGTTATGCAATAGGTGAGGAATGTGATTACCACAAATAACCCTTCAATTAAGGTATATAGTTATAAGGTATGGGATCTACTTGAAGACTTTAATGAATTCAACATTCACTCAATCCCAAGGGAACAAAATAGTCATGCTGATAGACTAGCTGTCGTAGGAGACCAATTTAACACACTAACTAACATAAAAGAAGAAGGAAGTTAGTCTCATATTAAGGTAATTATCAAACCTTCTATACCTAATAATGAAGTGTCTTGGAAAGTTTTTGATAGTGACAAACATATTACATGCTTCTTGTACAATGAATCTAAGTTTTCTTTAAGAAACTAGGAGAAGCTTCAAGAATAGGTTGGTGACCAGATTGTGCAACTATGCACCAATAAGATACCTAAGGGTTTGGTGAGATTAGAAAGAATATTTATAAAAAATTATCAAAAAAGGAAGGATAAAGTGAGTGTATATACAAAATAATATAATTATTAAAGAGTCTTGATCTTCAAAGATAGACTCCTCAAACTAGACAAGGCATGTTTTGCATCAGAAAAGTAAGTATTCATTGAACTATGTAGAGAGTTTTATGATATATTTGCTTAAGAATATAAGACCCTTACAGGATTTTATCCCATCTTAGCACACTATACCATTGAGTTGGAACCTAGATTTAAATTGGTTAGACATAAGTAAAGGCCCATCAACCCCAAGGTTGAGCAACTCATGAGGTTAAAACTTACCAAACTCCTTAAATTTGAGATAATATTTCCCATTAAGCATTAAACATGGGTAGCTAAACTTGTACCTATTAGAAATAAGAATGGGGATATAAGGCTTTGTGTATACTTTAGAGACCTTAATCGAGTGTCACTCAAAGACCACTATCCTCTACCCTCAATGGAGAAAATTCTTTAAATGGTTTCAATTTTTCAACATTTATCTCTTTTAGATGGATATTTAGGCTACAATCATATTTTAGTCAATAAATATGATCAATTAAAGACAACCTTTACGACCAAATAGGGAAATTTTGCTTATAAGAAGATGCCTTTTGGTTTGTCTATTGTCAATGCCACTTTTTAGAGAGAAATGGACATAGATTTTAAGGGTTTGATCAATGAGATGGTACTAGTTTATCTACATGATATAATAGTATTTTCTAAGGATGCAGATGAACACATGCAAAATTTAAGTCAAGTGTTTGAAAGATGCAGGCAATATGGGGTATCTCTTAACCCAAAAAGTGCATCTTTTCTATTCATCTAGGTAAGCTCTTAAGACATATTATTTCCAAAAATGGTCTAACCCTTGACCTTGAGAGAGTAAATGCTATCCTGGGCTTATCACTACCGTTTCATAAGAAAGGTATTCAAAGTTTCTTGGGTAAGATAAATTTTGTAAGAAGCTTCATACCTATTTTTGCATCTTTAGTAAAACCTATCATGTTTATGCTCAAGAAGAATCAGGCCTTCTCTTGGACCAAAGAGGTTAAGAGTAGTTTTTAAGCCATAAAGAAAACAATTGTAGAAGCTCTTACCCTTGTGAATCCTAATTTTTCTAAAGACTTCATGTTGTATTCATTTTATAACCTTGATACTATCTTAGCCATACTGATGCAGAAGAATCATGAGAGCATGGAACAGCTAATTGCATTCTTCAGTCAAGGTTTAGAAGAATATGAAGCCATACATACCTTTGTGGAGAAGCAGGGCCTTGCTATTATAAGAGGACTAAAGAAATTTAGACATGATGTTAAATAACAAGATTCATGTCATGGCTTCTCATCATAGTGCCAAGGAATTTCTTTTAAGTAGAGACCTCAATGAAAAGAGGATAGGGTGAATCACTAAAGTGATGGAGTATGATGTTGATATCAAAGTGAAAAAACTAGAAAGGGATAAAGGCCTTTGTGAAAATATGGCTTTAGATCTTCATGAATCAAAATAAGAAGCTATAGTTAACCATTAGTGTCCCCAACCAACCAACCCATTACCTCCTAAGATTAGACACAAAACATGATCAAATTTCTCCAAAATGGTGAGTAACCTAATAATATGAATAGATCGTAAAGGAAGTGTTTTAGATTGCAATACATTGCCTTTTGTCTTGTAGATGGCATGCTATTTAGGAGGGACATCAATGGTTTACTATTGAGATGCATTGACAATGATCAATTTAGAGTGTTACTTAAGAAGTTCTATGAAGAGACAATAGGACGTCATTACCCTCCTAGGACCACAACTTCCAAGATCATGAGGGCTAGCTAATATTGGCCCAACCTCTTTAAAGATTTCCATGCTTGGTTGGGAAGGTGTGGATAATGCACCTTCTTTACAAGAAAGTAGAAGCTTGTATCTCTTCTTCTAAGGCCTATCCAAGTGGACCAACCTTTCATGTAATGGGGTCTTGAATTCATCGATATAATAAATCCCCCATCTAGTGATAGTCACAAATGGATACTAATAACAAGTAACTATATTACCAAATGGGTTAAATTAGTATCATTGAAGGAGGCTAACAAGAGTGGCATCGTAGAGTTCTATAAGATTATCATAATGAGTTTTGGTACCCCTTCTACTATCATTTTAGATAATGCTCTTGATTTTGTGGGTACTAAAATAGCTGACTCAACAAATAAAAATGGCATATTTTTGAGCACTTCATCTAACTATTACCTTCAAGGTAATGGGTTGGCTAAGTCTACCAATAAGAACTTGATTAGAATCATTAAGAGAACCCTATAGCATAATCAAAGAGATTGGCATACCAAATAAAGATAGCCTTATGGGATGATATGATAAGTCCTAATAGGTCAATAGTGAATTATCCTTTTATGCTTATCTATGAAAGGGAAGATAGGCTATCCATATCTCAAGAGCTATCATCCCTAGAATTAGTACACTATCTAGAGTTACTTGACACTCCCATGGAAGTGAGATTGATAGAAATAATGGAGTTACAAGAGACTAGAAGTAAGGCTCATCAGGCCATGGAGCATCATCAGGTACTGATGAAAAGGTCTTTTGACAAAAAGGTATCTCCAAGATCATTTCAATAAGGTGACATAGTCTTGAAATGGGATGAAGATAGAGTAAATCCAAACAAGCATACTAAGCTTGATGCCCTATGGAGTGGACCGTATGTCATCACCAAGTGCAAGAAATTCCTTTTAGTTAGAAAACATGAATGGAGAAGAACTATCTATCTTTGTAAACAAGATACACTTAAAACCTTGCTATTAAGAGTTGAAGGTCTGTCTTATAAATATTAGATTAGGTGTGTGTTTCCCTTCTTGTTGTGTTGTGTTTTAATAAGTGATCTTAAGCACATGTGTGTTTTTCTTAGTTCCTCACTTTGTGTTTGGTTCCTATTATTTTCTATTATTTGGTATGTTGTTCAAGGTAGTTTATGTGTCAAATTTACTGTACACATGACCCCATAGCCCAATGAATAAGATTAGGCAAATGGTCATGTCATAGAAAGCATACCACCCCTAGGAAACCACTAAGAATGTTGACCAATTTTTCTCCACAATCCAAAATGGGTCACCTCCCTATAGTCAAAATATTGTATAGGGGATTTTTATAACATTATAGGGTATGTTATAACTCATCTAGTGTCATTACTTATGCTATTCTATTTTAGTCATAGTCTAGCTTGGACCTTATGTCATTTGGTGTCTAAGGGACCATTTTAGAGTCATTTTATGTAAGTGGTATGTCTTCATGGTGATGAATGTAGTTAGGGTATGGATCAGGTTGTTAATGGATGAGTAGATGGAGAGTGTTGTAAATACCCTATGGGATGCTAAAAGTGCTTAGAATGACTTAGGAAGCTCCTAGTTTTCATTTGGGTCTAGTGGTAGAAAGTAAAAGAGGGCAATTTGCTAAGGCCAGATCTTGCACTTGTGGATGAGTCAAGGAGAATTAGTATATGGGTTTGTTTAATTTTATGCCAAGATCATATGATCTAAATATTAAGTCTTCCACCCAATCACATCAAGAGTTAAAAAGGTCTAAATTTGTCTCCTTAGTCACTTCCTGCTTTTTCCCCCATACTTAGCCATTTTCTCAAAAGGTTTAAGTAGAGCCAAGTGAACATCTTTATGAAGATATATCTTGTATGTGTGGTAGTTGTAGAGGAAGGTGACCACATGGGTTTGTTCACCTTGGTCCTAAGTTGCTATGCACCAAGTCTAAGGTCCTTCACCAAAGCATAAATGAAGTTATATATATGCAAAGTTGGCCTCCTAGGCATTTTTGCTAAGTTTCCCATAGTCATTTGAGCTTGACCATTGCGGGATGTCACACAAAAGAAATTATGAACCAACCTTTTTAAACTTCAAATATCTTTAGTTGATAATCTCTTGGGACCATCACATCAAATGGGTTTGTCCTTTTTGGAAAAAATAACATCTCTTATAAATTTGGGACTTTTATGTTTGTCACACTTCAAGATCCAAGCTTTCAAATTTGGTCAAAAACATAAGACATTCATGTGAACAACAAGTTAAAGCTCAGGAAAAAAATCTACCTATGATTAAATTTGATGTTCTTTAGGATTTAAATCATGTTATGTGGAAAGATAAATGATGTTTTCATGAACATATAATTTAAAGATAGATAAATACAATCCTAATGAGCTTAAATTTGATGGTCACATGATCATCAGTGATGGTCATGTGAATGCCAAATAATGGGAGTGAGGTTGTAAATTTTAAGACCATGGACTAGCCATTGGATTTCAAACCATGGTTCCTAGCAAGATCAATGGTCCTCTCTCTATCTTACATCTCAGTCTGATTTCATGAGATGAGTCAAATAGTTAGAGAGCTTGAGGGGTCAACACATGGCACAAACATGTGAAGTTATAGATTGACAACAAGATCCTAAGGATTAATGCCTATTTGAAACATGACATAATTGGAGACAATTTTTAAAATTAAAAGTTTGATCTAAGGGCTCATGCTTGTTTGTATTTGAAAGATCTGATGGAGCAAATGAGATTTAATGTGCCAATGAACTAGGTTAGGTCTCATTGACCAATTAGAGCAAAGGTTGACAAAGTAGTTTTGATGGGGAAAAGTAAGAAAAAGGTATGAATCCAAGCTTGAGCATGGTTTATTTAGAGATAAATCTAAATGATTCAAAATATACTATTGGAGTAGACATGTAGACTCAAATGGTTTCATCTTTGGGACCAACAATCTGAAAGGGACCACGTCTCTCCACTATACACATTGTGATAAACTAGTTTAGAGTGGCTTAACATAAAGATAGGGCCCTAACATATTGATATAGTTATTTTAACTATATTAATTCCAAAACCTATTCAAAATTCTTGATTCCACTATTAAAACTATCAAGGAAGATCAAAGAAGGAATATTTTAACTATGTAGCAATTGAAAGTGATGGGGATCAATCGAACAACTTGAAGAAGTGTAATTCATGGAATCAATTGTAACTATGGCTAAATCATTCAAATGGATTTATTCTCATCCTAACACCAAATCCCTTATCTCTTACAACCATTCTCTGATAAATATATCCCTTGATCTATTGTAAAGGAGTTCCACTCTAGGTATGGCAAAGCCCTACTAGAATGGCATCATATTGTGCCTTTGAATATTAATGTATTTTTTATTTTTTAGTTCCTAGAAAATTATCTGAGTGTGAAAGTGGTGTATGGTGGTGTAAAGTGATTAATCTCTATCCTTTTCTCTCCTTATCCTTTCATGTTTGTGCAAGAGTTCTATTCTAATAGGTTATATGAATTATTTTCAAGTGTATGGTCCTATCTTTCAAGTGTACAATGAGTCTTAATGTTTGAAAATAGCCTAAGGTTTACTTACCTTAGATATATCTCATACATCTTGCCTTCATATCTAAATAACTAGGTTAGAATTTATAGGTCTTAAAAATTAGTTTGTACATCTTATTTTTTAGTGCAAGAAAGTATGATGGTCATATGGGATACATATTGGTGTATCACCCACTTAAATTAGATTTATTTCATGAAACTTCCAAATCTTTTCCAAATATATATATATATATATATATATATATATATATATATATATATATATATATATATATATATATATATCTTAGGTGAAATAAATTCATGATACATTCAAGGAGCTATCCCTAACAATATAGAGGCTCACTTCCACTATAGGTACACCCACATACCTAGAAGTGTTTCCATGTTGCCAAAATCTAGAAGAGGATTGTGCACCCTCTTCTAGGGTGTGAGATTTGGTGACAACAAGTATTATATAAATCATATTTTAGTATCTAAAATTTTTATTTCATTAAATTAACATTGATGCAACTATCCATAATCCAACATAAATGTCCTTGCCTTAGAATCACTCAAAATTTCAAATCTTTTGAAGTGTACGGGTCAGCCTAAGAAAGGCATTGAATCTTTCATGAGGATTATTTCAAAAGATATAGTATAAATACAAGTAAAATCCAATTCATTTGGACATATATAAATTAATAATAAATCACACATTTAAGATCAATAAATTTCACAACTAATTTATTCTACCTTATTCATCCTTATTTGTATATCAAGCATAAGAATTGTCATACTGCAAGTCTAAAGTATTTTAAAAATATCCCATGATCCATATTTTAAAGTTACAAAATAAATCACCACATGCATTATAATATAGTATATTTCACCCTTATGTAAACACATTCCCACACATAGGGGATAACAACATAATTATAAGGCCATTCTTGGCGTATTCGCTATGCAGAAAACACTTATTCATAAAGGGGTGTTTTAGGTCATATTGAACTATGAGCCCACTTGTATAAGCTAAAAGTATAGAATGAAAGCTAAATATGAAATCCAATAATGAAATTTAATCTAATCTACACTTAACTTCAAGGATATAGTAGAAAATAAAAGAAATAAATAAACAATAAATACTGACAACCATGAAGTATTCATCACCTTCTCCATTATCATCAAATAAATATCTACTCTTTAATGTTAAATGTGTATGCTTGAATCATTTCCAATTAAAATAAAATTAGGAATCATTGTGGGGTGAAAACTGATTTGGATTTATTTGATTCACTTTGATTCACAATGTAAATTTGATAACACTTCATTATTTTGAAGGTGGATGATTGAAAGTGATGGAATGCATTTCAATTTATAACTTTAGAGGAGGTTAATCAGATGGTTTAGTCTTATTTAAAATTTTCAAATTATATAAATAATCAATGGTGAGAATTAGTCATCATTCATGAGGATGATGACCAATTCCATGGATTGTGAAGAAAGAAGAGTTGGTTGAGTGAGTCAATAATAATGGATCAAATTAGTTGGTTGAGTTATTTAGGAGGTTGAAATGTTATTAAATGTCTCATGAGTTGGTTGAGGAAGTTTGTGAATTATTTGGATGAGTCAAAAAATGGTTGAGACAAATGTGGAGGATGTTTAGGTGAGATGGAAAATATATATTTGAAATTAGTATTTGAGGAAAATGATGTGCTTGATTATAATTAATTAATTAAGAATTAATCACTTATTTGAATTTTAGAGGGAGATTATATTAATTTGAATTTAAATTGGGGAAGGTGATAGGTTAGTGTGTAAAAGTGAATTTTGAAACTAAATAGTGAAATTTAGGTATCTAAATTTCCCCTCTTTGAAATAATGTTGTGAGGCAATATTGTTTCAAAGAATAGTAAAAAAATTAGAGTATAGATTATTGTGGAGAAGAAAGTGACCCTAGGTAAGTGAAAATGAATATGATGATTCCCCCTCAAGTGTTCATGTAGGAAAGTGGATGAAAAATTGAAATTATTGAAGGGAAAATGATGAATGGATTATCATATTGGGGTACTAGAGGTGAAAGGATTATCATACATTGTTGCGATGCTAGAGATTTAGGTGGATATGACATTATTAATGGCATTGGTAGAGAGATGGCATAACAAGACCAATACATTTCACCTTTTGATAGGTGAGATGAATGTTATGATAGAGGATGCATGGAGATTAATCATGATAATAATATAAAGGAGATAAGTTTATTGGGGTAAGGGAACATATGCAATTAATTTATATAAGATATTTAGAGAGGCACTAATTCCAATTATTAGAGGAGGGGTTCATATAGACTACTACATGAATCTAGAGATAGATGATTTTAATGTAGTGCTTATGGATATTGTTAGTGGCATTATGATGCATGAAAAGAGTGGGATGCTATGCCTTATTATAATCTTGGATGTTACTGACAACATGATGAAAATGGGTGAGTGATTTACATGGGGCCCTTATGTTTTAGCTCATTATAGTCATATAAAATATTTTTTTTTATAAATTGAGCATGGATAAAGATACCCAACCCTTAGGTAACTCTTACTTGCTCTTTATACCCTCTCAGGCATGTTTTCATTGATTCTTAATCATCAATGGCCTTCTAAATTTGACCCAAATTGAGCTAGGACCCTTTCTTCATGACCAATCCACCCCCTAGGTCTCATCTACCAAGGATAATAGTGCAAAAGCTGGACAATAGTGCTAGAACCTAGGGTGTCCCATTTTTATTGATTCTATCCAATCACATTTTGAGCCAAGGTTACTATTTTACCCTGATTTCTTTGGTCCTTTATGTTGGCCTAGTTTGGTTTCATCTAACCCATGACTAATAGATCCCTATAAAAGCCCATTCAAAGATCATTTGGAAAGGGGTTGGAAAATATCATTCAAAGAATCAATAATATAAGCAAGACCACTCATTAAATATTCTCTATTCTCTACATACAACCAACCTATACACTTTCAAGCTAAATCAAGTCTTCAGACTAGTCCCTAGCCATCTCAAGCATACCCAGTTTTGACATTTCTTTCATTTCATTCACTATTGCAACAAACACTCTTAAAGGGAGAACTAAATATGGCTTGATCCCTCATCTAAGTATTTTTATGTAGGCAATGTGCCCACACATGGGGTATAAATATTGTCCAATGCATCTTACACACACTAACCCCTTTTCCCTATTTTCCCAAGTTCATTCACATGCATAGAAAAGATAAGTACATGAAGAATAAACTCTATAGTGAGATATGTTGACAAAGAGGACTTAAAAATGGGAACTTATACTCATATCAAGCAAGTGAACAAAAACAAAAAAGCTTATATCTTGAGGATAATAGTGTCAAGGAAGGACTACAACATCAGAACTTAGGGTGTCCAATTCTGACACTCCTATCCAATCAAGAAATGAAGTTTAGGAGCCTGTTTTAGATAGTGTCCTAGTCTTTCATGAAAATTTATAGACCTTGTCTCTATCATAATAGTCTAAAAAAGCTAAGTTTAATTATCTCTCTCTCACTACTATTTTTAGAAAAGGTCTAATTGCAATCTAATTTTAGAAATCAATAGCTTTAATTAGGAATCTTATTTACTGATTTATCCTAATTATACTTGTTTGCTAAATAGGAATAAAACTTCATTATTCCCAAAAAAATAACAAATAATTTGGTGAACTTGACTTACTTTGAATTTTTCATAAAAAACCTAGAAACCCTAGGGTAAATTCCTAGCTGATTTTTCCCATTAATTTTTGAATTTTTTTCCTAAATATTAAAATAAAAAATTCCTCTCTAATTTTAAAAATTTTTAGTAAATTTTAAAATAAATTTATTTCAAACCCTAGTTGCATACTTAACTTATAAATTCAATTTCAATTTCAATTTCAAAAATTCATAGTATTTTGCAAAAATATTTTTGAAAAATACATAGTTGCATGTACTAGCTCCTATTTGCTTCTTGAGGTATCACCTTACATCCACAATCAAATTGAAAAAATTATCGTCACTTATGTACAAATTTTTATTACATTTTTTGAAAATAACAAGGAAAATATAATAGGCCATATCATGTATATAAATGATGAAGTATATCATATGTTAGTACAAAGCCTCATCTTTTGCATTTCATATTTATGTTTCATCTTATGGGATGATATTACAACCTTCATTGCAAAAAATGCACAAGACTTGAAAATTATTTTTTATATTCTCTTTTGCTCATATGAAATAATTACCAACTCCATTTTGTAAACTACATTCAAAATGTTATGTTGCATGTCAAAAATTTATATGACTTTATACAAAAATTCATGTTCTCTATCCTTTTCTTTCTATTCCTCATGTGGAAAATTGTTCTAATTTATCATGCTAAATGCATTCAAAATGTTATGTTATATGTAAAAATTTTACACTCCTTTATGCACAACTCAATACCTTCTATCCTGTGCTTACTATGGACTAGTCTTTATAAACATATTATTTCACAAATCAACTACATTTCACTTCACATTCATGTTTTTTGCCTAAATGCATATAACTCATTGGATACTTTTAAGTATCTTCCTACCACTACTAGACACAAGCAAACACTAGTGGTTGTATCTGTCCCTCCTCCCTTTGAACTTGTTACATCTAGCTCTTATCCCACATCTACTACCAGCTTTATGCCTATAGTAGATCATGCGGTCCACACTATCACCCAAGTTTATGAAGATAGGTAGGCTAATTACACCCATGGCTATAGTTTTATCACTCAAGTTATCACCCCTTTAGATATATTTTTTATTCTTGACCTCCTTCAATGATCAAATGTCTATAAATATGTGTTATATACATCCTTTCACAATACTAGAATTCTTATTTTAGCTAAACCAACTTATGTTGCATCTATCCTCAACACAATGTAATGGATTGAAGAGCATATTTATTTTGAGAAAGAGGATTTACCCTTGCAACACATATTAAACAACATATACCTTTGTATATTGAATTGATAATTAATGATGTGGGGTTAAAAGAGTAATAGTTGATAATGGTTTAGGACTTAACATTATCAACATATCTTTTCTTAAACATCTTAGCATACAACCTCAAGATCTAGACCATTCTGATATGAACATCAAAGGTTTTAATAGCATTCTACATAAAGTAATGGGTCAAATAACACTCAATATTACCTTAGGACCTATTACACTACCAATAACTTGCCAAGTCATGCCAAATGACCTCAATCATAATTTATTACTTGGTCAGCCATGGATTCATGATATGCATGCAGTCCCTTGTACACTACATGCTTGTCTAAAATTTAGTCACAAAGGTTACATATACACATGCCCAATAGAAAATAAAATTTTCAAATATTTATAAATTATTGAATCTCCACAAAATTATATTCCACACTTTAATCTTAGTAGTATACCTATACAACCTATTACTCATAGTGCACCCTCAGACCGTACACCACATTAGATAATTCTAAATTTTGTTGTAGCACCAAAACCAAATAACCAATTTACTTCACCTTTTTAACTTAAATATCTTAACAAGAGGGGCTACTAGGGAAAAGGACTTGTAAATCATGAATAAGGAATATTCAATCTTATCGAAGCATCTACCCAACATAGAATGCAAGGGCTTGGATATCAGTTTAGCAACAATCATGATAAATCTTTTCCCAACCTTTAAAACCACATTTAATTTATTCCACCCATTTCATGTACCAACAATATAGTTAATCATACCTCTACATTACCATTGGTCTATCATGATCTTATCGACAATATAGTTTCACTTGACATGTTTACATTAAATGAATTCTCTAACAAAGAATACCTCCTACAATTCCTTGGAGTCTATGAGGACCTCCCATCTTGTTATCATAAAAATATATTTCCAAATCACACAAATGCCCATGTGTACTTTAGAGAAAATATAGATTCTTCCCTAAATATACTAGTTGACTTAGATGATACTATTTCTATAACTCCATATACACTCGATCGTTTCACATAGCTTGATGAGGAAATAGTAAATTTAAATTTTGGAACCTATGAGGACCCCCACATTTTCTTATTAGTCACTACCCTATGAAAGGAAGATGATGTAGATATTCATCAAATTTTAACAAATTTTCTATAATCTTTACCTAGTCCTATTTAGATATGCCATAAATTGATACGTCTATAGTAGTCCATCAAATTATTTTATACCTTGATGTTAAACTAGTTAAGCAAAAAAAGTTACAAAATGCATCCTAAAGTGGATTTCCTAGTCAAAGATGAAATCCAATGCCTCTTAGATGATGGTTTCATTTGACTAGTAACACATCTTGAATGGATTTCTAATATAGTCCTCATAGTAAAACCCATTATAAAAATTTGATGTTGTTCTAATTTTTTAGATTTAAATAAAGCATGACCCAAAGATGATTTCCCTTTAACAAACATTGACATGAACATAGATTCAACAATCAGATATGAAATTTTATCATTTATGGATGGTTTTGCTAGTCATAACTAAATCAAAATTATTAAAGAAGATCAAGAAAAAACATCCTTTACAACACCTTGGGGTACATTTTATTGCATTGTCATGCCTTTTGAATTAAATAATGCTGGTGCCACATATCAATGTAATATGACACATATTTTTCAAGACTTGATTCACCATATTATTGAGGATTACGTAGATGATATATTAGATAAATCCAAACAATGAAAACATCATGCTCTTGATTTATAAAAGATCTTTCAATGACTTAGGAAATAAAATGTTTGATTAAATCCAAAGAATGTGTGTTTAGAGTTACATTGAGAAACTCTTAGGCTTCATTATTTCTCAGCATGCCATAAAGGTTGACCCTAATAAAGTCAAAGCAATTATTGATATGCCACCTCCTATGAACTTAAAACAAATTTTATCCCTATAAGGCAAGATCTAGGTAATCCATCATTTTGTAGCACAACTTGCTGATAAAACTCAATCTTTCACTTGATTACTAAAGAAAGACACAAAGTTTTTTTGGGACAAATCTTGTCAAGAAAGCCTTAATACAATAAAAAAATACCTTCTTAATCCACATATTTTAGTACCATCTATACCTAATAAGCATTTCCTCCTATATATCTCAATAATAAATCATGTACTAGGAGCATTCCTAACACAACACAATGATCAACATATTGAGTGAGCAGTTTATTACATCAATCACACACTAGTTGATTATGAAAAAAAATATTCCATAACCAAAAAACTATGTCTAGCATTAGTCTTTGCTACATAAAAATTTGACATTACATGGTCAATAATGAGACTCACATCATTACAAAATTAGACCCTTTGAAATTCCTATTGGAAAAACCATATCTTCTAATTGCATCGTAAAATGGGTTATGTTGTTAATAGAATTTGACTTATAAATAGTCCTCCAAAAATCTATAAAGGGCCAAATCATTATAGACCATTTGGTAGCATCACCACTCTTGGATACCAAACCTCTTAGTGATGCATTTAGAGATGATTTCACAACTTATTCTACTTATTTGGATATGTGGACCATATTCTTTGATGGCTCTCAATGCACATCTAGTGCAGGGGTAGGCATTGTCTTTGTCAATCCTTCTAGTCATATAGTTCATATAGCATATCAACTAAGTTTTTCCTATACCAACAACACCATATAATATGAATAACTTATCTTAGGTCTATTTGTGTCCTAGTCCCTCAAAATCAAATCTATTTGAGACTTTGGTGATTCCCAACTAGTGGTCAACCAAGTTAATAATGTCTATCAGACAAAGGAGGAACATCTTATCCCATATCATAACATGGTATAATGTTTATCATCACAATTTGATTACTTTTCTATAGAAAACATACCAAGAACAGACAACTGACATGCAAATGCAATGTCAAGTGCCACATCTTTGATCCTTATCAATATCAATGATGATCAAGCTAATTTCACAATTAAATAATTATAATCACCATCGATATCCAATGTTGATCTAATTGCACTATCCATCCTAACCATTACATGTAGTTTCATAACTCCAGAATGGTTCTCTAACATCTATAATTTTTTGAACATATCTATTACACCAGATACATTCTCACAAAATAACAATTTTAAGCTACATAAATAAGTACTTCATTATGTCATCACTAGTGGGGACCTCTTTAAGCAATCCTTTGATGGATAATTACTTAGATGCTTGACTTCAATAAAATCCAAAATTGATCTTACATAAATACATGATAATGAGTGTGGTGGTCACTTTAGTGGAAAGGCCATGTTATAAAAACTGATTTGACAAGGTTAATATTGGCCTACTATGGAAGAAAAATGTTTACAATATGAAAAGCTATGTGATAAATGTCAACAACAAAATAACTTGTAGCATTCATCTTCACAACAATTACAACCTATTATTTCTCCATGTCCATTCATGTTATGGGGATTTAATCTTATTAGAATATCTGTTAGTGGGCATAAGTTCATCATCACAGCTACCAAATACTTTACCAAATGGGTGGAAACAACTCCAATTCAATCTACTACAGGGGAGGATATTTGTAGCTTCCTCATGACCCACATTATTTCATGCTGATAATGGAACATCATTCAAGAACAAAATTATCAAGAAATTATACACAAATTATAATATTAAACACACATTCATCACTCCTTACTACTCATAAAGAAACAATCAAGTAGAAGCCACTAATAAAACAATCAACAACATTTTGAGAAAAATAGTGACAAAATTTAGAGATGATTGGCATAATCAATTAGTATTTGTACTATGGGATTACCACACAATTATTCATATACCCATATGAGCCATTCCTTATTCACTCATTCATGGCATAAAAGTAGTTTTACCATTGGAATTAGAAATCCCATCTCTTTGTGTCTCCGTTAAAGGTATTCTCACTAATGATCAATATCATGAAAAGCATTTACACCAACTTAAACAATTGGACCATACATGAATTCAAGTAGTAAAACATCTCAAAATCTACCAAAAATGTATACAATGCTCTTACAATAAATGAGTTCACACTAGAGAATTCAAAGTAAATGATCTCATTCTCAAAGAAAATATTTTTAATGTTAATGCCAAAGAAGAAGCCAAAGGAAAATTCAAACCAAATTAGTTAGGCCCATACATCATTACTGAAAAGCTTATCCCTAAAGTGTATTGTCTAGCCTCACTTGAAGGAAAGAACCTTAAAAATCCAATTAACATTATGCATTTACCCAGATTCCATGTATAATATGTTATTTTACACATTTGCCTATGCATAGTTTATTCTTCTTGATTTTATATAGTTCAAAATATTCTAAAAATACAAAAAAAATATAATATTTCAAAATCCAAAGACATTCAAAAATGTTAAAACAACACAAATATTTTGATTGTATGCATCATCCATGCTTTACATTGTTTTAGATTAAGGTAAAAATAGGTTTTGAAGGGACCTCGAAACCCTAAAACAAAGGACGAAGGATAAAACAATAATGTCCACAAGTGAAACCTATCACCTACATGTTAAGCAGTATCAAAAATAGGTTTTACAAGGACCTGAAACGCCAATACAAAATCATCAAAAGATAGACCCCAGCTTTTACAAAGACCTGGAAACTCCAGTGTGAAAAGAAAATAAAGAACTAGATAATGGAACCAGTTATAACATCCAACTAAAGGGACCAGGACTGTAAGAACTCAAATATCTTATTCTTCTAATTCTTACTGCTTTACATTGTTACTACTATGCAAGAACTTAAATTTGTTATTTCATGCTATTGTATGTCAATTTATCTACATTAACATGATTCACTTGATCTTATTTGAGTGTGTATAGTGACATCTAGATCTTTGATTGCTTCACTCTACCCATTGAGGGGGCATCCTACATCTACATTCTAGACACACTTTGATATACATACCCACTTGGGGCATCTTTCACATGACTACACCATATAGGTTATGTCATTCCCATACTACACACTCCAAGTTACCATGCTGATATACATTACTTACTAGATTACACATATTACTATATCAACATTTCACTAGTATCTATCACTTATTTATCTCTTAGCATATAACTAGTCTTGTACTAAACATGTCTTTCATACTTTCAATATTGCTTTGATTTGGTAGATGTAATTATATCTTTCTAGTTATTACATGCTTTATTTTCTTACTTAACATAGCTTGTTGGATTGTATTTCTAGTTCCTACTTGTCTCCTATATGTGCCTTAGGACATTTTCCAATGTACTTTTCATGTTCTCCTCTACGTGATTATGGTTTCCATCGCAACTTGCTTGTTTCAATTATATGTGTATGTGGTATTTGAACATGCCTTGTATGCTTGTTTTCTAGTTTGAGTGACATGTGCCCATGTCCCTTGTTTTCTTTTCACCTTAGACACCCTTGTATGTATCTTGCTTCTTCATTTGTATGTTTTTTTCATGATGGTTTTTGATTGCTTGTAATGCCATGATCCATATCATGCATTTTTCTTATTTTTTTGGATGCCATGATGGATATCATGCTCCATCCCTCTAGCTAAAAACTAATAGAACTAACAACTAACACATTTAGTTATAGTTTAGTAAATTTAACATGATACTACATTGTTATATATGTCTAGTCATACCCCTATTTAAATAACAATCTCTCAAATCAAACCATGCTATATTTTAAGATATCTTGTTGATTATCATTACTATATCATGTATATTTATAGCTTAACACACTTGTAGGGCTTCTTATTTTGAAGGTAATCATTACAAGGTCCCTATTCCTACCCTTAAAATAGGGTTAAACAAATAGGGGTTTTGCAATAAATATCAGAGCTCTTAACGATAAAAAAAACCTAGTTTTGGAATAACCAAAATAGCAACCAGTCATCAAACCACTTAGAATAGACTAGCTAGATATTCAAGATTCTAGAATAGTGATTAATTTTAATCTAAGACAATAACATTGAGGATAGACTATAGAATAAAATGCAAAAGTGTCTTATTTTCAACACTCTTGTCCAAATAGAAAAAAAGTAGGTTTTCTAGAAGTAGGTAGAAAGGTACATTAAGCTACAATTTTTCACAATTAGACTAGTTCAAATCAATAGTTTTCAATATAGTTTTCTTAAGGAATCAGACATAGGGGGCATCATGTGCAACATGATTGGTCCTCACATTTAGTTTTAGATATGATAGTTGGTACAAATTCTAGATCAAAATCCATGTTTTAGACACTAATGATTTGGGGCAGATTACATAACACTTTTGCTTTTTTTCTTTTAGTTTTCAACATTACCCAGGAATTCTCAATAGTTACATGCCTTATTCCATTTGTAGGTGGTTGGCATCATTTTGGAGTGGATTTCATACAAGCCTAACCTCCACATTCTTGAGTGGCTTCCACATGACCCAAATTTTTAGTTTTGGAGTGGTTTTCATACAAGCCTAATCTCCATCTTTTATGAGTTGGCCAACATTGGCCTAGTTTATAGTACACATTCAACTATCCATGCCACATTATTATATTTCTAGAGCATTTATGGGATTTAGAAGCCATCTCATATGACATACACATTCATAATATTAGTATCAATTCTTAGCTTCACTTCACAGGGCAATGATGGAGCCAAAGGGCCAACCTTTAAATTCTTGAGCCACCTATTCAGAGGGATTAGACACATAATCTAGACATTGATTATCACATGCATGATAATATAGCTTCACTTAGTAGGTGATGATGGAGCCAAAGGGCTAGCCTTTACATTCTTGAGCCACTTCCAGGGAAGTGAGCACTCAACTCTGTTTGTAATATAACTTTTGGTATAATATCATCCAACACATCCAACATTAATCAGCATTACCTAGTATCACAATAGGTTTTATATTGGGTTGCATACCTAGTAAGGTGTATTATTTATTTTCTCTCTCTCTCTCTCTCTCTTACCTATCTTTGTATGTTCTTATTTTATATCACATATAATAATAATTGATCTACTCTTTTTTTCCTTTCATAGATTCACACTTGCATAATGTGCTCTCTATGCACCACCCAACATTACACAGCATCACATAAGTTTTATGGGATTCACCTTTATAGGTAAGCTTAGGTATTCTTTATATTTTCCTTTATCCTAGTATTTAGTTTGTTGTATCACTAGAATAAATTGGGACCAAATGTAGTCATATAAAATGAAAAAATGGTAACTTGAGTATGGTTAAATACACCCAAACTTTAATTTCCTCTTGCTTGCTCTCTAAACCATCTTAATCTTGTTTTCACTAATTCTCAATCATCAATGGCATTTTGGACTTGAACACAACTGAGCTAGGACCCTATCTTCAAGACCAATCTATCCCCTTAGGTCTCATTTGCCAAAAAAATAGTGCCAAAGTTAGATAGTAGTGATGGACCCTAGAGTGCCCCCTTTTTAGTGCTCCTGTCTAATCACATTTTGAGCCCAAATTACCATTTTCCTCAATTTATCTTATCTATTATGTGGGCCTATTTTGGTTTCATCTAACCCATGACTAATAGATCCCTATAAAAGTGCATTCAAATATCATTTGGAAAGGGGTTGGAAAATATCATTCAAGGAAGACCACTCAATAAATCTTCTCTATTTTCTGTATACAACCAACTAATACACTTTCAAGCTAAATCAAGTCTTTAGACTAGTCCCTAACCATCTCAAGTATACCTAGTTTTAGCATTTATTTCATTTCATTCACTATTGCACCAAGCACTATTAAAGGGAGAACTACATATGGCTTGATCCCTCCTCAGAGTATTGGTATGTATGTAGTGTGCCCACACATGGGGTGTGAATCATGTCTAGTGCATCTTACACACACACTAACCCCATTTCCCTATTTTACCAAGTTTATTTAATTACATATAAAAGATAAGTACATGAATAATCAACTCTATAGGGATCTCTATTGACAACAAAAACCTAAAATAGGTACACAGACTCACACCAAGAAGGTGAACAAAACCCAAAATCCTAAATCTTGAGGACAAAAGTGTTAGGGAAGGACTACAACACTAGAACACAAGGTGTCCATTGTTGGTTCTCTTGTCTAATCGATAAATGAAGTTCTAGAACCTATTTGTGATAGTATCCTAGTCCTACATGAAAATTTCTAAACCCTATCTCAATCAAAAAAGTCCAGAATAAGCTAAGTTTAATTTTCTCTCTCTCTCACTTCTATTTTTAGAAAAGGTATAGTTGTAATCTAATTTCACAAATTAGTGGCTTTAATTAGGAATAATATTTACTAATTTATCCTACTCAGACTTGTTTATTAAATAGGAATACAAATCCATTATTCCTAAAAAATAACAAATCAGTCATTTGTATAGGGATTTACACCATGCAATATATGCATATGGGAGAAAGATTAATGGGTATGGGATCACATTATGATGGAACATCTGATAGGTCACATAAGTGTTAGATTATAGGATGTGTCTATGGAATATGGATGAAATGTGATTATAGGTGTTGAAAGAGCACATTTGGGAGACTTAGACTAGAATAGCAGAGTGATTGATGAGCTTGGGGATGAGTATATCACATAGAGACCATATAGGGATATAGATATTAATTGGGCATAAGATGGGTTCTATATGGACTATGTTATGAAACAATGCTATATTTAGGTATTCATGAGTATGTGATTATCAAGTGGTATAATTTGGATAAGGTTTTATAATAGCTTGGTATTAGACAACATATTCTAGTTGGACCACATGTGTTTTATAGGTTTGTGAAAGATAATGGAGTGTATATATTAACCCAAGGATAGTAGAGTATAACTAGACACATTTGAAGATAGTGACATTTAGAAAGAGGAGGGGTATGGCTGATGTGGGGACTATAGAGGGTTATCAAGATTGGTGGGATAGACAATGGCCTACCATATTAACATATCCATATGCACATCTAAGGATGTGGAGAAAAATATTAGTGGCTAGCTTGGTGAAGAATCCATGAGGTACTAGACTAAAGGCTAGGATTAGGAGAGCTATTATAGCATAGGGTGAGATAGATAGATACAAGCTGTGAGATAGGCAAATGATGGATAAATAAGACCTAAGAGGGATGGGACACAAACAAAATATTTGGAGATGGGAGGAGATACTGGTAGAGATGAGATTTGAGGTGATGAGATCAGAGAAGAGTATATTGGAGTATAAACTCCCTTGGTTGTTATTGACAATGATGGAGAGGGAGAGGGAGATAGAGGGGGAAAAAAGATATTGACTCAAGAAGTAATAATAAAGTAAATAAAAATGTTTGTAACAATAAAAATATGTAAATATGATAAATAAGGAAAATTAACACATGATAAAAGATAAGTTCACACAAATGATAAGTAAATGATTAAACAAGTAAATGAATAAATGTACAAAATGAAATGAATGACAATAAAAAACACAAACTAAAATGACACACAAACTAAGGAAATGACACACAAACTAAGAAAATGATTTTGTGGATATTCTAAGATAGATTTGAACCTTTGGTAATCAAGATCCACGACAATGTTGAATATCTTATGAAGAAGTCCTAAGAAAAGAAAACCATACTTTTTTAGATGGTGATGTGGAAATGATGTGTAATTGAGATGATGGGATCGTGGGGATGGTTCGAAGCTAACCTTAGGGACTCCATGTCACTAAGTTCTACCTACATAATCCACCACAGAAAAAGTATGGTTGGGCATATCAAGCTAGATGTAGTTTTCCCAATATGGTAATAGATTGAAAAGTGTTGATGGAGTGTAAAGTTGTGATGAGTAGATGAGTGAATTGCCACCCAAGAAAATGAGTGAGTGAAAAATGATTTTGTTGAAAGATAGATGTATGGTATATTTGGATAGATGAAGGGTTGTGTGTTGGGATGTACATATAAACATGCATTTAGATATGGATTTTAAATGACTATAAGGGTCACATAGAAGATATTTACCTAATCATGAGTAAATACATGTTTACACAAGTTAAAAGGTTAGACTCTAACCTAACATGTCATGGGTGTATGATTGAATAAGTGAATAAAATGAAATATACAAGTGATTAATGCAATGGGATGCCCCAAAGTAACTAGGATGTGTATAGACAATGTATTACACACAGTGAAAAAAATAGTTTTCACCATGGTACTCAATCAAAGCACTAGTAAACTAGTTTTCACTTTTGGACATATTATTTTTCTCTCTTTTTCTTGTTTTTATTTTATTTTATTTATTTTTATTTAACTCTTAGGATATGTATAACATCACTAGGATGGATTAGCATAAAATCACATTAGGTGCATGATGTTCATGGGCTTATCAAGATACTTTCCATCTTCTATGGCGAATTTTTAGGCTTTGAATCATTATTTTATAATGATTATGTCTAGACCCAACTAGTTTGGTTTGAATTTACCTTTCTTATCTCATTTTGCATTTGTGTTTCCTTAGTTTTATTTGAGAAAAATATCTTACATTTCAAATTACATGGCTTTAATACTCTTTATATATATAGTAAAGGCAATTTGGGTAGAATTATAAGTGGTTTAAGGAATTAAGGTGTTTATCATCAAGGAGATCGAGCTCACTTAGGTGTGAAATATGATAAGATTCATACTCAATCAGATTTTTCAAAGACATGTGTAAGGACAAGATCTTAACTTTAATGAGTAAGATTGGCTCGGTGCCTTAAACAATAAATTATGGGGTTTCCCCTATGGGTGTGTGGATATTTATGTAGTATGACAATAAAATAAGATAAATCTACATATGCCAATCATGGCCAAATGCATTGACAACACTTTTGAGATTTTTTAGGATATTTTTGTTTGGTGCCTCAACTTGTCTATTAACTTGTGGGTAGTAGGGAGTGGAACACATATTATAAGAATGGAAAATCACCTTTATGTACTTATTTTTGAATGATTTTTCATTTTTAGAGATGATAGTGGATGGGATTCTAAAGTGGTAGATAATGTGGTTTAAGTAAACTTGGAAATTTTCTTACTAGTGACATAAGTTAAGGGAGTAATTTCAACCCATTTGGTAAAGTATTTGGTAGCTATAATAATATTTGGCCATCTAAATAATTAGAATTTATTTTACCAATGAGGTCTAACCCCCATTTGGAAAATGGCCAACGTGTAGTGATGGGTTTTAAGGCTTGTGATGAGCTATGGATAAAGTCACTATGTTTTTGGCAAGGCACACACATATTAAGATATGTATAAGAATCATATTCCATTTTAGGCCAATAGTAACCCACACAAAAGAGTTTCTTAACAAGGACTATGCCACTAGTATGAGCATTATAAATTCCCTCATGAACTTATTTAATGGATAAGTTAGACTTTTTAGGATTTAAACACCTTAACAAGGTTCCATCATAGCTTCTTTGATATTAGGTTTTACCAAGAATATTGTAGCATGATGTGCATTGGATAAAATATTTTCATTTATTATGAGTTAAGTTTGATGGAATGGTGTTGTTATAGAGGTATTCATAGATGTCATTTTTCAAAGGAGAAGTGGGAGCGACCACTCATAAACCATTTCAAAATATAGCATATCATAAGATAGTGTTTTAAAATATTCCATAATAAAATAATTATGTTTATCTTGAAGATCAAGTAATGAACCAATTATTGTCATTGCAATAACTACTTTGTTGTTAGTCCTTGGCACTTGTTCAAATTGTATAGATATAAATCACAACTTAAGGTCATCCACCATCTTCTTATATGGATTAGTTTGTTACCTTTATATTAAAATTTATATTTTACTTGATTTATGATAAGTTTTAAATCACCAAAGACAATAATATTTTGGATACCCCATTGTATTACAAGTTTGAGACTAGTGATAATGGATTCATATTTTGCTATGTTATTTGTATAAGGAAAATCAATCTGGAATGTTTTTGGAAATAATTACCATTTAAGAGTGACCAATAAGATATCTTCCCCTAAGCCATGATTAATAAATGATCCACCCAAATATAACTATCAAACTAAGGATTCATCAATTGGCATGATTGCCTCATCTAGGAAATCTATGATGAGAGGTGTGTGGTCTTCTATAGGATCCTCTATTAATGCATCTACAAGTCCTTATCCCTTTATTGATTTTTGATTTTCATACTCAATATCAAAATCAATAATAATCATGACCCAATTAGCCATTCTACATGCTAGATTTACTTTAGATAAGAGATATTTAAAAGGGTCAATTTTGGTAATGATATTTGTTTGATTTTGAACATGTAGTGGTGAAGTTTTTGGAAAGAGAAAACAACCATGAAACATGATTTTTCCATGGGAGAGTAATTAAGCTCATATTTCCATGGGAGAGTAATTAAACTCATATGTCACCAAATTTATGCTTAGATAATAAACTACCCATTTAGATCCACTTTCATTGTGCTAAGCCAATAATGCCCCCAATGCATATTATGTAATATATATATAAAAAATTGAAAAATTTACTTGTAATACATGGAATCAATATTGGTGGATTGGAAATATACCATTTAAGATTCTCAAATTCCTTATTATAGTATTCATTATAAATGAATATAGTATATTTATTAAGAAAAAATGTGAATGGATGAAAAAAGTTTATGATCTGTAATATGAACCTTTAGATTGCTTGAATTTTACCATGGAGACTATGAAGTTTGATATTTTTATGTGGAGGCATATTAATGATATCTAAAACTTTGGAATTATCAACATCTATGCCACTATGTGAAACTATGAATCCTAATGTAACTTGATGTAACCTAAAATACACAATTATTTGGATTCAAATGCAACTTTTACTCTCTCATTTATGAAAAATTCAATGGGGTTCTCAAGATGTTTTGATTTAGATTTAAATTTAGGAAGGATGTCATCAACATAGTATTACATGATGTCATGAAGCATATCATAGAAGATAACTATCATTGATATCTAGTGTGATATATGAATTTGACTCAAGAGAGGATGGTTAGTATGGTGTTAATTCCAAAATGAAAAACAAAATGAAAGAAACACACTAAATAGCATAACATCTATAGGCTTAGACACTAGGGAGAGCCTAGTTAATAAAAAAAATGACAAACACAACTAAAAGGAAAGGAATAAAACACAATAATTTCTTCACCTTCCTTGGATGCTCTAAATGCCTTTGTAGTAGTGGCTTGCTCAGCTTGTGCTCATGAAGTCCTTGGCAATGGAAGCTTGGCTACCTCCATCACTTTTTGGCACCTTCTAGATTGAGTTTGGCTTGGATTGGAATTAATTTGGCATTATAACTTTGCATTATCAAGACATTTGAAGATATTTGAGCATAATAACTTTGCACCAAAATAGCTTAGAAATGATGTTCATGGCCTCTCTATTTATATATTATTGAGAATGTTTAGAATAAACTCGAACCATCCATCTAAAGATTGAGATGTGTGGTTGAGGATTAATTCAATTTTTGAAATTAAGTTTGTAATTATCCTCATCATGACATTGGAATAAGGGGAAATTAAGAGGCATGGAAGGCATTCATGAGGCATGAAGGGCATGAATCCTAATATTTATGTCATTTATGGCCTAGGGATGTCTTCCCAAGAGATGAGGTCACCTGATGTAGATATTCAATATTACTTTCTAAAAACAAGCTTCCATGGAATTCTTAATTAGGCCTTGATTTGGGTTAATTAGCTCTTAATCATGATTAAGCACTTTGTGCACAAATTACTCAAATTGATTAGAATGCCTTGTTATTGGTCTAAAATTTAACTAGATTAAAATTGGAAGTCCATGTTAGATGCATTAGAACCATTATCCCATTTAGGATGTTACCAATATAAAATAACAGAGGCACACATCTTATGCAAGAGATTTGATAGGAAAGAGTAATCCAAAGCACCCAAATGCAAAATTGGCATTTTGATTTGAACTAATCTAATCAAAGTTAGCTGACCCATAAATTACATTACCCCATTTAGGGATACCCTGGCCAAAATTAGCATTTGAATATGTTAGTTTCACATCTTTTAACATGTTTTAGTGTTTTTAAGCCAAATTGTGCATTTTGAATGGAAATTGGCCAAAAGCCTGATTGGAGGTTATCAATGGCCAATTTTAGGTGTCTACAATTTGCCCCTATTTGAGAAGATGTTATAAACTGTAGGCAAAGCAATGTCTTCTCAAAGAATGAGAAATGGCCTGTATGCCAAAAAGAAGATGATGATTGAAGAACAAAGCTCTAAATGGTTTTGGGAAGCCTATGATGATGTCCCCTCAAGGGAGTGACTATCACATTTGTTGATGGATAGTCCCTAAAAAGAAACAAGAAGGTGGAATTAACCCATGGTTGAGATTAATCCAAATGATAAAATGCTTACATGCATTGATGTAAAAAAGAGGCTAATTTGGCCAAAGGTGGTTATAATCATGAATAAAATTCAAAATAATGACTTGTGCATAGGTGGTTATAATCATTAAGAGGACCTAGATTGGCTAAAGATGATTGTACCTTAGTCAAGGCTGATTAGCAAGCATAACTCAAGGATATAACCTAGAATATAGATTAAATATGAGTGGATGCAAACTAATGAAAGAGATAGATAGAGGAATAATATTAATCAATGTGAATGATTCAATTATACCTAACAATGAGGATATTCTTGTCTTAATTAACAATGATACAAATAGAATGGTCAATGGGTTGATTTAATCAAAATGGGTGAAAAGATTTGCCAAGGTGCTAAGGAGAAACTTCTGCAGCTCCATTGATTATAGACCTTCTTGAAGTTGATTTTTGTTGTAGCATGTGATGGTAAAATTCATGATAGAACACCATAAAGACTTGGCCAAAATATGTGTAAGGACTAACTCCCAATCCAATAAACACTCAAAAAATAATGCACCAATGATAAAAACCATGATGATAATGTTAATAGATGAAATATGGATGGACTCAAGAATAATGTGCTTGAGGAATCACCCAATGAACACATATAGACTGAGTCAAGGCAATAGTGCTGAAAGTAAACAAATAGGCAAATGAATAAACAAAAAAACAAATATAAAAACAAACAAATAAACAACTTGAAATAAACAAACAAATAGAATGCCTGAAAACAAAAGCAAAAAAAAAAACATCCTAATAATGACAATGCCCCACTAAGGTGGATTAAGGATAACTGACTAAGCTTAGATAGGATAAATATTTTTGGATTTTGAATATTATGAATGTTTTGGCATTTTTAGGTATATTAACTCGTTAGATAATGACAAGATACCTGCTTGTAAAATAGTGAGAGAATTTAGCTTAGGTTGCTCACAAAATGGTGAGAGTGTATGGAAAGGGGGACTGAGGTGACCTCAACATGAATTGATCATGACCCACATAGTCCTAAAATGACCTCAAGTCACAATAATTATGTCCACAAAAAATGTGAGGAAAAACCAAGTAGGTCCCAACAAGTTCTCAAATCTAGCAAATGGCCAATCAAATGAAAATAACGATGGCAAAGTGATGCAACAATGCATGATAAACAAGTGTTGCCCCTAGTTTACCCAAAATTAGTTATAACTAGGATACAATAGCATAGTTCAATGAAACTAATTTTTTCATAGGTGGTTATAATTAGTAGCAAGACCAGTGAAACACTGATTTGCCCATATGCAGTTATAATCAGGCTCACATAAACAAACTTGATAGGATAAAAAATATCTTGAAAAATCAACTATCACACTAATTTCATAGACTATCATTTAAACATTAATTTTATAAGAGTTGAAACCTGATTGAAATCCTCTCAGAAAAAGTGCAAGAAGAACCAAAATAACCAAGATCAAAATAGGATTAGGTAGGATGACTAAAAATAGGATTTGGTCTAGATAAGAATGGAATGATAGGATAGATAAAATGGTAAGAGGGTTTCCCCCAAGTGATGGGGTGAATAGAAGGATACATAATAATGGAAAAAGAATATGTAACAATGGTAATGACATGGTACATGTTTTTGGCTTGGGTTTGGTTTTTGATTCTATTATTCTTGTTGATGGGGAGATGCACGTCCTAATCAACAAATAATATAAACAAAATACTCAATCATGTTAATTGCTAGCCCACACCTCATCTAAATAGATAATCTATCAAGATTGGCCTATAGAGTTGTGTTCTTCCTTGGTCATTGATTCTGATTCCTTCAAGTGTCAAGATAAGGTATCTTTATAGCCTCTACAAAGGAAAGTGTAGTTATGGATGGTAAATAGGGACAAATAATGGATGGTAGGTTTGATTGTGAAATGGAATGGTAGATGATAATGGAATGTGGAATGGTTTGGAAATAAATGAAGATCCAAAAATTTAGTCATACATAATGTTGTTGATGTTAGATTTAACATAACTTTGGTTATGGTGGGGTCGAAGACTTGTTCTCTTGATAGGACCACTAGACTGTTCTATTGTTTGATCTTGAGAGTAGCTACCATCTGATTAGGCTATAAATTAGAGCCTATTTTAATTTGATCTTTGATTTTATCATCATCAAGTAGTGAAGAACTTTTGTGCTTAGTTATTAGTGCCTCAAAGATGTTTGCACCAATAAAGTTATCTTGATTGTCCCATAGTTCCTTTGAGAATGTTTCACTAAGGAATGTTGACTTTTGACTTTGATTATCTTCTAGCACTTCTAAAAAAGTCTCACTAGAAGATGTTGAGTTTTGACTTGGATTGTCCCCTAACACCTCAAAAAGGGTTTTAATAGGAGAGTGTTCTTTTTTTATATGAATGTGGTCTTGGCTTCCTTATTCTTCTTCAATTACTATGTCACCATAGATGCAGTTCAACAAAATGTGATTCTATCAATCCCAATCAACACTTGTGAGAGATGAAAAGTCAATGATATGGCTATTTTGGTTGATGGTAATGGCCCATGGAATGGTGATGAAATGGGGAGAAGCTACATAATCCTTGTAGAAGATACTAGGATAGATTATGTTGAAATTGAAGTACTTATCCTCAAAAAATATAAAAGGATCATAAATGTATTCAAATTGATCTGCAAGGCATGCACAGCCAATGTTGTAACAACCTCAAACATATTCTTCTTTTGAATCTGATTCCAACCCAAGAGACTCTAAATCTGATGTTGAGATTGATTTTGATTCAAATTTTGATGCTAAATATAATGTCAGTTTAAGAATAAAACTTGACTCTAACTCTGATTCTTCATCTAATGGGTACTCGATTACAATGATGTCTTGTTAAATGTTTAGTATTGGATAAATAACAACCTATAATGGCATGATGGGATCCACTAAGACTCTATTATAAAATTAATACTTATTTAGGATGGGAAAAAGGTCAAGAGAAAACTCCTTAAAGACTGGTTTATCAATAGGTGGCTCTTAAAAAATAGGCATATGGTCAAGGTAATGATTTGGCCAAAGGTAGTTATAATCATTAAGAAGTGACTCATTAAAGATTGGCTCATCAGAGTGAGACTCCTTGGAAAATGGTATAGGATCAATAGGCAATTTATCATGAGATGACTTATCATAAATGGTTGATTCAATAAAAACATCTCAAATTGGTTAGTTCTCTTGGCCTTGGTTTTCAATGAGTTGGATAATTCTAGTTTTGAACACAGCTTGGTCTTTGAATGATTGGATTAGTTGAGGTTTGGATGGGATTGGTACTAGATGAGGAATGACTTGTGTTTAGATAATGGTAGGGCCTTTGAGATCATGATTGCTTATATGAGCCAAAGGATGAAGTCCTGAAATGGTAATGATAAGGCATTGTGGGGCTTGATTTCTCACACAAACCAATGGACTAGATCTTAGAATGATGAAGGGGCATTATGGATCTTGATTGATCACACAAACCAAAGGAAAACGTCCTAATATATAAGTGGTTGGGAATTTTTGAGATTATTTTTCACACAAACTAAAGGATGAGGTCCTGGTATGGAAATGGTTGGGCATTACGGAGCTTGGTTTCTTGCACAAGCCAAATGACTAGGTTTAAAAATGGTAATGGTATTTTTTTGGATAGTGCAGAGCTTGATAGCTCATATAATACAAAGGAAGGTTATGGGTAACTAATGATCAGATAGCAAAAGGATGTTGTGAAACTTAATTTCTTACATAAGCAAAAGTATCTAAATCTTCCTCATAAACCATATCATCCCAATCATGAGTTGGCTCATAAGCTAGTTCTTGACTGTGTTCCACATATTGATTATTTTAAAAAAGGTATGGATTCATATCCCAAATAATATTTTTTGTAGTTGGGTCTTCAAATTCTTTCTCACAAGCCTCCTCATACCAATCAAGGTCCTGATTTGGATCGTAAGTTATCTCATGACTTTTTTCCCATGAATGATTAATATGAGGTAGATAGAAATATATCTCACAAACCATATTAGCATCATTGGGGTCTTGACTAAAGCCATAAAAGTCATTTTATGTGACCATTCTATCATAAGTTGGATTTTAAGGGACTCCAACATTAATGTAGCTAGACATATCCATGTAAATGATAAAATCTCTGAAATAAAAAAACTTAGAGTTTTACAAACTCTAAAAAACTATGTCTAAAGGACAAATGGTTCAAACTTGGTCCAACTTGGTTGAAGGGGTGGAGCTGTATCTCCAATGTGGTTTGAAAGTGGAGTTGTATCTCCAAAATGGTTTATGTTAATATTTGGCATAAAATAGTCTAACATCAAATGTCATACACACAAAATGTCAAGAATTCAAATAAAAATTGGATATCAAAGGTCTAGGTCAAAGTGTTCCAAACAAGGTCTAAACTAGGAAAGGAAAAAATTGAGTTACTGGGTCTTTTGTATAAATGTAGAGTCAAAAGCTAGGTTCAAACAAACAGGCATGTGCTAAGACTTTTGGCCAAATGGTGTCAAAAGCTAGACTTAAAACAAAGTTTGATATGGTTTGATTTAATCTAACAAGTTTGGAAACAAATTTGACATTGACCTGGGACACATAATCAAACATAAACATGATCAATTGGCATAAGACATAAGAGAAAAGGATCTTTTAGAAAGGTTGTGTTCTCCCAAATAAAGGCACAAAAAATGATGAGGATAGGCATTAAACAAACAAACTATCAATAATTTTCAATTTTAGGTAATCTATTAACTGAAATTATGCAACCCAAAAGAGAAATATCTATGTATCATCCCCATGAATTAAGGACCAAATAGAAATAAATCAATGTTTGAATCCAAAATTGACAAGGATAATTGAAAATTCAATGTTGAAAACTAGGATTTGACTAATATGCTAGACAAGATTGGACATCATGACAACATAAGACAAAGGTCTAAATGATATACATAAAGTGGTTTGAAACAAATGGTTTTGATATAACGGTAAATAAGTCTTGAAACAAATTGAGCAGCCTAACAGTGTAAGCATACTCAAATGATGTGGTCAATGTTATAATTTAAAGATTTAAAATGCTCAAAATGTTTTAACATGATTTGGGTAGCATAACACTACCCTTCACAACTCAAATGCATTGTTTTGACATGGCTTATGAACAAATAAACAAGTATTAGCCTCAAAGCATATCGAGCAAATAATGACTAAAACACACTAAGTATAATCATCCAAATCCTAGAAAGGGTATGAAAAAATGGGGTTTACTAAACTAACAAGGTTTTGATCATTCTAAGGGAATCAATTGCATAATGAATTTCATGTCAAATGATGTAAAATACAAGCATAGAAATTGGGTGACTACGGCATTGGCTAGTTGTAAATAGGTCTAGTCCTTTTTACAACCACTACATCTTGTTGTTCACTCAGTGTAGTGTGATGTCCAAATGTAGATATGTCCCATGTGCAACTCCAAAGGATCCAAATGAAGTCAATGCCAAGAGGTGAAACCTCAAGTCAAAGCTTCCCTAAAGAACTCATGGCAGGTAATGACATCCCCCTCTCAAGCCAATATGCATAAAAATAAATAAAGCATGAAAGTAGAGAGACTTTAGGGTCATTTTAAATATCACCCAAACTTTGACAAGTTTTTGGGGAGCGCTTTAGATTAGTTTCTTTCTAAGCCTTGGACTAGGATATTTTTAATAGGAATGGTGCTTTTGATTCCAAGGGTTCCCTAAAGGGGACAAATGGAAGAACATACATGCAAAATTCACCTTTTTGCCAAACAAAATATAACTAAACAATTATTGAAAACAATAATTGACAAGTTTGTTCAATTTTAAACCCATAATGAAAGATTTGGTGGTGTTCATTTGACCCCTTAGTCTTAGTTGCAAACTTTAAAAACATTCACCAAAACATCTAAGTCCTTTTTTAAACACCAAAACAAGGTACTTAATTTATTTTAAAGCATGAAAAGGTGATTTAAACATGTTTTGAGCAAAATATAGCTTGCTCCTATGGAAAAATTAGTAGCATGTCTTTTAACTTTGAATCTCTTTTAAGCTTGAAATAATGAACTTTGAAAAAGTAGCTATCGGGTTTGTGTTTTTGGAAAAACATAGTGACTGATGTCAGTTATATAACCAACATCAATTACACTTACTAACCGATGATGGTTATCTAACCGACATTGGTTACAAAAATAATGACCGATGATGGCTATGTGAATCAATGATGGTTTTAGTAACTGACGTTAGTTACTATGTAAACCTATGCCAAACAAAAAAGGCAAAACAAAGTTAGAAAATTAATTGAAAAGAGTTTTAATGATACAAATGAATATTTTAAATCTAAAAAATGATCTTCTTCATGTGTGGGATGCATCTAGTCCCACCAGGTGTGCCATTATGTGATCTAGGAATTTGACTCAAGAAAGGATGGTTAGTATGGTGTTAGTTCCAAAATGAAAAACAAAATGAAAGAAACACACTAACTAGCATAACATATCTAGGCCTAGATATTAGGGAGAGCTTAGTTAACCAAAAAAATTTGACAAACACAACTAAAAAGTAAGGAATAAAACACAAAAATTCCTTCACCTTCCATGGATGTTCCAAATGCCTTTGTAGTAGTGGCTTGCTCAGCTTGTGCTCATGATGTCCTTGGCAATGGAAGCTTGGCTACCTCCATCTCTTCTTGGCACCTTGTGGCTTTGGTTTGGCTTGGATTGGAATCAATTTGGCATTATAACTTTGTATTATCAAGTCTTTTGAAGATATTTGAGCATAATAACTTTGCACCAAAATAGCTTAGAAATGATGTTCATGGCCTCTCTATTTATAGATTTTTGAGAATTTCTAGAATCAACCTAAACCCTCCATCTCAAGATTGAAATGTGTGGTAGAGGATTAATTCAATTTTTGAAATTAATTTTTTAATTATACTCATCATGACATTAGAATAAGGGGAAATTAAGAGGCATGGAGGACATGAATCTTGATATTTGTGGCATTTATGGCCTAAGGATGTCTTCCAAAGAAATGAGGTCATCTGATGATGAAAATATTCAATATTCATTTCTAAAAAAAATCAACAAGTTTCCATGGAATTCTTGATTAGGGCTTGATTTAGGTTAATTAACTCTTAAGCATGATTAAGCACTTTGTGCACAAATTACTCAAATTGATAAGAGTGCCTTGTTATTGGTCTAAAATTTGATTAGATTAGAATTGGAAGTCCATGTCATATGCATTGGAATCATTATACCATTTAGTATGTTACCAATAGTAAATAACAAAGGTACACATCTTGTTTAAGATATTTGATAGAAAAGAACAATCCAGAGCACCCAAGTGCAAAATTAACATTTTGACTAGAACTAAAGTTAGTTGGCCCATAAATTACATAGCCCCATTTAGGGATACCCTAGCCAAAATAGGCATTTTAATATGTCAATTTCACATCTTTTATCATTTTTAGTGTTTTTAAGCCAAATTATGCATTTTGAGTGGAAATTGGCCAAAAACTAGATTGGAGGTTATTGGTGGCCAATTTTAGGTGTCTATAGTTTGCCCCTATTTGAGAAGATATGGAAAATCATAGGAAAAGTAATGTCTTATCAAATAATGAGAAATGGACTATATACCAAAAATAAGATGATGCTTGAAGAACAAAGCTCCAAATGGTTTTGGGAAGCCTATGATGTAGCTCTGACATTATTGAGACCAAAGGGAATTAATTGATAGTAAAAAGTACCCAAATCCATTGTAAATGTTTTCTTGTGTTGGTCCTCATGAGATATATTGATTTTATTATAACCTTAGAAACCATCCATTAGAGACAACATCTCATGACCAACAGTGGAATCTATAATCATGTCTTTGTTTGGTAATGGAAAGTCCTCTTTTGGACGTGTTTTATTTATATCCCTAAAGTTTTTACACACTTTAATTTTGATTATTTTCTTTGATATTGGTAAAAACTTAGATATATATTTTGAGTAATTTATGGGACATATGAAACCAACCTCTACTTTTTTTTAGTTATTTAACAAACAGTGTAAATTTGGGATGCATTTTTCTAAGTTTCTACATTATAGGTTTAGAATTTAGGTGAACACAAGATGATTCTTATTGATATTTTGTGGGTGGTTGAGGAGGTCAAGTTATTCTTAAAGGTCTTCATGATTAGATGTTTATTCTTGAGATGTTTTACTGATTTGATAATGTGATTATAATTCCCCAAAATATGTAGAATCATCTAATTGGATGGAAAAACTCTTCTTTCGATCACTTTTCAGAATGTGGTCTCTTGTGTGATCAAAAGGAATCCAAGAGGTGATATTATTATGGTTTTAGTATGAATAAAATAAAAATAAAACACACTAATAAAGCTTACACATCTAACCTAGATAATAAAAAAGCAAGAGAACTATACAAGTAACTACCAAATGAAGATAAAGCAAACAATTTTACCTTCCATGAGAGAAAGTGTTGTATTTTGGCAATGAATTAGTGTGCTCAATTGTGTGATCAAGAATTATTTGGTAATGTATCCCCTTGCACCACCTCTCCTTGTCACCTTGGTAATGTTGAGTTTGGTTTTGGCTTTGGCTTGGATTGGATTAGAAAATGGGCATGATAACACTATAACAATGGAAAACGTTCATGTATTTTTACATGATAACTTTACACTAAGAGAGTTTATTTACCAATGGGTGAGGCTTTGTGTTTATATCCTCCAAAACTAACTCTAACCTAAGCGTAGTTAGATTATAGTTAACTACGGTTAAGTTTGAACTAACCCTAGTTGAGTTAAAGAGGAGACATGTAATTAATATTTGGTATAGAGATACCATTTATTAAGAATGGCTCTCCATGTTTGAATTTAAATCATTTAAGGGGATATTTTTAATTTCTTGACTTTTAAGTTGATGACATCATCATGACCTCATTTTTATTAAATTTTTCTTTTTTGTAAAATTTAATTTCACTAATTGCACATGAAAATTCCACTTAAGCATTTAATTCGATCTAATTAGTTAATTCATTATGCTTAGAATTTTTGCACTTTAGGAATTGTTTAAGTGCCCTACTTAATGGGTCTAAAGGCCAAACTATGACATTGCTAGGTCACAAGTTGACTGAAGATGAATCCATGAGATGTTACTATTGCGTACAGGATAATACCCTAAATAAGGAAGCCTCAACATGATTCTAAGCACTAACATCGTATGTGTGGATGAAATTAGGACATTAAGTTATTCCTAAGTTTAATTTACATTATTTAATAAAAATAAATCTAAAGTCCAATTGGAAGCCAGTTGATGCCAAAATGGGGTGTCTATAGTTTGCCCTTATTTAGGAAGGCATTACAAGATAGAGGCACAATAACATCTTCTCAAAGAATGAAAAAAAATTTAATTCCTAATTCTCCAAAGGGTGATGGATGAGCCCTAGATACCCCTTTAAATAAGTAGGTGAAAAATAAGGTCAGTGAACATTCCCTCAAAAAGAAGGAAATGATGGGACCTAAAGATAAAGGGGGTTGAAAGATTGATTTTCCCAAAGGTAGTTATGTTGAGAAGTGTTGTCATTTATGTCAATATTTATGTCATTTATTTCAAGATACATCTAGTTCAGATGCATGGTGAGTGGTCTATTGAGGTATGAACTTGTGTGCTTGATAAGACAAGGAAGCCATGTGACATGAGAGAATTAGAAGGCAACATAATATCTCTTATGTTGAGACAAAATTTGAAGGAAACCTAATGATTCTAATATTTTTTTTTGTCAATATTGTTTTATTAGTGTGATAATGTTTTTTTATGAATTTTCTTGCTTGATAACATCATTGAGGTAGGCATGTTTGAGTACTAGTCCTTGAGTACATGGTGTCTTAAGAATCCTAGTCATAATAAGCATAGTCATATCATAAACATGTGCATGATGAGAATGAAGAGGTATTTACAAAGGTATGATATTATTTAAGGATAATAAAAGGCATGTGATCAAGGTTTAGAAGCATTAAAGAGTGTTTCAAGGTCAGTTATCAATTTTTAAGTACTTGAGAAGCTGAGTCATGGAACTAGTCATGGCATGTAAAGTCCTAGTGAGAAGGTTTGAGCATGGTGGCTTGGTGAGATGGATGCAAAAATCCATAAGAGATTGTATTAGGTTTATTGGGAATGCCTATGAGTCATTGTATCACTTAGGATAGTTTCAAGGTGAGCTTATAGGGGTAAGACCTTAAGTCCAAGTCTGCAACTAGACTAGTTCTAAACCCTTCCTAACCTAATGAGGTGTTGTCAAGGCATATGAAGGATGTATGAAAAATTTTGAGCATGATAAAAGGTTTTATGTCATGTATATGATGTGCTGATATCTTGGATAGTGGTTATAAGGTTAGTTTCAAAGACTAATGTGGTTTGTAGGTCAAGGTCTAGAGAGCAAAAAGAGAGATGGTGGCCAAATGAGGTATGAGATTCATATTTCAAGATAAGAGTGAGTGTGTGATAATTTTAAATGATGTGATATATTTTACCAAGTGTTTTTACCAAGTTTTAAGTCAAATTTTGAAGGTTTAGTCTTGAAAAGTGTTTTAAGGTCTCTCAAGTGCATAGGATCAAGATTTATCTACCTAAGGACTTTTAAGAGTTCATTCACATGTGTAAACTCTACATGATAACCTAATATATTCATGGTATATGTGGAAATGTACTATCTAAAAATTATATGCATTTGTTTTTGGACTAAGGGGATATACTTTATGAATGATCTTTAAGAGTGGAAATAGGCTTAAACCCTCCTATAACCCTAATAAGGACATGATGTTAGTCAACAGTTCCCATAATGGATTGGTATGGATAGATAAGTGTTTGGAGGTTATATTAAACTCTCTCCAACACATCTAGGTGTGATTAAGTTGTTAGGTGTATAAGTAAACCCTATAAGAAAGTGCATATTTCTTGGATATTTACTATAATAGTTAGAGGTGACAAAGTCAAAGTATATAAATCATTGGATGGAGAAGGTTGATACTTTTATTTAATGTCCATGGTGGTTTGTGGATAGGTTTTATCCCTTATGGGTGCTAAATCGGTTATCCAAGTTGACTAGTCTCTAATAGGCCTCATGGTGAAAATAATGAGAAACCCAAGCAATAATGAGAATATGATTAGGGATATGGTTTCATGGAATTGGGATGAAAAAAAGTGCATTAAGAAATTTTTAAATAATTATAATACATGTTAATGTTGGATATAAGTTTTGAGGTTATTGAATATGATGAAAAAGTTGTTCATAAGTTGACCTGTCTAGTTCAAATGAGATAATGATATACAAGGTCATGAGATTGGTCTACAAGACTGATATTTACCTTTTGAATTTATTAAATTTATATCTAATAACGATATCATTGGATCATGTTCATGCATTATAATTCATTTAATATTTCTATACAAGTGTTAAATGTCATTGTCACCATGGTTGTGCTTTAAGGCAAACTGATAGTTTTAGGTAATTAAGTTGTAGTGATGAGTTTAAGGATTTATGGTTTGAGTTGAAGTACATAATTCACATGTTATTTTTTATTCATAATTTTATGTCCTATCTATGATTATAATATTTTAAGTTAGTGTAAGAGGTTGAAATATTGAAACCAAAATGGATTATCTAGTTTTGGATTGACTATGTGTACTGAGGATAAAAGATTGGTCTATAAGACCAATATTTGACATTAGACCTTATGAATTTTGTATTTTATAGTAGTATAGATATGTCAAATGATATTTTTAAATTATTAATATTCATTTAAAGTGTTCTTTTAGGTGTTGAAGATCAAGTTGTTTATGACTGGGTTTTGGAGTGTTCTAGCAGTTTTGAGTAGGTTATTTGTAGAGAAGGGTTTGAGTCATTTTTACATAAGTTGTGAAGTATAAATCACATGGTGATGACCCAAAGTTTATTTAGTTACTATATATCTTATTTATTTTCATGGTTATGTGACTAAATTGTATACATTATTCAGTTTTGTTTGGTAGACTTTCTATAGGTTCATAGACCTAGTTGTGAACAATGCTAATGGCATGATTCAAATGGTGGTTGGAGCTTAAGTTTTTTATGGATATAATATGAGATTATTATGGGTATAATTGAGTGAAATATTAATTATTAATACTATTTTTGGTGTTTTAAAGTGTTCCAATGAGATCAAAGGAAAACATGTGCTAATGAAGGCCTAATTGAATTAGGTCTCTTTAAGGCCTAGGAGAGGTTTTGGTCCTGTATGTTATGACCAACATATTAAATTTTTTGATTCATGTATGTAATTTTTTATAAGACATATTTAAATGCTAATCCAATTGTGCAAGTATGTATTTCTGACTAGAAAGGATATGAGAAAGAGGCTTGTATAAATACAAGGCAATTTTAGACCTATTTATGTGTAGAGAATAAACAAATAAAATAACATATTACTGTGTATAATTAGGTCTTGTGGAAAATCAAAGGATTATTTTAAGATATTTATGAATCATTTTCATATGACCTAATCAGTCTTGAAGAGACCTAATTGAGTGAAGAGACCTAGAATGTAGTTTGAGAGAACTAAGAGTGTGAAGAGCTGAAAAGGTGGTCATCATTAGTTGGTTGAGTGACAAGGTGTCATAAATTGATCAAATAAATTATGTGGTTGAGTTAGTGATGATTCATCTAGGGTTTTGGTGTTTTTTTTCAAGTTGGTTCTTGCTAAAACTTAGTTGAGTTTGTGCTTAGCTAGTTGGGGTTAGTGCTTCATGTGAAGTTGGTGATTCACTAAATGTGGTGTTTATTTTATAAGACTATATTCCATTTGAATATATTAGTGTGTTTTATTCCCATTGAGGGTTTCCCACATATGTGATGTTTTATTGTGTTTCATGCTTATATGGATAGGTGTTTATTCTTGATAGATATGTGTGCTTATTTAAATGGTTCATGATTATTTAAGTAAATTGATAAGAAAGGTTTTCAAGACCAATTGATCCCCTCCTCTCAATAATTTTTCTTCCAATAGGTTATAATTAGTGGCATAGTGAGATGACCCATTAGGGCATATGAAAAGGATGATTTTCCAAAGGAGGTTATAATCATCAACATAATGAGGTAAAAATTATGATTTTCCCAAAAGTGGTTATAATCATTAACATAATGAAAAATGGCCCAATAGGGTAGATAGAGATAGTGATTATCCCCAAGTAGGTTATAATAATTAGCATAATAAAAATTCTCTAGTAGGGTAAATATATCAAAACACAATGATTTTCCCAAAGGTGGTTATAATCATTAACACTATGATTTGCCCCAATATGGCAAATCATAAAAGGGGGCTTACATACTAAATCTATAGTCATGGAGTAAGAGGAATCCAACATATAAGATATGCATGAATTTGGGATACCTTATAAGATGGGGATACCAATTCTAAATAAAAGGGATTAAAATTCATTTATGATTTAACTACTCTATATTTGGGTAATATTTCGATAGGTTAGGAATTTATTAGGCATGAAAAATGAGAAGTGTTATGGCACCATTGCTTGTGATCTCCAACGAACATATTTTTGTTGTATCACATGATAGTATTCACCATGATAACCTAATCATAATATACATAAGGACTGATACCTGATCCAATAAATAATTAAAAATAATGCACCAATGATAAAAACCATGATGACAATGTTGACGTATGAATATGGATGGATTTAAGTATCATGTGCAAGGAATCACCTAATTAACACATATATACTAACTAAAGGCACAATAATGAAATAAAATATATAGGAAAATAACAAAAATAAAGCAAGACACTAAAAAACATAAATAAACAAACAATAATAAACACAACAAAATACCAATAAAAATAAAGAAACATACAACAAACAAAGTGCACAAAACAATCAAAAATAGATCAACCATCCAAAGTAAGGATAAAATACAAACAATGGTTAATTAAAATTTGATTTAAAATAGAAAACAATTTTTTTGTGCATGTGTAATAGAGGTGTTACTCTTAGAAACAGGGTGATCCTTAAGCTAGACAACAATGATGCATGCATAATAATGTAGAAACAAAAGATGAACCATGTTGCCCTTAAGTAATAGGGAAAAATAATACACAAGCAATTTAACAAACATTTCCCCTAAGATATAGGATAAAATTAAAACAAATCAAAAAATAGGGGGAGAATAGAAGAAAAGGAAGGGGTAGTCAAGCTAACTCTAGATGTACTAGGCAAGTAGATGGTGCCTACATAGTTCCATAAATGTGAGATCCAATAAGAACTTCAGGCCAAATGTAGTTCTCCCAAGATATGGGATATAATAAAATTCATAATAAGAAAACATGATTGATGTATAAAATAATATGGGAATGGTCTCACAAAATGACAAGTGTGTGAGAAAAGATAAAGGGATGATGTTCACAATTATGAAAGTGTCAACATAAATAAATCATGTGAGTGTGAGAGTATGGTTTCATATAAAACCACACTAAAAGGAAAGAGATGAGTAGTCACACATGAACTAAATTGGTAACCCATATTATCTACTACATATAAGGCTTGGAATAAGAATGAGCTCACAAAATGTTGAGAGTGTAGTCATAAAGGGTAACATGTGCCAATGAAGGTCTAATTGAATTAGGTCTCCTTAAGGCCTAAAATAGGTTTTGGTCTTATATGTTGTGACCAACATATTGAAATATTTTATTCATGTATGGAACATATTATAAGACATAGTGAAAGGCTAATCCAAGTGTGCAAGTATATATGGTTGATGAAGAAGGATATTGACAAGAGGCTTGTATAAATATAAAGTAGTTTTAGGCCTATTTATGTGTAGAGAGTAAGAAAATAAAATAAAATATTGCAGAGAATAAAGAGGTATTATATACAATTATAGGATTATAGAGGATCTATGATGAATATTTGGTATAGGTTCTATATATGAGGATCAAGGTCATATGACCTAATCAGTCTTGAAGAGACCTAATTGAGAAAATTTATCTAAAAGGAAATTTGAGAGGGCTAAGAGTGTGAAGAGATGAAGAGGTGGTCATAATCATTTAGTTGATAAATAAGGTGTCTTGATGGTGATAAAATTATTTAGGTGGCTAAGTTGGTTCTAAGTCATCTAGGGGTTTGGTGTCTCCTTACAAGTTGGTGCTTGCTAAAGCCTAGCTGAGTTGGTGCTTATCTAGTTAGGATTGGTGCTCCATGTGATCTTGGTTCTTCAAAAAATGTAGTGTTTGTTTTATATGACTATATTACATTAAAAAATATCAATAGGTTTTATTCCCCTTAAAGTTTTCCCACATATGTGATGTGTTCTTGTGTTTCATGCTTACATGGATATGTGCTTATGTTTTCTAGATATATGTGCTTGTTTGAATGGTTCACAATTTTTTAAGAAAATCAATAAGTAATGTTTTAGATACTAATTTAGGCTGACCTGCACCCCCCCATTAATTTTTACAACATTTTGTATTAGAGTAGGTCCTTTAAAATAGGCCTAATAGCCTAAAGGAGATCCTAGAAGAAAGGATGGCTAGCCAACAAGCTCAAGGTGGTTTCTCTACTAGTAAGGCTTCATTATTTAATGGGACTAATTATGATTTTTAGAGCATCATAATGAGGATATATTTGATGTTAATGGGCCACTATATATGGAAGTTAGTTGTGGATGGATACACTCCACCTCCTACACCATCAATTGATGCAACATGAAAGAAGGAAAATGAGAGAAATTTTAAGGCAATATATGCCATTTTATCTGGCCTATTAGAGATAGAGTTTGTAAAGGTGATGCAATGTGAGTCAAATAAGGTGATATGGGAAAAAATTGAAGACTATCTATGAAAGAGACATCAAGGTGAATATGGCTAAGTTGTAGACCCACCAAATACAATTTGAAAGTTTAAAGATGAATGAAGATGAAACCATTGAATCTTACTTATTGAAGGTTGATAAGTTGTCAATATCATTATAGGATTGGTTGAATAAGTGAAAGAGTCTATAGTTTTTCAAAATTTATTGAGATCTCTTAATCCTATGTTTGATTCTAAGGTGTTTTTAGTAGAAGAGATGCAAGATTTGGACAAGCTAGAGATGGATGGACTTCATAGAATATTGACTACCTATGAGATGAGAGAAAATGAAGGAATACCTCCCAAAAAGGAAACAACTTTCAAAGTTAAGAAGAAGTCAAGAGCTAATAATGTTAATGACGAGGAATGTTCAGATGTCGATGATGATTAACTAATAGCCATGTTTCCAAAAAAATTGAGGTTTGGCTTTGGTAAGTACAAGGGTAAGTTACCATTCAAATGTTCTAACTATGGTAAGATTTGTCAATTTGCATCTAAGTGTCCTAATAAGGATAAGATTGAGCATGATGAACATGATAAAAATAATGAAGATGATACAAATGTATATAAGCCTAATAAGAATAAGAAAGATTTTAGGAAGTATGAAGGTAGGAAAGGGTCATTTAATAACAAAAGAAGTTTCTATACCAAAGATGACAATAACTCATCTGATGTAAGTGACAAAAGCACATATGATAGTGATGATGATAGTAATGAACATGAACATGAAAGTAATACAAATTTATTCATGGTTATAGAGATAAATAATGAGGTTTGATTAAATGGGAAAGACCTTATGGTTGATGAAGAATCAGATAAAGAAGAAGTTGAAGTAAACCTTGAGGTAGAATTGGTGTGTGATCTAGAGGAGTTAAAATTCAAAATAATAAAGAATCACAAACTAAGATCATTAGTTAAGGACTATGAAGAGTAGATTGGTTTTTTTAGGAAAGATAGAGTAATACATCCAATGAGTATGATGAGATCATCAATCAGATTGAAGCATAAATGTAGATAGTCACTACAAGCCTCAAGGATAGTGAGGAAGAATGTACCATGTATTAAAATGAAATGGAATACTTGAAATCTAAGTTGGATTAAGTATCTAGCAAGTTGAAGACTTTTATGAAGTTTTAAAAGAGCACTAAGCCTCTAGATGACATCTTGAGTAGTCATAAGTCTATAAGTGATAAGACAGGTCTTGCTTTCAAAGAAGAGAAAAATGAGGTAGCTCAAATTAAGGAGAAAGATAATGAAGATAAGAAGATCAACATAAAAATACCAACTAAATAACCTAATGTTATGAGGTATGCTAATTCATTCAATGGTTACTATTTTGCATGCAATCAGTTTAGTCATAAAGTAATAGAGTGTAGAAGACCCTCTAAAAATGAATATGCATGGGACTATGAAAGGAATCATCAATCAAGAGGTATGTATGAGATGGTTTGTTATAATTTTCATAATGTAGGACACATTGCAAGATTATGTACTAACAAAGTTATAAGGTCATCAAGATAAAATTTGAGGTTTGAATCTCCTAGAGTAAAAGAGAGAAAGCAAATGAATGTGTGGAAAACAAAGACAATAAAGGTAAGTCATGATCAGTATATAATCTCAAATGGATTATTTTTTATGGTGGAACATACATTAGATATGAAATAAAGTCAAAAATGTCTATTGTTAGCTCATATTGATGATCAAATAGTTGATGAATAGGTCAAGCCTATAGTGCCAATCAAGCCTAAACAGATACTGAAGGATATTTAGTCTTGTGAGAACATGGAGATTTGGGCATCTCCTACTCTTATGTTTTTTTATGTACCCTATTGAAAGTGGTGACTCCATTAGGATTCATGGAGACACTCTTCATTTATAAAAATCATGGTGGATGTTTGGTTTGAGGGGGAGTTATTTAAGTTATTGACTGAGCTTGATCTATGTTAAGAAGTGGTATTATAATCTAAGTTCATGTGAAGGAGGTATGCATAGAGTAAATGGGATCATGTTCTTATAACATTTCATATTATGTGTGTTGATATTTTGTTGAAACAAGGTGTTTTTTATAAGTTACAGTATGTATGAACCTTTGTCATTAATGTAAAAAGGGGAGAAAGTTCAAGAAATAAGATTGACCAAATTAGGGGAGATGAGAGTGATCAGATTGAAGAATGTTTTGTCATCAATGAAAAAGGGGGAGATTGTTGATAAGTGTTATCATTAATGTCAAAATTTATGTCATTTATTTTAAGATGCATCTAGTGAAGATTCGTGGTGAGTGGTTTACTAAGGTATGATCTTGTGTGATTGATATGATAAGGATGCCATGTGACATGAGAGAATTTGAAGGAAACCTAATATCTCTTCTATTGAGAAAAAAATTTAAAAGAAACTTAATGATTTTTATGTTGGATATTTTAAAGGTTTTTTTAGTGGGGTGATAATTATACCTAATGAATTTTCTTATTTGATATCATCATTGAGGTAAACATGTTTCAGCACTAGTCCTTAACTACAAGGTGTCTTGAGAAGCCTAGTCATAACAAGCATAGTCATATCATGAGCATGTGCATAATGATCATGAAGAGTTATGTGAAGATGTATGATATTGTTTGATAATAATTAAAGGAATTTTATCAAGGTTTAAAATCATCAAGGAGTGTTTTAAGGTCATTTGTTAAGTTTCAAGTACTTGAGAAGCCTAGTTATGACACTAGTCATGGCATGCAAATTCCTAGTGAGAGGTTTGAGCATCATGGCTTGGTGATATGGATGAATATATGAATAAGAGGATGTTATAAATTTATTTTTATTGAATATGAGGCATTATATCACTCAAGATAGTTTCAATGTGAGCCTATATGGGTAAGACCTTAAGTCTAAGTCTACAACTAGACTAGTTCTAGAACCTACCTGACCTAATGAGATGCAATGAGGTGTTTTCAAGGCAAGTGGTTTAGATTTATAATAGGTTTTATGACATGTATATTAGGTGTTGAGATCTTGGATAATGGTTAAAAGGTTAGTTTTAAGGACTAATCTGGTTTACAGGTTAAGGTCTAGAGAGCAAAAAGAGAGATGGTGGACAAATAAGGTATGCAATTTAGATTTCAAGATAAAAATGAGCATGTGCAATTTTTAAATAGTTTTATATATATTTATAGGTGTTTTTACCAATTATGAGGTCAAATTTTTAAGGTTTAGACTTGAAAAAGTGTTTTAAGGTCTCTCAAGTGCACATGATGAAGAATTGTCTACTCGAGAAGGAATTTTAGGTGTTTATTTGCATGTGTAAAATATACATGATAACATAATATATTATTTTTATATATGGAAGGTTAATAGATAAAAATTATAGGCATTATTTCTTGGATTAAGTGAATATTCTTTATGAATGATCATTAAGAGTGGAAACATGCTTAAACCCTCTTAGAACCCTAATAAGGACCCAATGTTGAAGATGTTGATAAAAAGTGCCTAGAATGGATTGGTATGGATAGATAAGTGATTGGAGGTTGTATTAAAATCTCTAAAGCACCTCCAAGTGTGATTTAGTTATTAGGTGTGTGAGTAGACCCTATATGAAAGTGCACATTTCTTAGAGATTTATTATAGCTATCAGATTTAACCAAGTCAAAGTATGAAAATCATTAGAGGGAGAAAATTGAGACTTGTATTTAATGTAAATGGTGGTTTTTGGATAGTTTATATCCCTTAATGGTTTTAAACCAATCATTCAAGTTGACTAGTCGCTAATAGGCCTAGTGGTGAAAATAGTAAGAAACCCAAGCAACAGTGAGAAGATGATTAGGGATGTGTTACCATGGAATAGGGATGAAATCAAGTGCATGGAGACATTTTTAAATATTTATAAGACATGTTAATGTTGTATATAAGTTTTTGAGTTCATTTAATATGATTAAAAAGTTACTCACAAGTTGACATGTCTAGTTCAAATGAGACACTGACATATAAGGTCATGAGATTGGTCTACAAGGTCAATATTTTCCTTTTGAATATATTAAATTTATATATAGTAATGATATAATTATACCATATGATAATTTTAATGAATTATAAGTCATTAATAATGTCTATACAAGTGTTGAAGGTGATTTTCACCATGACTGTGCTTTAAGGCAAACTGGTATTTGTAGGTAAGCAAGTTGTAGTGATGAGTTTGAGGCTCTATGCTCTAAGTTGAATTACATAATGAACATGGTGTTTTTACTTGGTAATTTTTTGTCATATACATGATTTTTATAATATTTTGAGTTAGTGTAAGAGGTTAAAATATTGAAACCAAAATGGATTGTCTGGTTTTGTATTGACTCTAAGTATTGAGGATAAACGATTGGTCTGTAAGACCAATATTTAAAATCAAAACTTGTGAATTTTGTATTTGAGAGTGGTATATATATGTCAAAGGATATTTTTAAATTATAAATATTAATTTAAATTTTTATTTTAGGTGTTGAATATCAAGTTGTTCATGACTGGGTTTTGGAGTGTTCTGGCAGTTCTGAGTAGGCTATTTGTAGAGAAGGGTTTAAGTCATTTACCCTAAGTTTTGAAGTATAAATCACATGGTTATGACCCTAAATTAATTTATATATATATATATATATATATATTATCATGGTTATGTTACTAAATTGTATACATGCTTTAGTTTTGTTTGGTAGACTTTCTGTAGTTTCACATACCTAATTATAAACAGTGCTAATGGCATGCTTCAAATGGTGATTAGAGCTTAATTTTTCCATGGACATAAGATTATATTATTAGGGGTATATTTTATTAGAATATTAATTATTAATAATATTTTTGGTATTTTAAAGTGTTCCAAGGATAGCAAAACATGTGCTAATGAAGGCCTAATTGAATTAGGTCTCCTTAAGGCCTAAAAGAGGTTTTGGTCCTATATGTTGTGACCAACATATTGAAATATTTTATTAATGTATGGAAAATTTTATAAGACATTTAAATTATAATACAAGTTTGAAATTATGTATGTCTAAATATGAAGGATATGAGCAAGAGGCCTATATAAATACAAGGTAGTTTTAGGCCTATTTTGGTGTAGAGGTAAGAAAATAAAATAAAATATTAAAGAGTATAAATAGGTATTGTGGAACATTAGAGGAGTATAGAGGATATGTGATGAATATTTTATAGAGGTTTTATGTATGAGGATCAAGTTCATATGACCTAATCAGTCTTAAAGAGACCTAATTGAGCGAATAGACCTAGAAGGCAGTTTGAGAGGGCTAAGAGTGTGAAGAGTGGAGAGGTGGTCATCATTAGTTGGTTGAGAAATAATATGTCCTAAATGTGATAAAATAAATTATATATTTGAGTTAGTGTTGAGTCATCTAGGGGTTGGTCCCTCTTTGCAAGTTGGTTCTTGCTAAAACCTAGATGAGTTGGTGCTTAGCTAGTTGGGGTTGGTGCTCTATGTGAAGTTGGTGATTCAATAAATTTGGTGTTTATTTTATAGGTATATAGTCAATTTATAGATATCAATGGGTTTTATCCCCATTGAGGGTTTCCCACATATATGATGTGTTCATGTGTTTCATGTTTATATGGATAAGTGCTTATGCTTGTTAGATATGTGTGTTTATTTGAATAGTTCATGTTTGTTTAAGTAAATTGATAAGAAAGGTTTTCAAGACTGATCACCCCTCCTCTCAATAATTTTAATTCTAATAGGTTATAATTAGTGGTGCAGTGAGATGCCCCATGAGGGCATATGAAAAGGATGATTTGCCAAAGGTGGTTATAATCATCAACATAATGAGGTGAAAATTATGATTTTCCCATAGGTGGTTATAATCATTAGCATAGTTAAAAATGAACCAGTATGGAAGATAAAGATAATTATTTTCCCAAAGGAGGTTATAATCATTATCATAATGAAAATTCCTTAGTAGGGTAGATAGATTGAAACATAATGATTTTCCCAAAGCTTGTTATAATAATTAGCACTATGATTTGCCCCAATATGGCAAATCATAAAATGGGGCTTACATACTAAATTTATAGTCACCAAGTAAGATGAAACAAAAATAGAAGTATGCATGAATTTGGGATACCTAATAGGATGGGGATGCACATCCTAACTAGTAGGGATTAAAATTCATTTGTGATTTAACTACTTTAGATTTGGGTAATATTTGCATAGGTCAAGAATTTGTCAAGCATGATCAAGGAGAAGTGCTATGGAACCATTGCTTATGATATACAAAAAACTTATTTTTTGTTATAACACATGATGGTATGCACCATGATATAAAACACCATGATAACCTAATTTTAATATATATAAAGACTGATACCTGATCCAATAAATAATTAAAAATAACATACTAATGATAAAAACCATGATGATAATGTTGATGTATGAATATGGATTGATTTAAGTATCATGCATAAGGAATCACCCAATAAACACATATTTACTAAGTCAAGGCAAAATAATGAAAGAAAATAAATAGGCAAACAAAAAATAAAGCAAGACACTAATAGACATAAATAAACAAACAAAACAAAACATCAATAAAAATTAATAAACGTATAAAAAACAAAGTGCACAAAACAATCAAAAATAGCAAACTATCCAAAGCAAAGATAAAATACAATCAATGGTTAATTACAATGTGAGTGAAAATAGAAAACAATTTTTTTTTACATGTGTAATAGAGGTGTTACTCTTGGAAATAGGGTGATCCTTAAGCTAGACAATAATGATGCATGTATAACAATGTAAGAAAAAAAGATAAACCATGTTGCCCTTAGGCAATAGGGAATAATGACACACAAACACGATGATAAAAATTACCCGTAGGCTATAGGAGACAAAGAAAAAAAAAGAGGAATAGAAAAAAAAGGAAGGGGTAGCCAAGCTGACTCTAGATGCACTAGACAAGTGAATTTTACCTACATAGTTTCATAGATGTGACATCCAACCAAACCAAATATAGTTCTCCCAAGATATGGAATAGAAGAAAATTTATGATGAAGAAACATGATTGATGTGTATAGGAAAATGGGAATGGTCTCATAAAATGATAAGTGTGTGAGAAAAGAGAAAGAGATGATGTTTAAAATCATGAAAATGTGAACATAAATAAATCATGTGAGCATGAGAGTATGCTTTAGTCTAAAACCATACTAAAATGCAAGAGATGAGTAGTCACAAATAAACTAAATTGGTAACCCATATTATCTACTACATTTAAGGCTTCAAATAAGAATGATCCCTCAATATGTTGAGAGCATATGGATAAGGATAATAAGGATGGGGAAACTAAATGATAGGTGGTTACTCATGAGATATTAAGGAGTATCAGGGTCCTTAAGGAAAAGATGTGGTCAAAAAAGAAAAGAAGGTGCAACTAAGCTAACTTGAGATACCACATGTATCCAAGTGCTTCCTACATAGTCCATGTAGACCTCAGGCTAATGTAGTTCTCCTAAAAATGGGAGGAAAAAGACCAAGGTGGTATAGAAATAACCTAAATAGATAAGATGGCCCATGCTATAAAATTTGGATGACTTTATATCTCACTTGGAAATGCTAAGCCAATTTTCATGATTTTGTGATTTTTAGGATTTTTTAGATCATATACAAATGTTTTTGGGATTTTCTAAGTGTATCAACTTTATCAAGAATGATGAGATACCAAAATAGTTCAACTCACAAAATGGAAAGAGTGTGGCTTAGGTTGATCTCAAAATAACTAGAGCGTTCAAAATTTAAAGTGATTGAAAAAAGGTGAGAGTGTGGCCTAGGTTATTTTTAAAATAATGAGTGTTTAAAATTAAAGTGATCATAAAATAATTTGAGCATGTAAAATGGGTGACCAATCAACCTTAACACAAATTGAGTGCTGCCTACATAGTCCCAAAGTGAGACCTCAAGTCACTGTAGTTTTGCCTTACAATGGAGAAATCTAGATATGTAGTAGCAAGTTCATGAATTAGACAAATGGCATAGTATAGAAATGGGAATGGCAAGGTGATACGATAATGTATGATAAAGGTGTTACTATTAATTTTACCATAGGTAGTTATAATTAAGAAATAATGACATAGGTTAATGACATTAATTCTCCCAATGGTAGTTATAATTAATATCATAAAGAATGAAATATAACATGACAACAATGAAGAATGAAATTACCAAACCATTATCATAATTATCCAAAGTACTATCTATTTATAAAATACTAAATCAACTATTGAAACTTCATATGAATCTAATTTCTAAAGGCATCCAAAGAACAATGTATAATAAATAAGGTCAAAATGAGTAGGAAACGAAGGGTAAAAATAACTTTGATCAATAGGGAAGGTATGGTAAGAAGAGTGTATAGTATAATATAAGAAATATGATAATACGATATGATGTTAACAATCCTCATAGATAATACATTAAGTCTCTCAAGTGAAATAATATTTGAGGTGTATTATGTTCATAGGCTCATATAGTTCATCTCCATTTAATGTAGCAAGCTTATATACTCAAGAGCCATAATTGGAAACAATGATATAAGGGACTATCCAATTAGGCTTGACCTTGAATTTCTTCTCTTTCTCAGCTATGGTGTTCTTTTGGTTTTCTTTGAGGAAAATGTCACCAAGCTCAAACTCTTTATGCTTGACATGCCTATCATATTGACCACATAACTAGTTCTGATATGTTTGAAGGCTATTCATTATAGCCATGCACTTTTCATCTAGTAACTCTAGCTCTTATAGGCAATAAAGTCTATAATCTTCATCATCTAGGATGTGTTTTAATGAGATACACAAATAAGGTAATTTGACCTTGATGGGAAGAATGACCTCAGTGCCATAGATAAGGGAATAGGGTATGGATCCTATTAGAGTATGGTAATTGGTATGATATTTCCAGAGGGTGAAGAATATCTATAAGTGTTAATCATGGCCAACAACATTAACAATCTTATTAAATTTTTTGACAATGGTCTTACTAGATGCATCTACTTAGAAATTACCTTGTGGGTAATATGTGGTGGAAATATTTTAGGTGATATTGAACTCAACATAGAGTGATTGTACATCATTATTCTTAAATGATATGCCACTATCAGATATAATGTTCCATGAGATACCATAGAGGTAATTTAAATGGCTGAAAATGAATTTGGAAATTTGTTTTCTAGTCACATGAGGGGTATAGATTCAAACCTCTTAGTGAAATACTCAGTGGTAGTGATGATGTGTTTATGGCCATCATAAGAGGTAGGGTTAATCTTCCCAACAAGATGGAGTTATTATGTTGAAAATGACCATTGTGTGAGTATTTGTTTGAGTGTTCTAACTAGATCATGAATCAAATTAGCATGCCTTTGACATTGGTAACATATTCTGACATAATAAACTATATTTAATTCCATGTTTGGCCAATATTAATTGGTATGTAGGATATTTTTAGCAAGGATGACCCTACTAGTGTGGGCTCCACAAATTCCTTTATGAACTTCCCTTAAGGATAATGTGGCTTCTACTAAATTCAAACAACAAAGCAAAGTTTCATCAAAGCTTCTATAGTAAAGGGTTGGGACAAGTAAGGTATATCATAAGGTTTGGTGTGTAAATTATTTTTGTTATTTACATGAAAGGTCAAGTAGAAGGACATGGTCATTAAGGTAATTATATAGGTCTGAATACCAAATAGAACTAGGACCAACAATATCACAAATCATTCTAATAGTCAAGGGTTCATGAGTAGGCACTAGAATATGTTTAATGAGGAATTTATAGTATTTTGATTCATTTGTGATATGAATCAAAGAACCAATGATACTCATGGAATCTACTCATTACTAACCCAAGGTATGTCTTCAAACTGAATATGAGCAATCTACTAATTGAGAATGTCAATTATGTCCTTATATGGTAACAACTTATCATTTTTGGTTTTAAATTGGTCTATAATGTGATTGATGATTAAATAATAATCACTATGAACCACAAGATGGTGAATATTCCATTGTACTACTTGATGAAGCCATATAATGAGTGATTCATATTCATCTATGTTATTAGTATAAGGAACACTAATATGAAGTGATTTGGGAATAAGATCCCCTTGTGGTGTAACAAATAATAGGCATGTCCTTGATATATGAGATGTGAATGACCCATCAAAATATAAATTCCATTGATGTTCCTCAGGAGGTGTATTTATGATGGTCATGATGGACTCAAATGTGAATGCAAAAGTGAGTGGTTTAGTATCTGAAAGGGGAGTTTTATCAAGTTAGTCTATAAGTACTTGTCCCTTTATGGACTTTATATTGACATAATAAATCTCAAAATAACTCAATAATATGATCCATTTAGCCTTGGGGCCCTACAAATCTATCTTTAATAGTAGATACTTGAGTGGATCTACTTTGGAAATAACTATGGTCTTGTTGTTAAGCATGTAATGATGCACCTTTTATATTGTCATATAGTTATGTTTATATGATACTAGTGTATGGATTAGATAGTGAATGGCATGTTCTCTCCCATTTTCATCATGTTGATTTAAAAGTGCCCCTAGGGATTTTTCACTGGCAGATAGATATAATAGAAATGGCCTCCCTGGTGTTGGTGGTAACAAAATAAGTGGATTGAAAGATATTATTTCAAGCTATAAAAGGCTTTATGACATTATTCATCCCAAAGAAATGTAACACCTTTACTCAAAAACTAAGTGAATGGGTGGCATTTATTGACTAACTACAAAATAAAGCATCTAATAGGTTGGATTTTGCCTTGTAAACTATGGAATTACTTTAAAGTGAAAGGTGGTAGCATCTCAATTTTGGCTTGCACTTTAGTAGAGTCAAATTTAATGCCTAAATGAGAGATAATAAATATTAATAATTTTTTTAAGTGACACTAAAGATGTACTTTTTGGGATTAAGTCAAACCTTATACTCATGAAGCCTTTCAAATATCCTTCATAACATGGCTGGATGATCTGCATAGGTCTTTGATTTACCCAATATGTCATCAACATAATCTTAGATAATATCATGCATCATGTTGTATACACCCTAAATCGGTCAAGGAATCATACATATCATGTCTTTTCATAGTCATTTCATAGGAGACTCTGACTGAAGAATATGAGTTTTATTCACATTTAGCTAGGTCTTTCATTTTAGTCATCTTGATCTTATTACATGCCCTAGTCACCTTTTTACCTAATCCTCATCATCCCAAACCTTTCAAATGACCATTCCACCTCAGCCAGGTCATATTTTCTATGTTTTTCCATCCCCTATGATCCCTAGCCTACAGGATAAGAGCACTAGGATTGGACTATAACATTGAAACCTAGGGTGTCCAATTTTTAGTGCTTTTGTCTAAGGTCAATTTGAGCCTTAACGGTCAATTTATTTTGCTAGATGGGTCCTATCCCCTTTCTTTACTTCATCCCTAAGTTTTCCCATGTTGACCAAATGCAAATAAAGCTTCCAAATTTTAAATAAAGAATCTCTTATATAAAATACTACACAAGGCATTTTATATCTAGAACTTACTATTTTGGTACATTAGACATAATAAAAATCAATCAATAGTATATCTTAGCATTCTGTATCACACATAGACTTGCATGCTTGATCAAGGAAGGGCCTAGGCAAAAATTATTCTTGTGTCTATCATGTGTGTTGACTATGAACATTCCCTAAGGGAGAACTACATTGGATATAAGACCCTAGTTTGAGGGTTAATGTAGGAAATGATCAGGATAGTAGGGGTTCTAGATTATGTGATCATTCTTCCCCTAACCTAGTTTTTTCCCCTTTTAATTTTGATTCATTTGATGTTTGCATGTGTGTAGATGAATATAGGGTTTTGGAGATTAAAATAGACCTATAACAAGCTGTATTGACTTTAAAACTCTAAAATTTGGTATGTAGGCTCATATTACTTTGGTCAATAAAACCCAAAAAAATAAGATCCCTAAGATAATATTGATAGAGGTGGACAAAAATTCTAGTACCACTCTTATCCAATTCTGGCACTCCTATCCAATCATAAAATGAAGTTCAGATCTAGATTCTAGATAGTGTCATAGTTCTATATCTCAGTTTTCAGCGCATGAATCATCTATTTTAGCCCATTTTTAGATAATTTTACTTTTCTTCCTTATGCAAATTACCTGATAAAAATCTATATTTTCCCATAATAAATTAGATTTTTACTTTACTTTAGACCCCCTTATTATTTATGAACTATACACTAGATTCCCAAAAATAATAAAACATTTGGTGAGCCTGACTTACTTTGAACATAATCTAAAACCCTAGGTACCCTTAGGGTTTCTCCTTCAACTTTTTTGTGCAAAAAATTCAAATTCAAATTTTTGATGTTTTTAATTAATTTTTTTGCATTTATTATTATTATATTTAAATTTATTTTTAGAATTTAAAATTATTGCATAATTTTTAAAAATTCTAAAACCCTAGATTTCCAAACTAGGTCCTTAAACCCTAAGCCTACATTCCTTGCAAATTTTAGATAAATATTTTGGAATCTTTAAAAATTGTTACTTTGTCAAAAATAATTTCAAAATTAGTAGTTTTCGTATGCAAAAAATTCAATTTTAGTTTTATGATTTTTTATAATTTTTTTGTGCATTTATTCTATTCAAAGTCATTTTAAGAATTTAAAATTGTTGCATAATTTTCAAAAATTCTAAAAAACTAGCTTAAAACCTTAGATCTCCAAACTACATCATCAAACTCCAAGTTTTCCTCACAATTAAAAAAAAATACATTGGAATTTTTTTAAATTATTTGGATAATCAAGATTACTATCAAAATCTCAATGTTCATAGTTATTTTTTCATTTATTTGTTTAATATTGCTTTTCAATATTCTCTTTGGTGAAAGAAATAAAAAGGCCACTAAGGCACTTCTTCCCTCTGATCCCATAGATCAATTTTTAAAAATTTCTCATAATTATGACAATGAAGGGACAAATTTATAAATTTGCACATTAAATAAAAATTTGGAAAATGATTTAATTTATATTAATGATAATTACTATTATTGTAATGAGGAATATGATGATATACATGATAGTGATAGTGAATTAAAAATAGTTGCATCTTATTCTCTCAAACCTATCTCTTTTATTCCTTCTTCTAAAGAAAATAATTTGGATAAATGGGAAAGATACTTCTTACCTCATTCTACTATGTACAATGCACCAAATGAATAAATTAGTAATGCACTTCCAAGTGAATCTCTAATTGGTGATGATTTGATTCCATGTGAACCTAATCTCTCTCTCTCTCTCTCTCTCTCTCTCTCTCTCTCTCTCTCTCTCTCTCTCTCTCTCTCTCTCTCTCTCTCTCTCTCTCTCTCTCTCTCTCTCTCTCTCTCTCTCTTTCTCTCTCTCTCTCTCTCTTGCTGCTTCAATGTTCAAATTAAAATAATATAAACTTAATAGAATAAAATTGCCAATGCATAGTTTAAATGATACATCTCATGTTCCTAACTCTACTATGTCCAAATAAGATCTAAATGATAAATCTCTTTCTCTTACTTCTCATGAAAATAATGCATGTATTCCATCCATGGATAACATAGATACACATGATATTCCAATTTCAAATGATAAATTCTTACATATTAGAAAATAATTAAATTCTTCTCTTACACCTCTCCCTAGCAATGATGGAAGTGATAATGAATATGATAGTGAACATGCAAATGAATTAAAAATGAGAGAGATTATGAACAATACTCCAATGATGATAATGCATGGAACAATGATAATTATTATGCACATAGTGAAGAAGAATATGCATCTCATGTTTATAAATCTTATCTCACTCCTCTCAAACATAATTCACACCCAAATGTTGTTTTTACTTCTATGAATGATTCTATTTCAAATAATGCACATGTTAATGCTAATAGCACATCTTCTACTCAATTATAATATGAGACACTAAAACATAAAGATACCAATGGATCCCCCAAGTCACCCCTCACTATAGTAGAAACCAATTCTCACCCTTCACCTAAAGAGAATGGTATCCCACATCCCTTTAGTAAGGTCCAATTTACCATTCTTCCCAAGGTTTAAGTGAGCACACCCACTCTTTATGATCTAATTGCTAAATGTAGCATTCCCATGGTTAAAATTAACAATCAAATTCAAAAATTAAATGAACCACTTCAAGATACTAATGTACCATCACAAGATATTATCTCTTTGATGCATGCAAATGGTGAATTACAACACCAATTACATCTCTTTACCTTGGAAAATAAGGCTTAAAAGTCTTGGATGGATGCTAATGATCTACATGGTAACCCAATTCTAAATAAATTCATAAAAGTTTCATTTCCTAAGCATTTATAGGTACCATCATTGCCTCACTTTGATGGAACATAAGATCTATTCGTACACCTTCAAGCCTTTCAAAAGGATTTACCATCTCATGCAAGTCCTTTGATTCTACTCAAGTTATTCTAGCATACATTAGTGGGGAAAGCACAAAATTGGTTCTTTCATGTCCTCCCCATTGGTTCCTTGCACATATATGATAACTTAGAGGAGGAATTTCTCAGACATTACATAGCAAACAAGGGCCCTTGTGTTACATAAGAGAAACTTGCAACTTTGCATCAGAATACTTCAGAGCTAGTTAGTGATTATATCTTATGATTTAAGAATCACATGCTACAATTGATATATAAACCATTAGATTTAGATATTCAATGTATATTTATTAATGGGATTTACCAACCTCTCCTTGAGCATCTATTATATCAGACAGAGTCTTCTTTCAGACACTTATGTTATACAATTCTATCTTTGGAAAAGAAATTGGTATTGATTAAGGTAGATTCAGTTGATTGGATTACTCTAGATTTCATAACAGTATCTATAGCTATAGCTCCTAACATATAAAATCCACCATGTCCTAAATAATATAGGAGATCACAACTAGAAAAGCAATAAACTAAGAATAGAAATCTAGTCTCCATAATACAATCTACAATATGCACTACAAAGAACAACATCAAGACATACTTACAATTTGATTTAGAGCAAGATAGCCCATCTATCATATTATCAACACTCTTAGATAGGAAGTTAATCACATTACCTTATAATTGATGAAATCCACATCTCTTATAGAAATATCTACATTGTCCCTTTTATAACTATCATCATATCCATGGACATAGATCTCATGATTGTTATGGACTCATATATTGCATTAATAGATGTGTGGATAATGGTATCATAGCATTTATATACGGGGAACCAATATCTCCTCCATCATAGAACCATAGACCTCATTCTTATATGATTGAGTCACCCCAGGACATTCCTTTATATGAATGATCAGTCACTCATCATGAGAGTAATGTGGGTTCTAAGATAGAGCCTCATAGGAGATCTCATATTCCACCTATTAAGAAGGTTTGGAAACTAGTACAATGAGAGACACCTACATATAGTTTGAGGAGTAGATAGTGTAGTTACATACACATATATAGTATAGTTACAAGTATCATAGAAGAGTACTAATCACAAAAAATATTCAATACAACTAGATTTTTTAGGTCCTATCTCACGTAGTAATTTGCTATAGCTAAGATTAAATGAACCCACATCAAAAATTATTGCTCATGACAAATATTCACTATGTCTAGATTTTTTGGGTCCTATCTCACATATAAATCCACTATAGTTGAGATTAAATGAGACCTCATCACAAGTTTCAACTTCAGCTCAATCCATGGCTCAGTCATACACATCACAATAGAGGCCATAAGGTATATGATTATAGATAGATGAGATTTCTTCATAATAGATAGATTCAATTTCATGACCAATAAAGCTACATTTTATAGCATCTCCACATCTAGCTAAATTTAGTACAAAATAAATAGTATTAGATATATAGCATATTCCTACACAACATGAGAAGTATGATCACTTATTCAATTGGCCAATAGGGTTCAGATAGAGATTCATCACAGAATGATATAATACACATTCATACTAGCATCAGTTTATAGATTCACTTAATAGGGAAATGATGGAGCCAAAGGTATAGCAAGCCTTTGTATTCTTGAGTCACTCTCAAGGAGGTAATACACATAATGTGCTATCTTACATCCCCACATACTAACAAATAACATTCCTAATTCCCAATAACTATCCATAGAAAAAACTAACCTATCAACATTTAGATCTTACCAAATCTAATTTACCAATATCAAACCAACTCAACCAATCCAAATCCAATAGACCAACCTCAAACCAACTCAATTTATCCCAAATAATTTCCCAATTACAAAACTAACAATTTTTTTGCTTACACATAGTTACAAACCAAATACAATTCTTTACTTACATACGAATCAAAATACAAACCTAGCATCACACTTCTCAAAATAATCAAATAAAATATCCCAAGTATCATTTTTACCAAACATACACAACCTTAAAAAATCAATACCAGATTAACTATTTCTAATCAACACATTACAATACTAGTCTATTCCACAATCCATAACATAATATGCCTAAATCAAAATCAACTTAGTATCCATATATATATATATATATATATATATATGTATATGTATATATATATATATATATATATACACACACACATATATATATACATATACATATATATATATATATATGTATATGTATATATATATGTGTGTGTATATATATATATATAACAAAGTTTTCAAAACATAAACATCATATCAAGATATAATCAATCATGAATGGGTATCATTCCCTCACTCTTAGTCTCGCTCTCCCCTCCATTACTAGTCCCATAATCCACTCTATCACTTGATGTCCTCATACCTCCTCAATATATCAAATGCCTCTTATGCTGACTATCTTGCTCCAGTAACCAACCATGATCCTCATACAAGTCCACATACTACCTCTAAAAGTTAGTGTACTCATATATAATCCATGTACTAACTAATCCATAATCCGGTGGAGGCATCCTATGCCTATCTCACTTAGCTCTCAGCTCATCGTTCTTTCCCACTACCTTAACATATGCAGATGTAGCTATAGCAGCCCTATCAAACAAATGAGCATAACTTCCAAATATAACTATTGATCACTCTCTCAAAAAATCCTCTAAAGCATCATAAAAAACATGCCATGTGAGCTCTTGAAGTGTAGAATCGATAATGGTATCCCAAAACCCATCATCCACACCTTGTCCCCTAGTAGGTGCTTTGTCTTGCACCTTCCACTCTACCTACATACAAAATTATAACACTACATTAGACATATATTTTCAAAACAAGATAAACACAAAATTGAACAACAATTTTAAATATAATCAATGCTTACCTCCCATCATCTATATCAGAGTACGGTCCTCATACTTAGGGGCATCCCCTCTACCAATAGGATATAATGAAGCCCATCGATGGCTCACCCACCATATGACATATGCCTCTATGCATACAAAATCATCTACATCAAGGATATCTATATTTGTATCTCATGAATCCAAAGGTAATGGTGCTAATGGAGCCTTAATAGGCCTCCCATGAGCTCTCACCCTCATTGGTGCCCATGCACTCCTCAACCACACCCATGCTATTAGGGGCACATCCCATAGAACCCCAAACTACCTAGTCATGTGATCATACTAAAATCACTCATACACTCCAACCCAATGATCATGTAACCAACAACCTGACCCTCATGTACCACAACTACACTCCATCCTTGGGCCACCTAAGGAATCCTCTATAGGGCCTCTATATGATATCCTAAGCCACCAACCTATCTAAAACTCATCTATAGTAATATATCCTAGGATATAGAATAGCCAATGTACTCATCCATCACTCTCTACATGGATTTGAGGTGCCCACCTCTCCTTTGACAATCTTATCAGCTACACAATTGCTATATGCTCATAAGCCTAGCAATGTAATAAAGTAGTCACAATCACCCCGCCACTAAATGCCTCTTGAGTAAAACTACATAGGTACCTATATAAGTGGGAAATAAAATTCATACCCCATGATAACATAGCACCATACACCTTTTTAGTTTTCATGATCCTATGCATCTTATATGAAATTAATACCCTACTCCCATCTACAATAAAAAATTAAACCAACAACATGACCAACCACTTCTATAGGCATGGAACACTTGAATTCATAATAACTAAAAATAATACATAGATATCACTACCTCTCCTATGTATGGGTGAGGGTACACTAGAAAAATATAGGGATGCATGGTCAATGGCATCCGCACCCATGCCATCTTGCAATGTCACCTAACGTCCACTAACTAGCAAGTGTAGAATATGATACACATCCTCCAGAATAATCATAATCTCACTAATAAGAAGATAAAAAGTACATGTATCTATATTCCACCTCTCACATAAGATGTTAATAAGATACCTATCCCATTACATAGGGCCTAGGTCACACACATGACCCAACCTTACTCTATCCATCACAACTCTCTCATCATCTGATAAAGGCAACAACTGTAGTGTCTCCATAACTAAGCCTATACAAAAATCCCTCATCCATACCTCACATTGTTAAACACTAGAAAACAACATATATATTATTCAACCATCATAGATTAATATCCAATCAAAATTATAGCAACTGAACTAAGTATTAGCCCAAAAAATTTAGCCTCCAGGATAACAATGTTGAGTACAAGATAACACTAGACAAGAGCGTTGCAACCTAGATAGTAGTGTTGGAGCCTAGAAAATAGCATTGGATGAGGGATAGGAGAGATGAAACTAGTTAAAAATTTCTTAAACTACTTTAAAGACATTAAAAACATTAAAAAAGGGCTTCTAAATAGGTGAAAATCACATGTTTTAGCTACTTACTAGGGTAACCTCCCCACTAGACTCTACTTGGGATACCAATTGCTTAAAATAGGTCACATTAGGTGCTTGTCTCCTCAACATATTTCCTACTCTAAATCTCAAAATCTCAACCTTGTCAAAGTAAAAATGAATCATGAATGAATCCAATTCTCCTATATCAAACAACTTTCTCATTCAAAGCAAAATACCATTTTTCCTATAACTTCAACCCCGTAGCTCCATTTTACAAACCATTTTATTCCACAAAAGAATAAAAATGATAGATTTTACATCACATGAGCCTCAATATATTAATATATCATATACCTATTATAGCACACACATATTTATACTAATTTTTTACCCAAATATATAATTTGGTCCTAACTAATCAAAGACTCATTCAACTTTCAAACAATTCATTGTAATCAATCAATAACTCATTCAACTTTTAAAAAAAAAAACTCAATATAATTAATCAAACAAATTCCCAATAAATTCAAACTATACCAACCTTGCTTCTATCATTATGCCACTAGTCATCACTTTTGGCTCAATCTCCTCTATCATGAGATCTCATCCCTATCCCCAAAAGGGGTCATCATTCCTACTATTTCTATTCCTACACTTACCCAACATACCCATCCACTCCCATAGATGGATACACCATGGTTCTTACACTTCTAGTAGTTAGATTATCATATTCAGTTTAGATTGGTTGAAATATATAGTAATTCAGATTATATGGGTCACTCAATATGGTTTTTACACCTCCAATATTTAGATTATTAGATTTAACTTAGATTGGTTGAATATGTAGTGATTTAGATTATATGGGTCACTCAGCATGGTTTTTACACCTCTTATATTTATATTAACATATTTAGCTTAGATTTGTTGAAATATATAGTGATTCAAATTATATGGGTCTGTCAACATTAGGACATTCAGAGGGATATACCTTAAATTTACAAATATAGTGGTTCAAATTATATGGATTCATAGTTACTTTGATATAAATTCAAACTCAGATACCAAATTTGGAGGCATGTACATTACTACACATCTCACATATACAACTTTATGTAGCATGACACAATTATAGGCTAGATAGCAGATTATAGGCATAGTATAGAGTATAGTGTTTTGATATCCAATTTTGCACATGGGGTATGGAACAATAGGTTATATCATATGTGGTTATATATATTACCAGACTATACATATGAATTAATCATATACCAGATTTGCGGGCATGACATAGATGCTCATGTTCTTCATCATCTAGAATTATATAGATTAGAATGCAAAAGATATGTCATTCTCTTCTTACACATTTACCATAATCTAGATATAGGGGGAATCATGCATAAAATTATGGCTCTCACTTATAGTTTTAAATATGTTATTTGATAAAAATTCTAGATCAAAATCCATGTTTCAAACACAAGTGATTAGGGGCAATGTGCATATCACATTTGTTTTCTTTCTTTCTGAGTTTAGCATTACCCATGCATTCTTAGTAGTTGCATGCCTTACTCCATATTCAATTGGTTGGCATCATTTTTGTTTTGATTTCATATAATCATAACCTCCTACATTCTCAAGTTCCCAAATTCCTAAATATCTTTCATATAAGCTTAGTGCACTAGTTTCAGAGTGGCCTAGTTTCTAGTAGACATTTGGCTATCCATGTCAACATTGTCGGATCATAGTAAATTCATGAGCTTCAAAATCCATTTCATATGACACACATTTCATATTATATGATTTTATGTGGGACATAGGGTAGACATTGGTTTTGGACCTCCGAGCATTTCTCATTCTAGTCAAATTCAACATAGGGGGCAAGCATTGTCCTCCTTCTCCATGTTATACAGATTATACTTCTAGGTTTAGTATAAGGGGTATCCATTTTAGGGATTCCTTCCTTCTCTAGGCACTATTAATATCTCCATCCACTTCTATAGCTAGGTAGTGAGGTGGATTCTTTTTTAGCACACTTATTTCCTTGTAGGTAGGTTCAAGTATGCATTCTCTTCTCTTTATTTTACTTTAGTACTTTATTTCATTGCATCACTAGATTAAAATTGGGGAAAATGTATACACCCTAAATTGGTCAATAAACCACACATATCATGTCTTTTCATAGTCCTTTTATAGGAGACTCTGATTGAAGAATATAAGTTTTGTTCATGTTTAGCTAGGTCTTTCATTTTAGTCATCTCAGTCTTATTACATGCCCTAAACACCTTTTTACCTACTCCCAGTCATCCCAAACCTTTCAAATGGTCATTCCACCTTAGCTAGGTCATGTTTAATATGATTTTTCCCTCCCCCTTGATCCCTAGCATATATGATAGGAGTGCTAGGATTGGAATACAATGTTGAAACCCAGGGTGTCTAGTTTCTAGTACTCATGTCTAAGGTCAATTTGAGTCTTAATGATCAGTTTATTTTTCTAGATGGGTCCTAGCCCCTTTCTTTGCTTCATCCCTTAGTTGTCTCATGTCATCCAAATTCAAATAAAGTTACCAAATTTTAAATAAAGAGTCTCCTTTATAAAGGACTACAAAGGCATTTTATATCTAGCACTTACTATTTTGGCACATTAGACATAATAAAAATTAGTCAGTAGTATAACTCAACATTCTGCATCACACATAAAGTTTCATGCTTGATCAAGGAAGACCCTGGGTGTAAGTCAATCTTGTATATATCATGCATGTTCCCTAAGTGAGAACTACATTGGATCTGAGACCTTAGCATGAGGGTTAATGTAGTCAGTGATTACGACAATAGGGGTTCTAGATCATGTGATCATTCTACCCCTAACCTAGCTTTTCCCTCTTTTGATTTTGATGCATTTTTTGTTTTCATGTATGTAGATGAATATATGGGTTTGGAGATTAAAATGGACCTATAGTGAGGTCTATTCACTTCCATCCTCCAAAATTTGGTACAAAGACTCACATTGATTTGGTAAACAAAACCCATAAAATATAGATCCCTAGGACAATAGTGGCAGAGATAGACAATAGTGTTAGTGCCACTTCTGTCTAATTTTGGTGCTCCTATCCAATCATAAAATGAAGTCCAAATATATATTTTAGATAGTGTTCTAGTCTTGCATCTCAATTTCTAGCCCATGAATCATCCATTTCATCCCATTTTTAGATATGTTCACTTTTCTTCCTTATGCAAATTACTTGATAAAAATCTATATTTTTCCATAATAAATTAGATTTTGCCTTATTCCAGACCCCTTATTATTTAGGAACTAAACACTATATTCCCAAAAATAATAACACATCATGAAATACAATGATCATAACTCTCTGGTATGTGGCCCCAACATTATTAAGGTTGAACAACCTGATAGCAAAATGTTCCCCAAGCAGTGGTGAACACTATCATATGTTGGTCTTCTGGCATAATCTTGATCTGATTATATTCTAAAAATCCATCCATTAGGTAAAGTATTTCACACCTAGGTATGGATTCAACTATCATGTTAATATTTGGTAGAGGAAAGTTATCCTTAGGACAAGCCTTGTTGATGTCTCTAAAATTAGTGAAGATTCTAATTCCTTTTATCTTTTTAGTGATAAGTACAATATTTAAGATCCACTCTTAATATTCGATCAATCTGATGCATACTAATTCAAGATATTATCTAACTCTTTCTTAACAAATATAGAACTACGGGGATGTATCTTACGTAGTTTATATTTCATAGGCTTGTCATCAAGATGTACAATAAGGTGGTGTAAAACCAAGGTAAGGTCCAAACCTGACATGTCTAAATAGGTCCATGAAAAAATGTTAATAAATTCCCCCAAAAGGATTGTAAAAACTTTACATTCCTCTTTAGTGAGGGGCACACATACTTTGATCCACTTTAGGTTGTTTGGAGTCCTAATGTTGAATTTTATAGTAAATTCTACTAGGAGAGTCAAGACATCTTCTAAAATAATTGGCAATGATGTGAATTAGCCTGTAATGGCAAAGTCCTCTAGTCAGACTAGTTCTTTAAGCTCTCCCAAGTAAGATGAATCTAAATCACCTATTGATAGTAGTGACCATGTAATAAATGCTATAGGGAATTCTCATATAATTTGATCAATGGCATGTTGTTCCTCTATATTGAACTAAAAACCAAAATCAAGTTCACCATTAATGGTCTCCTAAGCTTCATTTTAATAAATGGGAGTACCCTTGTCTAGTGATGCATTAAATAGGTTTTCACCAAAAGACTAGCCTTTCTCTTTAATTTTACCCTAGTCCAAAAGTACCTCAAAGAGGTTTTCACTTTGGGAATTCAATGTTTTATTCTTATGTTTTTGGCTAAGGGTGTTTACTTTCTCCCCATAATAGGCTACAAGATCTAGTTTGATAGAGAACCCTTGTTTGTGGTATCTTATTAGAACATTATCTCTTAGGCCCAAAAAATTTCAAAGGGCCTCATCATTATCAAAATCATCCAATGGTATTGTGGATTATTATTTTTCCTAATATATAATTTGAGGATGATAAAGGGGAAGTATGAAATGTTGGATTACTAGTGTAATGGTGTAAATGGTATATCAGTCAGATAATTTGGTATTAGAAAGGTCTTCATACATGTTATGATCAGACTTTACTTCACTATCATCATCATCACTAGTCATTGGTAATAGAGCATGGATAAGATACATGGGGTCATCCCCATGTGGTTTAAATCTAAGACTATAAGTTCCTTTATATATGGTCATATAAATGGACTCAAGAGTGCCCTATTAATTTTATCTTAGGCCTCCACTTTCATAAGCTTGGTTATCTATGATCTTGTTTGGGATGGGATATTTTGTACTTTGGTAGCAATCAACCAATTTGTCATTGTATAACTAGGAATCATCATTGGTAAGTGGGTCTTATTCTTAGATAGTATTAGGTGTGAAAATAATAGGTGATAGGTTATGAAGCTTTCCTTTTCCCTTCCAACACCATTCCATGTAAGTTGTCCTATCTTTGGGCCTTCCATAGGTCTTGGTATTAAATGGAAGCTTAATAATATGGAATGCATCATGGGTAAAATATTCTCCTAGACCATTGTCTGAAATGGTAAAATGATTATACATTTCAATAAGAGGTGTATGTGAAGATGAGGAAAGGTTATTAGGGTTTATACAATTGGCCTCTATTAGTCTAATAAGTATATCTTTGTCTTTGTCCTTCTTAGGTACTAATTATAGGCTAAAATGGTAGTTATAACTTTTAATTTAACCTCAAAATACTTGTAGTGTTCATATGGTTATAAATTTCCATGGATATTTACCTCCATTCTTGAATGAGAAAAATTGATACACTGGCACAATGTTTAAGGGATTTAATGAATTTTATGTATCCATGATCTACCCAAAATTAAGTTGTATGATAGGCCCAGGTCTAAAACATGGAAAATTATTTCATGGGTCAAAGACCCAGTGATTACTATCAAACTTATGGTTCCTTGTGATTCCTATTCTCTATTATCATAGGCATTGATAGTAATAATCCCTAAGTTAAGGTCAACTATTATATATCCTAGATGTTTGATTAGCTTTAGATACACAATATTCAGGTCTGACCCATTATCTATGAGGACACATATGAATTTGTGTTGTGTGATAACAAATTACTTATAAAATGGGTTATTATGAAGAGGGAAAAGAGTTGACATATCATTTTGGTGAAAGGTCAAATATTGGCTTGGGGCTAGGTATCCAACCAAATCTTGAAATTTGTTAGGGGTTATGTCATTTAGAACTTGGGATTAACCTAAGATTTTTGTAAAGATATTCTTATGGATGGTAGACATGCACAAAAAATATAAAATAGATAATTATGAGGGTTTTTTTGGAGTTATTCCATAATTTCATACATATTATCATTAAAAGTGGTATTTGGATTGTTCTTAATGACATAGTGGGTTGGATAGTTCATTAGTAGGAGGTTGTGGGCCTGGGATGGTAATCTTAGACTACTAGTTATGATTGAATAATATGAATTAGATACAAGACCATTTTAACTAGAAGATAATGGAAATGGGCCATAGAGGATCATTCTTGGTTTTTGGTGCACTTGGTTTTGGTCATAGGACAATGAAGACTTATCGGCATAAGGCCTTAAAATGGTAATCAATGGTTTTTATTACACTTAGCTATGGCCATAGGTCAAGGAAAAATTACAAACATAGGCAGGTTGATTGGCATTATTAGGTAATGGTTCTTTTTTTTGGCATTTGATCTATGATTTATGGTAATGGTAGAAACATGCCCACTTGTAATATGACTTACAACTTTATTATAATCATGTGCAATTATGTGGTAAGTCTATTGGTTACTGGAGTCATTTTGGTCTTGATTCCTTCCATTCGATTGATATTGATATTGATGTTGCTGATATTATTATTGTTATGGTCTTCATTTTTGTTGTTACTATTGATTGGTATTATTATGTTATGGATATGGATTTTGGCAGATACCCAAATTTTGATTAGAAGTAGATGCTCTATTATCTAACTATATTTCTCCATTTCCCAACATATTTTCAACAAGGTGATTCAATTACACACATTGGCATATAAAATGTCTATGAACATGATGGTATTCATAAAACTCATACTCTATATACTAGTCTAGATATGGTATACCCTTAGGATATTGTTTTATAATTAGCCAACTAATCATATTAGCCATAGCTAGTTTGTGAAACATTGCTTTGATGGGCTCACCAAGATCATTGAAGACTATAGGAGTGGGTCTACTTCTTAGAGGAGGGGTTTGAAAAGGTGATAATTGTAACATTTGAGGAGATGGTCTAAGGTAAGGTATAGGTTATGCTTATTAAATAGGATGTTGATGTGGAATAAGATGTATTTATGGCATAAGCTGAGTGGATGGTGTTTTTAATATTTAGGCATGATGTGACTCAATTAATCCATTTCTAAAAACATTCTTGTTGTAGTTGTATGTTTTGGGTTTTTCATAGTTTTTAGCCTGATTTGGTGCATAATATTATGCTTGGACTGGGTAAGGGTTATGATTTAGGCATACATTTTTATTTTGGCTCTAATTATATTTTAAGGAGGTCAAATTGATAATCCCTTTATTGATAAGGGCCTTTTTAATCTATAAGTGTTTCTCAATAATCTCCTTGAATGTGTGAGCACACTAAAGCTCCAAGTGATAAGATATTTTGATGTGTAATTTTTTGGCAAACATAATGTCCAATTATTTATCTAGTAAGTTATGGGTGAAGTGACTATAAATTCTCCTCCATCTCTATACGTATCTCTCAAATCTCCCACCAAATGTTTTCTTAGCCTGAATCAAATCTACTACTAAAATATCATGCTCAAGATTGTAGGAGAAATGTTGCACACATTTTTTCAAGATATCATCAAAGTTAGATACTAAATGTTTTGGAAACTTAAGAAATCACTCCAAATCCTATACAATGATACTTTAAGGAAATAAAAGGAGTAGGTAGATGTCACTATAGGCCATTGGTTGGTAAACAATAAAGAACTATGTTAGATGCACCTTAGGGTATCCTTTACCCTTGTAATTATCAAATTTTAGTGGTTCATAACTTGGAAGAAATGGTGTATAAATATACTCCATGTTAAATGGGTATGAACACATGTCATATAATTTTAATTTATTGGTCTACTTGTCCATCTTAATGGCTACAATCACATCCTTCATCTGTTACAGTTATTGGGCCAAGAAACTTGATGGCACATTTGGTTGTGGTTGTGGTTGGGAGGTCAAAGGTGGATTACCTTAATCAAGGTACAATGGAGGTATGGATTATTGTGGAATGTGTATACACATAATATTTTAAAATTTTATTAAATACTAATTATTTTTATATCTTAAAATAACCCATTGAAACTCAATTTCTCTAAGTGCACACCCTAAGGAGTGCACTAGGAAAGGGGTGGGTAGACCATTGGTGTTTTTTAGGATTATTGTCCCTTATTTCCACTTAATACAAATCCAAATACATTTTAAAACCATTTCCCTAATCTATTAATCCTTATTTTCATACTTCTCTAGTATTTTCCCACTTTTCATCCTTCTTTTCCTTACCTTATACCTATTTTGATAGTCAATTGTACTAGGTTGACTAGGTCAACCTTGCATAGTTTTTATCCTCTATTTACTATACTAAGTCGAACCTGTATAGTTTTGGTTAAAATTCATTTAGGGTTTGGGTCAGCTCTTGGCCAACCTAGCCTGTGACCTAGTGAATTATTGTTTGAAATTATGCTAGGTTGACTGAGTCGACCTTGTTAGTTAAAACTTTTAGAAGGGCTTAGGGTTAAATCTACCTATATATACAAGATCATTTGGTCATTATTTTAGATATAATCAAGAGTTATTATTCACTTGTGCTTCTTTACAATCTACTCTTTTTCCATTTTACCTGAGGAGTCTTAGCTTAGGATTTTTTACTTGAAGAATCTAGTTTTGCGGAGAAGTTTTGGATGCTTTGGCCTTTCTTAGTGATCCTTACAAACCACAACAACCTCTTGTGAAGCCCCTTTGTCCAAGGGAGAGATTGAGTCTCGATGGGTTCATCATTTAGGTAAGTATTCTCTAACTTTCCTCCTCTCTTTAGTAGATAAAAGTAGTGTAAGTATTAGCTTTGAATAATATTACTCTTATTATTCCATGTATTAGGGTCTTGCTCATACATAGCTTAATTGAGATTCTCCTATACATTTTTTTTGTTTACTAATCCCCACTTTATGCCACAAGCTTTGGTGAGCACTAGATTAGACTTTACTTTAATTATTATTAATTTAGTGAGATATCAAAACATAGGACTCATTTAGGATTACTATGTGATTGTGCTTGTTGGAGGCTTTGGAACCCTCCCTAACATAGTCTATTGTGGTAAGAAATCCCCTAATTGGGTCTAATATATCCCTATATTGGTCATGTTACTGATTATATAATGTGTCCCCATATGAAGTGTATGGTATGATTTAGATTCTCTAATTTAGGATTGATTTATAAACATGATGCATTTATGATTTCATACATTCTAGTGAACCTGACATGAATCTAACCCTTACAGGTTTTATTTCACATTTTTCATCATTTTATTTATATATATTTACAATACTGGTTCGATAATGTCAATTAAATTTTAACTTTTGTGTACATGTTTAACACACAATTACATTAATATAACTTTTTTCTATCTATGCAATGTTTTTGGACTTATAGTTTAGACTACTAGGTCAACCCAATCAACCCTGTACTTTTTTAGATTTATACAAAACATAATAGGTCAACCCAATTGACCCTATACATTTTTAGACATCTATATCAACATACTAGGCCAACCTTGTCATAATAGTAAATTTTACAAGTTTTCAACAAATAAGAAATACAAATCTTGGTTGACCTAATTGACACAATTGGTAAAATTTACAAGTATAAATCAAGGTACTTCAACAACAATCTAATTTTCCTTTGTATGCTCTAACCCACCAAGGTTCCTTTTTATCCTTCTTTTTCATTTCTAACATTTGTTATAGTTCTATTTTTAATAGTTGATAGTATTTAAAACTAACCTTATACAGTTAACTAGGTCAACCCTCTGATGTATTTCTATATTTTATATTATGTTTGAAAAACTAGGTCGACACTATTGATGTAGTTCTTTTTATACCCTTTCTTTTGTAGTATAAAAGTGACACTGTTGACTCTGTTATGTATTATTTGCATACATTGTCATAAAAATCAACATTGTACTATGTTTTAAAGTTAGATTTAACATTGTCATAAAAATCAACTTTGTACACTTTTTTAGCTCGTATTTCTAGTACTAGATCAACCCTATCGACTCTATACAATTTTTAGACCCTCTTCTTTATACTAGGTTGACCCAATTGACTATGTACCTTTTTATGCTTTCCCTTTTTTCCAACTTAATTCTCTATTTCTCCTCTTAGCATTTTTTCATTTCTCACACATAGTTATGAAGTCCCTTATTAGAATCTTCTTCGACCACCTGAATCCATTTATACACTACATGGGGTTCTCTTTGCTTCTTATCTTTTCCTATCTTTTCTTCCTCTTTTTATCTATTGGGGAATTTTATGATGCCCATCCACACATTACTCTAGCCTATGGGGTATCTTATGATTCCCATTCACATATCATTTCAGACTCTGGGGCATCTTGTGATGCCTATACCTACATACAATTACCCTTTGGGGCATCTTGTGATTCCCACTCTTATTCTACCTAGCATGTTACCAAACTAATTTAACTTCAATAAACCTTCCAAGACACAAAATTTTCTTTCACATGCTCAACCTTGATATATAAATTAGTGTAAGATCCTTTCCTTCTTTTCATGTTCATATTTTATCTATATAACACTTTTTATAGGATACTTACATGGGTCTCTCCCTTTGTAGCAGTTCTCTCTTTTCACAAACCTAAGTCCTTCCTTTATGGTCTTTTGGTTTTCCCTTTTATTTCATGAGTTGTATTGTAAAACCATAGATATGACTCAGTCTTTTTCATGATGTACCATAGTCTTCTTTACTTTCATACTCTTTTTACACACTTTTTGGCATCCCTTGGATTTATCTTTTGTGAGCTGTAGTGTAAGACCATGGATAGGACTCGGCCTTCCTCACAAAATACCATATTTTTATCTTTTATTTTCCTTTTTGGCACCATCGTGGGTTTCTCTTTTATGATTTTTTATGTAGGACCATGGATAAGACTTGATCTTCCTCATAAAATTAACATCTTGTCATTCCTTTTATAGAATGTATTTTTGATCCTTGTTCTTAGCTTTAGATTTTGATTCTTTTGATAGATGGAATTTGCACAACAATCTATGTTATCATGTTTCTCTCCATTTCCCTCATTCTTATGATAAGTAATCACACTTTACTATCATTTTATCCCTTCCCTCTCCCCCCCCCCCTTTGTCACATTTTTTTCAATTTGAAATAATTCAAATTATTCCATGTGTCACTCCTTTTGATTTATTTTCCTTTCACTCCACATTGGATAAAATAAGGTCAAAGTCAAGATAACACTTTTATTTCACCTATATTTATAATACTCTTAGGCCCCATGCTCTCTGAAGTTCTCTTTCTTAGAAACCAAGTCCTAAATATTCAAATGAAAGTCATCTTTAGCATTCATGTTTGGTTTTTTGAATCCATATGAAGGAGGAATTAAAAAATCCATGAATAAAGTTAATATCCAAGTTATTTAAAACAAAAGGAAATGATGTAAAAAAGGCAACATGCAATTCTTAAAATTCAAAATCACACTAAAAGATTTGATTCTAAGCACATTTCCTTTTTCTCATAAAAGTTCAAACTCCATAGTTGGCCGCAAATTAGATCTGAGGTCCATTGGGGTGTGGTAGACCAATAGATTATAAAATGAGAATTAAAAAACTCTTTTAGTGCTACCTACTTTCTCACGCAAGTACCCAATATTAATAGTAGATCGATGGATCTATAAGGGGTCCTAAATAATGGGGAACACATTATGAGAAGGTAGGTCCATTTTAATTTTCATGCATATAGCCTTCATGAGATTATCTACATACTACAGTTGTTGACCTAAGACTTGTGTGGCTAAGAGAATTTCTTTAAAGTCCTTAAGGTTCAAATTCCTCTTTTTTTGACAAAACTAATTTGAGTGTCTTGACTTTGATAAAGAGTTCCTCTACCTTGATTTTTCCTTCATTCTCCCCTCCACCCATTTCATTTCCCCCTTTTATAGGAAAATTGTGATTCTAAATCAATTTCCCATATTCTTTGCTTCCTTCTTCACATCTTAAAAATATGCTAGCACTACTTTGTTTCAATTTTATCAATCCTAGAACAAAATAATATGCTTGAGCAAACTATAAATACTTCCTTTACACCATATATTTACATTCTTAGACTTAATTTGTTTTCCTTTTACCATTTTTCATTTGTGTACCACTTTTTTTTCAGATGCCTGAGTTCATTTCTAATTTTCATGTACTTTTTCCTTTTTATTTTCCTTTTTATGCACTTTTTTCCATTATTGAGTGAGATAAGGATTGTTACTGCTCACTCATCAATGTTGTTTTACCATTTTTAATTTTAAATTAATATCTAATTACCATCTTTTTTGACATGTATCCTTGGTTTGATTTGGTGAGTTTGCCTTTCTTACTTAAGGTTTACTTGTTTGAGTTTTTTGGTCTTTAGTAGCCTTGGCTTTTCAATTACCTAATTTACTCTTATTTTTGACTGGGTCATTTGGTCTAACATATAAATTATCACCCTAACTTACCAAATTTCCAAGTATGTCCCATACACATAACACCAATTATTTTTGCTTTCTTACATTTATTTGGTTTTGCTCTTTAGTTTTGTATTCTTGGGTTTTTCAAAAATAGTCTCTACACCCTCCATAATCGAAACTAGTAGAATAATAGATAATCATCCAATGATTAATGTAAGTCAAGGTATGAATACATTTAATTTTTGATTATTTGTATTTTAGTTATTTAATTTAATTTATTTTTTCTTTAAAATACTGTAACTTTTTTTAGCCTCAGTATTGTGTGTTATTATGTTCTTTCTTGAAGCACCATCCCCTATTGCACATTAGTGACATGTGATGAGATTTAAGTGGGGCATACTTATACACATAATATTTTCAAATTTTATTAAATATTGCTGATTTACATTTTTAAATAACCCATCAAGACTTAATCTCTTTCAGTACACACCCTAAGGGGTACATCGAGAAAGGGATGGGTAGACCATTGGTGATTCATAGGATTATTGTCCCTTATTGCCACTTACTACCAATCCAACTAAATCTTAAAACCATTCCCATAATCTATTAATCCTTATTTTCATACTCTTCTAGTCTTTTCCCACTTTTCATCTTTATTTTCCAAACCTTATACCCCTTTTGACACTCGACTATACTAGGTTGATTAGGTTGACCCTGTATAGTTTTCAACCTTTATTTATTTACTATACTAGGTCGACTAGGTTGACCCTGTATAGTTTTTCATAAATTCATTTAGGATATAGGTCATCTCTTGGCTAACCTAGCCCATGACCTAGTTAATTATTGTCTAAAACTATGCTAGGTTGATTAACTTGACCTTATCAGCCAAATTTTTTGGAAGGGCTTAGGGTTAAATCTGCCTATATATACAAGATCAATTGGCCATTATTTTAGATGAAATAATGATTTATTTATTATTTGATTTATCTTATTTACAATGTAATCTTATTACATTCTACTTGAGGATTATTAGCTTAGGGTTTTAACTTGGATAATCTAGTCTTGTGGAAAAGTCTTAGATGCCTTGGCATTTCTTAGTGATCCTTACAAACCACAACCACCTCTTGAGAAGCCCCTTTGGCTAAGGGACAGATTGAGTCTTAATGGGTTCATCATTCACGTAATTATTCTCTAAATTTACTCCTCTCTTTATTAGATATAAGTATTATAAATATTGGATTCAAATAATATTACTCTTCTTATTCCATGTAGTAGGGTCTTGCTCATACATAACTTAATTTAGATTCTCCTATATATGTTTGTTTTCTTTATGAAACCCCACTTTGTGCCATAATATTTGGTGATACCTAGATTATACTTTAATTTACTTGTTATTAGTTTAGTGAGATATAAAAACATAGGACTCCCTTAGGGTTATTGCATAATTATGTTTTACTGGAGGCTTTGGAACCCTCCCCAGCACAATGTATTATGGTAAGAAATCCCCTAATTGGATCTAGTGGATCCCCATATTGGTCATGCTCCTAATTATCTAATGTATTTCTAATTGGAAGTGTATGGTATGATCTATTTTCTCTGAGTTAGGACTGATTTATATACATGATGCATATTTGATTGCATACAAAATGTTGGTTTGATGGGTGAATTGGCTAGGAATATGCATCCATAGATTGGGATGTAGATTTTGATATTGTATATGTTGTTAGTAAATATTTTGGTTTGGATTCAAAATATAGCCTTGGGCTTGAGGGAATTATGTCTGTGATGAAAGGATATGGGCTCTATGGAAGGTACTATGCATGTTGAGATTGAGTAAGGACTTACTACTACCTAGTTGAACCTAGCTGAATAAAGGGAACTTATTATTGAACAAGGCCCTATCTTTATATCTATGAAACTTATTGATTAAAAGGAAATGGTTTCATAATATGTACTTGTTGGACATTGGTACCTCTTTGTTGAATAAACACCTATTGTGAACTAGATGTTTGTTTGGTGTTTGACATTTGTCATTGACTAATAGAACTAAGTTTTTGATTAAATAATAGGTGTGATTGTTAGGTTATATTGGTTTACGAATATTGAGTCACATATGTCACTACCTATTGAGGTGGAATATTTGTAAACCCTATTGAATTAAAACATTTTTTACTCCTAGTTGAGGTGGCATAGTGTTTTACCTTTGTTATGGTGGTAAATTAGATTGTGCCTATTATTATGTAATATTATCCATCACCTATTAAGGTGGGATAACATTCATCAATTATTGAGGCAAAACATTGGTTATTTTTTTATTACTTATCCCCTATTATTGCATGTTTGAAGAATAATTTGGTTGAAGATTGGGAGTAACCTAATGTGATTAGGAAGTATACATTGTTGCCCTTGGCTATTTTGAACCACTCATGGTATTAGTAAGAGGGAATTATTGTTGAGGGTTTTTTGATGGTGTATTTACCTCAACTTGACTTATATGGGAAGACATTTACATGTTACTCATTGTATTTGGCACATTACCTTAAGTAGAGGCTACAATTACTTCCTAAATGAATGTGACATTGAACATGTCACCTATCTAAGTACTTAGGGAAAATGGGTCTACACTCATATTATCTTGACTTGTAGAATCAATTAGCACTCGTATTGAAGGAGTTAATTCTATAATAAAAGCATTTGATATGGCCATGGCATTGAAACTGCATGCTAGATTTAGATAGGTTTGATATGCTTGTTGCATTTGTGTGAATTGGTCCTCCACATGACCCTTTATTTTTGTAAGCATATTTGGATCTCAGTATGAAATAAACATGAGTGATTAAGGATAACTATTAGAGGTCTATTCTATATTTTGGGTATAAGGTACATTTCTTATCACTCTAACTAGACTAGGTAGGTTTTCATAGGGGAAGTCTTCTTAAAACTTAGCCCCTACCTCCACAGCTCTAACTAAAACCTCATCTTGGTTTTCAATCAAATGAAGATCAAATAGTATGGGTCATAATTCTATGGCATGGTAACATAGTCTAATTATTTTTGAACTTGTTCAATGATATATGGAATATTAGCAAGGTATTAGGCTATTTTTTATTACTCTTACCCTAGATAGGGAGGTGTATTAACCAGGTAGTGTGTTACCAAATATTGGCTTTGTTCCACATATTGAGTACTGTAAGTAGGTGATAGATCTGTCTCATAAACTACATCATCTCCATATGGGTCTTGAATAAAGGTATCATTCATGACCATGTTATCATAATCTAGATTTTACATGGTTCCACTACAGGTGTAGAAAGGAATTTATAAATCCATGACTAATGTATTGAAAATAAAAGGTCTAGAGTTTCTCAAAAACTCTTAAAATGAGGTATAAATGACAAAGAGTCTAAACTTATTACATCTATAAACTTGGTATAAATTTGGCCTAGGAATGGAGTTATTCCCCAAAATTTATCAATGATAAACTTGGTCTAAAATACCCTCAAAGTATAATGTATTACACACAATTGGCCAAATAAATCATAAGTTGAATCCTAAATTTTTGGTAAAGTATTTCAAACAACTCTAATATAGGTAAAAAATGTTTCTAGGTCTTTGGGAATAATTCACAAAGCAAGACTCAAAATGAGATTAACAAAACCTAAAAACTAAGGCAAATGATAGGTCTTTAGAAATGAGGAACAAAGCTAGACTTGAAACAAACTTGGTCAAGGTAAAAATGACAAAGAAATTAATCTAACAATTTAAAATACTTAGACTCAAACTAGCCACTTGGATTCAAACACAAACTTGACCATTGGTAAAAGACACTGGACCTTAGGGATATGCATAAAAGTAAATGGTAAACTCAATCTTAAGGAAGTAAAAATAAACATGATGAGTAAATAATTCAAGCCCAAGTGATAAGATAGACTCAAATTTAGACTAATCATGCTTAAAGTTGTACTTAAAACGAGAATTTTAACCTTAATTCTAAGCAAGAAAATAGATGTAAGGAACATGACAAGGAGATCACTTCCTAAATCTAGGAAAAAATATCTTCAAAGTAAGCAAAGAATTAGTCTAAGTTTCACAATTCAAAAATAAAATGTAAAAAACTAAACTAAAATTAAGCGAGGTACACATATAAACTACTCAATGTTTGAATCTAAACTTCACAAGACCAATTTTGAACTTGAAGACTCGGGTTCTCAAATAGATAACATTCTATACCAAAATTGATGGCATAATGATACAAAAACTCTAAATCAAATAATTCAGGATGAAATGGGTAGTATAATGATTTAATTTTCAAACAAGTGACATACACATATAAATGTCTTGGAAAATGAAGTCTAAGGTAAAGTGTGGTATCAAATGGCCAGGATAACACCTCTTTAGGATAGAAGTGGTGTAAAAACATGTGATTGACTCATGACTTATTTTGATGTGTTTTTGAAAAAAAACAATTTTAGACATAAAACAATGCAAGCAAAATAAATAGACACAAAAAATCCTAAGTGTATCATCCTATCCCTAAAAATTGACAAGGTTGCTTTATATTTTCAAATTTTATTAATATACTCCTCCTTAAGAGGAAATAACTTGTTAATATAATAAATTTAGATGCACATGAAAAGTAGGGTTTTTTAGGCCCCCTTTTCTCTCAAAAATTTATATGGTGACATGGAACTTCAGGCTACTCACCTTGCATTGACAATATTTTTGTGGCAAGTGGGGTTTATCTAAAAACTATAAGTTTCACACATTCTAGATGCTCCCAAGTGTGGTTAACATTATATATGCAATCATGTCATTTAGATCCAAGATAATTAGCTTTTTGTAAAAAGGTCTTATTATTTTACAACCACTACATTCATCAGATTGCTAAATGTAGTGCAATGTCTAAAAAATGCCATTATCTTGAGGTATATATTACTAACAGATTTATTTTAACCTCTCAAACTAACATCACAGTGAGTAACCCTCAATTTATATACCCCATCATGAAGTGGGGTTGGAATTTTTCTTAGAGATGAAATCTTGGTTCAACAATCCCCTAAAGAACTTGCAGGGAGACCATAAACTCCCACCCACAAGATAAGATGCATAAAAGAAATAAATAAAACTAGAAGGACTTTAAGGGTCATTTTTTGAATCACCCAAGTTATTCAAACTTAGGGAGAACATAGATGATGTTCCTTCTAGGATTAGAATAAATGACAAGGTAATGAATGAAACACTTTTGGTCACTTGAGTTTCCTAAAGGGGATGAGGGGAGAGTATACATGTAAAGTCTAATTTTCAAGAATAAAACAAATAACAAATAAAAACAAAATCTCTTAAGATCACTTGGTCTAAAATTTGTGTTGTTTTTAAATCACTAAGTGAAGTGTGAAATGAAATTTAGCCCCTTGGCTTTGTTTGCATTTATAAACTTTAAGAAATAAAAACAAACTTATTAGACAATTTTTATACACCAAATATGAGTGTGAATGAAATTTTGAAGTGATAAAAACTTCCTTTATTGGCCTTGGGTCCTAAAAAAATCATTATGGGGTTTTCTTGTTTCTAGGCAAAAGAGTTAATCATCAATCAAACTTTCACTTTGAGATCTCAAATTTTTTTACACATTGTAATACCAATAATTATAATGCAAAATTTTCTATATGCAAAACTACATTTATCTTTTCAAAAATGCACTTTACCAGATAAAATAGACTCTATTAATGCAAAACCACATTTTCATAGCGAAAAAAGGCATCTTAGAGAGGCAATATCAAATATAACCTACAAAAATGACTTTTATAAGTAGATGAAATACCACACTTCTTAATATAATACCAAATATTGTAAATGCAATAACACATTTACTAAGAAAAATAGACTCTAAAATTGCAAAACCATGCTTCTCAATGCAAAAATGACTATTGTTAATGAAATACCAACTCTACCCATTGTAATACTATATTTTCCAAGGAAAAAAAAATTATAATGCAAAACCACATTTACCAGTTCAAAACCACACTTTTCAAAGCAATATTGTGCTTATAATACTACATTTTTTTAGTGTAATATCACATCTCACAAGTGCGAAATTGCATGTCTTTGTGTCTCAGATGAGAGCTTAATTTATTTAGTTTTTTTTCCATGAAATCAAAAATTTATCATGAAAATTTTTAGCAAAAGGTTCTAAAAGGCCATTTGAAGAGTTTTGTTGTGTATAGGTCCCATCGGGCATGTCATTATGTGATCAATAGGAATCTAAGAGGGGAGATTAGTATGGTGTTAGTATGAATAAAATCAAAATAAAACACACTAATGAAGCTTATACCTCTATCCTAGACACTCAAAGAGTAAGATAACTATACAAGCAACTACTAAATGAAGACAAAAACAATTTTACCTTCCATGAGAGCAAGTGTTGTATGTTGGCAATGAATTGATGTTCTTAGTTGTGTGATCAAGAATTATTTGGCAAAGGAATTCCTTGCACCACCTCTCCTTTTCACCTTGTTAATGTTTATTTTGGCTTTGTTTTAGCAAATGTGCATGTTAATATTATACAAATTAAAGATTTGCATGATAAATTTACACCAAGAGAGCTTCTTTATCAATGGGTGAGGCTTTGTATTTATAGCCTCCAAAACTAAATCTAACCCAAGTTTAGTTAGATTATAATTAACTACATTTGCGTTTGAGCTAACCCTAGTTGAGTTAAAGAGGAGACATGCATTTAATATTTGGGATAGAGATGCCATTTATTAAGCATGGCTCTCCATTTATGAATTTAAGTAATTGAGGGATTTATTTTTAATTACTTAACTTTGAGGATGATGATAATCATTATGACCTCATTTTTATTAAAATTTCCTTTTCTCAAAATTTAATTTCATTAATTTTGCATGGAAATTACACTTAAACATTTAATTTTATTTCATTAGTTAATTTATTTTGCTTAGCATTTTAGCACTTTATAAATTATCTAAGTGCCCTAATTAATGGGTTTAAAGGCCAAATTATCACATTGCTAGGTCACAAGTTGACTGGAGGTGAATCCATGAGAGGTTATTTTTGAGTACATGATAATACCCCAAATAGGGATGCCTCAACATGATTTTGATCACTAATGTCTAATGTATAGACAAAATTGGGATATTTAGTGATTCACAGGCTTAATTTGTACCATTTGGTAGAAATCAATCTAAAGTCTAATTGGAAGCTAGTTGTGGCCAAAATGGGGTGTCTACATCTTGTACTCAAGAATTTATATCTTGTCTCATCATTTAAAAAGTGATCAAGAATATGTGTTGATTATATGTCCCACTAGATTAGGTTTGGATATGTTATGTCAAGTGTTAAGATAATGGTCATATGGAATATGTTGGTCATGGATATATATTCAAATCATCTATAGATGGAACCCATTTTAGTGTCTAAAGAGCTTACCTTAGACTCACCAAAATAGTCAATTTGGTAAATTGTTGTTATCACATTATGTGGGTTAAGTCCTATACCATGTAAATCTTCATTTTATTTAAGCGTGATTGGCTATATTGGTCATTGTTAATGGAAACAAGGCTCTTTATTTTGTAATTAATTATATTACACATGATGGATTTGATGATGGGATACTAGTTGTTAAGGAATTGAATATCTTGTTCATCATAATAAATCTAAGATGAATTGGAATATTCAATTTGTCTATTATAAAGAAGACCATCTTCTATGAATGATGTTTTTATGAATTTAAAAACCACTTGAGTATATTTTCAATAATGGGGCCTACCATGATTTTTTAGAGACATGTGGATTTTACCTAAGTAACAAGCATCTTATATTTCATATTTACCCATGCCTTTGTAAGTATTTTTGAATTAGGATGGAAGAGACAATGTAGTTTTTGAAGTGGAAGGATGATTTGATACTTGAATTGGATATAGAGTATTTGTATAAGTGTATATGGATAGTATATTCAACAAACCACCAAGTTAGGGTGTTTGAAGCAATGTGTTGGGATGAATGTAGCTACTAAGCTTTGGTGATTCCTCAATAGGATCATATGTGTCTTTCGTAAAAGGGAGATAATTAGGTTTTTGATAACATACTTCTAATAATTTTGTATTAGAAGGGTTGATGATAATTGGGTATGGTTACTTCATTCCATCATGAGAAAAATTTAGACACTGGTTTAGGGTGGAGGGTATAACATTCATATAATGTATCCATGGATGTCCAAGGAGTAAATTTTATGGTAAATACAAATCAAGAACATAAACTAATTTCTCCTAAATGACAGGCCCTACCATCGAAAGAAGATATATAGTGCCCATAGATTCACATTCATTATTGTCATATGCCTAAAATGTAATAATATTTGATTCTAGTGATATTATAAGATACTCCAAATGTTTTCTTAATCTTAATGTAAACATTCAAAATTTATCCATCATCTATGAACACCCTTTTTAATTTGTGCCTACAGATTATGATTTCTATATAGAAAGGTAACTTGTGTGTATATCCCATAGGTGAGACATTATAATGATCATATGTAACTTTATTGTTAATGGATAACTTTCCAACTAATGCTTGAAAATTGGATGGATTGATATCTTGAGGGACTCTTGAATATTTAAGGAATTTATACAAGACATCTTTATATACATGGGATGTCTTGAGAAGATCTAAAATGGATATGTGAGTTAGAATATTATCAAGGTGGTCTATGATATTGTACTTAATCTCAATAATAGGTGAGGAAGCACTTAGAATGGTAATCTTGGCACACCTTATTGTAATGACATAATATTGGGATTTTAATATGATGATGAAAACATGATGGATGGTATAATCAACACAATTGACTATATAATCAAAAGGGTGATTAGTTTGATTTACATTACTAGCTTGAATTTTTTCTTAGTAATGTTTACCATCCCCTTGCTCACGTTTTGGAAATATATCTTTATATATACCCAAATTTTGGTTATTATATGAAGTGGATGGTTGATTTTCAATGGCTATGTCCCCATGATCTATGATATCTTAGAAATAATGTTTTAGTATTATACACTGATTAGTTGAATGTACCTTAATTTTATGGTATTAGCAATATTCATTATCCTTATCCCATTTAGGTTTAGGAATATTTTATTCAAATGGTTTGGTGTTGGGATATATGATCATATTTTCTTGAGACGATTTTCAAAAAAATAATTCATAAAATTCTCCCAATTGAGTGAACTTAGGTTTATGATTTTATTATTTTTATTTAACATAGGGTATTGTGATATTATTGATAGGTTTTAGGTTTTGAACATGCCTAACATATATCATATCATCACCTACAGTGTTTTTATTTTTGGAAAAAAACTTGGGTTTGTCTATTTTGTTTGAGGACTTCTTGTCTTGTTTGAAAATTTTGATAACACCCTTGGTAATTAAATTTTGCTCAATATGGACTCAATTTTTGATGATTTCATCAAAGGATGATGGATAATGATGTTGTAAGTGATGAACAAATTTTGAGTTAATGTTATTCATGAAGATGGTAATGTGTTCCTTTTTAGGGAAAAACCATGGAAAATAGCTTGATAAGGACTGCCATCTTTGTAAGAAATAGGTAAAGGTTTCACCATTTCATTTCTTAGTGTTATATAGAATGATAATAATCAATTAATTTTAAAAATTATATGAGAAATGATGAATAAAATTTACAAATAGGTCTTCCAAAGTGGAGATTGATCCTTTAGGTAAATGAGAGAACTTCTCTAGGGCTTGACCCCCTAGACTGCATGGAAAGAGACTTAAAATGTATTCATTACTATATGCAACATCAATACATGTCATATATAAGTCTTTAATATGTTCCATAGGATCACCCTTACCTTTGTACTTATCAAATTTAGGGAGTTTGAATTGTTTTGGAAAGTGTGTTGTCATATTATTTACACTGTATGGATATGGACATGTTTCCTCAAACTTGTATTGCTTTTGTCTATAAAAGGTATCATATTTCAAGCTTTGGATCTTATCCTTCATACTTTTCCACTCTTTAATGAAGTGTGGTGATAGTTGATTGCTTTGGCTTGAAGAGGTAAACATGTTGAATGTTTGACCCATAAATGGGTTTGTATTGGTGTTGGCTTGTGAAAACAAACATTTATTATGGGATGGATTGTTGATAAATTGATTGGAAGGTGTATTTAAAAAGGGTATTTGTATTTATTGATTATGTTAAGAGTTTTGGGTTTGTTGTATTTAGATTTGTGAAGATATTCAGATACATGTTGTTTTTAGATGCTTTTGGATTGGTTTGACTTGTAAAAGGATTTGGGGATGGATTTGGGTTGGTTTTATTTGTAGAAAGATTTAGGTTAGTTTGATTTGGGTGTGGATTAATAAATGTATTTTATTTCAAGTTTTGACTTAGATAAGTATGTGAACCAAAATTTTAATTTGGATGAGTGTTGGGAATGGATTGATAAATGTATTTTGGTTCAAATTTTGATTTGGAGAAGTATATGAACCAAAAGTATGTGAACCAAAAGGTTGATGTGGATTTAAGGTTGAATTAGTGTTGATGAATGGGCATGAAATCATGGGTATTTGATTTTGATGTGATGGTGCTAAAACTACAAAAGGATTTAGATTAGTAAAACTTGAAAATTGTGACATGCTTAATAAAGCAAAATTTTGATGTTAGTTGATGGGTAAACCTGAATAAGCATTCAAGTTTAGATTTTAAGTTGATTGATTGTTGATAGGTAAACTAGAATGAGTATTCAAGTTCAGATTTTGATTTTGATTTGTATGGTTGATTGGTGAAATAAGAAAGTCCATATTTTGACTAATTTTAGAACTTGAATAAGTATTCAAGGATTTTATTGGTTGTTGGTAGGTAAACTTGAATCAACATTCAAGTTTGGATTTGATTGATTATTAACTGGTAAACTTGAATAACAATTAAATTTTAGATTTGATTGATTTATGTTTGATAAACTTGAATAAACATTCAAGTTTAGATTGGATTGGTTTATGATTGGTAAAATTTAATAATAATTCAAGTTTTAACTTGATTGGTTAATGATTGGTGAGGTTGAATGTACATTCAAGATTAGATTTGGATTGGTTTGATTAGTAATAGGTGAGATATAATGAGCATTCAAACTCATATTTAGATTTATTAACGAGGGTGAATTTAGGTTCACACTCAAACTTAGATTTGGGTTAGAACATTGATCAACTGAAGTGTTGTTTATCTTATTAGCTTGGAGGTTTGAAATCTCTTTTTTTATTTGATGGATATGATCCTCCATAGAAAATCATAGCTTTTTTGGGATGATTCATCATTGAGGATATATTTTCCTTTATCTTGGAAGTCTTAGGGTTTGGAATTATATGAACTAATGACAACATTACTAGCTTCTAAGCCTTGTGATGTATATTGATCTTGGATGGGTGATTAAGAATCTATTATAGAAAGGAAATGGTGTAGGTTTTGAACATAAAAATTGGGTAGAAGTTTTGCCTCTAGACTCAAGGCTTGGAATAAAACTTCATTATTGTTGGACAAGATGTATTTATTGAATGGGGATGGAGGTAAGATGGCCTTAGGGATACCTTCATCTTGATAAGGTCCTTATTATTATTCGTTGTCAAGAATTTCATGTATTTCAACATGGTGTCCTTGATTTTATTAACTAATAAAAAAAATGGGTCATTGTCAAAAGGCTCATCCCTCAACCTAGGATTGTTCAAGATAACCATGTGACTTTTTATAGGAAGCATTGCTAAGAGAAATGATTTTGTCTTAAAAAAGTAAAAATATAGATACTTGACTCTAAGAAATTGAAATACAAAGTATTAAAAGTGATTGATAACAAAGTACTTTGAGTTTTGAATTTATAACTAGAAACTATGATTTTTAAGCTTGAATTATGAATTGATTTATTGGTTTCAATCCTCTTTTTTTTTCAATCAAAAGATTTTAGCAGATAGTTTTCATAAGGAAGCAAATAAACAATTCCTACTCTAAACACATGTGCATTGCATAAAAAGGGATAAAAACTAGGATAAGGGGCTTGAATAACTTGAAGGATTTTTGTGTCACTTATTTGTCTATAGCATTAGTTATTACCAAATATTTGAAGGCATTAACCATGGAGGATCTTATTATTCCCATGGAAAATGAATCCTAGTTTTAAGGGTGCATAGAAAGTATCTTCTCAGTGTTATTCACTAACTAATGCACTACAAGTTAGATGGTACAAATGGATTTCATAGGCTCAAGGTTTAAACTAGATTATCTAGAGGAGTCTTCTATATACATTTTGATATATTGAGGTACAAAACCATGTAATAATCTGATTTAACAGATGCAAAAAAATGGGTCTAGTACCAATGTTCCCAACACAACATTAATATTTTAGTATGTTAACATCAAAAAATCAAACTTTTGAGCCATGTTATCTAAGGCTTCATTATTGGAGGATAAAATCCCCTCAGTTTATGGTGTGATTAAAACACAACACCACTTAGCTAAGAATGATAGTTCTAAGATAATTTGTATACCCCTCGGTATATGGGGTTGGCCTATGGTGTGGTGGTAAAATCCATAGTTGATAAAGCCCCTAATAAAATAAAGAAATAAAGAAGACTTACACTTACCTTTGATTCTTAGGTATCATCACCAATGTGATACCAAGAGAAGAGCATACACACAAGTAGGTCTTGGATAACAATATTTTTAAATTGTTGTTTTTTATTTTTTGATTATCACCATCAATTTAATGCCATAGAAATGAGCATACACAACATTTAATAATTAGAAAGTAAAGTTAAATAACTCTAAAAATTGAAATGTGATATAAATTACTACTAAAAATAAAATGTTGAAACATAAAATGTTATAAAACTTAAAATAAAAGGAAATGGTTAGCCTAAAAATATAATATGAATCAAGAAAACTAAAATAATAATAAAACTTGATTTGGCTAGCTTTCTTTGGTTTGATTTAGACTAATGGCCTACAAAAAACTGTTAAAAGTCTTTGTGTGGCTAAAGGATCAAGGCAACCTATAAAAGTTAGATGAAAAAATGACAAAAGATGAAAACTGACAAAAAATTAACTCTCTAGAATGATTTCAATGTTATACAATAATATAAAATAATGACTTCATTATCAGTTAGAAAACCTTAAAAAATAGAGATAAAATGAAAAACAAAAGCTTACAAAATGATTTCACTAAAGTTTTTGACAAATTTGCTACTGTCTATGACAATTTCATCAAAGTTTTGTATTATTTTAGTGAAGTTATTTACAAATATACTAAAGTTATAAATTTTTTTCTATGGAAAAAACATTTTTGCTCTTTACCCCAAAAGCAAAAAAATAGAGAAAAATAGAAGTCAAGAAAAAAGGACCAAAATAGAAGATTGAACATATATAAATTAGATAGAGGGACCTCTATAAAGTTTTAAAAATGTGAAAAGAGAGCTAAAAGTGCCCATAAATGATTTTGACCTACTTGTGATGAATTTGTTAAAGTTAGCTATGATTTCATTACTCTGCAAAAAAGGGTCAAACTTAAAATTGATAGCACATGATAAAAGAAAATAAAGATAGAAGACTATTATAAAGTATTAAAAAAAAATACACAAAATAGATTTAGAAATGATTTCACTATTTATTTCAATGATTTTTCTAAAGTTTTATATGAATTTGTTATTACATAGGCATACATACAACAAGATCAAAAACTTAGACGATGGAACTGAAACTATAAAAACATACTTCCAAAACCAAGATTAATTGTATGTGCACAAATAAATCAATTAAAAATAACTAAACTATGCCCCTAAAAGCACCTATGATCTTTATGATTTTCAATATGAGGGAATAGGTATGACTGGGTGTGTCATAATGTATAAGTGGAAAGTTTAGAATTTAAGCTAGCTATGAAATCTAATAATAAAATCTAATCTAAACTAAACTTAACTTCAAAGATAAATTAGAAAACGAAATAAATAAATAAATAAATAAATAATTATTGCTGTAAATTATTTGTCACCTTCTCCATTGTGATCAAATAGAAATTTGTTTTTGAATGATAAATGTGGATGCTCAAATATTCTCCAAGACAAAGAGGATTGAGCAATGATCTATGGTGAAAAATGATTTGGATGGATTAGATTCACTTTAATTTGTAATGTAAATTTTACATCACTTTGTTAGATTGAAGGTAGATGATTGAAAGTGATGGACTACAATGAATTTATAAGTTTGGAGGAGGTTAACCCATGAGTAAATCCATTCCCACTTCACCTCCACATTCCATTTTTATATCCCCTTCATCTTCCATTTCACCCACTTTAGGACCAACCATTATGCCACCTACCACCTAGACAAACTCTAAATACCTACTAAATTAATCCTATAACTACTCCCATGTCTCCTAAGGTTGTATAAGAATAATGAAGGTCTTATGAAAGATTATCTCTTATAGGAATCCCTATGTATGATTATTTTCATGAGGAAAAATAAGCATAAAAAAAGGAAATTGATGAAGAATAATAATAAGAATGATTGTTTGAAGAAGACACAAAACTTGAGTGGAAAAAACATTATGAGGAAATAGATGAAGAAGAAGAGGAAACTAAATATGGAGGAATAAAAATATGTGGAGATTCTAAGGAGGTTGAACAAGAAAAGGATGAATTAGTTACAACTAAGTTGTTATTGGAAAAAGAATAAGGTATGAAGGAAGAAATAGAGTCTAGATAAATAAATTTAATTCAAGATCCAATTTTAGTTGTTCCTCCAAATCCTCTAACTCAAAATATAGAAATAATAATGGCATCAATGATGGTAAAAATTACCATTACCACATCACCCCAAATTTAAGTCCACATGTTCATTCTTTAGTGTCTCCTACTATTACTAATACTATATTTGATACAATACAAGTCACTCACCCTTCACATTATTTAATTTTTAATTACCCAAGTTCAATAAAAAGGCCCCATGCATTCATAATTCTAGTGTTGTAAAGTATAAATCAAGGTCTAGTGAGTGGCATCTTCTCGACTAAAACTAAAAAACATCTAATGAGGGGTACTACCACCATTGTCTCCTCCCTTGAGATGGGTTTCAAATATTCTATCATAAAGAAGAGCTTGAACCAATTCTTAATGCCCTAGATATCCAACACTGCGAGGTCCAATTATGTATCCTTGAATAGCCAACCCTCATTGTCTATCACCAAATAGAGCTCAGCCTCTTCCTTAAATTATTGTCTATCAACTTCCATGATCATATTTCTTTATAATTATTCACACCAAATTGTAGATGATGCTTGTGAAAGATCTCTTGTGATTACAAACACAATTAATTTATCTTTTGATTGAATTGTATCAAATTAAATTCATTTGGGTCATTTTTATGCAAGGTTTAGGGATTTGGAGATTTAATGGTGGAAAATATCTAGGCTTCAACTTATACATGTTTTAGATTTTATTTGGACCTTTGCCTTTATACCTTTATGCTTTCAATCCCATGAGATCTTAAATTTTGTCTTTTTCTACTTGTATGGTGCTTATGTGGCACTGGTCTTAACCTTTCATGGCATTTTTCACAAATGTCATTTGAACACTATTCATTAGTATTTAAAAATACCTCCTTTATTTCACACATAGGATCAAAATCCCAAACTAGCATGAGCCATTGATTATAATTTGGGCCCTTAGATCTTGATTGGGTTTCTCTGTTGCCAAATCTATGATCATGACACTTGGCATTTTACATGATTTCTCTATGCTACAAATCTTTTGGTGAGTCATTCATCAAAAAAGTATCAGCCACATAGTGAGATTATGAGCCCTTGAAAATTCATTAGCACCCTCACACCATTAGATCAAATCTAGCGATGGGGCATAAACTATTGATTTGTAAACAATGCTCGAATGTTAAGTTAATTTATTATTAAAGTCATGATCTAGGCTTAAATTCTTTAGCGATCTATAAACTAGAACTAATTTTCATGTCAAAAAGTTTACCTTGGATCTTTAATTGTCAAATTACTTAATTTATTAAAAAATTCATGAAAATGAAACTAAATTTGACCTTTTATCTTATTTTAGGTATTTATGTATTCAATAGTGATTAATAAATAAGATTAATCAAAAAACAAAAAAAGAATGAACAAATAAAATCCACTCATGACAGGCATGTGATAACAGAGTTTGGTAATGCCTATGTCTCCAAGTTCACTTATAGTACAAACCATGCCATTTCCTTGAAAAGTGAGTACATTGCCAATTCCTCATGATTGTCAAATGGACACTCTAAGATTGCATATAAATTGGCAATAAAGCTTTAAAAAGTCCTAGTAAACCCATGAATAGACCTTCCACCTTATTTTCATCACTACAATCTCGCAATCCTATGGATTTTCTGCCAAAAGTCTCAAATATATACTTATAAAATGGTCCAACCAAAATCAACATAGGGATTTTAATATATCATTGAAATCATCTCAGAGTCTAAGACAAATTCCTAGTTTACTTCAATAAGTAACAATTCTTTTAAAAGCCTCTAAAATAAGGAAGAGCACAAACTAGTCTTGTTTGCCTTAGCTCTTTGGCTAGATCCATTGTTTATAATTACAATGTCTGAGCATTATATATCCATTTAAGCCTATGGACGTAGTGGTTGGGACTCTATCTTTTTATCCAAAAAGAGATGGATTTGAAGCCCATCAATGACATTTCATGGTTGAGGCATATCTCTTTAGTCCCACATTTGGGACGTTGAAATGAATTCAAGCTTGTAAAAGCTCATGCCTCTCCCTTGATTCCCATGGAAAAAGACATGTTTTCATTACTTTCCTTTTCTTAGAATTTCCACATTGGTGGTTTGGACTTTTGTGGTTGTCCCAACTTGGCATGGAACCTTCATTTGATGACATGGCTTAGCCCCACATTCCAAACTTGGAATGCTTCATGGTATTTTATTTAGTTGGTTTTGTGTCATGTTGAACTTGGAATTCAATGTGATCTATTGGAAAATGTGCCATGACCTAATCTTGTGACTAACTACAATCTCATGGAACCTAAATCATGGAATTTGAATATGGCATGTCATGTTTTGTGCTAAAATTCGAAACTCATTCAAGTTAAAAATTAACCTAAACCATGTTGAGAAATTGGGAACCCATTCAAGTTAAAAATATGGAACCCAAATCATGTTGGCTCCATTTGACCCATCTTGACTTGACTCCATTGGATGTTGGGCTCTCCATCCCAACTCAGTCAACATCTCAGCTCAAGCTTGACATCCCAACTCAGGTTAGCATCCCAACTTGAGCTTGAGTTGACAATTTTTTTTGGGATTATGGATAAATGAGGTGGTGGCAAGCCATGTGGTGGGAAGCCACATGGTGGATTTAGGTCCCACCATGTGGATCATTCTTGCCTCAAAATTTATCAAATGCTCAACTAGATGAATACTCCATATCTATATTGATTTTAAGGTACCCTTTCTGAGACAAAAGTAGACTCCATCTAGCTATGGTCTCTATAACTAGCCTAATTTTGCCAAATATGCCTGTCAAATATGAAGATGATCTACATACATATAGCAAAGACAAGATATAAAAACCCACTATTTTATTCTCATAAATTCATCACCACATGTTGTAATGTAATTAGTCCATTTGGTGAGCTAGGATTATGCCATATCATCCTATGTCACCTTTTGCCCTATTGATATAGAACTTTGGTGACCAATATCCTACACATACGGACTCCATTTTGTGAACCATGAAATACAATGAAAATCTCTTGATAAGCTCTACATTTTGCCATCGATCAATATCCAATTTGATGATTTCTATTTCAAAGTAAATGTGGATCCTCCTAGATCAATCCTCCCTAATAAGAGGGCTTTTGGTCTACTAAAAGTTGGTACCCAACTTGATCCTCTACAATGGCAATCAATTCTAAATAATTATGATGGGTCTTTATCAGTCTTATTCAATTTTTGCATCTATATCTACTTGGAATAATTGATTGATCACATCTTTTGCAAACCTCTACTGCTGCATGGCCATCAATATCCTCTACACAAAACTAGGATGTGATGACTTCTACTACATGGCTTCTCAATAACCTTTATATGGATAAGCCTGGTGATCTCTTAGCATGTCCATCATCATCTTTTTCTGCCACATAGCCTTAATGGCCCTTTACATAGAAGTATGTGTGTAGATTTAATGCTTGTTGGGTCTACTAAACTATTCTCTACAGAATAACACATACTCTAATCTACATATACTATTATTAATTGAAAATGTCCACCAAAATTTGAGAAGACAAATTGAGTATGATAAACTTGTCCCCCAATTTTTCTCTATAGGTGACTCTACAACATAACAACTACAATTTATATAATGCATATATATACAGATACAAATAATGTCCCTTGGGTCTTTTAATAATTATGTATGATGTATGTCACAATATTACCCATATGGGTCTTAATCATACATCTAAATAACACAATATTTAGGTTGGTTTTATATGTATATATAAATATATAAACCCAAAATACACCTAGCTATAAAATCCTAGTGTGGGTCTAGCTCCTTCAATAGTTTCTCCATAGATCCTCATGTGGCTCACATTCAGGTTCTTGATGGTCACTTGGTACATATGAGTCTAATGTCTAAATAAAATCATCATGATTTTGTTTAGAGACCTACCTATCTTGAACTGTATGATCCAAGTGAAGTTATATGCCATCATCTCTAAATGATGATTATCGAGTGAAGAGATATATATTTCTTAGAACCATCTCATTCATCTCCAATGAGATGATATCAAGAGTCACCATGTCTAAGAACTATATCCCAATTACAAATTGAAAGGTACAACAAAAAGTTACCATACCTTAGATAATGCCATTCCATATGACAACTATTTTAGCATGATGTAGTGGAAATGTTGGCAAGCCCAATCAATGTACTACATCAATGATCACATAACCTATTCTGATGTCTCCATAAAAAATAAGTCAAATGACACATCCTTCTAAAATGATTAGAATACTCTATCTAGAGTCTCTCATAGAATGTAAGCTAATATTTAGATGTCTAAATGGTGTCCTCTATCAAACTAGGGATTCTAAATGCTGACTATTATTAGGGATAGCATGAGTCTTTCCTCTACCCACATTCCTATATTAGAACCATTATGGTGCGCGATTAGGATATCATAACCAAAAATGTTCTAACACATGTCCATGTCTCAATTAATGACTACAAATTATACCAGTTGAAGTACTTGGATCATCTCAATGACATTTCTTCTATCTTGACTCTTCTTCTAACTAATCATAAAGAGAATCAACTTTTTGCTAAAGTTTGATGATCCACTAATCCTATTTAGTTCACCACCATCATATTTAGTTTTACCATCCATTACATCTACTATATTTGGCATGACACAATCATTTATATCATTGTGCCCAATATCAAAATCATCATGGGAAACTACATCCATGGATACAAATCCATAGTTTAAAGCTAGTCCCAAGAGTCACACACACACTATGAAAATGTTGTTTTTAATAGGCAAGAACCACTCTGATACCAACCTTATGTATCAGAGAAATGACTACATAGAAGTTAGCCTAACACATTAACTGCTCTAACACCAAACCTAATTCATAAAATAGCACTAATTTCCATGTCAAAAAGTTTACCTTAGATCTTTAATTGTCAAATTACTTAATTTCCTAAAAAAATCATGAAAACAAAATTGAATTTGACCTTTTATCTTATTTTAGATATTTATGAATTCAATAGTGATTAATAAACAAGATTAATCAAAATTCAAAAAAAGAAGGCAAAAATAGAATCCACTCATGACAAGCACATGATAATGGATTTTGGTAATTCCTTGAAAAGTGAGTACATGGAAAATTCCTCATGAATGTCAAATGGACACTCTAAGACTGGATATAAATCAATAACAGAGCTTCAAAAAGTCTTGGTAAACCCACAAACAAACCTTCCACCTTACTGTCATCACTGTAATCTTGTAATCCTTTAGATTTTTTACCAAAAGTCTTGAATAAAAACTTATAAAATGGTCTTACCAAAATAAACATAGGGATTTTAATATATCATTGAAATCATCCTGGAGTATAAGACAAATTCCTAGTTTACTTCAAGATGTAACAATGCCTCCAAAAGCCTCTAAAATAAGTAAGAGCACAAACTAGCCTTGTTTGCCTTAGCTCTTTGGCTGGATCCATTGTTTATAATTACAATGTCTCAGATTTATATATCCATTTAATCCTATGGATGTAGTGGTTGGGATTATATCATTTTATCCAAAAGGAGATGGGTTTGAAACCCATCAGTGACATTTCATGGCTGAGGCATATCTCTTTAGTCCCACATTTGGGATGTTGAAATGAATTCAAGCTTTTACAAGCTCATGCCTCTCCCTTGATTCCCATGGAAAAATCCATGTTTTCATTGCATTCATTTTCTTATAATTTCCACATGGGTGGTTTGGACTTTGGTGGATGTCCTAACTTGGCATGGAACCTTTAATTGACTACGTGGCTTAGCCCCCCATTCCAAACTTGGAATGCTTCATGGTATTTTATTTGGTTGGTGTTGTGTCACATTGAACTTGGAACTCAATGTGATCTATTGGAAAATGTGTCATGACCTAATATCATGACTAAATACAATCTCATGGAACCTAAATCATGATATTTGAACATGGCCTGTCATGTTCGGTGCTAAAATTAGGAACTCATTCAGATTAAAAATTGACCTAAACCATGTTGATAAATTGGGAACCCATTCAAGTCAAAAATATGGAAACCAAATCATGTTGGCTCCATTTGACCCATCTTAACTCAACTCCATTTGATGTTGGGATCTTCATCCCAACTCAGTCAACATCTCAACTCAAGCTTGACATCCCAACTTGGGTTAGTATTCCAACTTGAGCTTGAGTTGATAATTTTTTTTGGACTATGGATAAATGAGGTGGTGGCAAGTCACATGGTGGCTTGATGTCCCACCGTGTAGATCATTCTTGCCTTAAAATTTATCAAGTGCTCCAACTAGATGAATACTCCATAGCTATATTGATAGTAAGGTCCCCTTCTAAGACAAAAGTGAACTCCATTTAGCTATGGTCTATATAACTAGCCTAATTTTGCCAAATATGCCTGTCAAATATGAATATGATCTACATACATCTATCGAAGACAAGATATAGAAACCCACTATTTTTCTCTCACAAATTCATCACCACATGTAACATAATTGGTCCATTTGGCAAGCTAAGATTATGCCATATCATCCTATGTCACCTTTTGCCCTATTGATCTAGAACTTTTGGTGTGAAATATCCTACACATACATAATCCATTTTATGAACCATGAAATACAATGAAAAGCTCTTGATAATCTCTACATTTTCCCATCAATCAATCTATAATTTGATAATTTCTATTTCAAAGTAAATGTGGATCCTCCTAGATCAATCTTCCCTACTACGAGGGCTTTTGGTCCACTAAAAGTTGGTACCCAACTTGATCCTCTACAATGCCAATCAATTCTAAAGAATTATGATGGGTCTTTATCAGTCTTATTCAAGTTTTGCATCTACATCTACTTGGAATAACTAATTAATCACATCTTTTTCAAACCCTGATTGTTGCATGGCCATCAATAGCCTCTACACAGAACTAGGATGTGATGACTTCTACTACATGGCTTCTCAATAACCTTTATACAGATAATCCTAGTGATCTATCAACATGTTCATCATCATCTTTTTCTACTACATAGCCTTAATGTCATTTTACATAGAATTACATGTGTATATCTAATGCTTGTTGGGTCTATTAAACTATTCTCTACAGAATAAAACATACTCTAATCTACATATACTACTATTAATGGAAAATGTCTACCAAAATTTGAGAAGAAAAATTGAGTATGATGAAATTGTCCCTCAATTTTTCTCTATAGGTGACTCCACAACATAAAAACTATAATTTATATAATGCATATATATACAGATACAAACAATGCCCCTTGGGTCTTTTAATAATTGTGCATGATGTATGTCACAATATTACCCATATGGGTCTTATTCATACATCTAACTAGCACATTATTTAGGTTGGTTTTATAAGTATATATAAATAGATAAACCCAAATACACCTAAGATTCCTTACTAGCTATAAAATCCTAGTGTGGGTCTGACTCCTTCAATAGCTTCTCTATAGATCCTCATGTGGCTCACCTTCAGGTTCTTGATGGTCACCTGGTACATATGAGTCTGATGTCTAACTAAAATCATCATGATTAGGTTTAGAGACCTACCCTATCTTTAACTATATGATCCAAGTGTGATCCAAGTGAAGTTATATGCCATCATCTCTAAATGATGCTTATCAAGTGAAGAGATATAGATTTCCTAGAACCATCTCATTCATCTCCAATGGGATGATATCGAGAGTCACCATGTTTGAGAACTATATCCTAATTACAAATTAAAAGGTGCAATAACATATTACCATACCTCAGATAATGTCATTCCATATGCTAACTATTTTAGCATGAGGTAGTGGTAGTGTTGGCAAGCCCAATAAATGCACTACATCAATGATCACATAACCTATTGTGATGTCTTCATAAAAAACAAGTCTAATGACACATCCTTCTAAAATGATTGGAATACTCTATCTAGAGTCTCTCATAGAATGTAAGATAATATTTGTAGGTCTGGATGGTGTCCTCTATCGAATTAGGGATTCTAAATGCTGACTATTACTAGGGATAGCATGAGTCTTTCCTCTACCCACATTCCTTTATTAGAACCATTATGGTGCATGATTAGGATGTCATAACCAACAATGTTCTACCACATGTCCATGTCTTGAGTAATGACTACAAATTAAACTAGTTGAAGTACTTGGATCATCTCAATGACATTTCTTCTATCTTGACTCTTCTTCTAACTAATCAGAAAGAGAATCAACTTTTTGCTAAAGTTTGATGATCCACTAATCCTATTTGGTTCACCACCATCATATTTAGTTTGAATATCCATTGCATCTACTCTCTTTGGCATGACACAATAATTTATATCATTGTTCCTAATATCAAAAGCATCATGGGAAACTACATCCATGGATATAAATCCATGGCTTTAAGCCAGTCCCAAGAGTCACACACACACTATGAAAATGTTGTTATTAATAGGCAAGAACTACTCTGATACCAACCTAATGTATCAAAGTAATTCCTACATAGAATTTAGCCTAACACACTAACCGCTCTAACACCAAACCTAATTCTTAAAATAGCACTAATTTCCATGTCAAAAAGTTTACCTTAGATCTTTAATTGTCAAATTACTTAATTTCTTAAAAATTTATGAAAACAAAATTGAATTTGGCCTTTTATATTATTTTAGATATTTATGCATTCAGTATTGATTAATAAACAATATTAATCAAAATGCAAAAAAAGAAGGCAAAAATAGAATCCACTCATGACAAGCACATGATAATGGAGTTTTGCAATGCCTGTCTCTAGGTTTGCTTATGGTATGAACTGATCCATTTCCTTGAAAAGTGAGTACATGGAAAATTCATCATGAATGCCAAATGGACTCTCTAAGACTAGATATAAATTAGTAACAGAGCTTTAGAAAGTCCTGGTAAACCCATGAACAAACCTTCCACCTTACTGTCATCACTGTAATCTTGTAATCCTCTAGATTTTTTACCAAAAGTCTTGAATAAAAACTTATTAAATGGTCTTACAAAAATTTACATAGGGATTGAAACATACCATTGAAATAATCTCAGAGTATAGGATAAATTCCTAGTTTACTTCAAGAAGTAACAATGCCTTAAAAAGCCTCTAAAATGAGGAAGAGTGAAAACTAGTCTTGTTTGCCTTAACTCTTTGGCTGGATCTGATGTTTACAATTACAATGTCTTAGATTTATATAGTTGTTTAAGCTCATGGACGTAGTGGTTAGGCCTCTATCCTTTTATCTAAAAGGAGATGGGTTTAAAACCCATCAGTGATGTTTAATGGCTGAGGCATATCTCTTTAGTCCTATATTTAGGATGTTGAAACAAATTCAATATTTTAAAAGCTCATGCCTCTCCCTTGATACTCATGGTAATAGCCACATTTCCATCACTTGCCTTTTCTTGGCATTTACACATGGGTGGTTTGGACTTTGATAGATGTCCCAACTTGGCATGGAACCTTTGATCAACTACGTGGCTTAGTCCCCCATTTCAAACTTGTCATGCTTCATGGCATTTGATTTGGTTGGTGTTGTGTCACATTGAACTTAGACTTCAATGTGATCCATTAGAAAATGTGTCATGACCCAATATCATGACTCACTACAATCTCATGGAACCTAAACCATAGAATTTGAACATGGCCCATCATATTTTATGCTAAAACTAGGAACTCATTCAGGTTAAAAATTGACCTAGACCGTGTTGGGAAATTGAGAAGCCATTCTAATTAAAAATATGGTACTTAGGTCATGTTGGATATATTCGACCCATCCCAAATCAGCTCCATTAGACATGGGGCTCTCTATCCCAACTTGATCAACATCTCAAATTGAGCTTGACATCCCAACTCGGGTCAGCATCCCAACTCAAGCTCGAATTGACAATTTTTTTTGGACTATGGAGAAATGAGGTGGTGGCAAGCCACATGGTGGCTTGAGGTCCCACCATGTAGTTCATTATTGCCTTGACATTTATCAAATGCTCTAATTAGATGAATACTCCATATTTATATTGATAGCAAGGTCCCCTTTTTGAGACAAAAGTGGACTCCATCCAATTACGATCTTTGTAACTAGCCTATTTTTGTTGATACACCTATCAAATATGAAGATGATCTACATATGTCTATCAAAAACAAGTTATATAAACCCACTATTTTTCTCACATAAATTCATCAACAATGTTGTAACATGATTAGTCCATTTGGTGAGGTAGGATTACACCACATCACCCTATGTCACTTTTTTCCCTATTGATCTAGAACTTTAGCATGTAATATCCTGTGCATATGAACTCCATTTTGTGAACCATGAAATATGATGGAAAGCTCTCGATGAGCTCTACATTTTTCCATCTATCAATCTATAATTTGATAATTTCTATTTCAAAGTGAATATGGATCCTCTTGGATCATTTAGGCTAAGGTTTATTTCATATTTATTAAGCATGAAATAAACCTTAGGTTAAGGAACATATGCCTACATTTCCCACTTTATAATGAAGAGGTGAGGATCTAAATAGTTTAGGCCACCACATATGAAAACCTTTGGTTAGCTTACACTCCATATGACAAGGGATTCTCATTTTAAACATAAGACTTAACATAAGCTCATAGTTTAAGGTTCATGAAAGAATGCCATGAGGACCATTCCATATGAATTTAGACTAAGTATTTAGATTATAAGACCATTTCTATATTTTTTAGGCTAAAGGCTCCCATTGTTTAACATCTTTTGAGCATTTCCTTTAGATTAAGAAACCATTTTTGAGTTAAAATAGAATTTTGAAATGTCATTTGAACACTAAGTAAGATATTTCATTGCGTTAAATTTAATGGTCTCATAGACATCAAATACATCCTCATGGGTGTCAATTTATGGTTGACTGGACATCAAGTTTAAACTAGTGAAGTTTTAATTTTACTAGGAATAAAGTTGATGGTTGTACAAACATCAACTTTATCTTTTTGGATGTTTAGATGATGGTCATGTGAATATCAATTTTAAGTTTACAAAAATATTTAGTGCCAACTATGATGATGCTACTTGTCATTTCCATGGGTTTCCCAGGGTCTCAATGGTAATACCCCATTAGATCAAATGCCATGATAAAGAGATACACGTAGGATCTCAATATGAGGATTGCTATTGATTAGGAGTCATATAAGGCGGGCCCTTTTCCTTTTAATCCTAAAATGAAATGGTGCCACATGTTTATTTTTTAGGCTTATTACATCCATTTGACTTTTCAATTATGCTTCACTCCATCTGATCGAGTCCTAGCAAGTAAGGTAGATCATCAAATCGCTAGAGATGTATGTTATTTAAGCCAAAGTTTGATTTATCCTCATGTCATTGGATCAAATCTTGGGATAAAATGACAACCATAGGAACCTATAAAGTGAGAGGAAGTTAATGTTAGGAATGTGGAGACAACTAAAACTTAGGCTTAAGGTGCTAAGACTAAGTTCATAATTGTATTAATGAATACATCAAGGCCTTAGTATTAAAGTCTTAGGCTAAGTTGGGGGATATAAAAGACCCTACATGATGACATTTAGTTAGGCCATAAGTAACTTTAGAAAAGGGGGAAATAATGAAGGGGATCAAGTTTCTTAGTCAAGTTATGTTAAAAAACATGACTAAACCTAGAATATGTGCTTTATACTTAAGCCTATAAATGAATTTCAAAATGGTTCTTGCCAATTTGGTTCTCACTTTTATTTAAATTTTAATTGAGGGTTTGCTAGGATTTTAGAATGTAGAACCCACAAGGATGCACACCATGGAACCTACAACTTAAAAGCCCAAATGAACTTCATTATTTATGTTAGTCCAAATTAAATTAGATTAAAAACACATAAGCCTATCTCTTAGCAAAGTGGATGATCTTCAAATTATATAAAAGACCCTGACATGCTGAAATTTCCATATTTAATTCTTAGGGCTTCTCTAGGGTCCCAATTAAAAAATAGGGTATGTTGATCCCAACAAATGACTTATGGGGGAAACATAGTAATATATTAGAACCTAGAGACTCTGATCAGACAAATAATTATTTCATCCACTTTATTTGATTAATATCATCATTTAGACTAGGCCATAGTTGAAACAAACATTGCACTTATGGTTTTAAGGTAAAATGACAAGACATATCTAGACTGTGTGTGTGCTTTAATTCCACTTACTATTTATCATGGGGTTCAAGAAATAACTTCTAGGTTTCATGTCCTCTATCACTTACACTAACTTATAGTATGCTAAAATGTTCATCATGAACCATACTTTTAACTTAGGGAATGCTTGGGCATTACTCTGCTACCAACTAGGTGTCTATAACACTAATAGAGATGCCTTTAGCTCCACTCATGGTCTTGCTTCACTACCAATTAGGCATCCATATCCCTAGTTGAGATTACTAGAATAACCCATATTTTAAAGCTTATATGTTTAAATTGTGTCATTTTTTTATTTTCTTAGATCTTTAGGATTTTAGTAAGTTTGGGAGCTAAGATAGATAGGTTTTAAGATTTGTTCAAGTACTTGATCTTTGTAAAATAACCTATGGTTGCAACTCTTATCCCAGGCAAGGATGTTAATTAAGTGCTAGTTTTGGATATACCCTGAAATTTTGAGTTTTCATCCCATAAGTGCAAGTCTTCTTAAAAATAGTTTGAGGTCAAGACAATGGTTAGGGTCTAATGAAATGATTAGCCTTTCCATTAGTCTTTATCATTTTATCTAAGATATTACATCATGCCTTATATTTCATAACCATGGTTACCCAATGCATGGGGTTCAAACCTTCATTTCTAAATTGGGGGGAATGTTTTTAAGAAAACTTCATAACTTCTAAGCTCAAAATTTTCCCCAAGGACTTATTGAAATCAAGGAACCAAACAATAGGAAAGAAACACACAATACAAAGGAAGACAACAACTAGGAAAAATAAACAAATATGTATATGCCTATACACAAACAAAGTATGAGAGGGAAAGAAAATAAACTAGCTAGCCTACCTAAACTAATCTAATCATCTTACAATTCTACTAAATGAAGACCCTAGGGGGAGTAATAAATAAATAATGTTGGAGGTATTTTCCATTAGTGGGCAATGTAAACTCTACTCTTTGTAAGTCTTTGAGCTTGAAGGGGTTATTTCCCAATGCTTTTGCAATCTAGTATGGACCAATCCACAATGGTGTAAATTTACCATGTTTACCCTTAGGCTCAGATTCTTTGTCCCAGAGGAGAACTGGGTCTCCTTGTCTAAACACCTTGATTTTGGACCTTTTATCAAACCATCTCTTGACTATGGTTTGATTCCTAATAAAGTCAACAAAGGCTTTTTCCATTGCATTTTCCATCTAAATTATATCCATCAATCTAGAATTAGCTAGTTCTTGGCTCTCCTCCATGTATTCTTGCATAAGTCTATATGTAAGCAACTTGAGAGTGATGGGAAATATGGGTTCCTATCCATACACCAACATACATGGTGAGGCTCTTAAGGTTTGCTTGATTCTTATCCGATCATCCCAAAGTGCAAATTAAAGGAGCTTGTGCCAAGTCTTGGGCTTGTCTTTGGTAGAATTCTTGATTGCATTCATTTATTTAATATTTATTGACTTAAAGACTCCATTCCCTTAGGGATAAAGGTTGGATGAAAACTTGAGAGTGATGCCATTATCATAAGCCTATTTGGTCATCTCTATGGATGTGAAGGTAGACCTATTACCACATACTAGGGATACTAGAGTCCCAAACCTAATGTAAATGTTTTCTTCTAAAAATTTGATCACTTCCTTGATTCTACATTATTTGGTGGATAAAACTTTAGTCTACCTTATACAATAATCTATGGTAGTGAGGACATATTTATGACTTTTATATGAGTTGGGGTTGATTATGCCAACAAAGTCCAATCCCTATTGAGCAAAAGGTTTGTGGATCATGACTGGATGTAGAGGCATTGTTGCCTTTGGCTCCTTAGTGCTAAATATATGAAATGAGTGGCATTCTCTCACATGTTTGTGGGCATATTTAAAAATGGTTGGCCAATAATAGCCACCTCTAAGAATCTTATGGACCATGGTCTTCCTAGATGGAGGTCCACTTCCCAACGTTTCATGAAAGGTACTCATGATTTGGGTGGCTTCTTCTTGAGAGACACACCTTAGGTAGACACCTTAAAAATTCCTCCTACATAAAACCCAATTCTTGATCAAGTAGTGGGATAACTTTAACCTTAGGGTCCTCTTTTACTCCTTGGATAGACATGTAGGATAAGTACCATTGATTAAAAAATGTATGATTAGATCATATCACTCACTAGCTTGAAATTTTTGTTGATCTAATTACATAATACTTAGCCTAGGGTTAGTGTTAACAATCATTTGAATAAAACCTTGGCACTTTACCAATTTTTATATTTTTATTTCTAGGTCATATTCTTGCAAGATTGACATCCACTTACCTCTACGTTCCCCCAATTCATTTTGACTTAACATAAGTTTGATGGTAGGGTCAGGTAAGATGGCATGCACCTTAATTTTAAGGATGTAATGCCTCAATTTATTAATTGCCTTCACTAATGCATATGCTTTTTTGTCAATAAATGAGTAATTTAACTCAACATTCTTATAATTAGTGCTCATGAAAGTTATTAGGTGGTCACACCCTTCAATTTTTTGAGTTAACACTACAACCATAGTGTGACTAGATGAAAAGGAGTTGAGGTAGAAGTCCCTTGAAAAATCAAGACTTATAAGGACTAGAGCTTGATTGGTGGCCTTATTTATATCATTAAATGCCTTTCTAGATTCCTCATTCCATGTGGTTTGACTATTTTTGCAAAACCAAAAATAAACTTTCATAAAAATTTAATTTTTCCAAAGAATGACTTTAACTATTTTTTACTATTTGGAGGTTATATTATAGATATGACCTCCACCCTTTTAGGGTCTATAGAGATACCATTTTGGATTAAAACATGACCCAATAACTTTCCTTCAGTCACATAGAAGATACTTTTCTTAGGGTTCAATGAAATTTTATATCTTCTACATCTTTAAAAAACTTATTGTAAATGGATGAAGTGGTCTTCCCTATTTTTATAAAAAAACTATTAGATAATCCATATAAATAATGATGCATTTACCTATTATGGCTTGGAAGGCATGATCAATAGCTATTTAGAAGGCGGATCCTGCATTGATGAGTCCAAAGGGAATTATCTTATAAGTGAAGGTCTCCTACTTTGTGGTGAAGGTTGTCTTCATCATATCCTCCCTTTCAACCAATACTTGGTTGTAACCTAAAAAACCATCATGAAAGGACACCATATCTGATCTTGAAACAAATTGAATTACTTGGTCTAGGGATAGATGGGGGTAGTTGTCTTTCACTAATGCTTTATTCAAATTTTTTAAGTCTATACAAAGTATAATCTCACCATTCTTCTTCCTGACTGGCACCAAATTATCCACCCAAGTAGAGTGCTTGATGGGGAAGACTATCTTATCATTTAGAAGTCTCTTAACCTCTTTAAAGATAATTGGTTCTAATATAGGGTTTACAAGTCTTTGTTTTTGACTAAATGGTTTACATATCTCTTTAAGGGGTATAGTATGTGTGATTACCTTTGGATCAAAGATCTTTAAGTCATCATAGGACCATGCTATGACATCTCTATATTAGGCAAGGAGTTCCTTGGCTTTCTTATTTTCCATATTTGTATAGGCCTTCGCCACATTTACTAGCCAGGGTTGATTATGAAGGCTAAGGTCAATAGTATTATAATCCTTACCATTTACCTTGTGAACTTTAGAAGTATCATCAAGTTTGTCTTGATCAAAAAGTCTTTCTAAATCAATCATCCCCTTGGAGTTTTGTTGTCATTCAACTAAATGATGTTTCCATGAAATTTATCTTCCCTAGATGTATTTTCATTAGCTTCCTCAATAATGTGATCTTCAAATGCCCCATAATTGGTCATGAAATCTAATATCTATTAATCATCATTTAAGACTTGAAAGTGATTAATGTTGTCAGGCATTGAGGATAAGGGATCAACTCAATACTAAATTTTGGAAAATCTTGGTTGGGCATGAGGTTGGTGGTAGTAAATGCCAACCCATTGGTAGCTTGGTTTTCTTCCCTTGGGATGGAAATGATGCTGAAGGCATCAAAGGATTATATAAATTCCCACACCTTAAACTTATATCTTTTTAAGTATGGGAATTTACATTGGTATTTACTTCTAACCTAGTTAACCACTAGTTTTGAATCCCCATAAACAAGCAGTTCTTTAAGCTTTTTTTATGGCAAACTATAAACCTAGGACAAGTGCTTCATACTCAAAAATATTGTTAGTATAATGGAATTGGAGATTGTAGGAAGCATGATAATTTTTATTAGTAGGATTAGTCAAGACAACACCAACCCCTAATCTAGCACTACACTTGGCACCATCAAAATGCAATTTCCACAATCCAAGAACAACTTGAGCATTTTTGGGATCACATATCTTATCATCCTCTAGGGTGAAGACCCCTAAGTTTGAGTCAATTATGTTAACCCTCTCATTTAAAACATTGTACTCAGTTATCATATGCTTCATTATTGGTTCTCTTTTAACCATGATTTGATTAGGGACCCCCTTCCAAGGTAGCCATAGATGTGACCAGTCTATAACATGTAACCATTCAAAGCCTTGGTCCATTCCTTGATTATTAATATTTCATAAAAATTAGTTATTTCAACCACTTGAATATCAATGAATTATTTCACCATAGGCTCAAAATCTAGTTGCATATTAACATTTAATAATTCTCCTACAAACTTAACTCTGGATTTGTCCAATTGGGTGACAACCCTATTAGACTTTATAGGTGTTAAACCAAGTTGCTTTCTATAACTATAGGCATGATATTAGTAGATGCTCCTAAATATAATAAGTAATTAATTAAGTTCTTACCAAACATCCTAACAGTGAGAAAGAAAGGAGGAGACTCATCTTGGCTTTATGCATAGTCATGTTGGCATGATCAATTTTGGGTGGATTATTGTGCTTCTTTGACATGGATTCCAACATAAGGTCTCTCTCCTAAATAGTTTATGTGAGTTAATGCAATGTGATATTATCCTTTATCATATTCAAGTCCTCAACTATGTTATAACCAATTTTATTGGAAAAACTAAGAATTCCAACATTGGTTTTAGAAGTACTCCCTTTTGGTGGCTCTAGATTGTTGCTTAAAGTGGTATCAAGAGGAGTTCCAAAATTATTTTGAGGCATTAAGGTAGTCAAAGGCTGCCTCTTCTCTCTATTCCTTAAGGGTTAGGTTTTCTTCAAGAATTTTTGAAAGGCCTAGACTTATTTAGGGATCTCATCAAGCTCATTTTCCTTTTGAAAGGGGAAGTTAAAGGTGTCCACCAAGAAGGCCTACTCAGATGGCTTAGATCTAAAGGAACCTACACCACCTTCCTTGTTAGAGACCATTTCAAATGTATCCAACTCCTCTTGAAAAGCCTCAAAGGCTTTACAAAACTCTATACAATCAATTTCCCCATGCTTAGCTATGCAATGTACCCTATAATAGTTAGGTAGTGCAATATTAGTAAGATTAATGTCCATATTCTTGTTACTAGAAGATGGTTCATTAGCCTTGCTATTGTGAAAACTATCATTCTAAAATATGTTACTTAGCCTATTAAAACTTTAAAATGAGAAATTCCTACCAAAGTGATCTTTGTTATTGCCTACTTATTTATATAATTAAAGGAAATTAATGCTTAATTTTTAAACCATTTTCAAGATAGACTCAATCTCATTTTTTGGAGTTTTAAAATTATGCACATAATTATTGTTAGCACCTATAACTAGTACTAAAGCTCATTGAGCACTTGCATTAAATACACTAGTAAGATGACTCAAGAATCCTAGATGTTTATCTGGGGCTTCATAACTTAAGGACAATTGATTTAAGTTTAGAAGTTTGTTTAAGGCTAGGAAATTTTGGTTATTTTTGGGGAACAAGTTCATCACATGCATATGTGGGTTCAAGTTTGGGACTGAGTAAGCCATTTTCCCTTGGAAATACATTTGATCATTAATGGTCACTGATTCAAAGTAGGCCTAGGCCAATGAAGCTATAGTTGGGATGGATCTTTTCAAAAATAAAAAGATCATAAGATCCACTACATCTTTGTAGATATATAAAGCTAGAACATCATCAAGATTATAAATGTACCATAGGTGCCCTTAGTGTTTAAATAACACTTCTCATTTTATAATTTAAGAATTTTAGAGCATGATTTATATGTTTTGGCAATCTGGTTGCCTATGATGAAATAATAGTAGAGTATGATAACTATTCCACAATATTTATATAATTTGGTGGTTGGAAGCCACCTTGGCCAGTTCTTTGTGAATATTTGTTAATACTTGGTGAGTTACATTCCTACTTTAAGCTATAGACTAATCTAAGTGTATATTATAATGTGGCTGAAACTAAAGTAATCTTGGTGTAAAAAAAAGTAAAGAGGAGGGTAGAGCAGAAAAGAAGTGAGTGATTTGTTAGGTTGTGGAGCTAAAAGCTTCACTGATGCAAACATGGAGGAGGTTGCTGAGTGCTAAAGAAACTGATGTTGGCATGATCAATCGATGTCGGTCATATCTAGTTATAGAGCAACCGACATCGATCAAGAATCGACCGACGTCGGTCATCTCCAAACAGACAGGAACCAACATCGGTCACCTGTGCGGTTCTAGAACTGTTAGTACACAAATAGTTTGTTTAACAAACCAATTGTTTGCATGTAAAGACTAATTTTAGTCTTGGAGCTACATTTCTAATTATTATAATTAGGAAGTCTAATTATTGTTTGTATGGGATCTATATAATAGACTCATGGGGCTATATTGTAAAGTGTGCTAGATAGAGAGAGTAAGGTTAGCTCCTTCAGAGGGAAGAGAGCAAGGTTAGCTCCTCATAGTGCCATAGTGCCAAGTGTGTATGATCAGGTAGATCTATGGGAGAGTAATATCTAGTAGAAGATCCATAGGGTTGTTGGTGTGTAGAATTAGAAGGGTTATATCCAAGGAAAGAATCATAAGGACTTGGTGAGGCAAGGACAAGTGTTCTTCCCAAGTGTAAGATCTAGGTCGGTAGGTGTGCAAGACCAAGTTGATCTATAAGTGTGCAAGATCAAGGTAGATCTACATGGTAAGTAAGATCATTTGATTTTTAGGTTGTTACAAGATCAGTGAGATCTCCTTAGAGTACATGGTGTACTCAGACTTGGAGTATGTGTGTATACTCAGTGGTGTTGGCAGTATTGATACTGACTGGTTGAAACAACTCAGTTATTGAGTTGATTTTGTTTATAATTGAGAGAGAGAACTCTTGAGGGAAGATTACTGGTACACCCAAGAGGTGTGGGAAGAGTGTGATCTCTTTATTGCATTTCCTTTTGGAAGAGTATTAATACAAGTGTGTATTGTCTCTCATATTCTGTGTTGTTTCTGATTTCTAGTTACTTATTACTTCTAGTTAAATTCTATGTTTAGTTACTTATACAAAGGTAATCAATTGTTCTCTTAATCCTTACAATTGGTGTCAAAGCTTTGTGAGCCTAGGTCCTAACAAGGGTATTAGAGCTGTGTTTGTTCTAGATTCCTGACAAGTGGTATCAGAGCGAGGTTGCAGGTTCTCAGAGCAAAGTTCACTAACACCTTGATTTTAGAGTGTGTTAAGTGTTTATTGATTACAGATCACTCTTAGGGGTTTCTGATTGAGTGGGAGTATAGCAATGGTAGAAGAAAGCACACTAAGAATGGAGGAATTCAATGGCAAGAATTCTCAATTACTAAATTATGGAAAGAAAGAGCAAGTAAAGAAAGATTGTTGGTTGGTAGAAGATCAACATGAAGGAAATGAAGAAGCAGATGTTGTAGGGGTTGTTGCACAAGATGCTCTTGTATGTTCCTTGGATAAAGTAGAATCTTGGATTATAGATTTTGTTTCCTCTTTCCATGCAGCCCCAAATAGAGTATTTTTCCATGATTATGTCCATGGAGACTTTGGAAAGATTTATTTAGGGGTTGGTCAGCCTTGTCAAATTGTTGGCAAAGGGGAAGTGTGGCTAAAATTGTAGATGGCCAACACATGGGTGTTGAAGGATGTCATGCATGTCCCAGTCCTGAAGAGGAGTCTAATTTCTATAAGAAAGTTGGGAGATGAGAGGTGCATAAAAACTCTCATAGCGGATGCACTTGAATTAGCATGTGGTAAGAAAGTAGGTGTTCTTTATCTATCTACTTGTATTATTGATTCTCCTTCTGTTGCAAATATGTGGCTTTGTAGGCTTGGTCACATGAGTAAGAAGGGGATGCATGTTCTTAAGAGGAAGTTTGATGTCTTTGACAAACTTAAGAATTGGAAAGCCTTGGTGTTCATGGAAGAGATGATGGATAGTGATCAGCTAGGGAGGTTGAATAAAACTGAGCAGGGTAATTTGGATAGGGTTTTGATCCAAGGTGAGCTCATGGGTAAAAAGTCATTACTCAGAAGAAAACATAGTTATCGATGTTGATCAAGTGGAACCGACATCAAACAGGCAAGTACTGACATTGGTCATGGGCAGACCAGACTTAGTACTGTCGAGTAGGTGGCAACCAACATCAATCAGGGAACTGGCATCAATGATCAGGTGGACACTGACATCAGTTAAGAATTGGCATTGATGATCAAGAGGATTTGACATCAGTCGAGTGTAGACCAAGGTCAACTAAAAAATGGATTTTGGGTGGACAGTAAGCTGTTAAGGAGTCTTAAATGCCATGAGGAGGATTGAAAGGGTAAGTAAGCCTCAAATTTGTTATTCCCCTTCTTTATACTACTTGTTGCTCACTGATGCTCAAGAACCAAGAAGTTTTAAAGAAGTAGAGTAGGTAGAATCAAGGAAATAGTGGGAGCATGGCATGGATGAGGAAATTGATTCCTTAGGAAAGAACCAAATGGGAGATTTGGTACAGTTGCCAGCTAGAAAGAAAGCACTAAAAGATGAATGGATTCCTTAGTTAAAGAAGAGAGAGAATGGACATGTGAGATGGAAGGCCGGGGTATATGGTCTTGAGCAAGCTCCAGGATAGTGGTATAGGTTTGATAGGGGTATGACAAAGCATGGCTTTAGTCAATGTCAATGTAACCATTATGTTTACTTTACCAGGTTGGATAATGGTTGCGACATTATCCTCTTAGTATATGTAGTGTATATGCTTGATGTAGGGTCACACATGCAAGTTTTGCTGAGCTAAAGGTAAAGGTAGCTCAGAGGTGTGCCAAGAAGGATTTAGGAGGAGCAAAAATCCTTGGCATGAGTATTTCTAGAGACAGGGAAGATCACAGGTTGATTTTGTCTCTAGATGATTATGTGAATAAGGTAGTGGTGAGGTTTAAGATGCAGGATACAAAACCGGTTAGCACACCTATGGATGGATAGTTCACAGAACAATGTCTCAATTCACATGATTTGGTTAAGTACATGTGTACTAGACCTGATATTACCCCAGTAGTGGGAGTTGTTAACAAGTTTGTGGCCAATTCGAGAAAGAAGCACTGGAAAGGAGTTCAATGGATTCTCAGGTATCTGAGAGGGACCAGTAGTAGGGATTCATGCTATGCAGGGTCAGGGACTTCTCTACATGGGTATGTAGATTCAGATATAGATGTTACTTGGATGATAGGTGGAGCACCACAGGATGTGTGGTGGTTGGTCTTCAAGATTGAGCTTCAAGAGGGATACAAGCTAGGAAAAAAAATTAGATGATGTATAGGTATAGGTACAGGTGTAGCTATTTATCTCCAAGTGGGAGATTGTTAGGTTGTGCAGCTAAAAGCTTCACTAATGCAAACATGGAGGAGGTTGCTGAGTGCTAAAGAAATTGATGTCAGCATGATCAACTGATGTCGGTCATATCCAATTATAGAGCAATTGACATCGGTCAAGAATTAGCCAATGTCAGTCATCTTTAGATAGATAGGGACTGATGTCGGTCACTTGTGTAGTTCCAAAACTGTTAGTTACACAAATAGTTTGTTTAACAAACTGATTGTTTGCATGTAAAGACTAATTTTAGTCTTAGAGCTACATTTCTAATTGATGTAATTAGGAAGTCTAATTATTGTTTGTATGGGATCTATATAATAGACTCATGGGGCTGTATTGTAAAGTGTGCTAGATAGAGAGAGCAAGGTTAGCTCCTTCAAAGGGAAGAGAGCAAGGTTAACTCCTCATAGTGCCATAGTGCCAAGTGTGTATGATCAGGTAGATCTGTAGGAGAGTAAGATTTGGTAGAAGATCCACAGGGATGATGGTGTGTAGAATCAGAAGGGTTCTATCTAAGGGAGAATCATAAGGACTTGGTGAGGCAAGGACAAGGGTTCTTCCTGAGTGTAAGATCTAGGTCGGTAGGTGTGCAAGACTAGGTTGATCTGCAAGTGTGCAAGATTAGGGTAGATCTACATGGTAAGTAAGATCATTTAATTTTTAGGTTGTTATAAGATCAGTGAGATCTACTTGGAGTACATGGTGTACTTAGACTTAGAGTATGTGTGTATACTCAGTGGTACTGGCAGTATTGATACTAATTGGTTGAAACAATAACTCAATTATTGAGTTGATTTTGTTTGTAATAGAGAGAGAGAACTCTTGAGGGAAGATTACTGGTATGCCCAAGAGGTGTGGGAAGAGTGTGATCTCTTTATTGTATTTTCTTCTAGAAGAGTATTAATACAAGTGTGTATTGTCTCTCATATTTTGTGTTGTTTCTAATTTCTAGTTACTTATTACTTCTTGTTAAATTCTATGTTTAGTTGCTTATACAAAGGTAATCAATTGTATTCTTAATCCTGACAATTGGTGTCATAGCTTTGTGAGCCTAGGTCCTAATAAGTGGTATTAGAGCTATGTTTGTTCTAGATTCCTGACAAGTGGTATCAGAGCGAGGTTGCAAGTTCTCAAAGTGAGGTTCACTAACACCTTGATTTCAGAGTGTGTTAAGTGTTTGTTGATTACAGGTCACTCTTAGGGGTTTTTGGTTGAGTGGGAGTATAGCAATGGCAGAAGAAAGTACACTAAGAATGGAGGAATTCAATGGCAAGAATTCTCAATTACTATATTATGGAAAGAAAGAGCAGGTAAAGAAAGATTGTTGGTTGGTAGAAGATCAGCATGAAGGAAATGAAGAAGCAAATGTTGCGGGGGTTATTACATAGGATGCTCTTGCATGTTCCTTGGATAAAGTAGAATCTTGGATTATAGATTCGGTTGCCTCTTTCCATGCAGCCCCAAATAGAGTATTTTTCCATGATTATGTCCATGGAGATTTTGGAAAGATTTATTTAGGGGTTGGTGAGCCTTGTCAAATTATTGGTAAAGGGGAAGTGTGGCTGAAATTGCAGACAGCTAACACATGGGTGTTGAAGGATGTCATGCAGGTCCCAGTCCTAAAGAGGAGTCTAATTTCTATAGTAAAGTTGGGTGATGAGAGGTGCACAAAAACTCTCACAATGGATGCACTTGAATTAGCATGTCGTAAGAAAGTAGGTATTCTTTATCTATCTACTTGTATTAGTGATTCTCCTTTTATTGCAAAGATGTAGCTTTGTAGGCTTGGTCACATGAGTAAGAAGGGGGTGCATGTTTTTAAGAGGAAGTCTCATGTCTTTGACAAACTTAAGAATTAGAAAGCCTTGGTGTTCATGGAGGAGATGATGGATAGTGATCAGCTAGGGAGGCTAAATAAAACTGAGCAGGGCAGTTTAGATAGGGTTTTGATCCAAGGTGAGCTCATGGGTAAAAAGTCATCACTCACAGGAAAACACAGTTACTAATGTCGATCAGGTGGAACTAACATCAAATAGGTAGGTACCGATGTCGGTCATGTATAGACTAGACTTGATGGTTTTGGGTAGGTGGCAACCGTCATCGATTAGGGAACTGATGTCAGTGACTAGGTGGACACTTACGTCAGTCAGGAACTAGTGTTAGTGATCAGGAGGATTCGACATCGGTCGAGTGCAAACCAAGATTGACCAAAAAATGGATTTTGGGTGGATAACAAGCTATCAAGGAGTCTTAAACACCCATGAGGAGGACTAATAGGGTAAGTAAGCCTCAAATTCATTATTCCACTTCTTTATACTACTTTTTTCTCACTGATGGTCAAGAACTAGGAAGTTTGAAAGAAGCAAAGTAGGTAGAATCCAAGAAATAGTGAGAGCATGGCATGGATGAGGAAATTGATTCCTTGGGAGAGAACCAAATGGGAGATTTGGTAGAGTTGCCAGTCGAAAAGAAAACACTGAAAGACGAATGGATTCCTTAGTGAAAGAAGAGAGAGAATGGACATGTGAGATGGAAGGCCAGGGTATATGGTCTTGAGCAAGTTCCAAGATAGTGGTATAGGTTTGATAGGGGTATGACAAAGCATGGCTTTATTCAATGTCAATGTACCAATTGTGTTTACTTTACCAAGTTGGATAATGGTCATGACATTATCCTGTTACTATATGTAGTGTATATGCTTAATGCAAGGTGTCACATGTAGGGTTTTGCTGAGCTAAAGGTAAAGGTAGCTCAGAGGTGTGCCAGGAAGGATTTCGGAGGAGTGAAAATCCTTGGCTTGAGTATTTCTAGAGACAAGGAAGATCATAGGTTGATTTTGTCTCCAAATGATTATGTGATTAAGGTAGTGGTGAGGTTCAAGATGCAGGATGCAGAACCGGTTAGCACACCTATGGATGGAAAATTAATAAAATAGTGTCTCAATTCACATAATGAGGTTAAGTACATGTGTACTAGACCTGATATTGCCCCAGTAGTGAGAGTTGTCAGCAAGTTTGTGGCCAATTTGGGAAAGAAGCACTGGAAAAGAGTTCAGTGGATTCTCAGGTATCTGAGAGGGACCAGTAGCAGGGATTCATGCTATGCAGGGTTAGGGACTTCTCTACATGGGTATGTAGATTCAGATATGGTAGGTTACTTGGATGACAAGCAGAGCACCGCAGGATGTGTGGTGGTTGGTCTTCAAGATTGAGCTTGAAGAGGGATACAAGCTAGGAAACAAAATTAGATGATGTATAGGTATAGGTATAGGTGTAGCTATTTATCTCCATGTGGGAGATTCTTAGGTTGTGGAGCCAAAAGCATCACTAATTCAAACATGGAGGAGGTTGCTAAGTGCTAAAGAAACCAACATCAACATGATCAACTAATGTCGGTCATATCTAGTTATAGAGCAACCGACATCGGTCAAGAATCAATTGACGTCGATCGCCTGTGCAGTTCCAAAACTATTAGTTACATGAACAGTTTGTTTAACGAACTGGTTGTTTGCATGTAAAGACTAATTTTAGTCTTGGAGCTATGTTTCTATTTATTGTAATTAGGAAGTCTAATTATTGTTTATATGAGATCTATATAATAGACTCATGGGGCTGTATTGTAAAGTGTGCTAGATAGAGAAAATAGGTTAGCTCCTTTAGAGGGAAGAGAGCAAGGTTAGCTCCTCATCATGCCACAGTGCTAAGTGTGTATGATCAGGTATATCTGTGGGAGAACAAGATCTGGTAGAAGATTGACAGGGGTGCTGGTGTGTAGAATCAGAAGGGTTCTATCCAAGGGAGAATCATAAGGACTTGGTGAGGCAAAGACAAGGGTTCTTCCCAAGTGTAAGATCTAGGTTGGTAGGTGTGCAAGACTAGGTTGATCTGTAGGTGTGCAAGATCAAGTTAGATCTACATGGTAAGTAAGATCATTTAATTTATAGGTTGTTGCAAGATCAGTGAGATCTACTTGGAGTATGTGGTGTACTCAGACTTGGAGTATGTGTGTATACTCGGTGGTACTAGCAGTATTGATACTGACTGGTTAAAACAACAACTTGGTTATTAAGTTGATTTTGTTTGTAATTGAGAGAGAGAAATCTTGAGGGAAGATTACTGATACACCCAAGAGGTGTGGGAAGAGTGTGATCTCTTTATTGTATTTCCTTCTGGAAGAGTATTAATACAAGTGTGTATTGTCTCTCATATTCTGTGCTATTTTTGATTTCTAGTTACTTATTACTTCTATTTAAATTCCATGTTTAGTTGCTTATACAAAGGTAATCAATTGTGCTCTTAATCCTAACAATTGGTGTCAGAGATTTGTGAGCCTAGGTCCTAACAAGTGGTATCAGAGCTGTGTTTGTTCTAGATTCCTGACATGATTTCCAATTTTAGTCCTAAACAATATGACATAGTATCAATGGAAATTGAATACACATTTAATAAATATATAACACAACATATCCTAAGCTCAAATCTCACTATATATCAGACAAACTTTAAAGGAAAATGTTTAAGAATCACAAGTAAGAACTAGGTCTACTTTAGGGATTTACCACAATAATAAAATAACAATTGTACATCTAAATATAGAGCAAAATGAAATGAATCAAAACCTAAGATCTTTCAACTAATATAACATAGACACAAATAAAAAACCCTATGATTAAAGAATGCTATTCAAAATTCAAAGACATTATTTAAATTCAATATCTCTACTAACAATTGAGAGAAAAGCTATATCAACAATTAACACATCAAAAATGGATAATCCTTGTAGAATTACTTGATCATATTAATTGCTTTAAGTATACGAAATTTTCTCAAAAAACTCTCCCTCTTTACAATGGTCATACATGCCTTTATAGGAAGACTAGGCAATATACCGATTAGTTACAAAATATAGGTGTACAAGGATAGGGACAACTATCCTTACAAGTTATAAAATATAAGTGCTTTTCCAAATTGTATTGACCTAGAGGCAAATGTTTTAACAAACTAGCATATGCCTTTACAATGGGATATTCTACTTCAAAATGTTACAAAACTTGTACAAAATAGAATATGCTTAATTGTATGGTAGGGCCCCTAGCTGTCATTGCTAGAGGATGCTCATGGCTCTCCCATGTTGTTCATCAATTAATTATAGGTCCAAGTAGGCTTCATGATATGTTCTTCCTCTTGATCTACTAGGTCATCAAAGTCTTTGTCATTTATGTCCATGGCCTCTTTGATACTCCTAGATTCATTTATTTTCCCCCTTGCATTGAGTATCATGCCCAAGATTTTGTTGTTTTCACCTTCAAATCTACATTGGCATTTTCCTTTGATTTCTTAGGTTACAAAAGTATCCCTATGCTTGAATTTATCATCACTAATGATCCCAAGGGCATTGGGTTGTATAGGATATGTAATCATGGTACTAATAAGTTGTTTAATTCTTGCTATTAGTTCCTTGTCTTCTTTTAGGACCCTTTCCATGCCATTATGCCATGCACTCAAGATTTGAAGCTTTTCAATCACAATTCCTAGAATTGTGCTCAAATACCCCAAATTGATGGTATTAAAGTTTGGTGTCTATTTATTTACTTGAATATTAAGGAGTTGATCTATTTTATCCTCAAAGGCCTATCATTGGGTGACTAGGATCTTGACTAGTTCACATTGTCCTAATGCACCTTAACTTAAGTGAATCAAACATGTCATAAAATGACTTGTCAAGAAACTTAATTATTATATCTAGTACTGATAGAATTACCTATTTTTCCAAGCTCTCTTTCTCTCTTTCTAAATTTTATATCTTTTGCTTCATACTTTGGACTCCAGCTTTAGCTTGTGCTGAATGGGCTTCAATTAGACATTCCACATATTCTTCATGAATTGCAGCCTCTACAAGCTATTGGCCTCCCATTGGGGTTATTCCTAAAAATGGTTCCACCTTCTAGAAGGCAAATTTTTAAATCCCAACCACAACTATCCTAGTTGATATTATTTCCAACCCAACTGCCATAGGGTTGAAATAGACAGTAGTGACTAGCTCCTTGAATTGGGGAGGTTTTAGGATCTCCACACTTGAGCTAGTAGATGCTCTTAAAACATCTATATTCTTCCCTTCTATCCCTTCAATGACCTTAATTATTATTTTTCCCTACTCCTTCATTATATCCCTTATCCAAGGCTTCATATCATCTTGTATTCCCACATCAGTGACCCTGGTCATGGCCCAATAATGCAAAAGAGAGGGGATATTTTGTAATTTTCCTTAGATGAACTAGTTAAGAATGACTGGTCCATGGATTATAAATTCATCACTAAAGAGATTGACTTCACTAGTGGGATGAGTGAAGGTTAATTTTGGATTCTTCCTTGGTCCTATTGGACCAGTGCTAGTTTTGCTTTTCTCTTCTCTTGAGGTGCCACATGGATTAGCTCCTTTCCTGTTATTTCCTTTAAAGGGTCCTCTTCTCTACCTAAGCCATAGGATTCTACAAGTTCCTTGAGGGAACCCTCAAGTGTCTCTTTTAGTTCCAATACTATCATGTCAATGTACTAGATTGGAAAAGGTAGCCTCTATAGCATGGTTGAAGGTAATGGCCCTTCTCTAGGTCTTTCTTCTAATATTATCTCTCTAGCCTTATCCTTTTGTTTGCCTTGATCACCTTGAATTTTATTGACTTATTTTTGGGGTTATGGCTTCTCTATATAAGGTGGATTATGGGTTATTCTAAATGGTCCAAGTAGTAAATAGTATTGAAAAGGGTGCATTTTCCATGTTTCTCTAGATGGCTTGTTGTCCTTAACCAATCAAAACTTGAGCTTAATGTTATGGCCTTAGATCATGGCCAATACCTATTCATAGTTATTATCCCTAATATATATGGTGTCATAGACATTGAGTTGATGTGCATATTCTAGCTTTAAAAGCTTATTGTCTCTTAGATAGTCACCAACTACATTCTTTAGATCCCACATCTGGAGTTCATCTAGTTGAAATCTAAATGAATCTCTATGTGTGGACATAACATCCACCTGCTTCCAATCTATTATTATAGTTTTCCCAATATTCAAGGGGAAGGGGTGGAGTAGGCCCTTCCTTTTATCTTTTAAAGTCCTATCAATACCATGGATGAACTGGGAAATAATTTACTACTTTTCAAGCTTATTTATAACATATACTAGTAGTTTGTAAGGTTGAGTCATGATTCTTTCTATCCTGATGACTATGCAGTCATGATAATACCATATGTCCCCTATTATTTTAACATATATCTTGATAAGGGGGTGGAGCCTATGCATGGGAACACTTATGATGTCCTCCACTATAGCAGGGTAAACATAGTCACAAATAAACTACATGCGATTCTTGTACTTGAAGTTGTGTATCTTGGAATACTAGTGTGAAATGGTTGTCCTTCCCTCTATGGACCAATTCTTAATCCTAGGGAAGGTGGTTGAGGATATAAGGGCATAAATTATGTATGACATAATAAATAATTGATTTGAGGTCTTTCTTTTGATTGCAATGAATTGCTTAGCAAGGAAGATATTGATCAAATCTCAAATTAGAGGGGTAAGTTTTTCCTCCACCAAGAAGTGCACATATGGGACCCAAAATTTATTCACATAAGTGGTCAAAGGGGCACTAAAATATCTATTCAAAAAGGTCATTACCACCATAATACCCTCTCTAAACTAGATGATAGGGATTTTGCCATCAAGATTTCTAAAGATGTGAGGTCCTTGGTGGAGCTAGGGTCTCAAGATGGAGTCTAGGTCATGGTTATTGGTCCATTCCCTCATTTTGGGAAGGTCTATATGGGGAAGGGGGAGATTATAGTACTTTTTTAAAGTAATGGTGGAAATGTATGCTACCCCTTTTGAGCTACCTTCCCTAATGATCCACTCATTGTCTATCCTAAAATCAACAAATATGGGGGTAATGATGTCAATATAGTGTAATACCTTTAGTTTTGCCATGGCATGATGAAGGCCAGCCATTTGAATTGAAACCAGGTCATTGTGTCATCAATTTGTGGTGGCATTTCTTTTCTCCTCCCTTGATATGGGTTGTAACTCTTCTATCATAAAGAGGAGCTCAGACTAATTCCTAATACCCTAGATATTCAACACTACAAGGTCCAATTCTATATCCTTGAATATTTGGCCCTCATTGTCTATCATCAATTAGAGCTCAATCTCTTCCTTCAATTATTTTTTATCAATGACCGTGATCCTATTTCTTGCTAATTGTTCACATCATATTACAAATGATCCTTGTGAAATCTTTTTCATGCTCAAAAACATAATTAGATTATCCTTTGATTGATTTGTATAAAATTAAATATGTTTGGGTCTCTTTTATTTAGGGTTTAGGGATTTGGAGCTTTAATGGCAGAAGATATATAGGATTTTGCTTATACATGTTCTAGATTTTATTTGGACCTTTGGATTTATACCTTTGTGTTTTTGAGCCCATGAGATCTCAAATTTTTTCCTTTTCTACTTGTGTGGCATTGGTCTTGACCTTTCATGGAATTTTTCAAAAATGTCATTGAACACTAGCCATTAGTATTAAAAAATACATCCTTTATTTCACACCATAGGATCAAAATCCTAAATTAGTGTGAGTCATTGATTATAATTTGGGCCCTTCAATCCTAATTGGGTCTCTCTATTGCCAATTTCATGATCGTGACACTTGGTGTTTTACATGCTTTCTCTGTGCTTCAAATCTTTTGGTCAATCATTCATCAAATGAGTATCAGCCATGTGGTGAGATAATGGGCCTTTGAAAAATCATTGGTGCCCTTGTTTTGTTAGATCAAATATAGTGATGGGGTATAAATCATTGATCTATAAACAATACCTAAATGTTAAGTCAGTTTATTATTAAAGTCATGATCTAGGCTTAAGTAAGGTTTGTTTCATGTTTATTAAGCATGAAATAAAACTTAGGATAAGGAACGTATGGATATGTTTCTTAATTTTTAATAAAGGGGCAAAGGTCTAAATAGTTTAGGCCACCACATATAAAAACCTTTGGTTAGCTTACACTTTGTGTGACAAGGGCTTCCCCTTTTAAACATAAGACTTAGCATAAGCTTATAGTTTAAGATTCATGAAAAATTACCATGAGGACCCGTCTTTATGAATTTAGATTAAGTATTTATATTATAAGACCATTTTTATATTTTTCAGGATGAAGGCTCCCATTGTTGAACATCTTTTGAGCATTTCCTTTAGATTAAGAAACCACTTCTAAGTTAAAATATAATTTTGAAATGTCATTTGAACACTAAGTAAGATATTTCATTGGGTTAAAATTGATGGTCTCATGGATGTCAAATACATCCTCATTGGTGTCAATTGATGGTCACATAGATGTCAAGTTTAAACTAGTGAAGTTTTAATTTTTCTAGGCTTAAAGTTGATAGTCACATGGACGTCAAGTTCATATTTTCATATGTTTGGATGATGGTTACATGAACATCAATTTTAAGTTTAAAAAATGTTTAGTGCCAACTAAGAGGATTCTACTTGGCATTTCCATGGGGCTTCCCAGGGTCTTAGTGTTAATTCGACCCATTAGATCAAATGCCATGATAAAGTGATATCCATAAGATCTTGATCTATGGACTTGTTATTGATTGGTAGTCATGTTAGGTGTGCCCTTTTATTTTTAATCCTCAAATGTGATGGTGCCATGTGTCTGGCCTTCTTACATCCATTTTAATTTTTAATTATGTTTCACTTCATCTGATTGAGTCTTAGCGAGTAAGCGTGGATCATTAAATTACAAGAGACATTTATTATTTAAGCCAAAGTTGGGTTATCCTCACAATATTGGAACAAATCCAATAATAAAGATACAACCATAGGATCTTAAAAAGTGAGAGGAAGTTCATTTTAGGACCATGGAAACAATCAAAACTTAGGCTTAAGGTGCTAAGTCTAAGGCTATGATTATATTAATGAATACGTTGGGGCCTTAATATTAAAGTCTTAGGCTAAGTTGGGGGATATAAAGGACCCTACATGATGACATTTAGTTAGGCCATAAGTAACTTTATAAAAAAAGGAAATAACAAAGGGGATCAAGTTTATTAGTCAAGTTATGTTAAAAAAATTGACTAAACCTAGATTATGTGCTTTATACTTAAGCTTATAAATGAATTTTAAAATGGTTCCTACCAATTTGGTTCTTTCCTTTATTTAAATTAAAACTGAGGGTTTTCTAAGGTTTTGAAATGCAAAACCCATGGGGATGCATGCCATGGAACCTACAACTTAAAATCCCAAATTAACTTCATTAGTAATGTTAGTCTAGATTAAATCGAATTAAAACCTAATAAACTTGTCTCTTAACAAAGTGGATGATTTTCAAATTCTATAAAAGATCCTAACATGCTGAAATTTTCATATTTAATTCTTAAGGCTTCTCCAAGGTCCCAATTCAAAAATGGGGTATGTTGGTCCTAACTATACCCTAAAATCTATCCCATTTTTAAATTAGAAGTAAGTTTCCCCCACATAATATAGCCTTATCCTAGTTATCTAATTCTAATATTGCTATCCCTAGAGATGTGCATGACTTACCTAGAAAGATGTAAAAGTATCTTCCTACCTTTTCCCCCTTGGGAGGTAAGACTATCGAAGAACACATAAAGGATTTCAAGACTACTTTATGGATACTAAATGTAACCCATGAACATGTGGCATGCATAACATTTCCTTTTACCTTATAAGATGTTGCTTATGAATGGTTACTTAATATTCTAGAAGATTTGATTACTTCTTAGAACTAGTGTTAAGAAAACTTTTTGGCACCATTTGGAAAAGTCACTATCCCAAGAATAATATACCATCATTTTTATATCATGAGGAAAGATCCAAATAAACAAATCAGAGCTTTCAATGCCATATTCTAAAAGATGAATAGTTGAGTTGATAGTGACTATAAACCTAGTGAAACATTAACCCTTGAAATGTACAAGAATGCTTTGGATTATATGATAAGTATTTTTCTCCCATAGTGACTAATATTACCATTATACCACTCACCTATGATGAAGCTATTAATATTGACAAGAAGTTGAACACTTAGTTACAAACTTTGGTTCTACCCAACATTGGTCCTAATTTTCTATCCCTCAATCCTATTCTAAATTCTAATCAAAATATTGTGGCTTAAAACTATAACCAAGTGTATACATAATTTACTTTGGCCAATACTCCACCTAACCAACACCTTAGTTTTATAAAAAATATTGTGTCTACACCTAATTAGTGAAATTAGAACTAATCATTGATACTAGTGAATACTTATACTATACAAGGTGCTACTTCTGATTTTACAAAATTAAAATTAGATGTTATCTAATGAATGGTGAAAAATATAATAAATGGTTTTTTGAGCATATATTAGTGAATTGGAAACACCATGGGGATATAATGCTATTCAAATTTTCGCATATCAAAAATATAACATACCTTTTAGTGGATATGGAAACAACATAGAATAACAACCACCTAATAAGATGCCTAAAATAAATATCTTGAAAGTAATGTTGCCTAATTGGTGTTGAGTAAACAATACAACATAGCATGGGGAGATATATTTCATATAGTTATACACCACTTTTGAGATATTTCAAAAGTAAATGGATAGATAAGAAATATTTACAGATAATCCATATCCATTTTCTTCCACTACTCTAGGTCCTTCTAGTAGAACAATGGTATTTGAGACATATGAATTTCCATATCCAATGGAAGATGAGAATGAACCTAAAGATAATAAAAATCAAATCCATGCCTTTCATTAGTTTCAAAGGAACAATTATAACTTGAGGAATAAGTAGCCTACTCCTACCTCGATGCCTCCAAATAATAATGTTACTACTCTAAATCCTAAGGCAAAAAATAATCTACTTACCCTAAAAAGAAATGATTATAAATGAAGTGTTGAGCCATAGATTAAAGGAGAGTACAATATAATCAAATATATGAATAAGATCAAGGCAAATATCAGTCTTCATGAGTTGGCTGAGATTACCTAACAAAAATAATTATTGCTTAAAGCCTTGACTAGGAGACCATTCACTAACAAATCAAAGGTTTATCATACCAACATGTTTATTTATAAGTATAAACTTGAGGTACAATTTTTTTTTTAACTATTATAATGTTTGGTAAAAATGTACATAATTTTCTAGTTGACTCATATGCCTCAGTCAATGTGATGCCCATGACTATGCATAAGAAACTAGGTTTGAACCATGATAAACTAAAAGAGTGGTCCTATAAATGGATAAATCATCTATGCCATATGTTGGGGAGTTGATAAATTTACACATTCAACTTGTCTTTTAGACATAAGTATAAAAATACATAAACATTCTAGTCATTAACATTCCTAAATCTTATGGATTGATATTGAGCCATGATTGGTTGAAGATATTGAATGGATATATGGAAATGGACTTCACACACATGTGGATACCTTAGAAAAGAGTAACCAATATAGTTCAAGTGAATAGGGAACTAAAGATGAAGTCCCTGATCATAAAATATAATTTCAAGAATGATAAGTTTGATTTTCATCCTCACATGTAGGTGTTTACATGTTTACCATGAAAGATGAACCTCATGAACAAGAATTTGAAGGTCCTTCAAAGTTATCAAATTTCCATTTAAATGGTGCTATATTTAATCAAGTTTTAGGTGTTAGCATAAATTCAACTAACCTAGATGGGAAGCAATGTCTAGTTACATACATATTTCAATTCCCTTACACAAATAATCAAGCTGAGTATGAATCTCTAATTTTAGGCTTATAATTTGCACTAAAGCACAGTGTCAAGAAACTATAGATATTTGGTGATTCAAGGTTAGTTGTTAACTATATTTCAAAAAAATATCAATGTAAACTTGATTACTTATATAGTTATAACCATATAGGTTGGGATGTGATTGAATCCTTAGAAGCATTCAACATCATAGTTGTTCCAAGAAAAGAGAATCAGATAATAGTTTTAATGGTAGCTTTAGCTACCAACTTGTCACCACTACAGAAATCTAAAATGCAAAAATTTTCTATGGGGCTAGTCCCTTTCCTCTCAGTCTGAAACAATGTAGAGAACTTATAGGTATTTTATTATGATCAACAAATCATACAATTTATGAATAGTTATGGAGCCTTTGAATCTCAAATAATAGATGAAAAATATTTTAAATATATAAATGTAAAATACTTGGGAAAGGATGGCATATTATAGTGTAAAGATAATAATATACCTATGGGAATGGTCTCATTAGAGTGAGATTTTGACATGGATCCGCAAGCCCAAAAGTAGAAATAGTCTAAAGAAATTGAATCTAGTTTTGTCAAGGAGAACATAGGAACTAATGAACATCCTCAATATGTAAATATTGGATTGAGTTTATCTAAGCATAAGAAATAGAGATTTAAATATCTTTTAAAAGATATATAAATGTGATATCTTGGATGTATAAGACCTAAACATATTTGATCCTAGGGTATTCATGCAAACTATCCATTTGAAACTAGAACACATGCCCTTTAGGAAATGTTAGAGGCTAGTAAATTCAATTTTAAAGCCCCTAATATAGTTATAAGTATAAAATATATTAGAAACTAAGATTGTCTTTTTGATTAGGAATTCCACTGGGGTTGCTAACATAGTGCCTATCAGGAAGAAGAATGGAAAAATCAGTCTATGTGTCAATTTGAGGAACCTAAATAGAGCATCAAATAAGAATAACTACCCTTTGCCTTCTATGGATGAAGTAATATATATTATCAGTGGATCTGAGATGATGTCCTTCCTAGATGTATTTTTTATCTATAATCAAGTAATAGTGAAAGCAAAAGATATAATGAAGACCTCTTTTACCACCAAGTGGGGTATGTTTGCATATAAAAGGATGCATTTTGGCATAATTAATATAGGAGAAACCTTATATTGGACCATGAAATTCAATTTTTAGGGACTTTTTGTAAACTATATTACTATTTACATGGACAACCTCATAATGTTTTCAAAGATTAGGGATGATCATGTAGAATATCTACTAAAGTTATTTGATAGATGCATGAGATATGGGGTCTCATTGAATCCAAAGAATAACATATTTTGGTTACTAAATAGAAACTAAGAGGCCATGTCATCACCAAAGATGGGATTTCCATTGACCCATAATGAATCCAAGCCATTTATAAGTTAATGCATCTTAACAACAAGAAATAATTAAAGTCTTTCATTGGCAAGATAAACTTTGTGAGGAAATTCATTTATGGATTTGTAGATATTGTCAATATATTGAATGCCATGTTGAAGCAAGATGATAAAATAGAATGGACAATTGAAGCCAAGAAGGTGTTTTAAGATATTAATAATACTATTACTCAAGCCCTAGTTGTAATTATCCTAGAATTTACTAAGGATTTATTTTTATATTCATTTTCTATAGAACACACTATTGTAGTAGTACTCACACAAAAGGTATAAAATAATGAACACATAATTTCCTTCATGAGTACTAATGTAAAATATGATGAAATAAAATATTCAATAATATATAAGCAAATATATGCCCTGATCAAAGTAGTTAAAAATTTCAGGCATTACATTCCCAAGAATAAGACATATGTTATTATTCCACATTTGGCTATCAAGCTCATACTTAGCCAAAATGAATTAGGAGAGAGAAGAGGTAAGTGGATGGAAAAAATACAAGAATTTTATCTTGAAATCAGACTAGCTAATATGGTGCATGGCTAGGGAATCATTTATATTTCATATTAATTAAATCAATGAGATTTAAGTAGTTGGTGTCAAATAGTATGCCCACATCATTCACTACTTACTCATTGGTATGTGTCACCTAGAGTTGAAAAAAGATCAAAGGTGAGCCCTTAGAATCAAATCAGCCCATTATATTATAGAAAAGAGAGTTTTGCACTAAAATATTTATGAAGTGATCTATTTAAGGTGTGTCTCAAAAGAGACATCTTAAATAACTTATATCAGAGAATAGGTAGTGAACATCCTTAAGGTAATGCAACAACTCATAAAAATTTGAGAATGAGATACTATTGGCCTATATTTTTCAAATATTCCATAATCATGCTAAGACATGCCATAAATGTCAAGTATTTATGAAAAGGCAAGTACATACTTCCAAGCCTTTACAACCAGTCATTGAGGGATGACCTTTTTCTCAATGAGGTTTTGAATTTTTTGGAGTGATCAATACAAAATCTTTAGGAGGGCATAAGTTTGTCCTAATATCACTCCTTACTTTAAGGAACTATATAGAGGATTTTTTAAGCATAAAAAGACTTTTTTCTGTTGTTGAAGACTAATGACAATCACAGTCTGCAAGAATTGGGTTATACACAAGTGTTTTTAGTCAATTTTCCTATAAATAAAGATTTTTTGTCATTTTAATTTATTATTTGATGTTTATTTTAAAATAATTAGATTAATATAATCATTTATGGGATGCACTCAAGCTTAGAATGAGGTTCTAGTTTTAAAAACTTGGAAAACCCCATTTTTCTTGTTTCAAACAATCTTTCACTCCTTTAAAACACATGAAAGTTTGTGCATGAATATAAATTAATGATTTTATAAGTCATAGGAGATTAATAATAGTATTATACAATAATTTTATTAATAAAATAGGTATTATAGTTTATTAATAATCAAATTTCTTCTCTCAGCCTTTAAACCATGCTAAAACCTTGAAACATGTTTAGTAATAGGAAAAAAGATTGTAATTTTATTTTTATGCATTATAAATCTTTATAATTTTGGGTGAAGGTAAATAATAATGTTTTTGATCAATTTAAATTGTTATTTTATAGGTAAAGTCTTTGTATAGAGAGTAAAAAGTGATTGTGTATCGAATTCCTATAGGTCTTCATTTGGGAATACAATCTCTTGTAAGTTTTGAATAAATTCATTAGTATTAAGACTCAAAACTTGGTATAGGAGTATTAAAAAAATTATATAACATTCATAAATACTCATATTTATTTAAATATGTTAAAGGAATCCATTTTATATTAAGACCTCATTAATCCTAGAGACTAAAACACAGTCTAGCCTATAATTTATACTTTTGGGAAACCAATGAATTAATATTGGTTTCTTAGATACAAAAACAATATAAAAACATTGTATGGGATTATTAGAGATAATTATAAGTGTATTTAATTTAAATACATTATTTTTAATGTGTAAATTCTTAGAATGACACTGTATTAGTCTTGACAAAGAAAGTTGGGTTTGAGAACCTAAACAGACTATTGAGTGTTTGAATCTACTAGGACTGTTATGAGCTTGTTAAATATATTTTTAAGTTTGTGAATAAATAAATAGAACAAATAATTTTATTAAATTATTTATATATGGTTGATAAACAAATATATGTGACTAACCCTAAATTTGCATATTGTCTTGAAGGTAGACTGTAAGAAAGATTCATATAATGCCATCAATTTATGACTCTGAATCCATCTTACCTCTAGAAGTTGAGATACCTTAATTATTAATTTATCTTCATAATATCATTATTTATGAATAAATATATTAATTTCATCTTCATTCTCTATACCTTCATGATGATTTTTGTATGGGTGCTTTGAAACATAACCACCAATATAAAGCCTGAATTGCCAAATAACATGACATAAAGGTCAAAGTTTATACCTTCAATATTGGTGATTTTGTACTTGAATCATATTATACCCATATAAAAGAGGGAAATTACATACCCAAAAATTATGGGGTCCTTACCTCATTAAATACATTCTTGGTCCTAGTACCTACAAATTACAAACTAAGGACATTCTCAAAGAACCAACCAATGCTCAATTTTTAAAAAAATATTTTTCTTAAATTATTATTATATTTTCCAATAATATTTTTATCTTACATGTCTTTCACATATTTATATATTATGGTGCTAACACTTCTTACATGTATTTCAAATATTCTTAAGGTGCAACATTACATCAATTTTAGTATCCTTAGTTCCTATCATTGATCCTTTAGTCTATCTAAATTAATTTACATACATTATTTAATTAATGAGTTTACATCATAATACCATGGATAGGACCCATCCATCCTAATGAAAAAAAAATATTTCATTTTCATCTCTTCCATGTTTTTGGTTTCTTACTTTTAAAACTTCATTACTTTTTACACATGTTTGGTTATCCTTTTATGAGTTTCAATATAAAACATTGGATAGGATTAGACCTCCCTCATAAAATTCTCTTATATAATTCACCTATTTAGTTTTATTTTTTTGAGTTGCACTATAAAACCTTAGATAGGACCAGACCTTCCTCACAAATATTCATTTTATAAATTAATTTTGTCTACAACCTTAGCGAAGTGTCCTCCATGAAAAATAATGAAATGGTTGAGAGTTATGTATTTATATTATTAAATTAAGTCATATTGTTCTATTTGAAAAAATATAATAATTTTTTCTCATGTATCCATTCACATACACTATTATCTATGATTATGATTCATACCTACCTATCATTGTACCATGTTAAAATTACACATTTTTTGTGATTAGAGGTAGCTCAATCAATCCATGTTTATCTATTTATTTCCACTATTCCATTTCACTATGGGCACAAAAAGGTCAATTTTTAGTATCAATATTCTATAATGTGCACTTATAAGAGTCTTAGACACCATGATCTCCAAGTTCTTTTTCCTACCCGCCGGGTGTAATTTTTATATTTCTAGTCATTTTTAACACATATGTTTGGATTTCCAAATATATAAGGAGGAAGAATTACATAAGACATAAAATTTTAAAATTCAAGTCATTAAAATAAAAGGCCATGATCAAAAGGTAAAAATAAATATTCAAAAGTCAGAATCACACCAAAAGATGTGATTATTATTAGACATATATCCTATCCTATTTGAATCTCAAACTCTATAGTTTTCATAATGATACAACCACGGTATATTGGGGTGTGGTAGGCTATTAAACTTGGGTAATAGGTCTCATACTTTTAAAAATATATAGTGCCACTTAATTTCTCACATAAGTACCCAATTTTCAAAGTAGATTGACAACTTTGTAAGGGGTCCTAAAGAATGGGGAAAATGTTATGAAAAGATAGGTTCATTTTGATTTTATTACATATAGATATTCCATGGGATTATATTTATATTTCACTCACTAACCCAATTTTTTATGGATAGGGTGCTTCCTCTATAGTCCTTAATGTTGAAAGTCTATCTATCTTGCCAACTTGAGTTAAGTGTCTTATTTTTGATAAAGCTTATATTTTCACCTTGGTGTTACCTTCATTTCCATGACTACCTATTTCATAAACCCCTTAACATTAAAGTTATTTCTAAATATTTCCCAATTTATCTACTTCATATTCTTCATCTCTTTCAAACATGCTCATAATATGATTTTTTTAGTTCATTTATCATTAGAATAGAAGTTGCATCTCTGAGTTGTTATGTGATACTTTAATTAATCATTGCCTTATCATTATTGTATTTCTTTTAGTTATGATTGGGAATTTTAATTTTATTTTTCATATTTTTTTGGGACATTTTGTTTCATTTATTTTAAATTACTTTTGGATTTTCCATTGTTGATTATGGATGTTACTTATCTTTCAACAATGTTGTTTACATTTATGTTATTTTTTAATCCTTGTTTGAGTGTGGATTTTTAATTATACTAAATTGAATTTAGTTTCATATTCCCTTGGTTTGATCTTGAATGTTTCTTTTATTACTTAGGATGCATGTGTTAGGTCTTTCGGTCATTTAGTAGTCTTGGATTTTTAGTTACTTGATTTTCTATATTTTATTAGTTTTCCTTGGTGTTTTTGGTTATAAATTAGCCTTTGTCATCTTAACATAGCAATTTTAAAAGTGAATCATTTAGTTTTGAAAGTTTAAATTTAATTTGATTTTTTCCTACAATTATTTGTTTTTGCTCTTTAGTCTTTATATCCTTAGGGTTTGTCCAAAGCAGTTATTGTAACCTTCATGATCAAGACTAAAAATATAGTAGACAATCATTCAGTGATAAAGGTGATTCAATTATGTATATGTTACTTTCAATTTATTTATAAAAAAAGCATTACTATGAGTTTAATTTCTATATTTTATTTGTTAGGTTAGCATTATGTGTTGTTATGTTATTTATCAAATCATCATCTCATGTTACACCTTCATGACACGTAATGAGATTCAAATGGGGAATATGTATACATAATTTTTTTTTAAAAAATTTATCATTTAATAATGCTCTCTCTATTATAGGAACATGTTGAGTTTCAATCTCTCAAAGTACACACTTTAAAGGGTGAATAGGGAAAGGGGTGGGTATACCATTGGTACTTCACAAGATTTTTGGTTAACTTTATCATACCTAAACACTTTAAAAATCCTACTTATCCAAATACACAATAAAATAAGTATATTTATCTAATCCCATAAGTAATTATCCTTAAAAAATAACTCCTAAATAAGCAAATACCCTTTTTTTTATAAATTTGGAATAGTCAACCTTGTAACCTAGTTTTCCTATTAAGTCAATTAGGTTGAATTTATTACAAAAGTTATGATATGAAACTAAGTCGGTATATCACTCAATTTTCATATTAAGTTAGCTAAGTGATTTTTTTTACAAAGGTTACATCACACATACATAACTAATTTGATCGAGTTGAATTAATTCGAGGCCTAACGATAATGTTTTCTAAAATAGAGTCATCTGAGCTAACTTTATTAGTGAAAATTTTGAAAGGGTTAGGACCTATCCATTGATATAAATACAAACTCAATATCAATCCAATAAAGAGGAACATTTATTTGTGTATTATTATAGCTCACAATTCTACTAGATCTACATTTTAAGGATCCAGTTTTTAGGCTTTACCTTGGAGGGAAATACCTTTTCTTGTGGGAATTATTGGATTCAAAGTAGGATTATTTTAGCCTAGAAATTAGTGATACTTACAAATCCAAAATAATCTCTTACAAATCACCATTGGCTAAAGGGTAGATTTAGACTTGACAAGTTAAATCAAAGGTAAATATCTCCAACTTTTTCTATTTCATTTGATAGATAAATATTACATGAGATAATAGGTTTTGAATGTATAAGTTCTTGATTAAATTACCTCTATACTTAAACTTAATATATCTATAGGGTTCTCTTTGCTTTTTATTTTCCATTTTAGAGTGATATAGAGCCCATTTGTATACCACGATCCCTTAAATGTTTGTTTGTTTCAACCATCCCCATTTTTGTTATATTCTTCGATAACACAAGATTAGTTTTATTTCATGTATTCAAAGTTAGATAGAGTTATCCCATAGTATTATTTTCCTAGAGGCTTTGGAATCCTCTCCTTTATTTTTATGTGATAAGTGCTCCTTTAATTAGGTTTAGTGGATCCAATTTGGTCATGCTCCCAATATAAATAGTATTCCAATAAATGTTAGTTTATTAATTTATTGGATATTATATTTACTAAATTAGGATAAGTTGTAGATCTATCTTAATTTGTTATATACATAAGGCATTGTGGCCAACAAGAAAAGGAACATGTTAAAATGCTCTACAAGAAAGATGAATAAGTAAATAAGAAGTACACTTTAGTAAGCTAATGTAAATGAATAAATCAATGAGAGATAAATAAATAGCATAATCATGTCATACTAGTCCATACATACATGTGTTATCAAAATGTCATGTAGAATAGCATATAAAATACATTGTTTAAGATAGAAAAATTTGTATAGGCATGTGAAAGATATATAAGCTCTATAAGATAATGGAAAATGATCATTAAAAAATAACATCTATGTCAATCATGATCATATATAAGAAATATTACCCCAACATAGTGTATCACATTCGAAGAGAAAAGGTCTAACATCTGCATGTTTGAGATATCATGGGTCTAATGTATGCTTGTATCCCACTCAAGTACCCATGAAAAATATTTGTGTATATAAATGATATTTTATTTACTAACATCAAGTAAACAATATATGAAATAAAATAGTAAACATGTGAAATGTTAAATATTTTTGGTATTTTTTAAATTATTTGAGTGTTTTGTACTTTCTTGAATATTTGATTTTTTTAGATTTTTATTTTTATTTTATTTTTAATTTTTGGAATGTTTGAATAAGGAATCCTTATTTATCATGATTAGTGCATCGAGAGTGAGAGATGCATGGCATGTTCTTCCCCTCTCCTTACTCTCTAATTAATATTGTTATCACCATCATATAGTATGTGAACCATTCATCCCTTACGGGAAAATTAAATGCTTAGTTTATTTTGATTGATTGTAGCTCCCATTAGATATAGACAAAATTTTCCCAAGGTAAATTGGTGATGGGAAATAAGAAACATGACCCAAAATTTTGTTTTTAAAAAACATGGACACCAAGCAATTGGTAATATCAAATATCTCAAAGAATCTTTCCAATTTCCCTTGTGATGTAAGTCTTGTATATGGTATCCAAGTTGTGATACACATATTACACTACAATAATACTCCTTGGTTATAGAGTCGACTTGGTTATGTCTAAAATAATATCCACTCATGAATAATTTTATTTGGTGAGGATGTGTTTTTCCTAAAATAATGGTAGGTGTATTCTTATATGGTGAATGAGGTAGATCTTATATTGGTCCAATGTTGAAAGATTATTGAAATAGTGTTAAATATATATTTGGTATCCCACATATTTATATATGATAAATTTTTAAAAATATTTTATTAGTGTATATATTATGAATTTTCTTTTTTCATGTGCGATATTTAACGTTTTGAAATTGTTGAGTTAAAAAGAAGCATATGCATGTATATCCATATATAAGTGAGAAAATGAGGTATAGTTCTTATAAAATACTCTCTCTTTGAGTGGAGAGAAAATACCTTGACTAAATATAAATTATAATTCTAAATTTTAAGGTTGATATGTTAAGTAAGGTGAAACATTCTTAAATCATGTAGCATAGTCTTGAAAGGATTCCTTATCAAGTTGTTTTAAGCTTTACAAGTGTGCCAGTGTAAATTTTGGCACATTATGTGTATTAAAAGAGCTATATAAATCATTTTTAAATTGCATAAAATTAGATAAGGATACATTAGGTAAACTATAGAACCAATCCCAAGATTTGTTTTTGAGACTTCTATGAAAAGCTTTTAACAATAAACACTCATCTTTAGCCCAATGACCAAAAGAATGTGCATATTAAATTATATGGTATACAAGGTCATCATGCCAAAATAACAAAGGTAATAAGGGTATAATGAAATATTTTGGATGATAAATTTAAAAAAAACTATCCAAATGGTTGATTTGTGATTACACTATCATGAATAGTATCCATGCATGATAGTACTTGTAAATTGAGAATCAAAACTTGCCTCTTAATATTTCCTATAAAAAACATCATATAAATGAGATGAATATTAGGGAGTGTTATATTTTGAAAATATATAGTCATTGGTTAAAATATATCATTTATTTGAAACATAGGTATAACATATTATTCCTCATTATTGAGATGTTATAGAACCTTTGATAATGGTATAACATGTGAAATTATTGGAACCTTTGGTAATAGTGTCTCATTTCAAAAAAAAAAATTAATTTTGGTAAAAATATTTCATTTGAAATTTTTGGTACTTCTAGTAATTGTATATCATTTGAAAACTTTGGTACTTTTGGTAATAAAAAATCATTTGAAAACTTTAGTACTTTTTATCAAATTAAAGGTTCACCAAATATTTGAACCTTTATGAAATTAAGCATTGGGAAGAATAAGCTATTCAAGAGTGAGATAACCTATTCCTTAAATAAATCCAATTACATAATTAAATTTATTATATTCAATTTCAATGGTTAATTATGAAAAATAATAGATATAAAAAGTACAATGCTAAACAGTATTTTGATTACACAATCACAAAAAAGAAATAATACTTAGTTTATGCAATGATGCATAGATAGATCTAAGATGTATAAGTGTATAAATAATATTTTTGATGTGGTTTTTATACACACTAAGTAACCTTATGAGGTATCCTTTAACATTTTATAATCAGTGAAAGAATATTCACTCAAAGGCGTGTGTTGTGGGGTATTGTGTTTTGTAAACAACCTAGTGGTGGAATAATAGTGAATGGAGCAATTGATTACCTCGTATGGTTCATTTATGACATGTTTATATACATACTTAAGATGAATATATGTATGGTGAATCTAACCTAAGGTGGTAAAGATCAAAATAAAACTTAAAAAGAAGGAAGGGTAGGGTAGAAAAGAAGGTTTGTGAGTCAAAGTCAAATGAAACCATTTTAAATTAGATCTTGAACTATGGGTCGTATAAGTAGTCAAATAACTAATTCTTGTTTTAAGTTAATTTTAGCACACAAAATAGTAAAACATAGTTAGGATTCTGAGGTAACTTGACATAGTAAACTTTAATGCTCATAACTAATGGTTTTTGAATTTGTAAGATTGTAATTATAGATCTACAAAGGGAGATTATGATTATCAAGCATAAAGCATTCAAATCAGATAATACACAATATGAATAAATACACCAAATAATACTTATATACAATCCAAAGGCAAAAATACTATAATAATAGAACTTCTTCAATGAATCATAGACTTGAAGAAGAATAGAAGATTGCACATCCAAATAAAATTGTAGAATAATCCCTAAAAAAAATATTTATCTTGATAGCTAAAAATTATCCTCCTTTTGTAATTGGGAGGATACAAGTATATATAACTTCGGGAAGGTTTGCCTCTTCTTCCAAGCAAAGTCTAAATTTATGTTTCTTAATTTAAGAATTGAGTGTCAAAACCCATGTATACCATGCATGTATACAACTCATTCATAAACAATAATCTTCCTCCTAAATAAATATTAGATATAAAAATAGACCCACAAGTCACAAATCAGTCATGTAACTCATATTAAAACTACTTATGGTTCTGATGTGGCACTGCCTAAAGGTGGAGCTTTCATTCTCAAAGCTGGAATTGTCATTATTGTAGTTAAAACTAGATTAGACATTATAACAATAGTAATTGTGCCCAATGAGAGTAAATTTTTAGTAAATAGTGGCATTAGTAGCACTACAATAGGAATTACTAAATGAGATGTTATGATTTAAATACTAGATGAAATAGTCATTGTTGCATTTAGGGTGGTGAAAGTGGGAAGTAGGACTTAACCAGACCTAGTCATAGTTTACTATAATGTATACTTTAGAGTCTTAGGCTATGTACTTTAGGGAAGTGCCACTGGTGTATAATTTACTTACTTTACATCTTCCATCTATAGATATAAGGTGTAAGTAGCTTGAAAATCAATAGTAATAGTCTCAAAATAAAGAAGAGATCTTTTAAATAACTATGGAATATTATCCATGAACTCCTTATGTAAGACCATCACAACTTTAACTGCTATATACAAGGTGTTTGTGCCTATGAGCTTTCCCTTATAAAAATCTATTAGCTGCATTATTTCATCATTAGTCTTATAGACTATCCCCTCAATTTAATCTCAAAAGCTATTAGTAGTCACTTTTAGAAAACCTTCAAAAATGGGATTAACAACCAACTACCTGAGAGTAGTACTCACATCCTTGACCCTCATGTATTTCAAATTGGAAACTAATTCCATTTCATTATCCATAAATAATTATATCAAGTTTTACATCTCTTTATTCATGTCAATAAAGTTATCTCTCTTTATGGCCACATGACTATGTGCCCATGCAACTTATGGTGTTGTAATTGAATTTAAATGAGAATAAGCTTTGTTCCTTGTAGCTTGGCCCAAAAAATTAATCATGCCTTCCATGTATTTAATTTTATTATATAATTGGGATGCATATCCACATTTAGGCTGAGATTCAACCTTTAAAAACCTTATTGAATTAATAATATCATATAGCTTATTTTTTTCACTCCATACATTATCTACAACTCCCATTGGCACTTGAATGATGTTTGTCTATTTTAGTCTCTTCTTAGACTGGTCATATCTCCTAAACATTTTGTTTTATCACCCCTCCATTTTCATCCACAAAAACTATAGGGATTCCCCATATATTTATTTGGGTCTAAAGGATTGAACTTTCTCTTCTTTGTTAGAGATAAAATATCCTCTCTCTTCTCCAACTCAACTTTCTCATCCATTGCTACCACAATCTTCATACTGAACCTTCTTAGTATATTGGTTTTTTTTAATCAAAATGGAACCTTATCATTATTTTTTAGTAATTACTAAGTTGTGTCTTCCTACCTCCTCTTCTTAAAATTTTTGAATCTATGAGGGAATACTCACTATGACTTATCACTCTGTAGATGCAGAAGTTGTAGGAGAGGATTGAATTGGTGGGTAAATGGAGGATAGAGTAGGTTGGGTAGTAGGAGAGATTAAAACAAACTCTAGGAAAGATGTAATGGCCTTTCTCCATTGAGTAACCTTATTCTAAGGTATATTGTTAATAACATATTTCATTTTACTAGGTGTCATGTGTATTGAAATTATGGAAGAGTCTATCTAGGTTACATAATAAATAGGTATACCTAAGTATATAGATGGATTAGGGTGTAATCTATGCATCCAAAATAGAAATAGATATTAGGTTTTCAAAATGTGCCTACTTGATTGGCCTAGTGGTCTATGGGTTAGTTTGACTAAAAAATTAATAATTTATATGGGTTTGGATCAAATTTTGTAATCAATTATAACTAATGTGAAAATAACCCAAGTAGGAATAATAATGGTAGTACCCCCATTTGGATGTTTATCAGTATTAGTAGAGAGTATGCTAATCATTATAATTTGAGATATATTTTTCAAAACTCACATTATGAATTCCTAAGGCCTTTTTAATATACTCAGGGAATCAAAAATGAAATAATGTGAAGGGTGATTTGATTCCACTATATAAACTATAGTATTAGTAATAACATGAGACCCTAAAGAATGAATATGAGGACTTACATTTTGGGTAGATGTGGTAATGATAATTATTATAATCATTGCTACCACTGTTGCTTCTAGATTTTTAGGTATAGGAATTAGAGGAACAACTAGAGTTGGCTCTTAAATTGAAGTTGTTTTCTTGGACTTTGATTCATCCTTCATACCTTGTTCTTCTTCTGATAACAAATTAATTACAACTGAGTCAACCTTTTCTTTCTCAACCTTATCATAATTTCCACATATCTTTATTCCTCCAAATTTAGTTTCCTCCTCTTATTATTCATATATTTGATCATAAAGTTTTATCTCCCATTTTTTATGTCTTCTTAAGATAGCCATTCTTCTTCTTCTTCATCATCAATTTCCTCCTTAGAATCCACATATAGAGGGCCTCCTCTAAATAATAATCCTTCATAAGTCCTTTCTTATTATTTTATAACATTAGGAGTCATATGATGAGTCTTAGGATTCATTTGGTAGGTATTTAGAGGTTGTCTAAGAAACATATAGGTGGAATATAATATGAAGGGGATATAAAAATGGAAGGTGGAGGTAAAGTGGGAATGGTTACAGTCATTGATGGATCCATGGTATGGATTGGTGATGGAAGAGAAATGTTGATAGGAACTTGAGATAAAAAAAAGATAGACTCACCTATTGCACAATGGTAAATGGAGGAAATGGAGAAACATAAAATATCCCCATTATATGACTTGTAGGTTCTTCCACATCAACTACGGGCTGAGAAAAAATAGCTCTTGGGGGTGTGAAGAAACTTTAAAAAATATTAGACTCATCTTATGGGATTAATTCTCTAGGTTCACCTACTTCCTTGATTATATAAGTTCCATGTTCTACTTGTGGTTGGAAAGGAGGCCCATAAATTGGTGTTGAAATCCATTGCTCATTGTCAATTTTCCTTGCCTCTTCCTCAATGATAGTAAGATCATACTAGATCCTTTGGGACACTATCATGGACATACTATCCTTTCACATTTTTATGTCAAATTTTTGTCATCTTTATCATTAATTAATATGTATTCATGATTATACCATTGTTTTCTATAAGAGATCTTAATTTTTCTCTCATATTTCTTCAATGCTCTCTAATATTTATCCTTGGATTTCAATATCTGCATGGTCTCCTCTTCAGACCAAAATGTGTTCTAATTTTTCCAATATAACTAAGGTGCTCCCATTTCATGTATTACATATGTCCAATGTTCAAAGTATTTAGATGCAAAGCTCATTTTTTGGTACCTCTAAGTTAGATATTTACATTATTAGCCAATTTTGCAATAATTTATTATTTAAACACTTTGTCTAGAACATTATGTGGCAAATAAAGAGGCTATGTTTTAGTCTCCTCAGTTATAATTACAATTCACTTAGGGTAATACCAATAATCACCCATTTTCATAATGCTACTTTTGATATGGTCTGATAACCAGGGCATATTCTCCCCATAGGTGGCCATATATATCATAGGTTAAAATGTCTCTAAAATTATTTGAATCTTCTTCCTCTGTGTGTGTGTGTGTGTGTGTGTGTGTGTGTGTGTGTGTGATGGTTTTATTTGAGTACATGATTGATTATTGGTGTGTGTTGTGATTTATATGATGAGTTGATGTACTTTATTTATGTATCATGATTCATGTACATTATAGATGATCATGCACTTAGTTTATATGTGATTTGATGTTATGAATTTATTGATGAGATATGATTATGTATATGATGTGGATAATATCATGTGCATATATTTATCTTGTGATGTTAATCATGTGACATCATAGATTGATGTTCTTATGTTTAAATATATTGGTAATGTTAGCTTATTCATGGATTATATAGATATGATGATGTTAGCATAGGTGTCATAGTTAGTTTAGATCATATAATGATGGCTATATCATAGTTATGATTATTGATATTGATGGATGCTATATTATATAGTGGTATTGATGATTCATGCTATATGAGGTTAGGCATGGGTGTGTTATATGGATATGTGATAATGTAGGTAATAGATGAGATGTCTAGAGGCATTTTTATCCATTTTAATGTAACACTAGGCATTATGCACCATGACATGCATATATTCATGATGACATTTTGATAGAGTGCATAAATGACTGAATTTGAAAATAAAACACAAAATATACAAGTTATGTTTCATGTGATGCACCGATGGTATTGATATGATGAAGGTGACATCGTGGTGTTATTTAAAGTTCATAAAAGACTTAAAAAGATAAGATAAAGTCAATATGACTAATCATTAAGACATAAATGAACATACAATCATGAAAACATGGAAAACATACAAATACATATAACTTATGAGTGCATATAACATAAAAGGGTATAAATTCATGAAGAGTGTTATGGGCTAATTATTTCCAAAAATGGGAATTAGGTGAATAACCTAGGGTTTTGTTGTACCCATGTCATTACTTCTTTTGCCTCAAGATGAAAATGAGACACAATAATGATGTGTTGAATAATGAAATGAGATGTGCAAATATAAGGTCGATGAAGAGGGGAATGAGAAAATTAATCAAGGTGGGTGAAAGTGTGAGGGAATATTTTAAGGAGACAAATGCATATGTGGACCATTTAGGTATAAAAAGAAATCCATATGGAGTAACTAAGATGTAAGGACTTGAGTAGTGACTGTGCAATGGGGGGTTAAAGGATAAGTGATAGAAGGAAATGAAGGAAATTTCTTGATGAATATCCAAGGTATTATGCTCCTACCCCTTGTTGATGTGTAAAATTTTGTTTTATTGAGAATTCACTTCCATAATTCATATTCTTCCCTAAAATCATGATACATTTATAAGACTTTAGGACCAAGTTCAAGGATGGTGAATGAAAAATGGGATGAATGAAAGGAGAAAATGAAATGAAGAAGATACTCCTAATTACTTGAGGTGTTGAAAACATAGTGCTTATAGATGAATGATTATCATGAGTGATTTTAGTAATTGGTTTTCATCATTGTGTTTATCTAAGGCCCCAAAAACCTAGTTTTCACATTTGGATGAAGACTTTTTTTAGAATAAGACTATGTATAATAATGTATAAGAATTGTTATTTGATTCAATTATATAATTTATTTAGGTGAATTATACTCATTGGATAATCCAATTATTCAACCTCTTGGGTGGCCAATTTATATGCTCCATAACCATACTTGGTGATAATGACATATGGTCCAAGCTAATTAGGCTCAAACTTTCCCTTTTTCTCCCATTCTACATTTGTATTCCTCTGGTTTTCCTTAATGACTAAGTCTCCAATCTCAAACTCATGAGATCAGACTTTCTTATTGTATTTATTTCATAACTCATTTTTATAAGATTTTAAACTATTAATGGCATGTAAATACATCTCATATAAAATTTCTAATTTTTGTAATTGTGCAACCCTAAGTGACTCTTCATTGATTAGGCCTTTTAGTAAAATACGTAAAGAGCGGATTTAAAATTCAATTAGAAATATGGACTCAATGTCAAATACTAATGAATAATGGGTTGCATTCATTGGAGTATGAAATCTTGTACAATAATCCCATAATGTAGGATATACCTATAAATTCCAATTACATCCAAAATCATTGATGATTTTTTTGATGATCTTGATGAGGGGTTTATTGGTTACCTCTACTTGGATGTTACTTTCAAGGTAATAGGGTGTAAAAAAATTATTATAGATATTGAATTGTTGATAAAGGTCTTATTTTTGATTACACATGAAATCATGGAACCTCTTTTTGATCTTAAATTTGGTCTTTTACTTTAATTAAGTTTTTTCCCTCTATTTGTTTTCATTTGTTAGTTTAGTTGTGAAGGTACCTAGATGTGAATTTTGAATTAGAAGCTTACTTCAATATTTTATCCAAGCATAAATGAGAGATTTAATTGGAAATGCTTGGTATAAAAATACATCTAAGTCTTCTTTGGTTTATATATTTAGTTTTCCTAAGTCTAAATACATATTGATTACTTTAAAACATCTTATGAATCCTTTTGGGATAAATTTAACTCAAACTCAAATAAATCATCTAACTTACTTTTAGAGTTTATGCATATTATCCTTAAGTAATTTGGTCCAATTAATGATTAATTTATTTATCATAGGGTCTAGTTGAATGATGAGCTACCACTTACCACTCACATGCTTCCCTGAGCCTCTTTAGGAATTAGTCACATTTTTTAAATCCTTAACTTTCTAGATAAATGGGATGAAAACACTTCTCAAAATCAAGATTCCACAATTCATTGTAGCTTCCAGATCATTGAGCCATGACATTGGGCCTCTAAATAAGAGGGATGATACCACCTAAAAATATATTACCTCATTACTTCCTAGGGTCACTTAGAATAATGATCCTACTAAAGAGCTTTTGGCTGAATGAGACGATGCCACATGGAAATATATTACTTCATTATGACCTCAGGATGGTTAGTATAATTAGGGTAGTTAAGAGATCAAGCGAGTGAATGAGATGAAACCACATGGTGATATCCCACTTCCCCATGACACTATGAGGGTTAGTTCATAGTAATTAAAATTGACATAGCCCAAGATATCTTAGATGATGCCATCTATCAAAATCTTAGGGCCCTAAAAACATCTGCTCATCTCAAACATCGATTCGAGGCTAGAGATCTCCTAGGTGAGTGAGATAATACCATGTGGTTAAATATCATCTCACCTAATCCAAATAATAGTCAAATGATATGGGTCCCTCAATTGAGTAGTGGGTGAATGAGGGACTAGCATGCAGTACGGTCCTAATACATAAAATATGAATTGGAATTATTAAACAATGAGAAGCATCTAGCTGGTGTGGCCTTCCAAATAAAGATGTGTAGGTATACATGAAAATTATTATTACTTAGATTTGATGTCCATCTCAGCTTGTCAAACCTGTAAATGTCTAAAACTTAGACTATGGGTCCAATCAAATATGTGTAGTCAAGTAGTGGATTGTATCCTCACAACATAATGATAATATATTTCATAATTCATGGTAGTTAGATAGTGGCATTAAACAAGTAATGGAATGCATAATGGGATCAAATATAAAGGGTATGGATAAAAATAAGTGATACTATTTGTAATGAATATCAATTTGGTTCATTTTATTAGATAAATCCCATGAAACCAATATTTTGTTTGACTAGTATTCACATAGCCACAAACAAATATGGTGCTAAAGTCTGAGGAAAACTTGAATATGAAGAAAGAGGAATAATACCAAAATGTACATGTGTATGAAATGAAAATTAACATAACAACCTTTCAAATTAAATATATTTCATAAAATAATAATGTTTAGGATTCACCCTTCTTATTTGAATCAACATAAATATGATTTAGAACAACATAGCTCACAACAAAATAAACTAACTAAAAATGTAGGAAAAACATAAGTATAAAGGGCATGGATCTATACTCTAACCTATAATTATAAATGAACCATCCATTAAAATATTGAATAATTAGTCTTATATAGATATTCCCCATCAATAGAGCCACAAAATTAGTCCACCAATAGATGGTTTTGAAAAATCAATGAGGTGAGTCTATCTCAGATTAAATTAGTTCCCTTTCAAACCCTGATCAAAGTACCAAGGGCCACACTAATTGAATTCCATTTGAATTCTATGTAGTGGGATATCATTAGGATCTTCCTAGGATCTCCAATTAGCCACTTCATATGTATTTAGAGACCACACCTTGTTTAAGGAATAACATATCTACACACAAGATATGAGAGGATCAATTTTAGTAACGAGCTTGACTTGATTATTTAGTATATAATACTTGAGCTTGTTTGATGCAAAAATAATGGAAAAATAAGCCTTATAAATTATATTAAAATTTAGATCATATGAAAATAAATTACTATTGATATAAAATATATCAGATTATTTTCCATGCTCACCATGTTGAGCCAAGAGGGTTCCTAAAGCACATTGAGTTGCTAAGATGTACAAAAGAAATGGCTTTCTAGGTGCTGGTGGTGCCAAAACAAGAGGTTTAAATAAATATTGTTTGAGATATTTAAAATATTTTTAGAATTATAAACTCTAGTATAATTACATCCCTTTCTTGATGATATGTGTGAAGGGTTGAAATTTGTTGGCTAGTTGTTAGAGAAATTGACATCTGACCTATAGTTTACCTTGTTGACTATGGATTTGCTTGAGATACTTTGGCAGAGGCATTTTTGTAATGGATTTAAATTTAGTTAGGTAAAATTCAATGTCTCAGAGAGATACAATAAATGCCAAGAGTTTACTTTTGTGAATCTAAAAACACACTTATTAGGGTTAAATCTAACTTTATATTCTCTTAGCCTTTCAAATATTCTCCAAAGAATTTATGGATGCTCAACCTATGTTCTAGACTTGCCCAAGATGTCATTGACATAATATTCAACTATGTCATGCATCATATCATGGAATATGGCATTCATGTCTCTTTTATATGTGTTACCAAAATTATTAATTCCAAAATACATGACTTAATATCAAAATGTACCCCATATAGTGGTGAAGGTAGTATTATGTTGATCTTCTAACATGTTGTAAATTTGATTATAGCCAAAAAATACATCCCTGAGTGATAACATCTCATAGATAGTAGTGGAATCCATGATCATGTTGATTTTAGTTAGGAGAAAGTCATATTTTGGGAAAACTTTATTGATGTCCCTTGAGTCAGTGAAAAAGTAGATTCATCCTTGGGGTTTTCCAATAGGCACAATGTTAGAGATCCAACCATAATAGTTAACAAGAAAAATGAAACTATCCTCTAAGAACTTTGGTAGCTCTTATTTGATTTAAATTACTGCCTTTGGATGCATATTACATAGTTTTTTCGCAATTGGTTTAGAATATATATGGACCACTAAGTGGCAAACAACCAAAGCTGGGTTAAGGCCTAGCATATCAACATAACACCAAGTAAATATATCAATAAACTCCTTGAGAAGAGAAATATGGATATCTATTTCTTGATGGGTTAAATTATATCTAAGCTTCAAAACCCTAGGTTTGTCTTAAATGATAATTTTTATATCAATAATTTATTGGAAAAAAAATGGATACTAATCCTATAAATAATCAAGAGGAGAAGACAATTGGTATTTTTTAGGTGATTGGAAGTTTTTTGGGAAATTCTTAAAACAATTCTTAATATGCCTTATATTTTTATATAATAAGAGAATTCTTGGATGATATGTTACTTTCATTATTTGGAGACAAGATTTTTTAATTTTATCATGATTCTTATGATTATATTTGATTAAGATATTGAATATGTTCCCCAAAATATGCACTAAGTTATAAATTTATTTTAAATCCTTTTCTATGATCTACTGATGGCATATGGTATCTTACACCCATAAATTACATGATGGCTTCATCATTTTGGAAAATTTCAAAGGAGGGATCATTTTTATGATCCTAGTCAATAAGATATGGATGGAAAAGGTCAAGGCTGATGGTGTAGATGTAGGTGTCAGTGAAAATGTTTATAGAAGAAAATTCCTCATAGAGGTTATGAATGAAACCTATTTCAACATCGTCATTAGATGAAGACTCCTCAAAAACTAAAAAGGGTCTACAATGACATTATATGGATCACCACCAAGTGGTTTTTATTCCAAACCTTGATACAACCTATGACATTTGATCATGATTATTTCTAAGATGCCTTATTCAATAAGGTCAAGCCCTTTCCCTTTATAATTCATATTTTGACACATATGATTTGATTTAGAGTATTCTATGTTAGAGGTACAATCATTGAGAGGGGGGTGAATCAGTGATGTTAAATAATCCAATTCTAGTTCCAAAATCTTAATCATTCAACACATATAATCATGAAGCATCAAAATTAACCATTATAATGAACAAAGAATATATAACAAGATCAAGCACATAAAACATGACATATGTGGGAAACCCTCTTGTGGAATAAAACCCATTGAACCCTAAAAGATGGAATATAGTATTATAGTGAAAAGATCCAATTTAGACCAGAACCAACTAATAAAAGAACACCCATCCCTTAATTTAGTGAGACACCAATCCCATAAGGAACTACTGCCCCTGTCTAGTTGAACACCCACAACAACTAGACCTTTTAACAAGTTTCACCTTACAAGGAGGAACCAACCCCCTAGAAAACCAAGCACATACCCAAATACATTGAATAGACATCTTGAAAACTTGTTTATACTCTTCAATTGATGATGACCACCTTTTTTTCACTTTTCACCTTCACTCTTTCACCCAAAAGTCTCAAGGGCTCACTTGCTCAATCTACCTCTTCTAGGCTCATTAAGTCCAATGACCTATGTATCCACTTACATCATATTGATCAAATAAAGATGAATTATCCTATTTTGTATCAGATGGTTCTTACTAACTTTTACCTTCTCTTTCAAAGGTTCTCTACTTCACTTAACTCTACTCTTCCTCAACTAGCACAATTAGTCTAATTAGACCTTATACTTAAACCACTATCTTCCTTTAACTCATATTGGTTGGAAAATATGATTTAAATATTTTAACCAAACTTAAAATAGGTACATACACATGTTACATGTGATAAACACACTCTTCATAGGTCAGTCATTATGTCATTAGCCCCAAACTACCATTAGATCTTGGTGAGACCTAAAACAATTAGGACTTCATACTCACACATTACATGTAAGACTACTTGGAACACCTTAATCCTTTAAAAATTATTATAACACATAATAAACTATCTCCAAAATCCCCTTTCTCAATCTCATATTGGTCCATGCCACTTGGAACACCAACTCAACACTAGAACCTACTAATTAGGTCTCCTCGCTCTTTAGGCCTTCATACATAGAAAATATAGTCTCAATATTATGAAGCAAATAATAAAATATTTTATGATAGAAATATTATTATATCACATGGTTTAAATCTTTAGGACTTTTTCAAAACTTCCATGCTCATTATACACTCCAACACATGCTTCTAATCACTCCAATCAACTCTCTCAGAATGACCACTCATACTGGTCATATACAATCAAGATATTTTGACTCTACATATTTGATTAGGGGAATATAATGACAAAAAATGAATTATTATAATACTTTTATACTTATAAAACATCTCCATACTCATTTTTCTATTAGGTTGTGGAGCTAAAAGCTTCAACTATGCAGACGAAGAGGAGGATGCTGAAGTTCCAGAAGTACCAGCATCGGTAGTATGACCGACATTGGTCATGATCAATGCAGAAGGCAACCGGCATCGGTAGGAAGTCAGCCAACGTCGGTCAGCACCAGTTAGATAGGGACCGACATTGGTTGCCTGTGTGTTCTAGAGCTGTTTGTTGCACGAATAGTTAGTTTGTTGAACTGAGTGTTTACATGTAAAGGCTATTTCAAGTCTTGAGTTGCATGGATAATTATAGTAAACTAAGAGTCTAAGTTATTGTTTAAGGCTGGGATCTATTTATAGACCCAATGGCATGTATTGTAATTATGAGCTAGAAAGGAAGGCAAGGAAGATCCTTCCATTGTAAGATCATTGAGTTGCAGGTTGTTGCAAGCTCATAGGAGATCTACATGTGTGAGTATGGTCTATTGAATTGCAGGTTGTAGGTTCATGGGAGATCTACTTGAAGTAATTTAGAGTGCTTGGTGTATTGGTAGGGTTATTACTGACTAGTTTGAGAGGTGAACACCAATTCTATGTGTGAGTTGTGTGTTGGGACCGTTTTTGGTAGGAGAGTGTTTTAAAGAAGAATTACTGTACACTTGAGGTGTGGGAAGCCTCTGTAAGGTGGAAGAGAGTGGTGTCTCTTTATTGTATTCTTTTCTATACAAGTATTAATACAAGATTGTATATTGTCTCTCATATTCTGTGTTATTTGTGAATTTTAGTTACTTGTACTTCTAGTATATTTCTGCATGTTTAATTGCTTGTATTTGGTAATCATATTGTGCTCTTTCTGAGGAGCAAGATCCTAACAAGTGGGATCAGAATAGGTGTGTTTGTTCTTGGATTCCCTGACACCTAGTATCAGAGCTTTTGGTTGGGATACTAACAGATTAGATTAGATTTGGTTAGTGTGTTTTGATTACAGGTTACTCATAGGGGTTTCTATTTGAGTGGGAGTAGAGAAATGGCATAAGACAGTAAGCTATGAATGGAGAAGTTTAATGGCAAGAATTATCAATTATGAAGGATGCAAATTGAGGATTATCTGTATCAAAAAGATTTATACTTACCGTTGGGTGGGGTTGATTGCAAGCCTCGGGATATGAAGGATGAAGAATGGGAGGTTCTTGATTAGAAGGCTCTGGGATCTATAAGGTTGAGTCTTGCATCGTCTGTGATTTCCAACTTATCACATGTGAAGACAATGGTAAAGTCGATGGAGTCTTTGGAAAATTTATATGAAAAACCCTCAGCTTTGAATAAGGTATTTCTTATGAAGCAATTATTTAATTTGCAAATGTTAGAAGGTGGATCTGTACATAGTCATCTTAGTGATTTCCATGGTTTGGTAAACTAGTTAAGTTTAGTCAATATTGTTTTTGATGATGAAATTAAGGCTCTCTTAATCTTATGTTCATTACCTAAAAGTTGGGAGAGTTTGGTAATGGCAGTTTCTAATACTGCATCTGCTTCAAAAATCTTAAAAGTGGATGATATTGTGAGTGTGATCTTGAATGAAGAGATACACAAGAAAAGCATAGGTGAATCATCAGGGAATGCTTTGAGTGTTGAAGGCAAAGGAAGGCAAAGAGAGAATATCGAGCGTGGGACATCAAGGTCAAAGATAGGTAGGAGATCCAAGTCCAGGTATGGCAGAATAACCTGCTAAAAATGTGGAAAGCAAGGGCACTTAAAGAGAGATTGTAGATCGGGTGAAGATCAGCATGAAGGACATGAAGAAGAAGCAGATGTTGCGGATTTCATTGCACAAGATGCTCTGGTATGTTCTTTAGATAAATTAAAATCTTGGGTTTTAGATTTTGGTGCCTCTTTTCATGCATCCCCAAATAGGGAATTTTTTCATGAGTATGTCCAGGGAGACTTTGGAGAAATTTGTGTAGGGGATGGTAAGCCTTGTCAGATGGTTGGCAAAGGGAAAGTGAAGCTGAAATTGCAGATAGGTAACACATGGTTGTTGAATGAGGTCATGCATGTCCCAATTCTAGAGTGGAATTTGATTTTTGTAAGAAGTTTGGCTGATGAGGGTTACATAGTAACTCTCACAGTAGACTCTTGGAAGGTTACCAAGGGTGCACTTGTTATAGTAAGAGGTAAGAAAGTAGGTACACTTTATCTATCTACTTGTATTACTGATTCTCTTTCTGGGTTATCTACTTCAGCTGTAGATTCAAAGATGTGGCTTAATAGGCTTGGTCACATGAATAAGAAGGAAATGCATGTTCTTGAGTCAGAGGGTATGCTTTCGGATTTGAAGAGCATAGATTGATATTTTTGTATGCAAAAGAAGAAGGTAATGTTTCTTGAGGAATCTGATGTTAGTGACAAGAATAAAAAAGCCTTGGTTTTCAAGGAGAAGGTGATGGATAGAGTTCAACACAAGGGGTAGAAGAATTCTGAGTAGAGCAAGGGTGATTTGGACAAGGTTTTGATCCAAAAGGAGCTCGTGAGAAAAGGTCAGTTCTCACAAGAAAAACATAGAGACCGACGTCGGTAAGAAAACCAATGTCAGCATCCAGACAAGGACTAATGTCAGCTATGTGCAGCCTAATGTCAATGACTTAGGGATAGATAAACACCAGCATCGGCCATGGGGAACCGACATCAGTGATGAGGCAGTCATAGGGAATCGACATTAGTCAGGTGCAGACTAAGATGTGACATGCATCGATCACTAAGATGGATTTTGGGTGGATAGCAAGCTATCAAAGAGTCTCAATCACCCATATGGAGGACTTAAAGGGTATGTAAGCCTCAAATTCATCATTTCCCTTCTTTACACTACTTGTTGCTCACTTATGGTAAAGAACTAGGAAGTTATTAGAGAAGCAGAGCGGGTAGATCCAGGAAACAGTGGGAGCTTGGCATGGATGAAGGATGTGATTCCTTGGAGGAGAACCAAACAAGAGTTTTTGGTGGAGCTACCAGCTGAAAGTAAGCACTGAGAGATGAATGGATGTTTAGGATGAAGAAGAGTGGAAATAGACATGTGAGACAAAAGGCCAAGGTATATGGTCTTGTATAAGCTGCAGGGCAATGGAGGTTTGATCATTGTGTTTCTCTTTACCAGGTTGGATAATATTAGCTACATTATCCTATTATTGTATGATGTGCTTGTTGCAGGGTTACATATATAGGGTGTTGCTGAACTAAAGTTAAAGCTAGTTCAGAGGTGTGTCATGAGGAATCTGGGAGCAGCAAGATTCTTTGGCATGAGTTTGTTCTAGAGACATGGAAGGTCATAGGTTGACTTTGTTTTAGGATGATTGTGTGAGACTGGTTAGCATGCCGATGGTTGGACAATTCACAGAATAGTGTCTTGATTCACATAATGAGGTTAAGTGCATGATATGTATTAGACCTGAGTTTTCCCAAGCAATGGGAATTGTCACAAGTTTGGAGCCAATCTAAGAAAGAAGCATTGGAGGGTAGTTCAGTGGATTCTTAGAGGGACCAGCAGTAGGTGCACATGCTATGCAGGGTCAAGTTATTTTCTACATGGTTTGTAGATGTGGATGTGGCAGGTGATTTGAATGACAGGTGTTGCACTATAGGATTTATGGTGGCTGGTCTTCAAGAGTGATCTTGAAGAGGGATACAAGCCAAGGGAACAAACTAGACAAAGTATAGGTACAGGTACAGTTGTAGCTATTTATCTCCAAGTGGGAGATTGTTAGGTTATGGAGCTAAAAGCTTCAATTATGTAGACAAAGAGGAGGATGCTAAAGTTCTAGAAGTACCGACATCGGCAGTATGACCAATGTCGGTCATGATCAATGCAGAAGGCAACCAACATCGATAGGAAGTTGGTCGATGTCGGTCAACACTAGTTAGATAGGGATCGACATCGATCACCTGTGTGTTCTAGAACTGTTCATTGCACAAATAGTTAATTTGTTGAATTGAGTGTTTGCATGTAAAGGCTATTTTGAGTCTTGAGCTGCATGGATAATTATAGTAAACTAAGAGTCTAAGTTATTGTTTAAGGCTAGGATCTATTTATAGACCCAATGACATGTATTGTAATTATGAGCTAGAAAGGAAGGCAAGGAAGATCCTTCCATTATAAGATCATTGAGTTGCAGGTTGTTTCAAGCTCATAGGAGATCTACATGTGTGAGTATGGTCTGTTGAATTGTAGGTTGCAGGTTCATAGGAGATCTACTTGAAGTACTTTAGAGTGCTTGGTGTACTGGTAGGGTTATTACTGACTGGTTGGAGAGGTGAACACCAATTGTGTGTGTGAGTTGTGTGTTGGGACCATTTTTGGTAGGAGAGTGTTTTGAAGAAGAATTACTATAAACTTGAGGTGTGGGAAGCCTCTGTAAGGTGGAAGAGAGTGGCATCTCTTTATTGTATTCTTTTTTGTACAAGTATTAATACAAGATTGTATATTGTCTCTCATATTCTGTGCTATTTGTGAATTCTAGTTACTTGTACTTCTGGTATATTTCCACATGTTTAATTGCTTGTATTTGGTAATCATATTGTTCTCTTTTTGAGGAGCAAGATCCTAACAAGTGGGATCAGAACAGGTGTGTTTTTTCTTGGATTCCCCGACCACTCATACTGGTCATATACAATCAAGATATTTTGACTCTACATATTTGATTAGTGGAATATAATGACAAAAAATGAATTATTATAATACTTTTATACTTATAAAACATCTCCATACTCATTTTACTCTTCAATTGTACTCAAAACATCTTCAAGTTACCTCTTTAAGATGGTCACTCAAAATGCTAGTGTATTCAATAAACACAATCAACTTCTAATCCTTTATTTATACTTAATATGGATTGGTAAAACATAAAAAATACATATATATGGTCCTCATGGAGTATAAAACACTATCTAATAGTTATTTCATCTTTAAACATTGAAATACAATCAATAACTCTTTAATTATCTTTCTTGGGTCACTTGTAGAACATGGTCAAACCTTTAATCAATTTTAGAGCTCAATAACTTTGACTGTATAGGCCATCAAACATTATACATAGATTATATATATTTAAAATTAAGTAATATTAAAATTTTCATTTTAAACCATCAATAAATTTATCTTATATCAAAATATATAAGCAAAATAATGATCACTAGTTTATCCTTATGCTTATTCAAATGCTAATGGTCACTAGTTAATGCAAAATCATCTGTAGACATGTGTCTTCATCTTATGTCCTCAAAAAAATAGATTAAACATGATCTATAAATCTCATTAGTATCCTATTTAATTTAAATTTCATCACTCATCATTGATCTTAGATCCTCACTTTTGAGATGTAGCCACTTGGCAACCCTACATGCCTACTAGGTTCCCTATAATCAGTCTTCAGTGAACATCTTCCACTTGGAATATTTTCCTACCTTATAAGATTTATATTGACTTATTAACTAATTTTCACCATTTATCTTCCTCTCCATATTTAAATTCTCACCATATATCTTATATCCTTACTTCTGAGATCAAGCCACTTGACAGCGTTGTGTGGCCTATGCATATCCTATAGTTAGTCTACAATGAACTTCTACCAGTTGGCATTTCCATATGCCTTATAAGAATTATATTGACTTATTGAATGATTCACACCATTTATATTTCTCTTCATGGTTAAATTCTCATAGTAAATCTTTGATATCACAAGTTTGGATAAGTATGGGAACTTATTGAACTCTATTTGAGAGGCCAACTTTACACCTTAATAACTTTGGCTATGATCCATGTCTAGACATAAAAATTGAACCATATTATCTCTACACATATGTGAATATATACATATATCAATATAATCTTTAAACCTTCAAACATGTGAATTATAACATCATCAATATTTTCCCTTAGCTTTATCTGTCAAGATGACTACTTGAACCTAGACACTCATATGACTTCTCTGATGAATTAATTTCACATCCAAAAACAATAAAAACATCCCATATTATTTCTATAAAATAACCATACCGTCAGTAATATCCACCATCTACCTATCCAAGATAAACAATGAAAAACTATGAAAGAACACTAAAGCACACTTTGTCATTGTCATTCTAGCAAACATGACACCTCATCAACCTCCTTGGTCACCTTGGAGACATAATTGAAAAACCTCCAATGATCTCCCCCTTTGTCATTGATGTCAACACCAATAAAAATATTATGCTCAGATTCTAATATATTTAATCACTTTCTCTCCCTTTGACATAATGACAAAGTGGGCTCAACTTCTGTTCTTATGAGCCTGAAAAGACTTCAAGGGCCAATAATAGGAAAGGACCACCTTAGAGAGATGATATATAATCACACTAACATTTTATATACCTATTTTTACCTTGATATTCTCAAACATGTTCCATTACTACACTCTTCTTTGATCATACATAGCTTCAATGAAGATAAAACATATATGAACATACAAAACTACATGAACATACCTTGAAAACATTAAGAGGGATTCCCCCTAAGTCACCTAAGCTTAGGAACCTTTTTTAGCATCTTCAAACCATTTCCAATAGTGATGAATCAACATAATTTCCTTCATACCTTCTCTCTCAAATTCTACTACATAGTCCTTTAATCTTAGGACTTGACTATTTGCAAAGTTCCCCCTTTGTTTATGCATGAAAATTCAATATATTGATAAAGCACCTACCTTGGTTTGATCAAGTTATCAAATCAACATAATTGAGTTCACATCTATATAATAATTATTCACATCTCCATTATGACTATAAAATTGCACATATGCTCCTCCTCACATCATGCATAACTCTTCAAGCCTTTCAAACTATCTGAGTTAGTCCCCCTAGCTCCATACTCCACCTAGCTAATGATATCTTCAAAAAGACTTCTCAATGAACTATATCTATCATAAACTCTTCAACACTATCCACAGTCAGTCAATATCCTTATGAAACCACCAATAAATCTCATATCTTCATTAGATAAACTTAAACAACTGAAGCAAAAATGAATAACTCTCATATGGATCTCAAAATAATTTCCCTTTATCCTTTATAAGTCATCATGGTTTAGAATGTTTTAAAATCACTGTCATGTAACTATATCATCTTCACAACACTGTGAACTCTCTGATAGACAAAAATTGTCATATATATATATATATATATATATAAAAGACCTTATTCATGATACAACCAATATGAAAACACATTCTCCTCATACTCTATACCAACCTTGCCTTTAGTCTTCATCATTTTGACCAATCAATTTAATTAATAGGAATTGACAAGTTTTTACCTTCAAAACCAAAAGCCCTTAACAGACCTTGAGAATACTATAACAAGATCAACACACCTTTCTTATGATTTTTTTTTTTTTTTTTGACAACTCACCATCATAACACTTTGAAGTATTTACATAAAACTCATTGCTCCCCCTTAACAAATCACATCTTCTCATGACCTTTCTTGTCTTGTAATATCAACTAAAACTCAACTAACATCCACTATGCTTCCTTTTACTGATAAGTGTCTCCTTAAATCCTAGAGAGAAACACCCCTAACCCATAATGTTTTAGAACAATGTGAAGCCAGGAGTTGCCCATAATTCCTCGTATTCTCTCTCCTTCTTGGATAAATTAAATTTATGATTCTTCTTCTTCTTTTTTTGACCAAATCAATTTATTTATCTTCTTTATCACTTTCCTTTTCTTCTAGGATGGTATTGAAAATACATGGAGAAAATAAATATTCTTGGCATACCTTTTCACTTGAAGTATTAGTCTCACATTTCAAAGAATTAACACTTGACATTGTCAATTGATATTCTTTATAGGAAACTTGATCAACAACATCAGTTTGTTTACTTAAGTTTATAGATACCTTATGATAAGTTTTAAATACCTTGGTCTCTTTAGTGATATTTTTCTCTTTATTCTTAACATGAGTAGATAATGAGTACCCATGGCATTCTTCAACTTGTGTATCATCTTCTACCATGGGAAATAATCCACTTAGACCTGTAGACTTATCATAGCACATAATTTACACTTTTGGTTTCCATATTTCAACTTGAATTCTACCTTGCACTCTAATAGCTTGGAATGACTTATTTTGACTTGATTTCCTTTGTTTTTATAACTTATAAATGTGATGAATTCTAGACAATTGTAGCAAACCATTCTTTTTTATGGAAAACCAGCTTGTCTTATCTTGTTAGGATAAAATCTTAAAATGTGTCCTATGTCATGATAGATATATCACTCAATTCAACCCAAAACAATTAAATTATGATTACATTCATATTTATAATAAAATTCATTATTGGAAGGTCTTCTACACACTCTAGCCTTATGATCAAATCTATTACAAGTGTAGCAGTAACCATTAAAGTTTGTATACCTCATTGCATTTGGTTATCTAATTTGATTTGTATTATTTCTATTAGAAACTTCATTTCTTAACTAATTATTTATCTTCAAAGTTTGATTTTTATTTTTTACAAAATTCTCCAGGTCATCATGAGCGGTATTCTTTTATTCTTCTATGATCCAAGACCAGTTCTATCACTTGCATATTTTTGACTACTTAGAATGTTATCTAGATCAATCGATCCCTTTTCAAAATTCACAGATGACTTCACTTGACTTGAATTATTTTTAAACTCATCACTTAAAGAACAAATCTTATTTACATACCTTGAACATTAAACTTCTTTGGCCTTCAAGGTTACATTCATAGTCTCTAACTAATCATCAAAAAGCTTGACACATTTTTTATACTCTTTAAAGTCTTCATCTATTCTTGCCTCAAACACACTAAATTTCACCTCATATTCCATTATTTTAGACTTAAAATTATTGTTTTTATTCTTCTCAATATTTATATATTCAAGGGAATTCATCAACTTAGTCTCATAGTTTACTTTGTATTCTTCATCATCTATATCACCTAAACCACCTTCAAACCATGTAGATTATTATTGATATGAGCATCTACCTTCCTCAACCATGAAGATAGTTTCATATTTAGTAGGACCATCATCTTCATGATAATTATTAGAATTAGTGCCATAATTCTCATCAAATGAGCTACAATATCTCTTGGTGTAGAGACTCCTCTTGTCCTTATAAAACTTATTTTGGCCATTATAACTTTTGAATTTGTTCTTGCTCTTCTCAGACCTAAATTTATTCTTATCATTATCATTATCTTATTCATGTTATTCATTATAATTTACCTTATTATTATGAGGTCATTGGTTGTAAAAGTGACCTATCTCTCCAAAATTGAAACATTTGAAGGGAATTTTACCCTTAAACTTTCTTAAACCTATTTTCAATTTTCTTATTAATAGATTTATTTGTTCATCATCATCAATATCAAGAATCTCATCATCCTTGACATTCTTACCTTGTAACTTCTTCTTGAGATTATTTTATGGATTTAAAGTTGTTTATTTCTTTGGTGGTTTGACCTCATTAACTCTCATCTAATAGGTAAAAAATAATGCCATGTAATTCATCCATATTCATTTTAGTGAGATCATGACTTTCTTCTATAGCAAAAAATTTTGAATAAAATTTAAAAGTGAGATATATTAATACATTTTTCACTAAAATACCTTATTAAATAACCTATACCATGCCTTTGATCATGTTAACTATGTCATCAACTCTTAGAATATATGTAGCCATAATATCCTCTTCCTTCATTTTGAGACTTTCAAATTACCTTTAGAAGGTTTGTAGTTTGGCCAAATTGACTTTTGAATCTCTTTAATAGATGAACTAAAATTTGTCCTAAATATATTTGGTATAATTATAATAGATTACCTTGGTGAAATAATCCTCTAAAAGACCACAAATGATAGCTTTAATATCTTTAAAGTTGGTCTCACTCATCTTCTTGTTTGTAGCACTAGTTGGAGGCATATGTGGCATGAAATAACCATCCAAAATAGATTTCCAAGTGTCAAAACCCAAGGACATGATATAGGTCTTAATTATTGCACTCCAAAAAGAATAATTTGATCCATTAAAAATGGATGTTTCATAATAGATAAACATTGAGAAATTGTCATTGTACCTAAGATTACCTTTAAGTGGTTAAACTTGTACAAAAGGTCCTACTCTGATACCAATTGTTAGAGGTACAATCACTAAGAGGTGGGGTGAATTAGTGATGATAGATAATACAATTATATTTTAAAACTCTTAATAATTTATCACTTAAAATCATGAAGCATATAAATTAACCATTATAATGAAGAAATAAGATATAACAAGATCAAACACACAACACATGACAGATGTGGGAAACCCTCTTGGGGAATAAAACCCAGTGAACCCTGAAACATGGACTACAGTCCTATAATGAAAAGATATAATTTATACCAATAATATTTTATCAAGTAACACAAATACCTTAATTTATTGAGATACCAATCCCATAAGGAGCTACTACCCCTGTTTAACTGAGCACCCACAATAACTAGACCTTTTAGCAAGTTTCACCTTATAAGGAGGAACCAATTGCCTAGGAAACCAAGAAACCACCCAAATAAATTTAATATATTATCTTGGAAACCTATTGATACTCTTAAAATAATGATGAAAACTTTTATTTCCACTCTTCACCTTCATTCTTTCACCTAAACAGTCTTAAGGGCTCACTCACTCAATCTACCTCTTCTAGGCTCATTAGGTCCAATGAACTATGTATCCACCTACATAATCTTGATAAAACAAAAATTTATAATCCTATTTTCTCTTTGATGGTACTCACTAACCTACACCTTCTCTTTCAAATGTTCTCTACTTCCCTTAACTCCACTCTCCCTTAACTAGCACAATTAGTCCAATTAGACCTTATACTTATACCACTTTCTTCCTTTAACCCATCTTGGTTGGCCAAGATGATTTAAATATTTGAAAAACACTTAACATAGGAACATACACATGTTACATGTGATAACCACACTCTTCATAGGTTGGTCATTACCTTATTAGACCCAAACCACCATTAGGTTTTGGTGAGACCTAAAATAATTAGGCCTTCATACTCACATGTTATATGTGAGACTACTTGGACCACATTAATCCTTTACCAATTATTTCAACACATAAAAATTATCTAAAATATCCCATTTATCAATTTCATATGGGTTCATGCCACCTAGAACACCAACTCAACACTTGAATCTACCAATTAGGTCTCCTCACTCTTTAGGCCTTCATACATAGAGAATACAGTATCAAAATTTTGAATCAAATAATAAAATATTTTAGTATATATATACATATATATATATATATATGTATATATATATATATATATATATATGTATATATATATATATGTATATATATATATATGTATATATATATATATATATATATATATATATATATATATATATATATATATATATCACATGGTTTAAACCTTCAATAGCTCTGAAAAACTTCCATGTTCCCTAGACACTTCAACACGGGCTTCTAATTACTAAAATTAACTCTCTTAGAATGATCACTTAGACTAATCATATACAATCAAGCTATTTTGACTCTCTATTTTTTATAATGGGAATATAATGACAAAAAATGCATTATTTTAATCCATTTATACTTATATGACATCTAAATACTAATTTTATTCTTCAATTTTGCTTAGAACATCTTCAACTTACCTCTGCAAGATGGTCACTCAAATTGCTAGTGTATTCAATAATCATAGTCAACTTATAAGCCTTTATTTATAATAAATATGGATTGGTAAGACCTAAAAAGTACATAAATATGGTCCTAATTGATTATAAAACACTATACAATAGTTATTTCATATTTAAACATTTGAATACCATAAACAACTCTTTAATTATCCTTCTTGGGTCACTTGCATAGCATAGTCAAACCTTCAATTAACTTTAGAGCTCAATACCTTTGATAGTAAAAATATTAAAACATTTGAAATATATTATTTGGATTAAACTTTAATTACTCTTCAAATTTTCATTTTACACCATTAATAAATTCATCCTAGATCAAAATATATAAGCAAAATACTGAGCACTAGTTTATCATTTTGCTAATTCAAATGCCAATGTTCACTGGGTAATGCAAAATCATATTTTAAAACGTGTCTTCATCTCATGTACTTGAATATATTTATAAAATTAAATCCATATATCTCCTTTCCATACTCATAAATTTAACTTTCATCTTAGATCCTCACTTTCGATATCAAACCACTTGGTAGCTCTACATACCCTTTGTGTACCATGTAGTCAGTCTCCAATGAACTTATACCACTTTGAATCATTTCATGAATTTTTATAATTATATTTATTTATTTAATAACTTTCAACTTTTATCTTACTCTTAATGGTTAAATTATCACCATATATCTTAGATCCTCACTTTCAAAATCAAGCCACTTGGTAGCCCTGAATGCCCTCTATATACCCTGTAGTCAGTCTCTAGTAAAATTATATCAATAGGCATCCCCACATGTATTTTGATAATTATATTTATTTATTTAATAATTTTCACCATTTATCTTCCTCTTCATGGTTAAATGCTATATGTATATATTCGATATCAAAAATTTGGCTAAGTATGGGAACTTATTGAACTCTATTTGAGAGGCCAACTTTGTACCTTAATGAATTTTGTTAAGCTCCACATCTAGACCTAAAATTTTAACCATATGATCTCCTCACATAGGTTAATATATAAATATATCAATATGATATTCAAACCTTCACATGTGTTAATTATTACATCAATAATATACTCACTCATCTTTATTTGTCAAGATGACTACTTCAACCTAAACACTCATATGACTTCTATAATCAATTAATTTCACTTCCATAAACACTCCACACACTAAAAATTCCCCATAGTGTCTCTGTAACATGACCATACTATCAATAATATCCACCATCTACTTATCCAATTCAAACATTGAAAATTATGCAAGAATATTGAAACACACTTTGTCATTATCATTCTAGCACACATAACACCTCATCAACATCCTTGGTCACCTTAGAGACATCATTGATAAAACTCCAACATTATATATCTTGGAAATAAGAATAAAATCCATCTTTTTATAACTAAGAATCATTTAATCTTTTAATATATTATTATAATAATAATCCCAACTTGGAAAATGACATTGATCCAAATTAATGGGTAGTTAGCTTAACCTTATGCATGGTGGGACACCTATAACTAAGGGGTGATGAGAGGATATCAACAACATTGAATGTATGTTATTCATATTATCCATACCCTTTGGGAATAATATTTAAATGAGTGGATGCTATAATATTGGTATAAATGGATAAAAATTCATCAAGATGGACATATTTCTTAGACTTGGGATCATAGGGGTAACTTTCAGTGCTAGGACAATATAGACCATAATCAAGTCCTTCTATGACTTGATAATTAATGATTAAGTGTGGATAACTAGGAATGATGACTTTCGTCTATAAGTGGGGGGATTTCAAACATTGGTGGAGTTAAGGATACAACCCACATCTCATGGATCCATGATC